>CM053402.1:56669714-56960793 GCA_028644305.1 Xerus rutilus
TCCATTAAATTCACCATGTTAACAGCCTAATGATGAAAAACCATATCATCATCTCAACAGCAGCAGGGCATACAGGAGCCAAGAGTTTAACTTTACATGACTTGCCCGAGTCCAAAGAGCACCAAAGAAAAGCTTCAGCCCTGGTCTGTCTTGACCGATTCAAAGAATCAGTAGGTATGTATGTATATAAAGGCAAAATGAATCTCCTTAGAAATATCACAAAATAAGCTGTCTAATATAACAGTTTGATATTTACTTTAACTAAAGTGATAAAATCAAAAGATTTTAAAAATAATTTTGTGTAACAGGCAACCATCTTTCCCTGAAAGGATGTCCCCCAATGGCCAATGTGTTGAAGGCCTGGTCACCAGCCTATAGCATTATTGTTAGGTGATGGAGCCTTTGGGAAGTGGAGCCTAGTGGAAAGAAATCACGTCATTGGGAGTGTGCCCTGGAAGGGGACACAGGGATCCATACTCTCCAGTCTGTCTTTGCTTCCTGGCCTTCATGAGGTAAATAGGCCTCCTCTGCCACAGGCTCCCATCATGATGTACTGTGCTACTACAGGCCCCAAGGCAATGGGGACAAGCAACCACCAACTGAACTCTGACACTGTGAGCCAAGATAAATCTTTCCTCCTTTTAAGTTGATTATCTCAGATATTTTGTCACAATGACAGGAAGCTGACTGACACAGTAGTCAAGATGCCCCATATCTGCCATGGGGATTTGGTCTCCAGTGGTGCACTCAGCTGAGCCTAATGCAAATGGGGGCTGTGCAGGTAGAGGAACCTGTTCCTCTACCTGGTCTCTCAGCTTCCTGTATTCAGGGCCTTTGCCTTCTGAATACCACCCTCAAATCATGCTGCACTTTATAATTTATAATGCTTCTCCAGACCCC
This sequence comes from Xerus rutilus, assembly GCA_028644305.1. Lineage (NCBI taxonomy): Eukaryota > Metazoa > Chordata > Mammalia > Rodentia > Sciuridae > Xerus > Xerus rutilus. The sequence goes on from CM053402.1 coordinate 56,670,615, forward strand.
TTATCTAATTTTGGCCTTTGCTATAGCACTTTCCTACCCCCATTTGACAAATCAAGAAATTGAAGCACACTTTGTGACACCTACACTGAGTCTGTGACATCATCATCCACCTGCTCTGTGAGCAGGGGAGTCCTGATGGCTAGCTCTGAAACAGGACCACTTGGACCATGCTGTGGCTCTGAGAAGCTCAAGGTGCTCAGCCAGCATGGGTACTCCAAGAAGCTAGAACCTTCAGCCCTCTCTGGGGCCATCCTCTGAGTCCTAGAGGTGCCCTTGCTTGTAGACAACAAATGGTAGGTCTTATTCCCAGCTACCTGCTGGCCAGCTTGCTACATGCAGCTGCCAGGTTGAAAAGAAGGCTCTAGGATCTCACAGCAGGGAGGGAAAAAAAAAAGAAAGGCCTCAATGAGACTGCCATGTGTACACTACTCACCCCAATGGGTGACTGTCTTACATTAAAAACAAAACCAAGGGCTGGGGGTGGGGCTCAGTGGCAGAGCACTTGCCTAGAATGTGCAACGCCTTGGGTTCCATCTCTAGCACTAAAAATTAATTAACTGATTGATTGATTAATCGCAAAACCAAGATTATAATGCCAGCTAACAGCTGGTTAAGGGGATGGATGTTCCCCAACAGGTGCACTGTGCACTAGTATGGTGGCCACCAGCTACATGTGGCTATGGAGTGCTTATAGTGTCACATGATAAAATTTTACATATATATTTTAACAGCAGTAAAATACAGTTGTCCCTCAGTATTGACAGAAGATTGGTTTCAGCATCCCAAGACACCAAAACATGCAGATGCTCAAGACTCTTATATAGGGTCTGCACTATATAAGATACTATATTTGCATATGTACTATTATTTGCATATAACCTACTATTATTGCTATTATAAACATTATAAAGTATTTATACTTTATATAGATAATACTATTATTTGCATGTAACCTACAGGCATCCTCCCATATACATATCACTAGATGACTTATAAAATCTAATACAATTAAATTCCATTTAGATAGTTGTTATGTGCATTGTTCAGGGAATCATGACAAGAAAGAAGTCTGTTTAGTACAGATGAGATTTTTCTGTACATGTTTAGTACAGATGAGATTTTTTTTCCAATCAGTAGTTGGTGGAATGCAGAAACTGTGGATACAGGAGGTAGACTATATCTTGGTAAAATTATTTTTCTATTTCTTTTTACATAATGTGGCTACTAAGAAAAAATATTATTGTTGTTTTGCAGTACTGGGGATCAAACCCAGGAAAGTCCTCATCTATGCTGTGCCAGGGCTCTACCACTGAGCTAGCTAATCCTCTATCCCAAAGTTTAAATTATATATGGGACACATGATGTTTCCATTGACAGTACTGAGAACCTACAGCTCAAGAAACTCATAGAATTAAGAAAATTCTTGAAACTCTCTTGGGCCAGAGACTGACATTTTAAACCCAAAGGCTGTGGTTGAAGGAAAGTAACCACAGAACACACATATGTAATGTTAAACGTTGTTGCTGCTGTTTTAAAGAAAAATCTCTTGGCAACAGGAAGTTTAACTGAACCAAAAGGGCAGCAGTGGAAAAAACAATGTTAGTCAATGAGGGTCATCCTGACCTATCCTCCTAATGCTGCCAGTTCTCCAGCTACACGACCCTGTCAGCCTTCCCCTCTGGAAGGGAAGAAGAAAGGGCAGAAAAGCCCTCCTCACATATGCCAGGTAATCTTCCCCATCTACCGTTGTACCTCTCAACTCTTGGTTCCAGGTCTACAACACAGGCTTTGCTTCCATTCCTCTACCACAGGCCAGTAACCATCTAGTAATGCTGGAGGTTGGCAATGGGTCAGGGCCCCTTGCATTCTGCCCTGTGGTCTCACGATTTCCCCACTCTGAAGTTGGTGACCCCTCTTTCCAGCCAGTGCCCTTTCCATCTGTGATTTATTAAGGTAGAAAACATGAATCACAGTGGCTGGAGATGTAGCTCAGTGGTACAGCTCTTGCCTAACATGTGCAAAGCCCTGGGACTGATCCCCAGCATTGCAAAAGAAAAAATGAAAGATGAATCACAGCCATGTGTGTCTCTAATGGCCATTGATGGAATGAGACTGTAAGGATTCCATCAAATATGACATCAGTCTTCCCCAGGGAGGATCCTGAGGGTACCTCCTGGGGCTGGTAATGACTTATCTTGCTCTGGGTGGTCACAACAAATGGGTTCACCTTGTGCAGATACAGAAGATGTACACATATGACCTGCCACTCATCTGATTGGATATTATGCTTCAATGACAAAAATTACTAAAATGAGAAAACTAATCTCCCTATCTTCTGTTGTCCTCCTTCCCTGTCCACATCAACTGTCTTGCACACCCTCAGGGCCAACTACTAGCTTTCTCTTGTTCCCTCAAGGCCTGTGCACCTGCTTCCCTCCAGCAGAAAATGCTAACCCACTGGTTTATCATTCAGCCTGAGATCCTCCCCACCAGGTACTCTCTAAAATAATGACCAGTTTTATCTCCTTCAGAGAACAGTTGTTTGTTTCCAGGCCTATTGTCTCCATTACAAGAATAAAAACCCAATTGAGCAGGCCCTTGACTATCCTAGAACAAGGCACTCAGGAAATGCTAGTCTATCAGTGAATGAATGAATAAGAACACATGCGAGGAATGCATGAAGGGAGCAAATAAACTAAATAGGGGGCTACTTCCAGCAAGATGTATCATTCAACTTCCATAAAGAGTGGTTGGTTAGGGCTATAGTTGTAGCTCAGTGGTAGAGCCTCACATGTGTGAGGCACTGGGTTTGACCCTCAGCACCACATAAAAATACATACATAAAGGTATTGTGTCCATCTACAACTAAAATTTTTTTTATAAAAAGAGTGGTTGGTTTAAAAGAAGTGAACGAGGGCTGGGGCTGTAGCTCAGGGGTAGAGCGCTTGCCTAGCATGCATGAGGCACTGGGTTCGATCCTCAGCACCATGTATAAATAATAAATGAATAAAATAAAGATCCATCAACAACTAGAAAATATTAAAAAATAAAATAAAATAAAAGAAGTGAACGAAGAATCTAAGAGGAAACAAAGATTTTGCAGGAGAGCAAAATCCATTGAACCAGGAGCCCAGAAAGATGGCAGAAGAGGCAAACTCTCTGGCCATGACTTTGCAGAGGGACGGGCCAAGTCCCAGGCTCCAGGACCCATTTCCTCATCCCCATCCCAATACAACACTTTGCTCCTCCAGGAAGGAGTTGATGTGCGATCCCTTCAGGGCCAATGCTGGAGGGGCCAGGATTTCAACCACTTCTTGCAGTGGCTCCAGAGATGGAAGGGAAGCAGAGACACGATCCTCAAATATCCACATGCTCTCGCCGTCCACACATGTCCAAACATACATGCTCAGTCTCCTTCACAGTTACACTCAGTTGACACAGCCTCAGTCACGCATACACTCCCAGTCACACACTCAGAGTAATTCTGCCCATACAATTCCAAAGATTTATATAATTTCAGACATATTTGCACACACACGACCTCAGGAACTCCCCACCCTCCAACACACGCAATCTGGGGGTGACACACTCGCGCGCACACGTGCCCGCCCACCAGCCATCTTTCTGAATAAAGCTGCCACGCCCAATACGTCCCGCCCCCGTTGCCTGGTAACAGCGTGGCCCCGCCCAGCAAGCGTTGGGGGCGGTGCACGCCCGCACACCGCAGGCCTTCCCAGTTGCTCTGCCGGGGTCCGTGGCCCCTGCGTTAGGTCAGTACCTGCCTAAAATCGATATTGCCGAGGCCTCCGCAGCAGTCCGGCCCTGCCACCGAACTGCTCATAGGCTCGGCTTCCCGGCTTGCAGTTCCTTTAACCCGCGGGCCACCTCGCGAGGGAACACGCGGGGCCTCGCACAGCCGCTCGCCCCTGGAGCGGCCCCATCGCGCCGGGAAGGCGCGACCCACCGGGGCGATTTCTCGGTAACCCCAACTTCTCCGGCCTTATGGGAAATGTAGTTCCCGTTCGCGTCTCTGTGGAACTCAACGGCGGCGTCCCGAGGAGCCGAGGACTACAAGTCCCAGGGTCGGTTGCTGCTGAGCTGGCAGGTTCCGAGGCGGCAGTTTCCCTCTGATTCGGCTTCCAGCCTTGCCCCTTTGGTCCCCGGCACCGGCATCGGACCCTCCAACTGACCTGGCCTACCTGTCCTTGGCTGGCGGCGGTGGGACTAGAGACCGGTGGCCGCCAGACGTCGGTATAAGTAGCAGCCCGCTCGGCCACTTGCTGTTTGAACTTTGGTCGGCTCGTGCTCCCACCCCTCTGTCCCCTTCTGAGATTCAATTGTCCGAGGTTGCTGTAGGCCCGGAACAGCTTCTTGCCATCAAAGTTGATCCTCCTAACTCTGGGTTCCCGCCCTCGTGGTCACCAGAGTCTGCTCAGCCAAAGATCCCTCCTCCACTCATTCGTTCCTTCATTCATTCCCTCGTTCACTCCCGAGACTTGCTAACAAGTCTGTGTGCTGAGAATACTGTAAGGAACAATGCAAGATCCCTGTCCTTACTATCTCCTACTAGTACAAAGGCTGTCTGTGCAGCCTCTCTGTTATGGGCTCTGTTAACACAGATGGTTGCAATCTTTGCAACATAACTAGGATGGAGCAGGCATACCAAGGAGACAGGAAGGACACTGGCTTTGCCCTAGCTCTGTGACTGAGTGCAACTTGCCCTTTCCTCAGAAAAGAGAAATGCACAGAGGTAAAACTCATAGGAACTGACCCATGGCTACTGCTTAATGACCATTGGTCATGGACAGGACTGGGTACAGAGGGCTCAAGGGCCAAATGACCACTTTTAAAAGGTTTAGGAGCCTTACTTTGCTCAGGGTACCCAAACAGGGCCTTCTAGGGAGCCCTCCCAGCAAGAGGGCTACTGAAAAGCATTTCCCCTACCTCCACCACATTCTATTAAAGCCCCAGACTTCTGACCTACGTTGACACTCCTTTTTTTTTTAAGCTTTATCTGGGAACAAAGGAAAGTAAAGTGCCAGAGGTCACAAACCTCTATCCCTAACTCAACCCACCCCCATCAATCTCCCTTTCTGAAAAGCAAACACCTCACCAGAAGCCAGACTTGGATCTTAAAATGTGATTGAAGTTATTCAGAGTAAAACCCTCCTGCCAAGATACTTAGGGTCAGAAATCCTTTCCTGAGCCCTTTGAAAGCACCCAGACCTCAGAGCTTTCAGAGAAATCCAGGCCAACTTATCTTGCTGGAATATTTCTTCTGCACCTTCCCTGGCAAAAAAGTCACATCAACTTATATGCCCCAAACGATGGGAGGTTTCCCACCTATCAAGGTAGCCTGCACCACTTCTGGACAGGGATATTCATGATACCCACTTACCCAAGTAACCCTATGGGAAGCCATTTATCAGGGAATATCTCCAGTGGGCTCCAGGTTAAACCACCTGATGGCCTCTCTGGCACTGGATGCGGCTGCATTCACTCCCAGTGGCTGCTGAAAGGGATTTTTGTTGCTAAAATTAGGATATGCTGATGAGTGGCTTTGGGTAAAATCTAAAGCTTTCCTTACTCAGAATCTATTTTCTGTCTAAAAAATAGGTATCATAGTGTTTTGTTTTCTTTTAAAACCAGGGATCGAACCCAGGGGTGCTATATCCCCAGCTATATCCCCAGCCCTTGTTTTATTTTGAGACAGGGTCTCACTAAATTTTCAAGTCTGCCCTTGAACTTGTGATCCTCAGTCTCCCAAGCCGCTGGGATTATTTATATGCGCCATTGTGCTCAATTCAGCGTCTTTTTTTTTCTTCTTTTTTTTGGAATTGGGGATTGAATTCAGGGGTGCTCCACCACTGAGCCACATCCCCAGCCCTATTTTGTGTTTTATTTAGACACAGAGTCTCATTGAGTTGCTTAGCTCCTCACTGTTGCTGAGGCTGGCTTTGAACTCATGATTCTCCAGTCTCAGCTTCCCAAAGTGCTGGGATTACAAGCATGTACCATGGTACCTAGCTAATTCGTTGTCTCTTGAATGCACCTGTCCACATACCAGAAAGCAGGTTCAGCAGGAAGCAAGATGGGAGCTGGGCAGGACAGTGATCATCTGAAGATATGTGCCCTGTTAATGATTTCCCCCACATACTCCTTTCCACCCTGGGGTTGGGAAAAAGCCTCTTCCCCACTGCTTCCTCCCACATTCTGGCAAGACTGTAACAGTGGTCCACTTTATGCTTTGAATGTAGCCCTTGCTGCTCTGCCATTACAACTTATTTTTAAAATGGACATGTTTCTTTCTCTTCCTCTTTCCCTGCTCCTCCCTAATCTCTCTCTGGCCCTAATCTCAGGGGAAACAGGATTACCTTTCTTCCCCATTTTAGGCAGATTTATCTGTCCTTTAGTACACATTCACCATAGGAACAAAGTAATCCAGATTTTGGGGATAGCACCAGATCTCAAAAAAGACTATCTCCCAAATTAACACATGAATTACAATTCCAACCGAGAACATAAGTGGAATGTAGCTTTTGAATCACCTCTTTAAAAGCCCTTGTTTCTGCTGATGGGACAGGCGACCCCTGTGTTTCTCCTTTGCTAGCAAAGCAATAAATCTTTTTCCTTTTTCTCAAAACCGTGTTCTTATTATTGGATTGGCAATAGGAACAAAGACTGAACTTTTGGAAACAAATGCACAGGAATAGTAACTTGATCCCAGTTCAGGAAACCCCACATTGGTGCTGGTGGGACATTGCCCCTCCTCATCTACAGTGCCCAAACTCCTGCTTTCTTGCTGTTCTCCCTGCTGCTTCTGAAACACTCCAGGCATAAGCTCACTCAAGTGCCTTGCCACGTGCTGTTTATTCCCTCTGCCTGGGATGCTCTTCCCCAGATGTCCTCACAGCTCCAACTCTGCTCAGATGTCACCTTACCATCCTGATGAATGTGCTGGACTTCCTGTTGGGTCGAGAGATGGCGGCTAGACAAAGGGAGGCTGTGCATCTGAAGTTACCTGCGCACGCCAAACAGTCGACTGCTCACCACTCTGATGTCAACCTGAGAGGACAAGACCGATGCCATTTTATGACTCTGAGCCTTTGTCCTCAACCCAGCAGCCCCCGCCCAGATCCTGAAAAATTGTGACACACTTAATGGCACACTGCTCTGGTGCCAGTGAGTCGGTTCGCAATCTGGGCCAACCAATCAGGAAATTAAGTGTTGGGCCCACCATAGCCAAACCTATCAGCCTAAAGGTCAACTGACCTCATACTGACCACACTCACCCTTACCCAATCCTGTAGCGACAAGACCACTGTCCCCCTGTGCGCGCTTCCCTTACCCAATCACGTAACACCAAGGCACATACTGCTCTGCTTGTGATTATAATCCATAAAAATTCCTGCTCCCCTAGACTCGGGGCCACACCTCCCTACCCGCTGCGTCAGAGAAGGTGTGCAGTCCCTGCTCATGCTGTCCCTGCTTGAGCTTGCAATAAAGGACCCTTTTGTGATTGCATCGGAATCGGACTCCTGGTGGTCTCTGATGGTCTCGTGAGTCTGGGCATTACAAACCAATCATCAATGAGCACGCTGACCTCTGAAATCGGCCCATACCTGTCACCCGGTCTCAGCCAACCAAGAGACACCTCTTCATGAGAATTCCCCTCCCCTCAACCTACCCATAAAAATGGCCTCTCCCAGTCTTGGGTGCAATTTCCCCAGCCCACACTGGTGGACTGGTGAACCGCACCTGAGAGCAGACCCCAATAAAGCCATGCTTTTACCTTTTCAGCTAGTGGTCGTGGTCTTTACTGCTGATCTAACCTTACACTCCCCACTTGCATACACATTCTTTCCCACTTCCCAACTTCTCCCCACACCCCTTCTTGCCATTTAGCAAATCTGTTTAGTGTGCTTATTTATTTTGTGTAGTCTCAGTCTCCCCTACTAGAATGCAAGCTTCATGAGAGTGGGATGTCTTATGCAACTCTCCAGGCACCTGGCCTCCTGCCTGACACAAAGCAGTCAACTGAGGAATGAATAGTTCTGCCAAACCCTCAGTAGGTGACCTTGGTAAGTCACTAATTGGCTTCAGTGACCCTGACTGTGGAACGAGGAGCATGACCAAGTCTATCACCCAAACCGGAGAGCAAAGCCACCTCTTGCAGTTGAAGTTCCTACCCTACCAATTCCAATTCCTAGCTGTGTGACCTTGGGAAAATGACTTGCCCTTGCCTTCTGTCAGAGTAAAAGAGAAAGTCCTAACCATGAAAATGATAGCTGATCAGTTTAAGCCCTTGCAGTGTGCAGGCCCTGAGCCCACCATTTCAAGAGTCTCATGACAGCCCTGTGAAGCAGGGGGCGTCCACATGGCATTCCACATGGGAAAACTGACTCAGGTGGAAGGGACTCGCCCACAGTCACATAGCTGAGGAAGTGGTGGGGTTGGAACCCCTTGCCAAAGGCCAAAGCTAAGACTGGCCTTTCACTGCTGCTTGATCCTCCAGAGGACTAAATGAGATTATACAAGAAGCCCAGCACCAGCTCCAACTCTTATTTCGTGGTCAAAACCCATCATTTCTCTGCTTCTTTTTGTTGCAGAAAGCTTGATCCTTGTCCCCAAAGCCAATCCAATAACAAGAACATGGTTTTCAGAAAAAGGAAAAAGAAGGTTTATTGCTTTGTCAGCAAAAGAGAAAACACAGGAGACTCCTGTCCCAAAGGCCGTGATTCTGCCCATCAGCAGAAACGGGCTTTTAAAGAGGTGATTCAAAGGCTACATTCCACTTGTTCTCTGTTGGAGTCATAATTCATGTGTTAACTTGAGAGATAGTCCTTTTTGAGATCTGATACCATCCCCAAAATCTGGATTACTTTGTTCCTATGATGAATGTGTACTAAAGGACAGATAAATCTGCCTAAAATGGGGAAGAAAGGTAATCCTATTTCCCCTGAGATGAGGGAGGGGGAGAGATTAGAGAGGAGCAAGGAGAGATGAAGAGAAACGTGCATTTTGAAAATAAGTTGTCAGCCGGGCGCGGTGGCTCAAGCCTGTAATCCCAGCACTTAGGGAGGCTGAGACAGGAGAATCGCGAGTTCAAAGCCAGCCTCAGCAACGGGGAGGCGCTAAGCAACTCAGTGAGACCCTGTCTCTACATAAAAAACACAAAATAGGGCTGGGGATGTGGCTCAGTGGTCGAGTGCCCCTGAGTTCAATCCCCAGTACCACAAAAAAAAAAAAAAAAAAAAAAAAAAAAAATAAGTTGTAATGGCAGAGCAGCAAGTGCTATATTCAAAGCATAAAGTGGACCACTGATCCCCACTGTCAATTTCTACATTCCATTTCTATGAAAAAACGGGAGACAACATCTCCAAGATGCTTCCTGCCAAAAAGGGGCAAAGTTGGGGGGAGTAACCTAAAGTCCTTGTTCTCTGGTGGGGTGTGAACAGTTAAAGGTATTCAGCATCAGAGCAGTTCAGAGGTCCACAGTGGCAGGTGGCTGGGCAAGACATACATAGGACAGGGATCATGCTAAGACAATAATAAAGACAGCAAAGCATTACTTTTTTGTAAACAATCAGCACAAAAGCAATTAGTATTTCAGCCAGTCTCTGAAAACCATGAGGACAGTAATTCATAATCTTATCAGTGAAAAACAGATGGAGTTTATCAATGTAGGAGGTTAGGAAGATTTTTAGGTCTATGAAATCAGACTCAAATTAACTCAGGACAAATTTGTGGCTCTAGTGTCCTTTGTGATCATTATTATTAGGCACTTTCACACAAGAACCCTTTCTTTTATAGCCTCCAGCTTTGCTCTACTCTTTGGTAGAGCCAATACAAGTGTACATCTCATGTTACATTTTTTAAACCTTTATTTTTTTTATTTATGTATTTTGTATGTGATGCTGAGGATCAAACCCAGTGCCTCCGGTGTGCAAGGCACACGCTCTACCACTAAGCCACAATCCCAGCCCTATGTTACATTTTTTAAAAATTGTTTTTCCTTTTAAATGTCCATGTGTAACCGAAAGCTCGGTCTCTCCTCAATGCCAATTCAATAATGAAAATAAGGTCTTGAGAAAAAGGAAAAAGGTTTATTGCTTTGCTAACAAAGAAGAAACATGGGGGATTCCTGTCCCAAAGGTTGTGATTCTGCCTATCTGCAGGAACAGGAGACTTTTACAGAGGTGATTCAGAGAAAAATGAGATTAGGGAGGAGAGATCAGGAAGGAGAAGATCAGGAAAAAGATCAGGGAGAAGTTTAGGGAAAAGATTGAGAAAAAGGAAAAAAACAGGGGCTGGGATTGTGGCGCAGTGGTAGCGTGCTCGCCTAGCACGTGTGAGGCACTGGGTTCGATCCTCAGCACCACATAAAAACAAAGATATTCTGGCCACCTAAAACTAAAAAATAAATAAATAAATATTTTTAAAAATTTTAAAAAAAGGAAAAAAACACATGTAAGTTTCAAAGCCATAAGGGATATAGTTAAAGCATCAAGTGAACCCCTGTTACACATGTAGGACACATGCTATACTCTCATGCCAGGTATTTAAGACTGCCAGGTATTAAGTTGGTCAAAACTGACCTTGCTCCTATCTATGCTTTAGAGTCACCAGAGATTCCTCAGAGATCATTCTTGGGGATGCATGTAAAGTCTCTTGGCTCCTTTACCTTTCCTCTACCAGTGGTGCCTTCTGCCAGGATAGGTCAGGATCCTGCTGACCATATGTGGCTTTTCTTGGAAGCATCAGGGACATTTTCCTCTCTAATTGTTGCTGAAAGCTTGGTCCTTGTCCCCAGTTCCAATCCAATAGTGAGGACACAGTTTTGAGATAAAGGAGAAAGTTTTATTGCTTTGATGGGAAAGGAGAAACATAGGGGACTCCTGTCCCAAAAGCTGTGGTTCTGCTCATCAGCAGGAACAGGGGTCTTTTAAAGAGGTTATTCAGAGAACATGAGATTAGAGAGGAGAGATCAGGAAGGAGATCAGGAAAAAGATCAGGGAGGAGAAGTTTAGGGAAAAGATCAGAGAGGAGAAAATCAGGGGAGGGGCTGGGATTGTGGCTCAGTGGTAGAGCGCTTGCCTTGCATGTGTGAAGCCCTGGGTTCGATCCTCAGCACCACATAAAAAGAAATAAAGACATTGTGTCCATCTACAACTTAAAAAAAAAAAAAGAAAGAAAATCAGGGGAAAGTTTAGGGGAAAGAAGATCAGAAAGAATATTAGGGAAAAGAAGATCAGGGGAAAATAGATCAGGAAAAAGGCCAGGGAGAAGAAGGTTGGGGAAAAAAGAAAAAAATCTAAGTTTCAAAGCCACAAGGGATATAGTCGAGTGAACCTCTGTTACACAATGACCCTCCTCTTTGCAGAATGTGTACTGGTTGGCTTCCTTTCTCGAGGGTCCTCTCCATCTCCCTGATCAGCAGATGGGTAACTCACCAGAGTTGCTGGGCCCAGAGAGGATTGCCATCATTCTCTGGGTCCTGGCTGACCCTAGAGCACAAGGGCCAAAATGTTGCTTTTTCCTTGGCCCTTTTACTCTCTTGACTTTGGTCTCCAGAAGTTTTGGTTTTGAACACCCAGCAAGCCAGTTTCACCAGTCTTAAATAGGGAGTAGTATGTTATAACTTCAATATCTATAATTTTACAGATACCCCTTTCATTTAATTGGGGTTATTATTAGTACTGGAAGTCAGCATTATATACTATCTGTCCTGTAGGTGATAGCTTATTATCCCAAATTAACCCAGGTTGTATTGTTTTAGAAGCAGTACCTCTACAAAACACTAACTGGCAACAGGCGGGTGTGGTGGTGTATACCTATAATCCCAGCACTTTGGGAGGCTGAGACAAGAGAATCATGAGTTCAAAGCCAGCCTCAGCAACGGTGAGGTGGTAAGCAACTCAATGAGACCCTGTGTCTAAATAAAACACAAAATAGGGCTGGGGATGTGGCTCAGTGGTCAAGTACCCCTGAGTTCAATCTCCAGTATCAAAAACAAACGAACAAATAAATAAATAAAAATTAAAGTTTACTAGGAAAATACAAAATGAAATTAACTGAGCAAAAACATTTAGTCTGTGTAATAGCTATGAATCAAGAAAAATTACTTTTATAATCTTGAATCTTTATTTCAAGGGATATACATTAATCTCTTGTTTGAGATCACAGTAATCTTTCAAATCAATCTTTTTTTTATAATTTTTTTTAGTTGTAGATGGACACAATGTCTTTATTTTACTGCTTCGTACATGGTGCTGAGGATCGAACCCAGGGCCTCACGCAAGCGAGGCAAGCGCTCTACCGCTGAGCCACAGTCCCAGCCCCTCAAATCAATCTTTTGAACACAACTTTAAATGAGCTGAAGTCTAACCTATTTTGAAGCCATTCTAACAAGGAGTAAGGTGGGAGGCAGAGTCTTATCTCAGGTCAGGCAGGGCTCTTCACAAATAACCCAATACAGCATTACATATGAAATATGAATCGAAGAAAGGCTAAGAGAGCTTTTAACTTTGTTTTTATGGAAAAAGTGGCAGACTGTTTCCATGTTTTACAATGTCACCTTTAAACAGATCAGGCTCTCCTTATTATCTTTAAAAATGCAGTTAAATTCCAATTCCATTGTGAAGAGTAACACAAAATTATATATATAATTTATTGACTACAGGTTACTTTATCCAGCTATAAAACATCAAATGACATGAATAAATACCAACCAAATTTGTTATTTCTATACAAATCTGAGACTTGCTATGGATAATTTTAGTTTGGAGAACACCAATTTGGAAAAGGGCTCTCCTAAGCCTTACATTTAACTAAGTTTAACATTTGAAGTACAATTTAGAATCCAGAGTGTATGGTAACAATAATCACAGGTCTGCATGGCTTAATAAAAATCAAAGATAGCCTTAAATCTCTTACACATTCAATAAACAGTGTTAATGATCAGAAATTCACTTAGTCAAAGCAAATGGATAGATATGACAGGTCTTCAAATGACAGTGCAGCCCTTATTTGTCAGATACAATGTATAAAAGAGAGCACTTATTGGTTATGTTGTCAGTAAACTTACATAAACTTTCACATAACAGACAGGCTTAGACTAATATAGTTCTCAGATGCATACATATACCTAGTGGCATATATTTAGAGTGTCAACTATATTGTTATAACCTAAGTAACAGTTGTTTGTTTAACCGGTTAAAAAGTAATCATTTATGACTTTAAAACAGGTACAAACCCTAGTTTCCCCAAGTAATAAAATCTAACAAATACAAATATAAGAAAGTTATCTTTTTTTTTTTTTTTTTTGGTACTGGAGAGTGAGCTCAGGGGTACTCGACCACTGAGCCACGTCACCAGCCCTATTTTTATGTGTTTTATGTAGGTTCTCACTGAGTTGCTTAGCGCCTCACCATTGCTGAGGCTGGCTTTGAACTCACGATTCTCCTCTCTCAGCTTCCCTAAGGGCTGGGATTACAAGCATGAGCCACCACGCCTGGCTTAAGAAAGTTATCTTGATAAGAGCAGATCAATGGGGCTGGGATTGTAGCTCAGCAGTAGAGTGCTTGCCTCGCATGCATGAGGCCCTGGGTTCGATCCTCGGCACCACATACAAAGCAATAAAATAAAGACATTGTATCCATCAACAACTAAAAAAATATTAAAAAAGAAAGAGTAGATTAATGTTTCTGACTTTGGTTCATATCAGTACATTAAAGTTTAAATAATTTTGACTGACTGTACTAATTAGAGCCAATTTAATCACAAACACAAACTTTTTTAGATTTATCTTCCACAAACCTTCTGCAACTTACTTCAGCATTCACAACTTCTTTACATCCTTAGTTTTGACTTCTTTCATCTTGAACTTTAGCTCAAGAATATTACTTTACCAGACAAAATACTTTCTCATCGAGAAACATTTCTTTTACCATCTAATTTTCCATACTAAAATATATTTCCATACCTATAACTTTATCTTTTCTAGTTTTGGACCCTTTCTTAAATTCATATGCTGAAATAGTCCCTATGAATGTTATCTGTGCATTTAATTTCCACAACAAATTTCATTCCAGGAGAGGGTTGGACAGTCCAGCATATATGAAAACTGTGTCTTAATCTTTTTTCTCCAAAGTTGCATTCAAGAGGTTGGAGCACAGGATGCTTTTGAGCCTGACCTGTCTCTGTTATCATTATCACAATGCCATCAACTTTAAATAAATTCCCCACTGTCAATTGTATCCAGAGCCTCCTTTTGGGCCATTTTCTTACACTGGGCATATTGATTCGCCATGGAAGAGGCCCTTTCCATACTTTTCTTTATTATTATTATTTTTTTGGGGGGTACTAGGGATTGAACTCAGGGGCACTCGACCACTGAGCCACATCCCCAGCCCTACTTTGTGTTTTGTGTAGAGACAGAGTCTTACTGAGTTGCTTAGTGCCTTGCCATTGCTGAGGCTAGCTTTGAACTCACGATTCTCCTGTCTCAGACTCCCAAAGTGCTGGGATTACAGGCATGTGTCACCACACCCAGCTTCCATCCTTTTTTTTTAGGCTTCCTTGAAGATCCCTTTGCAGAGGCTGCGTAAAAAACACAGGTTGGCCTTAGTTTCTTTTTCTTTTCTAGATGCACTCATTTATTCTGCCAGTCTCCTCAGGCATTTAGTCTGATGGGATACTATAGCAAGAATAGCTTTGACCCAGTGATGAATATCCCCTAGCCAAATGGGTTGTCCTGTCATATCTTAAAAGGGGAGACTATTCCTGTTCCTGGGTCATAATCTGACAGTGCTGAAACTTAATGCCACCTCCTTTATGGTCAGCACCCTCCACTCTCCATGGGGAAAGGGCTGGAAGGCAGGGCAGAGGCCATGTTCTCTTTGGCCATTTTTCTATAGCCCAGGCAGCTTTTCTCAGATTCTTTTTCCAGTTTAGAGCTAGTGTCCTTGACCACAATAAGATGATCTGCTGCTGCCTGGGGCAAGGCTGAGACACAGTGCTGGGAGGCTAGCACTGGGTTTAAAAGATTTCAATTTTTTTATCCCTTTCTTCTTGTGTCCTGTTAACCCAAATTCTTTTGACACCTTTAACTTAGTTCCTCACAGTTCAGACCACTTATCATGCAACTGCATAAAGGCCTGTACAGAATCTCTTTCATATACTTTACCCCTATATACCAGCTTCAACATCAAGATTGTATAGTAATCCAGAAAAACTCTTCAAAGTCCAGATTGTGTTATAGTAAATTGTCTTTCTCTTAGGCTTACCCCTATAGGTGGCCCATGCAGCCAAGATCTCGCTACTCAAGAGACTACTGATAAAATCCATGCAGCATGGCCCATGTCTAAAGGGCTAGTAACAGACAAAAAAAAAAAACAGAAAAGATAGGGTCACCAAAACCAGGCTAACAGATGGGAATCTTTAAAACAGACAGACCTGCATGTACAAATTTCTTCCACGTCCTTTATTTTTGACAGACAAACTCCAACTGCAAGATTGTACAAAAAAGAAACACAGACAACCAGAGAGGAGTCCTGAAACCATGTATGACATGGGAACCTTTAATTTGAGCATCCAAGATCTTTCCCAAGATACTACCTATAGGATCAATGCAGTACTGGCCATGTATTAAAAGGAGCAATAACAGATACAGACAACCAGAGAGAATTCCCAAGGCTAAGGCCAACAAACAGATGAGAACCTAGAACAAATCAGAAGGGGGTAAATATCCCTAGGTTCTCAGTCCTGTTTAATTATGACTTCTACACCAGTGGCACCACAGATGTCCCCAGAGAGAGGGACCAGATGTTCCTATGAAGAGGAACCAAATGTGTAGAATCAAAGGTCTTGACATGCACACCAGGGGACTTACCAAATGGCTTATACTGTTCAGGGAGAGAAGGCCGAGTTCCCCAAAACAAAAGGAGTTTTGGCAGCTGCTGGGACCTTAACAGTGGTCCACTTTATGCTTTGATTATAGCCCTTGCTGCTGTCTCACTGCAATTTATTTTTTAAAAAATATTTTTAGAGCCGGGCACAGTGGCTCCCGCCTGTAATCCCAGCATTTTGGGAGGCTGAGATAGGAGAATCGCGAGTTCAAAGCCAGCCACGGCAATGGCAAGGTGCTAAGCAACTTGGTGAGACCCTGTCTCTACATAAAACACAAAATAGGGCTGAGGATAAGGCTCAGTGGTCCAGTACCCCTGAGTTCAATCCCTGGTGCCAAATCAAAAAACAAAAAAAAATATTTTTAGTTGTAGATGGACACAATAACTTTGTTTTGCTTACTTAGTTTTTTTATGTGGTGCTAAGGATTGAACCCAGTGTCTCATGTACACTAGGCAAGAGCTCTACCACTGAGCCACAACCCAGCCCTGCAATTTATTTTTAAAATTGATACTTTCTTTCTCTTCCTCTTTCTTCTCCTCCCTAATCTCTCCCCCTCCCTAATTTCAGGGGAAACAGGATTACCTCTCTTCCCAATCCTAGACAGAGTTACCTATCCTTGAGCACTCATTCACCATAGGAATGAAGTAATCCAGACTTTGGGGATGGTCCCAGAAGATCTCAGAAAGGACTATCTCCCAAATTAACACATGAATTATATCTCCAACAGAGAGCACGTGGAATGTTGCCTTTGAGTCACCTCTTTAAAAGCTCCCTATTCCTACTGATAGGCAGAATCACAGCCTTTGGGACAAGAGTCCCTTGTGTTTCTCCTTTGCTAGCAAAGCAATAAACCTTTTTTCCAAAACCATGTCCTCATTATTGGATTGGCATCAGGGACAAGGACAAGGCTTTCAGCAGCAGGACGTTCCTTCAGTCTCTTCTTTACTCTCAGGAATAGCTCCTCTGGTTCGACCGGAAGCAAATTTACCCATTTCCTAACTCTCCTGCAGTTGTCAACAAGATCATCCGTCATCTGGCATCTTCAGCATGGAAGTGGGGTTCCTTGGAGAGCCAGGCCTGCCCAAGAAAGCCAGAACAGGGGCTGCTCTCAGGTCTCATCTGGAATGCCAAATTTGTTGCTGAAAGGTCTCTGTTGGAGTTGTAATTTGGGAGATAGTCCTTTCTGAGATCTGATACCACCCCCAAAGTCTGGATTACTTTGTTCCTATGGTGGGTGTGTACTCAGGGTCAGATAAATCTGCTAACATGGGGAAGAAAGGCAATCCTTTTTCACCCAAGATTAGAGAGGAGAGATTAGAGCAAGGAGAGAGGAAGAGAAAGAAATATGTTCATTTTAAAAATAAGTTGCAGTGGCAGAGCAGCAAGGGTTATATTCAAAGCATGAAGTGGACCACTATTACTTTTTGATCACATCCACCCTTCAAAGCCCAGTTATAGTCCCATCCTCTGAGAAGCCTGACTGCTCCTCTAAGGATGAAAGCCCATGAGATTCCTCACCACCACCCCTGAGGTCCTGGATGGTCTAGGCCTAGCCCACCTTTCCAGCTCCTCTTGCTCTCTGAGCCAGCTGCATTCCAGCCACAGGGACTGTACATCTCCCATTCCCTTTGTCAGGCACAATCTTCTTCCCTTCTCTTCTTGGATAACAAGCACAGTGTCTGCTTTCTCATCACTGAGTCTCCTGCATGCACTTTGCACACATCTGGCACCTATTTGGAACTCATTAAATATTTGCTGAATAAATGAATGAATGAATGAGATCAAAGTTGAATTTTAGTTCAGTGAAATTATTCTAAAAAATGGAGGTGCACTGGACATGGTGGTGCACACTTGTAGCCCTAGCTCCAGTCCTGATTGGACCTAAGGAAAGGATAGGACCTTAGCAAATATGCTTTTTCTTTTGTGGCATGCAAGCCAGCTTAATGTGTGGACTCTTGCTTAGTATTATTTCCTGAAATTTTATCCCAGAAACACTGAAGAAACCAACAGTCAAACTGCTCTCTGAAAGTTTGTGCTGCTGAGAAGTCAGGTTCCTATTTCACTGCTTAGTCAACAGCATAAAGTATTATTATTCCATGAATGTTTACATTAATTTTTTTTTTTTTGGTACCAGGGATTGAACTCAGGGTCACTCAACCACTGAGCCACATCCCCAGCCCTATTTTTTGTGTTTTATGTAGAGACAGGGTCTCACTGAGTTGCTTAGCACCTCGCCCTTGCTGAGGCTGGCTTTGAACCTGCGATTCTCCTGTCTCAGCCTCCCTACATGCTGGGATTACAGGCTTGCGCCACCGTGCCCGGCTGAGAAATATTTTTATTCAATGTCTTTAATGTATAAAATGAGAAAGAGAGAGAATGAGAATTTTCTAAAGCTATATAGCATCTTCTCTATTCTGGTAATTTTTGTAAGAAAAATGTGTCTTATCTGTAAAAGATGCCAAAGAAATAAAAATGTTGAATATAAAAAAAATTAGAATAGTGTTTTATTTGCAGTATTCTAATGCAACTTCTCTTTGTCTTTTTTCAGAAAAACACATGAGCCTTCATTTTAGCAACCTCTTAAATTGATTAAATGAATTGGACTGTTGTGACTTTTAAGTTGTTTTATTTGAGTTCTTTTGTCTTTGTTTTGCAGTGTTGAGGGTGGAACCCAGGGCTTTGGGCATGCTAGGCAAGCACTGTACTACTGAGCTACGCCCCCAATTCTAAGCAATTTCTTAAATTTCTACCTTGAAATTTTTCAAGCCACTAAAAAAAAAAAAAAAGTTGGCAAGAGTGACATAGTAAACACCCTCTATCCCTGACCAACATCTACTTCTTCACATTAACTGACATTTGCTTTATGTGTTTATATTTAGTGTTTTTTATGAACTATTTGAGGATAAATTACAGACTCTTCATCCCTAATTCTCTTAAAAACAAAGACCTTCTGTGAAACCACAGTACAGAGATCAGTATCAAGAAATTTACCACGGACACAATGATGTTAGTTTACATGTAATCCACATTCGCATTTTGTCAATGGACCTGATAATGAGCATTTCTTTTCAGATACCGGCTCCAGTATCTGATCATGTATCCAGGATCATGTGCGGCTGGCTTTGATCTGGATCATTCCTTGGTCTTTCTTTGCCCTTCAAGAAAAGCATTGACTTTTTTTTTTTTTTTTTTTTTTTAGTTTATTTAATTGCATTTCAAGTCATAGTACATATACAGAGCTCAGTTTTTCCATTTCTCTGGTTGCAACCAGATAAAGTCACACCAATTGTGTCTTCATACATGCACCAAGGGTAGTGATGACGATCTCAATCAATCATCTTTACTATACCCATTCCCCTTTCCCACCCCCCACCTCCCCCATGCCGCGTCCAGAGTTCCTCCATTTCTCTTATGTTTCCCATTCCCACCCCCCAGCATTGACCATTTTGGAGAGCACAAGCCAGGTATTTTGTAGACTGCCCCTCGAGTGGGATTAGCTGCTTGCTCTGCATTTTTGAAGAGGAATGTCACCTAAGTGCTGCTCTGTCCTGGGTACATGGAAGGTTTTGTCACAGTGAGCAGTGATCACTGGTAAGCAGCTCTCCTCTGCAGAGCAGGGTGGGGTGTGCTATTTATTTGCTTCTGAACGACTGCAGCTGTTATGCTGTTCTTATTGATTGCTAAGATTCATGGGTGGGCAAGGCCCCCTCGAGAGAGCAGTTCAGACACAGCTGGGTTTGTGGAGGCTTGGAGGCTGACAACAGGGGAAGCTGTCATCCCAGCCCCTTGGCAGCAGACCCTGCTGCTTAGTCCGTGTGACCTTCTTGATGCTAACATCACTGCTTCCCTCAGGATGCCAGGCAGGAGAGAAGCCATGTGCTCTGAGATTGAAGGAGGAGAAAGGTCCTCTTCAGAAGCCAAAGTCCCAGCACCAACACTCCCAAAGGGGTCCTCTTGCTCCCAGCCACCTCAGGGTCTGGTCTCCACCACTCCCTGGGCCTTGCTGGTCATTTGTAACCAAAAATGCCCAGGTAGGAATCTGTCCAAGTTTCTTAGCAAGGGCCATTGGCATCCAAGTGGGACAGTTCTGTGCCATGTGAGTGGTCTTTTTATATGCAACATATTAAGCATCTCAAGCCCTCACCCATGAAATACACCTCTAGTTGTGATTAGCTAGATATGGCTAATAATTAGCTATTCTATATTGAGAACTTTCTATGTGCTAGCCTCATGCCAAGCATTCAATATGCATTATCCCATTTATACCTCCCCCTATACCATCTTATAGAACAGAAAAGTAAAGCCCAGAAGGGTTAAGCAATAGCCAGGAAGTGCTGGAGCCAGGACCCTAGTCAATGTCCCACCCTGTCTACTTCTGTGTGCTCATGGAGACAAGGCCACCTATTGGTTGAGACCAGGTTTCTGAGTTAAGGCTGAGTGAGAGATTTGGATTCCTGTTCATTAGATGTTCACCCTCACACCTTCCCCCTGTCACTGTGGGCAGAGCTTAGTGCCCAGTAGATGGGCCTGATCATGTGACTTGCTTTGTCTAATGGAATGAGAACCAACACAAACATAAACTGCCTTAAATGTGCTGTGCAATTTGGTGTGGCTTCTGTGCTCCGGTGACCTGCCCTATATCCTAGGTGACCACAGCCCCTATAACCTGGGTCTAGACAAACACACATGCAGGAGACTGACTGGCCTGCAAATGAAGCAGAACAACCAGCCCAGCCCAGACCAGATCCATCAATCCCCACTCAATGTGTAGACCTATGAGCATGAGCATAAGTACATGTTGCTGTCAGCCACTAAACGAGGGACGGTTATTATGCAGCATTGTCACAGAAATAGTTGACTGATATAAGGCTCCTGGGTTCTAGGACCAGTGTGACCACTTATGAACCAGGAGAGCTTGGGCAAGTTATTTTACTTCAGCAGGACTTTGTTTACCCATCTGTATAAATGGTTCAATAATAGTACTGATTTCATAGGCCTGTTGTAGAGATTGAAGATGATAATGTTCTTGGTTCAGTGTCTAGAATAGAAAGTAATTGGTAAATGTTGGTTATTTATTACTACCATCACCACCACTACTACCATTACCATTAACTGTGACATTCAGGATCCAGGAGGAAGCCCACACCTCCACTCAAGAATTCTGACAGTCTCAGGGCTGGGATTGTAGCTCAGTGGTAGAGCACTTGCCTCGCATGCGTGAAGCCCTGGGTTCGATCCTCAGCACCACATACAAAGCAATGAAATAAAGACATTGTGTCCATCTACAACTAAAAACAATTAAAAAAAAAAAAGAATTCTGACAGTCTGAAGTTAATGAATGGGACGGGGGGAGAGGGGGGCGCTGGCGTGTGGCTCAGTGGTAGAGCACTTGCCTATCATTCACAAAACCCTAGGTTCCATCCCCAGCATGAAAAACCAACCAACCAACCCATGAATTGGAGTAGAGTTAGCCCTTAAGAAGGTGGCTCCCAGAGCACCTTGCCCTGACCCCAGAGTTGCTCCTCATGCCCTGACTTACACTGGCCCAGGCTCAGGCCTCATCCTGTTCCCTTAGCAAGCATCTGGGGTTGGCTTTTGGGCACCAGACGGCCAAGGACCTCATGGGGAGGCCTGGCCAGATCAAAGTAACCCACAACCAGCCCTATCCTCCTGCAGGGCTTCACCCTCCTCATCTCAGGATTTACATGACCAGAACTTCAGCAACAGCACCCAGTGCCCGGCATGAGTGTGAGGGTTAGTGTTTGGATCTGTGTTTCCGTGTGTGTGTGTTTTGGTGTGCATTTTATGTGAGTCTTTCTTGGTGTCGTGTGTGTGTGTGTGTGTGTGTGTGTGTGTGTGTTTCCATGTTTCTCAGTGTCTATTTTAGTATGTGAATCTGTGTGTCTATTTCAGTGTATGTCTGGGAGTATGTCTTAGGGAGTTTGTGTCTATTTTAGTGTGTGTCTGTTTCACAGAGTGTTTCAGGGTGTGTGTGCATTTCCACACTTGTCTGTGTGTCTGTTTCTCAGTGTGTGTGTGAATGGGTGTGGCTGTGACTGTGAGGGTGTGTGTATACCTGTGAGCCTGTTTGTTTCGGTACCAATGGGGTGTATATGTGTGTGAGCCATGTTTCCATATGTGTCTATCTGCAGCAGTTGTCAGCTGTGCCCCAGATTCAACATTGCTGTCCAGAGATTTCCAAAAACTGACCCCACAGCCGGCCTGCTGGGCCAATTTAGTTTCAGTTCACCCCAGCCCTGCCACCTACTCACTGATGATCCGGGGCAACTATCCCCACCTCCCAAGCCCCATTTCCTCATTAGGTTGTCATAAGGATTGAAGACAACCAGCCCTATCTAGGAAGGTGGCCTCTGCTGACCCTGGGGTAGCTCAGCACTCTCAAAAGGAGGAAGGGAGAGGCAACGTGGCAGTCTCATGACAGAGCTTTATCTGGTGTTTGTCATAAATGTACATATTCTTCTCTTCCAGATGACTATAATTATAAAGTAGAGCTTGCTTTGACATCTGATGGTATGACAATAGTATGCTACCACCCTTCTGTGGACTTCCCATATGAACACATACAAGATTTCACTAAGTTGTCCATGATGGCTTTGAACTTGTGATTCTTCTGCCTCAGTCTCCTGAGTTATTGAGATTACAGGCATGTGCCACTGTGCCCAACTTCAACCTATCCCTCAACCTGATCCTGTGCACAATAATGAAGAAACATGGTAAAATGCTGAAAACCAGATGAGAAGAAAAAGGTGAACACCTTGGGCAAGGACCCATGATAGAAAAACTCAGCAAAATGTTCTTTACTACTGAGTACTGTTGGTATCCTCATGGACGGTGTCACAAATGTCGTAAGAAACCCAATCTTCCAAAAGATAGATGATATTGAGATTCTTGGGAGAATCAAAGAGACATGCCATCCTGTGTCTCACTTGCCATTTGAGAAAATGTAATCTGGTGTATTCACTAATGGGCTATTAAAAGAATAAAAAATGTCTTTTCATTGTTGGAATAAGTATTTATTAAATCTGGATTTGACATTTTTGTTTAGAGAAACCTGTTTCATCTTACTTTCCTTTTGAGATATTAAAGTCTACCACTTATTTTTATGTCTAGTATGAGTACTTTTACATCATTAGCCAAACATTTTCATTAGTATAAATTTGGCTAATAAAATGTGCATGCTGTTAAGAGTTTGTCATGCACTGGATTTTTACAGATGTGTTTTCATTTCTCTTGGGAACTCTAGACCTGAGATTGCTAGGTCATGTGCTAGCTCCTTAGTCCTGTGGCTGCACCATTTTACAAGTGTAAGGTAGAAAACAGCTCTCTCTACCCAGTTTTAGCCCCCCTTCCCTAAGAGCCTTCGGCAGTCCCTGCCCAGGGCGGTTTCTTGCCTGAGTTTCCCGCCCAAGCAAACAAAGCCTAGCCACTCAGGTTAACTTTCAACTACCTCAGAAGTGCCCACTACCAAACCACCAATCCTTACCTAGCATACCAGCTTAAAGTGACCAATCCATAGTCCACAATGCATTTACAGCAGGCCCTATAAATCCCATGCCCTGCGCCCCCTCTCCCCTTTTCCTCCTTCCCTTCTCCTGGGCGCCCACCTGCACTGATCCCCGTGAATAAAGATCTCCTGGCTTCATGAGGTATGTCGTGTCGGGCTGGTCATAACCCTTACAACAAGAATCCCAATGTGAAGGAATTGCAGGAGCAATGCACGAGATCTCCACCTTCCTGACATCCTCCCCAACATATATTGTCTTCTGCCAATTTTGATTTTTTTGGTTGGCTATGCTGGGGAATCAAACCCAGTGCTTCACTCCCCACCAGGCAAGAGCTCTACCACTGAGCCACACGCAGAGCCTTTACCATCTGCCTTTTTGATTCTAGTCATCTTCACAGATACAAAGTGGTGTCTCATTATAGTTTCCATCTGCACTTCCCTGGTGGCTAATGATGTCACCAGAACATCTTCCTATGCCATTGGCCATCTCTACATCTTTGGACAAATGTCTTGTCCATTTGAAACTGTGTTATTTGCCTTTTGATTGTTGGGTTCTAAGGTGAAGGGTAACCACACATCAGATGTCAGACCTCACAGCTTCTTAAGGTTGTCTCCTGTCACTGGAGGAGACCCCAGCTTTGCTTTTCATCCCAGTCCTACCAAACCTCCATCCCTGGGGAAAATGGGGCATTTGTGAGGTTGCTTCCAGGCAACCCCAAGGCCTGCCCTTCACCAAATCAAGGGCTTTAAAGGCGTTTTCCTGATGAGAGCTGCTACCAACTCTCCCCCTGGAAAACACAATGCTGCTGCTGTTGCCCTGCATCTGTGTAAGAAGAGCTATCGCCAGATTCCTGAAAACAAAATGAAGCAGTTTTTCTTTCATCTACTCCCCAGGAATGATGCCCTGAGAGGACAAGACCGACGCCATTTTGTGACTCTGAGCCTTTGTCCTCAACCCAGCAGTCCCCGCCCAGATCCTGAAAAATTGCAACACACTTAACGGCACACTGCTCTAGCACCAGTGAGTCGTTTCGCAATCTGGGCCAACCAATCAGGAAATTAAGCATTGGGCCCACCATAGCCAAACCTATCAGCCTAAAGGTCAACTGACCTCATACTGACCACACTCACCCTTACCCAATCCTGACAAGACCACTGTCTCCCTGCGCGTGCTTTCCCTTACCCAATCATGTAACGGCAAGGCATGTACTCCCCTGCTTGCGATTGTAATCCATAAAAATCCCTGCTCCCCTAGACTCGGGGCCGCAACTCCTTACCCACTGCGTCGGAGAAGGTGTGCGGTCCCTGCTCGTGCTGTCCCTGCTTGAGCTTGCAATAGAGGACCCTTTTGTGATTGCATCGGAATCGGACTTCTGGTGGTCTCTGGTGGTCTTGTGAGTCTGGGCATTACAGCCCTATTTTGCATTTCCTGGTAGATTTCTCCTTCCTTCTCCAGGCTCCATCCATCTGCTAGGCTCCTCCCCAAAGAGATCTTCTCCTTTCCTTCCACTTCCTAGTTCATGAGCCCAGCCAGACTCCCACCCTGGGTCCCAGCCACTCAAACCAGACACCAGGAAGGGTACTACTGCCACTCACCCCTCTCCCTCCCTGCCATGTCTTATCAGTCATCAACTCCCATAATTGTTCCTCTGAAATAGCTCCTGGCTCATCAAATCTCACCTGGAGAGCTGCAACAACTGGTGTTCTCAGCAGTCACCTTTTATAAGCTATCCTCCAGCCAGCAGCCATTAGTGGGTGACTCCCCTGCTCAAAACCCTGCAGTAGTAGCTCCATATATATATTTGGGTGGATGGGTACTGAGGATGCAACTGAGGAATAATACCATGGAGCTACACCCCCAGCTCTTTTTATTTTTTATTTTAAGACAGAGTTTCATTAAGTTGCTTAGGACCTCACTAAATTGCTGAGGCTGACCTTGAGCAGATCCTCCTGCCTCAGTAAACTGAGTGGATGGGATCACAGGCATGCACCACTATGCCTGGCAATGGCTCCCTATTATTCAGTCCAAAATCCCACCTTTTCAGGATGGCATATGAGAACCTCCTCCATGAATCAGTTCCTTCATGTTTTGATCCATTTATTCAATATATTTTCTGAGTACCTGCTGTCACCAGAGGAGTTTCCAGAAAGGAGGAACCTCAACTCAGGACAAGTGCACGTCCTTGGCACACATGATGGAAAAAAATTCATCATGCACCAGAGGTAGAGACAGATTTATTTAGGAAAGTAAGAATACATTCAAGGGAGAATGTGGGCTCTCTCAAGAAGAGTCAGCTACCCGTTGGTCTGGAGACTGGAGCTAGGGGCTGGACTAGAGGACTAAAGTCAGGGTGGAGTTACGCAATTTTGTGCCAGTTTTTCTAGCCCAGTGCTTTGACCTTGGTGTTACTTTTTTGCAAAGTCGTGGGCTGAGAATGTGGCAGGGTTGCTCAGGAGTTCAAGTTTGCATTTCAAAGGTTCATGGGCATTCCCTGCATTCCAACAGATGGGGGGAGGGGCCTCCTCTTTTGGGATTCAGTCTTTTTCTTTTGCTTCTCGCATCTCCAAATTCCTATCTCGCCTAAACGTGGGCGGGACTAGGATACCATGAAACAAAAGACAGGACTTTGAAGGGAAGCAAATCCTAACAGGGTGGCCAGCAGTCCTGTAGGGGCCTGTAGGGGGGCAATGTGAACAGAGAGAAGGGACTGAACCCAATTTGAAGGGAACTTATGGGAAGGCAGCCCTTCAGTAGCCACCTCCACTCCAGTTACATCAAATTACCTTCCATTTTCATAAGCACCAGGCTGTGTTCTCTCTCTGGGAGGGGACATGACACACTCACTGAACACTCCTCCCCGTCACTCTTGGCACAAATTCCTCTAACCTTCCCCATCTGGTTGAGCTGTCATCCTCTTCGAAACCTCTCCTGAGGCAGAGTTGACCCCTGAGCTCCTCCAGCCCTGCAGAAACCTCATTCCAGTGTCCATTTCATCCAGTTGCCATGTTAATAATAATCTCTCCTGGAAAGGAGCTGCCACCTTGGTTTTATCTTCTGCTGCTACCAACACATGAGGAACCTGGAGAGCCTCTCTTCTGATTTCCTCCACCTTCCCTGGAGCCTGGAGAGTCTTTCCTATCCCAGACTCCCACATCTGCTAGCTCAATGTTACATAGGAGTACTTTGGCACACATAAACCCCAGGGACATTTGGCAGTGTCTGGAGATGTTTTCGTTGTTGTAACTGGGCAGGGTGCTGTGGCCATTGTTGAACCCACGAAAGGACCACCGACTCCAATTTTAAATAAAATTAAGCAAGCTTATATTGTGCACACAAATTAGCTGTACAGCAGCTGTCCCCTTCAAACAATGAGGGCAGCAGCTTTGTCCAGGAGCAGGGAGGTTTTTATAACACAGAAAATTAAAAGGTAGGTATCTTAGGAATTTACAACTGACAGGGTTCTGGCAAATGCAATACAGAAGCAGACAGCAAGCCAACGATTTACATAGTTTTTAGATAAGGAAGTAAACTCAGGTTCCAGCATGGGGGCGCCGCTGAGATTTTAAGGAGGGCAGTTACCTAATCAAAGCCAAACATGGTCCAAACAAGTAAAACAAAAAATAAACCTTTATGACCTCTTGTTGAAATGGCTTTCAATCTTAAGATAGAACTAGGCTGGGTTCATCAGCCATCTAATGGGCACAGGCCAAGGAAGCTACTGAAATATTCAGGACAGCCCCATAACCAAGAGTTTTCTGGCCCAAAATATCACAGTGTTGAAACTGAGACCTGTTTTATTTGTGTTTGTTTTAATGCAGTGCTGGGGATGGAACCCAGGTGTCATGAGTGAGCTACAACATTAACATGGACCAAACATATTTGTCTTTCCACAATGCCAGAATTTGCTGAACAGCAATAATTTCACAGGCTACACCACTTTCATCAGTAGCAGTTTACTGAATATTTATGGGTCATATGGTAGTCATAAGCTGGCCAATCACAGTTTACTTATTCCAATCTTAATTTCTAATATCTATAACACTCAAGTCATACATCACACTATATATATCGCAGAAAGGCTAAGAAAAGGTTAAGGCACCCACAGGGGTTCAGGAGTCTGAACTAAGAGCAAAGGCAGAGAGCTGATACAAATGCAAAGAGTCACAGTAAGTGGTCAGATAAGATTACAAATCCAAATCAGCCAAGGAACTTGTTCAGGGAAGCTCAGGAACTTCCTCTAGGCCAAGATCTGGACCAACAGCACTTTCACAGTGTCAGTTTGAGATGTCAGCTTGGAGTGGAGAAACTGCACTCTGCCTAAAGCTTGAGGACAGAGAGTTGGAGATTCATCACTGTGTCAATATTCCTGGGCAAGGCTGTGAGGAGTGACCAAGTGATGGGGTCAGGGTACCATCATGTCCAGTCTCAGGGTGCTCCTCCTTGTACAGGCCTCAAGTGAGAGGTGGCTTCATTTTGATGCTCTGGTGTGTTCAATAAGCTCGTGGGCCTGGTTTTTCTGATATGAGTTTGAAGCACCCGTGCAGTCATGTGTTTCTGATTCATTTGGTAAGTCCACAGGTGGCTATTTTTATTAGCACAATTAATTTATCAGTCTGTGCCTTATGGTTGTGCCAGGCAGATGGTGGGGTTTTTTTGTTTTTGTTTTTTTTGGTACTGGAGATTGAACTCAGGGGCACTCGACCACTGAGCCACATCCCCAGCCCTATTTTGTGTTTTATGTAGAGACAGGGTCTCACTAAGTTGCTTAGTGCCTCGCCGTTGCTGAGGCTGGCTTTGAACTCGCAATTCTCCTGTCTCAGCCTCCCAAAGTGCTGGGATTACAAGCGTGAGCCACCACGCCCGGCTGCAGATGGTGGTTTTTTACTTGTACAAACAAGGTGTAGAATCATTCTACCTCAATACTTAAACTCAAAATGGAGTAATTCATGGCAAGCTATTACTTTAGGTACAGCCTAAAAACTGCTGTTCTATACATCATGGAGTAACAGAGAGGACACAGCCTGCTCTCCATATGAAGCTAAGTTGGGAGATGGTGGTACCCTCCCATGCTGTCCTCTGAGGAGCCAAGTGGTGCCTACACTATGTTTACTCTTCTTCTTGGGCACACAGAAGACTCCATTTCCCAGCACACCTTGCAGTTAGATGTGGCCATGTGATGAGGTCCAGCCAATAGAATGTGAGAAGTGATGTCACCACTTCTGGCTTGGCCCAGAAGACCCTCCAGGAACCACTCTTGCTCTCTCATTCCTCATCTCCCAGCTGAATGAGAAGATGACCCTGAAGATCAGGAGGAAGCAGCATAAAGAGGGAAGGAGTCTAGATCCTTGAATGATTGTGCCGAGCAAACCCCATTCCCTCCCTGGCCCTGCCAACCTGTAATGGCTGTTATGTGAACCATAGATAGATCTTTATTATGTTGAACCCTGAGACTTTAGATTTACTTGTTACAGCAACTAATTTTATTTGATTAATTCCTGTCTGGGTCAGTAGAAACATCGAAGATGAAAACAAAGTTCCCCTTCAGTTTTTCAGAGCTGACTACACCCGAAGATCCTGGGTTGATCTTAAAGAATTCCATCCCTTCCCCCATCTAGATCTTTAGTAGTTTTTGCTAACCTTAGCAAGCAGGTTTAAACTTCCAGTCAGGTTTAGCCTGGTGTTTAAAAGTTAAAGGATTTTGCCAGGTGTGGTGGTTTATGTAAGGTAGAAAACAGCCCTCTCTACCCAGTTTTGGCACGCCTTCCCTAAGAGCCTACGGCAGTCCCTGCCCCAGGTGGTTTCTCACCTGAGTTTCCCCGCCCAAGTGAACAAAGCCTGGCCACTCAGGTTATCTTTCAGCTACTTCAAAGAAGCCCATCAACAAACTACCAATCCTTACCTGCCCCGTCACCTTGAAATGACCAATCCATAGTCCACCACGCGTTTATAGCAAGCCCTATAAATTCCATGCCCTGCGCCCCTCTTCCTTTTTCCTCCTTCCCTTCTCCTGGTGCCCACCTGCACTGATCCCCATGAATAAAGATCTCCCAGCTGCCTGAGGTGCATTGTGTCTGGCTGGCCATAACCCTTACAGTGTATGCCTATAATTTCAGCAACTCATGAGACAGAGATAAGACACTCACATGTTCCAGGTCAGCCTTAGCAATTTAGCCAGGCCCTAAGTAACTTAGATTCTATCTCAAATTTTAAAAGCGGGGGGGATGTGTGCTAGGGGTGTAGCTCAATGGTAAAACATCCCTGGGTTCAATCCCCAGTATAAAAAAAAAGTTAAGGGGGCTAGGGTTATGGCGCAGTGGTAGCGTGCTCACCTAGCATGTGTGAGGCACTGGGTTCGATCCTCAGCACCACATAAAAATAAAATAAAGATATTCTGTCCGCCTACAACTAAAAAATAAATATTTAAAAAAAAAAGTTAAGGGACTTCTAGGGATGGAGTGTAACTCAGTGGTAGAGTGCTTGCTTAGCATGTTCAAGGCTCTGGGTTCAATCCCTAGCACTGCCAAAAGAAAAAATTAAGGGATTTTTCTTGTACCCTGACTGAGTTGGGTGAGTTCCTATGGGTTACACAATTTGTGTTGTCTTTTTTCCTGGACCATGAGCCCCTTGAGGAAAAGGGCTGGGACTGATTTGGTGGATGTCACCAGGGTCCAGCAGTGGGCTCAGCACATAGCCATCCTGAGGATCAGTTCATGCACATCTCTGATCTTGTGGTGTCCCTCACTGGCCAGCCTAGCTCCTCCCCTTTGTTTGTATCAGTTAGAAATACACTTGTTACAAGAAAGCAGGGAGATGAAACTCCAAACCTTGGCTCTTGTATTCCGACAAAAGAATATTGCAATCAGACACCAAAAGTCATGCAAGAGAACTTTATTATAAGTGAAAGTGAGGTGAAAATAAAGTAAAAGCAAAGTGAGGCTTAAGCAAAAACACTCTCAAGAGAGACAGTGGGCTATCTCCAAGCAGAGAACAGAGGAGACAATGCTGTCCCCAAATTTTATTACTGTTTGATGTTTTTATAAGAGAACTGGGAACCACCTCTGTACTCTTTGCCAATCAGGTGTTCAATTCCTCCTTCACGTCAGGAGGTGGTGTTTTTGACCTTAGTTTGTCCTCTCCCAAACTGTCATGGTGGCCATGCTATTTAGGGGGACTTCATCTACATGTTGGTCCTATGTTAGTGTGAGCACTGGGGTCAATAGCTGGTCAGAAGTTATCTTAGTGCACCTGTACTACTAAAGGAATCTTCCCTCCCAGATCATTGGAGACACTTATAGCCATAATTCCTAACTTCACATCAACCCCAGTGGACTCTGTCAAGAGTTGTTCACATTAATCCTTTCCTCTTGTGATTTTCTTTTTCTTTTCTTTTTTTTTTTTTTGGTGGGGGTTACTGGGGATTGAACTCAGGGGCACTCGACCACTGAGCCACATCCCAGCCCTATTTTGTATTTTATATAGAGACAGGGTCTCACTGGGTTGCTTAGCGCCTCACCGTTGCTGAGGCTGACTTTGAACTCACCATCCTCCTGTCTCAGCCTCTGGAGCCGCTGAGATTACACGCATGGGCCACAGCTTTTTGTGATCTTCAACTAGCTCCCTTGCTTCTGTTTATTTTCTACAAATTAGCTACCACCTTTTAGTTTCTCATCTACTTTGGAAGAAGTTTAAAGCAGATCCTAATTCAAAGAACACTTGTGACCTTGCCTGCATTTCACCTCTCATTGCTAGCTACTACCCAAAACATTCACATGTGTAAAGCAAAAGAATTCAACCTTTCAAGGAGTAAACAGGTAAGAGGTTTTTGATTTTTTTTTTTTCCTACTTAACACAAGCCAGCCGCAGGCAGTTGTTAGCATCAGGGAACCTGACTCCAGGATCCTTAGTATATTGACCTCTTGTCCTCATGCTTTACTTTATAGGTACAAGATGGCTACCATAGTTCTAGTCATCACACTTGGGTTCAAGGCAAGCCAAAGGTGAGGGAAATATCAAGGGCCATGCTACCTGTATCAGTCTCTTTTCATCAGGAGAGCAAAATCTTTCCTAGAAATCCCTATAAGATTATTGCTTGGGGGGCTGGGGTTGTGGCGCAGTGGTAGCGTGCTCGCCTAGCATGCGTGAGGCACTGGGTTCGATCCTCAGCACCACATAAAAATAAAATAAAGATATTCTGTCCACCTGCAACTAAAAAAATAAATAAATATTTAAAAAAAAAAAAAAAAAAAAAAAAAAAAAAGATTATTGCTTGGCTAGAACTGGGCCAAATGACCAGCATGAGAAGCTGGAAAATTTAGTTATGAAATGCATGATTGGTTTAGAACACTGACTCACAAAAGAATGGAGACATTGTTAGCACAAAGGAAATAGATATTAGGAGAGCCATCGACAGTGTCTACCTTGACTTCCAGGCCTGTACTTAGAGCTGCTGCCAAAAGCCCTACTATGGTCTGGATATAGTTTGTCCCCTATAAGTTCCTTATGGAAAGCTTTGTCCCCAATGTAATAGGAGTGAGAGGCAATGGGACCTTTAAGAAGCAGGGCCTTAGTGGGAGGTGATTAGATCATGAGGGTGCCACCTTTAGAAGGGATAATGCCCCCCTTGTGGGATTGGATTAGGTCCCTGAGGACTGGATTAGTCACCTTGAGAACAGATTGTTATAAAGCTAGGTCACCCACATGTTTGGCCCTTTCTGCACACACCACTTAAAGTTAACACACATGCATGTTCCCACCATATGATGCCATCTGCCATGTTATAAGGCAGCATGAGGCCCTTGTAAGACATGGCCACCTAAGCTTGAAATTTTCAATTTCCCAAAGATCAGACAAAATAAACCTCTTTTCCTTACAAAAGACTCAATCTAGCTTGGCCCAGCGGCACATACCTGTAATCCAGCCTCTCAGGAAGCTGAGGTAGGAGGATCACAAGTTCAAAGCCAGCCTCAGCAATTTAGTGAGACCCTAAACAACTTGGCAGGACCCAGTCTCTAAATAAAATACAAAAAAGGTTGAGGATGTGGCTCAGAGGTTAAGTGCCAATGAGTTCAATCCCAAGTATCATAAATAAATAAATAAATAAATAAATAAATAAATAAATAAATAAATAACTCAATCTCTAGTACTTTGTTATAGTAATACAAAACATACCAAGATAAGCATTGTCTTCCTAGAACCAAAAGGGTCATCTCAGCCTATATACTCAAGGACCACCATGCCTAATCTTCCCCATGCAAGTGAGGATAAATGACAGGAGAGTTAATGGTCTATGGCCTACCCTCCTATCTACCTGCTGCTCTGTCCTGGCATCTCTTCTTAGGAAGGCTCTGGGATGGCCACCACACCCTTCTCAGGTGGTCTTTTCTACCACCATCCCAGCCATTCTGGTGGAACTAAATTCTGTCCCCAGGAGATGGAAAGAAGGTCTAAGAATGACTCTCTCATTAGAGGCACTGGTCAGTAGTTTCTACAAAATAAACACAAAATTCCTAATTACTTCTAGCTGAGAAGCTGATACATCTCCCAGCAACCTGATCTTCCCACGCGAGCTGCAAATAACCACTAATACTCACGTCTAGAATCCAAAATTCCAAGGAAATGAAATTTAAAATAAGTCAGGTGCAGTGGAGCATGCCTGTAATCCTAGCAGCTCAGGAGGCTGAGGCAGGAGGATCATGAGTTCCAAAGCCAGCCTCAGCAAATTAGTGAGGCCCTAAACAATTTGGCAAGACCCTGTTTCAAAATAAAATTTAAAAAAAATTTTTTTTTAATTAAAAGGGGCTGGGGATGTGGCTTAGTGGTAAGTGCCCCTGGGTTCAATCCTCAATACCAAAAAAAAAAGAAAAGAAAGAAAGGAAGATGTGTTCCCAGACTGCTATAGTTTAGATCTGGAATCTCCCTCAAAAGTTCATTTTTGAAAGCATGATCACCCATGTAGCAAGGTCCAAAGTTGGGGCTTTTAGGCAATGATTAGAGCTCTGACTTCATCAGTAGATTAATCCATTTCCTGGATTAATCCATTGATAGCTGAATGGACTATTGGCAGGTGGGGCATGGCTGGAGGAAGTAGATCATGGGGGTGGACCCTTGGGGACTAGATCTTGTCCCTGGCTCCCCTCTCTCACTCTTTCTGCTTCCTGGCTGCAATGAGCTGAGGAGTTTTCCTCTACCTTGTTCTTCTACCACGATGTTTCTGCCTTGGATCTAGCCAACCATGGACTGAACCTCTAAAACAGCCAAATAAAACTTTCTTTCTCTAAGTTGTTCATATCCAGTATTTTGGTCACAGTGATAAAAGCTGACTTACATCACAGACATTGTCTCATTGGACCCTAAAGTCAGCCCATGGAGGTAAAT
This sequence comes from Xerus rutilus, assembly GCA_028644305.1. Lineage (NCBI taxonomy): Eukaryota > Metazoa > Chordata > Mammalia > Rodentia > Sciuridae > Xerus > Xerus rutilus. The sequence goes on from CM053402.1 coordinate 56,704,424, forward strand.
GCTGCTCTTGCCCCATTCCATCCCACATAGGGATGACACCTAAGAAGAGTCCAGAACATGAGTTCTGTGTCCAGATCAGGATCATTTGCCAGCCTGGTCATTCTCTAGCTGTACTTTCCTCAGTTCCCCCATCTGTAAAATGGGAGAGATAGTATACTGACTTCCTACACTCTTTGGGAAAACACAAGGATTAATACATGTGAAGTACCCAGAAGAAGGTCTGGCACCAAATGAGCCCAAGATGCATGTGTGCAAGTATTACAACACCCACTTTATAGATGGGGGATAAAAAATATTCATACACAACTAGGCATTTGCTCAAGGTCAAGCCACTTGTATAAAGGTGGAACCAGGGGCTCAAAGCCAAGTCTCTCCAGCCTTGGCACCCATACTCTAAATCTGTCATGCTGACCCCTAATGGGCACAAGTCACCAGATAATAGGAGAGCAGTGTCCACATACATACAGTGCTGTGGGTCCCCTAGGAGACCCCAGGCAAAGCCATCAAAGGATGGTGACACGCTAACATCTCTTTTTTGCAGCACACACCCTACTATGTGGCTCTCTGAGCCTGTGTCCCCAGCAAAACTCTCCAGAGGGCCGTTATGTTCATCAAGAGATTTGGAATACTCTAGAGAAATCTGGACGGCATGGGAAATGACTTTTGAGGATGGGATGGGGATGAAGGACCTGCAATAGGCTCCTATTCTTCTTTGTTCACAGAACTTACTTTGCACAGCGATATCTGACTAAAAGGACTCCATTTCCCAGGCTCACTTCCAGCTGGGGTGGCCAATGAACTATAGGTTGGAAGTCAGTGGGACTAAGAAAGACCCTGTTTAAAGAGCCAGTTGAACTAGAAATCAGGCCTCTTCGTTCTTTCTCCTTTCTTCTTCTTACCTACAAAACAGATGTGATGGCTGGAACTTCACCTGTCAACTTGGACCATGAGGTGACTTTGAAAATAAAATTGATAGCTGGGCGCGGTGGCGCAAGCCTGTAATCCCAGCACTTTGGGAGGCTGAGACAGGAGAATCATGAGTTCAAAGCCAGCCTCAGCAATGGCGAGGCACTAAGCAACTCAGTGAGACCCTGTCTCTACATAAAACACAAAATAGGGCTGGAGATGTGGCTCAGTGGTTGAGTACCCCTGAGTTCAATCTCCAGTACCAAAAAAAAAAAGAAAACAAAATTGATAACAGAGGATAGTGGAGCCTGGGTCTCTGATGATTTTGTGGAGCTGACAATCCAGTTCTGGACCTTACCACCCAGTCATAGTCATCTTTTTTTTTTTTTTAAATATTTATTTATTTTTTTAGTTGTAGGTGGACAGAATATCTTTATTTTATTTTTATGTGGTGCTGAGGATCGAACACAGTGCCTCACGCATGCTAGGCGAGCATGCTACCACTGCGCCATAACCCCAACCCCTCATAGTCATCTTTTATGTGAAAATAAGTCCCCAATTTGTTGAATAAATCAGTCAGATAGCTCTGTCTTACCTACTGCCACTTACAGTTTCTAACTTAGGAGTAACACCTTTGGAATCATCCACAATTGAGTTTAAATTATGCCTCTACCACTTATGTGACTGGAGCAAGTCACTTGATCAGTGTAAGCCTCAATTTCTTCATCTAAGCGGAGATAACTCTTCCATCCTGAGCCCTGACTTGAGAGTTCCCACCCATCTCTGGGCCTTTCCTTAGACTCCTGCCCACTTCTACTGAGGCTTCCTCATCTCCATGACCCCTACAAGCCAAATCCCAACTCTAGGCTGTCCTCCTTGGGAAAACTAAAGAAGTGTTGAAATCACCTCTGCCGCTGGTCCCAATATCCACAGACCACATGTTCCTAGGAAGGCATCCTTCAAGATGCTGGTGCCCCCTGATGGCACCACACAATGGACAAACACTGCAGGCTTCTATGGTATTCTCACCAAAAGCAATTGAACCTGAGTCTGAGCAAGTAGTAGACCCAGCCACCAAATTGTAGGGAATACGGGACACAGAGGAACGTGGAAATGCCACAGGGATGCAGCTACAAAACTCCAGGTAGTAGGACCCTGGGTTGAAAAGCTGGCCTCCTCAACAAACAAATGGCAAGGAGCCAAAGGATGGACCAGGAGCCTACAGAGTAACTACATGATGAAGGGTTATAGAAAATAACATTGCTACAATACAGCCCCCGGAAATGGAAAGAAGGCATGGCTCCGGAGCAGGGAGGAAAATCAGCCAAACATTAAACCTTTCCCAGTACATCCTTTCCCAGTAACAATGGGCCCTGAGGGGAAAAAAGCAAACTTTCATCCCTTCCCAATCACAATGGGTCCTAAAGGGAGGAGGTTGATACTGAAACTCTGGGCTTTTACCCTTTCCCATTGCAAATGAGTCCTGGAAGAAGAGCAAGTAGTGAAGACTTTGGGTAAAAATGAATCCTGGAGAAAGAAGATAAGCAGTGAACACCGAGTTCTGAGCTTTTCCCAGTGACAAGTTCCAGGTTTTTACAACTTCTTTTCTGAATGTCCAAACCAACTTGTCTGCAGTTTGCAATGATTAATTCACCCTAATTGTAACCTACAAAACTCAGACTCCTTCAGTAACCAGCAGGCCATTTTCATACCCAGAAAATGAGCCCTTCCTGTGCCTGATTGATTGACTGCTGCAGAATAAAAGAAAGCTTGCTGATCTGTTTGAGGTCTGCTTCCAACCTGGTTATTTGTATTTTCATTATGGTGTTGAAACCATGTAGGTTATTTTTGCTCACAAATGACATATATGGATATCATAATTGTGGATCTCATTTGGAGCTCAATCCAAGTGTGTGTGTGTGTGTGTGTGTGTGTGTTGCACATGAGGTTTGATCCCAGGGATACTTTACCATTGAGCTACGTTTCCAGTCTTTTTATTTTTTGATTTTGAGACAGAGTCTTGCTAAGTTGCCCACATTGGCCTCAGACTTGCGATCCTCCTCCATCAGCCTCCCAAATTTCTGGGATTACGGTCACGTAACACCACATCTAGCTAATCTGATGATCTTTAAAAAGTAAAAATCTTTTTTAAAAAGAGATTTATTTTTTCCAGCAGTTTTAGGTTCATAGCAAAATTGAGTGGAAGGTACAGTCCCATATAGTCGTTTTCCTACATACACACAGCCTCCTTCATTATTCACAGATCCCACCGAAGTAGAACATTTGTAATAATTAATGAACCTGCATCGATACAACATTATCACCCAGAATTCTTGGTTTACTTTAGGATCCACCCTTGTTGGTTCCCATTCTATGGGTGTGGACGAAGTCAGAGCGATTGCATGCCCCATAGTATCATGCAAGGGAGCTTCCCCAGCCTTAAAAATCCTTTGTATTCCTTCCTATTCCTCCCTTCCCTCCTCCCTCCTAACACTGGCAACCACTGATTCTTTTACTGTCTCCATAGTTTCATTTTTTAAAAAATATTTTTTTTAGTTGTCGACAGATTTTTTAAAAATTATTTATATGTGCTGTTGAGAAGCGAACCCAGTGCCTCACACATGCTAGGCAAAGGCTCTACCGATGAGCCACAACCCCAACAGCCCCTCCACAGTTTCATCTTTTCCAGAATGTCATGTAGTTGGAATCATACAGTACATAGTATTTAAGTTTGGCTTCTTTCACTTAATAATATACATTTAAGTTTCTTCTACATCTTTTCATGGCTTGACAGCTCACTTATTTTTAGCAGCAAACTCTTTCCATTGTCTGGATGAACCCGTTTATTTATCCATTCACCTATTAAAGGACATCTTGGTTGCTTCCAAGTCTTAGAAATATGTATAAAACTGCTATAAACATCTGTGTGCAGGTTTTTGTGTGGACATAAGTTTTCAGCTCATTTTGGTAAATACCAAGGAGTATGATCGCTGGACCATATGTTAAGAGTATGTTTAGTTTTATAAGAAACTGCCAAAATGTCTTCTAAAGTATATGTCCCATTTTGTATTCTTACTAGCAGTGATTGAGAATTCCTTCAAAAGTTCATTATAAGAAGTGTAACTGATATGGTAAGAAAAGAAAATGGAATCACAATGCTCAATAAAAATCACAAAAGGAAGCTGGGTGCAGTGGTGCACGACTATAATCCCAGCAGCTCAATCCACAGTACCAAAAAGAAAAAAAAAGCATTAGAACAACAAATAAAAAGCAATAAAAAATATGGCAGACAACAATTTAACTAGATCTCTAATCACTTTGAATATCAATGGTCTAAATGCACTGATTCAAAGACAGATTGTCAGAGTACATCAAAAAACAAGACCCAGGGCTGACTGCAGTTCAGTAGAGCACTTGCCTTGCATGTGTGAGGCCCTGGGTTCTATCTTCATCACTGAAGAAAAAAATTAAAGTAAATGGATGGAGAAAGATATGCCATGGTAACAGTAATCAGAAAAAAAGCAAAAGTAGCTACACTAATTTAATGCAGAGAAGACTTAAAAGCAAGGAAAATTATCAGGGATAAAGGAGGGCATTACAGATTGATAAAGGGATGAATTCTCCACAAAGCTGTAATAATCCTTAATGTGCATATGCCTAACAACAGAGCAAGGAGAAATACATGAGCCCATTATTATAGTTGACTCAATAGCAGCATCAATCGACCAGATGTGATTGACATCTGTAGACATCTGTAGACCACAACTTCACCCAATGACAGAGACATACAAATTCTTTTCAAGCTCATATGAAACATTCATCAGGATAGACTACCTTAATCAGGAGTGGTGGCACACAGCTGTAATCCCAGCCACACGGGAGGCTGAGGCAGGAGGATCAAGTTCAATGCCAGACTCAGCAACTTAGCGAGGCCCTAAGCAACTTAGCAAGACCCTGTCTCAAATAAAAAAATAAAAAGGCCTGAGGATGTGGCTCAGTGGTTTAGCAACCTTACATTCAATCCCTGGTACAAAAAAAAAAAAAGACTACCTTATGGGTCATAACACACCTTAACAAATATGAAAGATGGAAATTACACAACATCTGCTCTCAAGAAGTCTATAACAGAAAGATAACTGGAAACTCTCCAAAAACACAAACGTTAATCAACACACTTCTAAATAACAAGTTAAAGAAAAAACACTCGAGATATAAATATATATTTATATAAATATATACATATATATATATACATATATATATATATTGGTACCAGGGATTGAACTCAGGGGCACTCAACCACTGAACCACATCCCCAGCCCTATTTTGTGTTTTATGTAGAGACAGGGTCTCACTGAGTTGATTAGCGTCTCGCTGTTGCTAAGGCTGGCTTTGAGCTCGCAATTTTCCTGTCTCAGCCTCCCAAAGTGCTGGGGTTACAAGCGTGAGCCACCGCACCCGGCTTCAAGATACATTTTAAGGTATGTTTAACTAAATGAAAACAAAAGCACAACTTATAAAAACTTGTGGGATGCAGCAAAAGCAGTACATAGGGGAAACATTCATATCATTGAATTAATACATGGGAAAAGAAGATCTAAAACCAATCATCCACTTTAGAAAACTACACTTTAGAAAACTTTCACTTTAGAAAACTACAAAAGGAAGAGCAAGTTAAATCCAAAGTGAGTAGAAGAAAAGAAATAACAATCAGAGCATAAAACAATGAAATTGAAAATGGGAAATCGACAAAGCCAAAAGCTGATGCCTAGAAAAGATCAATAAAGTCAATAACCCTCTAGCCAGGCTAACTAAGTGAAAAAGAGAGAAGAACACAAAATATTAATATGAGAAATGAAATAGGAGACATAATGACAGACTTCATGGACATCAAAAATACAGGAAAAGAATACTGTGAACAACTCTATGTCTGCAAATTCATTAGTCTAGTTGAAATGAACCAGTTTCTTGAAAGACACAGTCTGCTCAAACCCACACAAGAAGCAGACAATCTGATTAAACCTGTGTCTATTAAAGAAATTTAATCAATAGTTAATAATCTCCCAAAAAAAGAAAGTACCAGGTTCAGATGTGTTCACTGGTGAATTCTATCAAATATTTTTATGAGGAAATTATGTCATTTTTCTATAATCATTTTCAGAAAATAGAAGCACAGAGAATAGGCTTTATTACCCTATACCAAAACCAGACAAATGATCTTACAAGGAAAGAAATACAGACTAATAAAATCAAATCCCACAATGTATAAAAAGAATTATACACCAAGGCTAATTGGTCTAGACATGTAAGACTGACATGCAAGAACTAAATTAATGTGGCCAGACGCAGTGGTGCATGCTTTTGATCCCAGGTACTTAGGAGGCTGAGGCATGGAGATCATGAATTCAAGGCCAAGCTGAGCAACTTAGCAAGACCCTGTCTTAAAATAAAAACAAAACCCAGCACTTAGGGAGGCTGAGACAGGAGAATCAACGAGTTCAAAGCCAGCCTCAGCAACAGCGAGGTGCTAAGCAACTCAGTGAGACCCTGTCTCTACATAAAACACAAAATACGGCTGGGGATGTGGCTCAGTGGTCAAATACCCGAGTTCAATCCCCAGTACAAAACAAAACAAAAAAAATAAATAAATAAAAACAAAAGTGCTGAGGATATAACTCAGTGGTAGAGCATTTACCTAACATGTGTAAGATTCTGGGTTCAGAGACTGAGGTTGTGGCTCAGTGGTAGAGCACTTGCCTCGCACGTATGAGGCACTGGGTTCGATCCTCAGCACCACGTAAAAATAAACAAAACAAAAATAAAGACACTGTGTCCATGTATAACTAAAAAATATTTAAGAAAAAAAAAAGATTCTGGGTTCAATCCCTAGCACTGCAAAAATAAAATAAAATAAAATAAAACCCATCAACATGGGCTGGGGATATAAGGTTGTAGTTCAGTGGTACAGCACTTGCCTAGCACTTGCCTAGTCCTGGGTTTGATCCCCAACATTGAAAAAAAAACAACAGGCTAATGAAGAAAAATTACATGATTATATCAATAGATGCCAAAAAAAAACAATTGACAAAATCATTACTTTTGGGGGTGTTTATAAGCGTGATATAGTTATATTGGTAAAAGAATGGTGCTTGTCTTTTAGAGGTAACTTAAAATATTTACAGATAATATCTGAGATTTGCCTCAAAATAATAAGGGACATGTAAGTACAAAGATGAAGCAAGATTGATTGAGAGTTGGTAACATGAAGCTGGGGGCAGATGCTGGGGTTCTTCTCTGGTTTGTATATTCCTGAAATTATCCAGAAGTTTAAAAAAATATGGATGGAGAAAAATCAATGAGGAAGTTAGCTGGAGGTCCTCATCCATTCACTGACTGATCCAGAAAACCCCCATTGGTATCTCCTGAGCACCAGGCACCAAGTCTCTCTTGTCCGTAGTAGAAACCAGACCATAAAGGAGCACCAGTGAGCTCTGTGTTCAGATAGGAGACACACAGGAGCTGTGGGGGGAACAGGAAAGACTCTTATCTCAGTCTGGAGTCAGTGTAGCCTCCAGAGGGGACTAAAACCAAGCAGAGAGATGCTGGTGACAGACTGGAAAGGAGCTGGTGGAAAGGTATTTCAGGAAGAGGGAACAGTGTGTGCAGAGGCAGAGAGGAGTGAGGATCCTAGAATCTATGGAACCTGAGAGCAGCTCCACCTGGGGAGAGATAGGGTCAGACTATAAAGACAGAACTGCAGCATAGTGGTTCTCAGTCAGGGGTGATTCTGCTTCCCACCTAGAGGACATTTAGAGATGTTTTTTTTTTTTTTTGGTACCGAGGATTGAACTCAGGGGCACTCGACCACTGAGCCACATCCCCAGCCCTATTTTGTGTGTTATGTAGAGACAGGGTCTCACTGAGTTGCTTAGCGCCTTGCCGTTGCTGAGGCTGGCTTTGAACTCACGATTCTCCTGTCTCAGCCTCCCTAAGTGCTGGGATTACAGGCTTGAGCCACCGCGCCCGGCTAGAGATGGTTTTGATTGTCATAACTAGTTGTGCAGCCTGCTCCTACTGGGTAGAAGCCACAGGATAGGCCCTGGTACAACAAATAATTATCCATTTCACTGTGGATAATGCTGAGGTTGTGAAGCTTTGTTAAGCTGGGGAGAGGTCAAGATCAGCTACGTATTTGAGTCTGGGGGCAGGAGTCCAGGGCAGGGACCCCAACCAGGGGCCAAGGATGGATAAGTCCTAGAGATGTAGGAGAAGGCTGAGCTGGGGTTATGCTATGGGGGGGTGGGGGGCAGGTGGAGCAGCTTGTTCTAACTATATATGAACAACACCCACAAAATTCAGACAAGAAGGTTATGAACTAGGAAGTCCAAATGGAGAAGCTGGAGCTGCAGCTCCCCAGCTGGTTTACAGATTTAGCAGGTGCAGCTCCAGATGCCAGGCCTGGAGGTACAAAATCCATGACTTTGTGGGGCCAACAGAGGCTCAAGGGACTAATGGTTAAAATATTGGGGAGAGCTGGGCATGGTAGCGCATGCCTGTAATTCTAGTGACTCTGGAGGGTAAGATAGGAGGATCACAGGTTTGAGGCCAGCCTCAGCACCTTAGAAAGACCCTAAGCAACTTAGTGAGACCCTGTCTCAAAATAAAAAATAAAAAGGGCTGGGGATGTGGCTCAGTGGTAAATTGTCCCTGGGTTAAATCCCCAGTGCCCCCCACCAAATAAAATAAAATTAAAATAAATAAAATTTTGGGGACCTCAGATGGAGAAAAATAAGATAGGGATGCAGGTGGGGACAGGGTTGCAAGGTCACTCACTGGGAAGGTGATGTCAGTAAAGTCTTAGGGCACATCAAGGCAGCCACAGCAGCCCAGATGTTCCTGGCCTTCAAGTTAGGAATCATCACCAGGTACCAATGAACATTCTAGAAGAAGCCCTGGTGCTGTCCATCCAGGCTAGGGCACTAGCAGTCAGCTGTGGTCAGTCAGTGGCCTCTGGCTCTCCAGTGGGTGGTGTGCACAGGGTCAGGGCCTGTATTACCTCCCCAGAGCCAGAGGGTAATGAGTGCTATGCCCACAGGGTGGCTGGGAGGGGAGCAGGGCCAGAGGAATTTAAAAGCAGAAAGCACCAAGGCAGAAACGGAGACTGCCTGTGTGGGTGGGATGAAGGCTTTAACAGGGAAAAGGACTAGGCAGAGAGAGGAACCCTGGCTCTGAGGGCAGCCATGCCCAGGGGTCAGCTCTGGTAGAGCCTCCGGGAAGCAATATTGACCAGATGCACGTTCTGAGCAAGAAGGCAAAGGGGGGCGGGCAGAGGTGAGGAAGAGGAGGAGAAGGAAGAAGGGGAGGGAGAGAGAGGTGAAGGGAGAAGGGGAGGAGGAAGAGGAGGCTGAGGAGGAGGAAGAAAAGGAGATGAAGGAAGGAGAGGGTGAGGAAGAACAGGAAGGAAAAGGTGAGGAGGAAAGAGAAGGAGGATCAAGAGGGGAGAAGAGGAGGAGAATAAAGCCGCTGTGCCTGGGAAAGCCTGCCCACCCCACATGTACCATTTGTTCTGCACATAAAGACAGTTTGCATCCCAGCACTCAGCAGCAGCAGCGATGACGTGAGCGGAGCCTAGCTGGAAAAAGGTAATTGGCAAATATAGTTAATGGATAAGCAGAATGATTTCAAGGAGGGTCCAGTGGGTATAACGGGCTGGGTCTGGTGTGGAGCGAGGGAACAGCCAGTGTGAAGGCTTGGAGGAGGGAGAGACCCAGGCGCAGGCAAAGGACGGGGGCACCAGAGGGAGACGAGGACACAGCCCTGCAGGGGCTGATGGTGCTGCAGCACCTGGGCCATGCTGGGGGCTTCGGGGTCACCAGATGTACTCTGATTTAATTTTGTTTTTAATGTGGTAAAATACACTGAGTGTCTTATTGGAGCCCTTTTAAAATACACAATTCAGTGGCATCTGGTACATTCGCAATGCTGTGCAAATGTCACCATGATCTAGTTCCAAAACATCTCCATCACCCCAAAAGGACACCCCTGAACTCATCAAGCAGTCACCCCACTTTCTCCTCTTCCTCCTGGCTGGCCACCACCAGTGTGCTCTCCGTCTGCGGATTTGCTATTCTGTACATTTTGTATAAAGGGAATTGTGCATTGTGCCGCCTTTTGTATCTGGCTTCTTTTGATGTATTTCCTTAAAGGCCCCTGTGGCTGCCTCAGGGAGAAAAGTCCATACCAAGGTGTGGGGGAGGCAAGGAGGCCAGAAGGAGGCTGACTGAGTCCACCTTCTGGTGAGGGATGCTGGCCACCTCGACAGGTAGGAGGTATAGTGATAAGAGAGGCAGAATCCAGATGTATCCAGAATTCTTTGGGCCGCAGGAAGATGAGGGGTAGCAAGGGGTTCTGAAGGATTTGGGCATGAACAACCGGGACAACGTACCAAAGTGAGGTGGTTGGAGACTGGAAGAGGGGACAGAAGACATGTCAGTGGGTCTCCGAGAGCCTGTTTGAGAATTTGAGAGCCAAGTTCAGAGCTGCTGTACAGATCTTTAACATAAGCTGAACCTGGACCCACTGGAATGCAAGCATCAGAGTCAGTGACAAGTGAAAAAATGAGCCAAAAACAGGTACAGGGTTTGTTAAGGAGAGTGGGCCATCCACCTCCAGGTGCTTTTTGTGGGAACAGCTGGTCAATTTCCCTGCTTGCTGGGTTGTATATCAGCAACAAGGTGAGCCCACCCGCCCACTCAAAACTTCAGGGGACCCACTCACCCACCTGCTTAATTTCTGGGACTCCGGCTATCATGCATAGTTGCACAGGTTGGACACTGCCCAACCCAAGAGGAGTACATTAACACAGACTCGGACCTGACTAGTATCCTCTTAGAGTTAGGCAGTGTTCAACCTGTGCAGTGACAGTCATGGCCATTGTGGAATTACTGTAAGTAAACGAGCTCTCTTGAGAAGCGAACAAAATGTTCATGAGAAACATGACAGTTTTCTCAGCCTCTGAAGGTCAAGTGAGCTCTGGTATTTAAACTCAGCTGCCAGAGTTGTCGCATGTCCTGTGTTTTCTTCCTAAGAAAAAAGGTTGGCCGGGAAAATGTCAACTCCAAGGTACACCAGCTGCCTCATCACACAACAGCCACCTGTGAGCTGTTATGTTGCCATATTCTCTGAGGCAGTGGGGGATCCTCCAGGTCCAAGGCCACCACACTCCCTCTGCTGCTTCCCTGGGCATGCGCACAGAACCCGGCTCTTCTGGGCCAGGCAGGCCACCCTATCTTGTTTGACTATGGGACCAGTGGACAGAACCTCCTGGGGCTGCCTCATTGGGCCATGTGCAAGGCAGCTGCAGTGGGCACAGCTCCTCCTGGAGTGGTGCAAACACAGCCCACCCTCCAACAGGTCTCCGCAGGTCTCCAGAGCCTTCTACTTGGGTTCAAAGCTCAACTGTGCCACTGGCTGACTGCAGGCCCTTGTCAAGTCACTTCACCTTTCTGAGCCCTGGTTTCTTCCTCTGCCAGGTGGGTATGAAGAAATTCTCAGGCTACTGGAAGGGACAAAGGAGTGTGGGGAGGGCCCCTGGCTCCATTCCAGATACTGAGTTCTGATAGCTCCTGGTTTGATCCTTGTACACAGACACACACACACACATAGACTCTCTCTCCTAACCAAGTCTTAGAGTCCTGATCTAAATGTCCATCCCAGGCCATCAGTTCTCACTGGCTCTCTCCTCTTCCTCCTCCTCCTCTTCTTCCTCCTGTGTGTACCTATGTGGTGCTAGGGATTGAACCCAGGCACTCTATCACTGAACTACATCCCCAGCCCTTTATTTATTTTATTTTGAGACAGGGTCTCTTTAAGCTGTGCAGGTTGGTCTTGAATTTGCGATCCTCATGTTACAATCTTCCAGTGGCTGATTACAGACATATGCCACCATGCTCAGCTCCTTTTCTTTTTCTTTTTAAAGAAAAATATCTAAAATGCAAAGAAGAAATGGAAAGGGTCTGGGGATATACTCAGTTGATTGAGTGCATGCCTACCATGTGCAAGGCCCTGGCTTCAATCCCCAGAAAAAAGAGAGAGAGAGAGAGAGAGAAAGGGAGGGTAGGGAAGGAGGGAGAGAGACAGAGAGAGATGGGGGAGGGGGAGCAGAGAGGGGAAAGAAAAAAAGAAAAGGGCAAAATAATCAAGAGTCATATCTCAGCCAGGCGCCGTGGCGCAAGCCTGTAATCCCAGCACTTAGGGAGGCTGATACAGGAGAATCGCGAGTTCAAAGCCAGCCTCAGCAAGGGCGAGGCGCTAAGCAACTTAGTGAGACCCTGTCTCTACATAAAACACAAAATAGGGCTGGGGATGTGGCTCAGTGATCAAGTTCCCCTGAGTTCAATCCCTAGTACCAAAAAAAAAAAAAAAGTCATATCTCCATTCCCAGAGAAACCCATCTGGCAGGCAGGCAGCTTTGACAATGGAGCCTCGCTGCGCCCCTCCCCTCTTACCCTGCTTTTCCCATAGGGCTCTTTTGGCCCAGATGAGAATGGAGGGTCTGAGGACTGCCAAGGTTGAAGAAGCAGCCCCTCTGGTTCTCTTGGACAGAAAGGCAGCAGCCTGGAGCATTCAAAGGGGCTGTCGGGAGCACTTCCTGTGGTTCCATCACCACGGATCAGGCAGAGGGGCCCTGCGGGTGATCTTGCGCTCCCCTGCATTTCCACACCACGAGAACTTCAGTGGCACTCTCATCCTGGGAGAGGGTGGAAACCCCAGAGTCCTGTTCAGCTGTGCTGCCTCACAGAAGAGGGATTGTTGGTTGGAGCTGGGGGTCTGATGACTCCTCCAGCTGAGATGTCCACTGAGTCTTTGGACATAGGGAGGGTCCCTGGAAAGCCAAACAAGATCCTGGCTCAGAACATCAGGGCCTCTGTGCCTGTCTGGGCCTTGGTTTCCCCATCTGTTAAATAGGGGAAGTTGTTCCAGGTGGTCTCTGCAGGGACCACCCCTCAGCACCTGCTATAACCTTTTTTGCCAATCTGAAGTTTGGCCCTGGATTGGCACCAAGGAGTCAGTGGGGGTGGTCCCACGGCCAGTACCACTCAGAGGACATGGCCATGTTTTAGTTTTTGCTCCCTTTTCCTGGAGCGGAGGGCCAAGGACATGGGGACAGCCTGGAAGCCACGAAGCTGGAGTAGGAGGCAGGGAGACCCCAGCCACTCTATCATAGGAGCTGCCATGCCACTTCCACGAAGCCAGGCTCGTGGCTTAGACCGCACACATGCTGGACTAGTGCTCTACCATTGAAGTCCAGCCCCAGCCCAGCTTCTTTATGTTGTTGTCCAGAACAAAATAAGACAGAGCTGCACCATCAGAGCTTGAAAGACAGAACTTCTGAGGCTGCACGTCAGCTGGGCCCTGGCTCCTAGAGGCCTGGCCTAGGCCAGGCATGCGAAATATTGGCTTCAGTCCTAAAGAAATGACCTTATCCCCAAATTCCTCATACCTGGAACATAACTGTTTTAAAACTACCTCCTCAGGGGAGTCTGCAATGGCTTCTATGCAGGTGGAGAATCCAAATCAGAGCTTCAATGGTTTGAATGAGCTGTGTGGCCTCAGAACAACCCCCAGCTGTCTCTGGGCCTCAGTCTCTGCACTGTAAGATGGGGAAGTTGTGCCAGGAAAAGCATCTTTTTTATTGTACCAGGGATTGAACCCAAAGGCACTTAATCACTGAGCTATATCCCTAGTCCTTTTTTTTTAAGTGATGTTACTGTATTTTTTATACCTTTATTTTATTTGTTTATATTTATGTGGTACTGAAGATTGAACTCAGTACTTCATGCCTGCTAGGCAAGGGCTCTACCACTGAGCTACAGCCCCAGCCCTTCTTTTTATTTTGAGACAGGGTCTCAGTAAGTTGCATAGAGCTTCACTAAGTCACTAAGTTGCTGAGGCTGGCCTCAAATCTGTGATCATCCTGCCTCAGCCTCTGAGCCACTGGGGTTATAGGTGTGTGCCACCATGCCCAGCAGGAAGGGCCCTTCTGATTCCAGACAGCCTAGAGTCACTGTTCCACCAATGGATGCAGCCAGTCTCTGACTTAGCTCTGGACTCCTGCCAGAGGCCTCACTGGTGCAGGTAGCCCAGTGGCAATGTGGGGTCCAGGACCATGCAGACAGATGGGAACCCAGGTGCTTTGGCCTGGGTGTTGCTCCTGCTTCTCAGGAGGAAGAGCAAGCAAGCAGAGGGGCTGGTGGGCAATGGTAATACCCGTGTCTCCCAGAAACTCCTGGGAAACATCTTACAGCTTAGATGCAGGGCTGTCAGAAAGGCCCCATCTCTGGAAGAGCCCACAACATGGGAGCACAGGCCCCTCACAGGTGTAAGGCATGCACCAGGGCCACCTGAGAGGAGTCAGAACTGGAAGGACCCCAGGAATCCAGCCCAAGGCCCTTGTGATGCAAAGGGGAAAGTGAGGCCCAGTTTCCCCCTCGCCCAGGGCAGGCTGCACTGGGACTCTCCCTCCCTTAGTTCTCTAACTTAACTCTCTGAGCCTCTAGTCTCTGCTTCCTCATCTGTCAGATGCAAATGATAACCCCACAACCCTGCCAGGGCAACTTAGAAGCTGGAGTGGCCTCATTGGCTGCTGTTTTCTGAAGAGGTCCCATCATCTCTGCTCTCTGCCTCTACCTTTCCTGTACCCTTTGTGTCCCCTCCTTGGGCTCCACTCCTGCTGAGCCCTCCCCTGCTGCCCAGAAACTCCTGAGCCTGGACCCTGGTCAGCACTCCAGAACCCCACCCCTGGGGAGTCCCTTTGTGTGAACAGGGCAGGGGGCTTCCTACTCATGCTCTTCATTCTCTCTCCCTCCAAAAGATCTGACTCCCCTGTCTCCCCCAGGCCCAGGCCACAGTGCACACTCCACACACTGAATAAGTGAACTACACACACACACACACACACACACACACACACACACACAGTCCTACCAGCTTTCTCAATCTCTCTTTAAATGCCCATCCTAAGCCAGAAAATTTCACTGATGCTTTTGTTCTTCCTTCTTAAGAAAAATATCTAGCTGGTGGGGTACACCTGTAATCCCAGCAACTTGGTCGACTAAGGCAGGACGATCACAAGCTGGAGGCCAGCCTCAGCAACTTAGCAAGACCCTGTCTCAAAATAAAATCTTTTTTTAAAGGATTAGGGATGTAGCTCAGTGGTAAAGCACCTTTGGGTTCAATCTCCAGTACTGCAAAAGAAAAATCATCATCATCATCATCATCATCATCAAAAAAATGGAAAGAATAATAAACAGGTATAATTCCACAACTCCAGAGTAATAATTTTTTCCACATTTTTTGGAGGTGTCCTGTGTATTGAACAGGGGAGCTCTATGACTGAGCTACATCCCAACTCTTTTCTTTTTTTTTTTTATCTGTTATTTTGAGACAGTCTTGCTAACTTGCTTAGGACCTCACTAAGTTGCTGCGACTGGCCTTGAACCTGAGATCCTCCTGCCTCAGCTGGAATTACAGGTGTCTGCCACTATGCCCAGCAACAGCTGTCCCATCTTGTCATATTTCTGCTTCCTCTCTCCTTTGCCTGGAGGTAGGCAGCTGTGTGGCCTAACAGGGAGGCAAGGCATAAGCATGAGGGAGAATCCTATGCCCCGCATCACCCACTAACAATGGTCGCCATCCACCCTCGGCTGCCTGGTCTGATAGGAGGAAAGAGGGCCCTGCTGTAGTTTTAACTTGTGCATCTGATTATGAATGAGCTCCAGTATTTTCTTATACATTCATCAGTCTGTTACAGAAAGGATACATTCATTTCTTCTGTAAATTGCCCACTCATGTTTTTCCCCATTGTTCTGTTGGGTGTCCTGGGTTTTTTTCTTACTGCAGGAGTTCTTTGTGCTAAATATAAATTCCTGGTTGGTGTTCAATCGTTGGTTTGTTGGTTGGTTTATTGTGAAATTTACATTAAATATTGGCCATTTATAAGTGTATAATGTGGTGGCATTTAATATATTCACAATGCTGTACAACCACTGTCTCCACCTACTTCCAAAACACTTCACAACCAGAAAATGCAGGCCTTAAGCAATGCCTTCCCTGCTTCCTCCCCTCTCCTCCATCTCCTAGCAACAACAGCCAGATTTCTCTCTATGTAGATTTGCCCATTCTAAACATTTTCTATAAGTGGAATCACACTATGTGATCTCTTACCTCTGGCTCTTTTTTTAACTTAGCATAATGTTTCTGAGGTTTATTCATGTTGTAGCAGGTATCACTATTTCATTACTTTATATGGCTAAATAATATTCCATTGTATGCATATGCAGCATTTTTTTAATCCATTATTCTGTGGATGGACATTTAGGCTTTTTCCATCTTGTGACTATCATAAATAGTGAGGCTAGAAGCATTTGTGTATGAGTATTTGTTTGATTATTTGTTTTCAGTTCTCGTTAGGGAGCCTGTGTGTTAGTCAGAATCACATTACTATAATAAAATACTTGAGAAAAATAAATTTATAGAGACAGAAGTTTTATTTTGGCTTATACTTTTAGAGGTTCCAGTTTGTGATCAACTGGCTCCATTGTTTTGGGCCCCCGACAAGGCAGCACATCATGGTGACATGGCATGGTGGAACAGAACAACATCTCACTTCATAGCTGGGGAGTAAGAGAAAGAGGAAGGGGTGGGGTCTCAATCTCACTTGAGGACATGCCCCTCCTATTATCTACTAGGCCCCACCTCTCAAGGGTTCCACCACCTCCCAATAGTACCATGCTGAAGACCAAGCTTTTAACACTTGGGCATTTGGGGCACATTCAACATCCAAACTATAGTAGTATGGAATTCATCTAGTTGCTGACTCTTGTGGTAATTCTATTAGCTTCTCAAGGAACTAACCAACTTTTCCACAGGGGCTGTACCATTTTACGTTTCTGCCAGTGGTGTATGGGGGTTCTATTTTATCCACATTCTGCATAGCACTCATTATTTTCCTTTTAAAAAATTTTAGCCGAGGACGGTGGTGCATGCCTGTAATCCCAGCACTTTGGGAGGCTGAGACAGGAGAAACTTTAAGCAACGGAGAGGTGCTAAGCAGCAACTCAGTGAGATCTTGTCTCTAAATAAAACACAAAATACTCCTGAGTTCAATCCCCAGTACCAAAAAAAAAAAATTTTTTTTTATTGTAGCCATCCTAGTAGATATAAAGTGTCATCTCACTGTGGCACATCTCCTCCATGTCTGATGGTTTTGATCTTTCCGTGTACCTATTGGTCACTTGTGTATAATCTTTAGAGACATGTCTGTTCAAGCCCTTTTCCCATTTCTGAATTGAGTTGTTTATCTTTTTGGTGATGAATTGGAAAAGTTCTTTATATATTCAAACACCAAATGCCAGATGTCTGATATGCAAACATTTTCTTCCATTCTATGGATTGTCCTTTTATTCTGTTGATAGGATTCTTTGATACACAAAGGATCATTTTCATTTTGATAAAATCCAATTTATCTATTTTTTATTTTTCATTTTTTCGTTTGTTGATCAAGTTTTTGGTATCATATCTAAAAATCTGTGACCAAATCCCAGGTCAGAAACACTTGTACCTATGACTTTTCTCTGAGTTTTACATTTTCAGCTCTTCTGTTTAGGTCTTTGATCCATTTTGAGCTAACTTTTGTATATGCTGTGGGTAGGAGTAGAAGTTGATTCTTTTGCATGTAGATATCAAGTTGTTCCAGCATCGTTTATTTGTTGAAGAGATTTTCTTTCTTTATTTTTTAAATATTTTTAATTGTCAGTGGACCTTTATTTTATTCATACATGGTGCTGAGAATTGAACCCAGGGCCTCACACATGCTAGGCAAGTACTTTACTACCGAGCCACGACCCCAACTGAAGAGGCTTTTCTTTCTGTCACTGAATGGTCTTGACACTTTTTTTAAAAATGCATTGCACATAGATGCATGGGTTTATTTATGAACCCCCAGTTCTATTTCACTGCTCTATGTCTATCCACATACCAGTACCAAACTGTTTTGATTGCTGTAGCTTTGTAGCTAGTTTTGAAGTCAGAAAATGTAAGTCTTCCAAATTCGTTCTTTTTCACTATCCATTTGGCTACTTGGGGTCCATTACAATTCCATATGAAATTGAGGATCAACTTTTTAATTTCTTTTCTTTTTGTTAAAGGCTTTTGAGATTTTGATAGGGTTTACATTAAACCTGCTGATTTCAGATTTCTTTCTTGCTTTTTCTTTTTTGGTACTGTAGATTGAACTCAGGGCACTCAACCACTGAGCCACATCCCCAGCCCTATTTTGTGTTTTATGTAGAGACAGGGTCTCACTGAGTTGCTTAGCACCTCGCCGTTGCTGAGGCTGGCTTTGAACTCACGATTCTCCTGTCTCAGCCTCCCAAAGTGCTGGGATTACAGGTGTGCGCCACCGCACCCGGCTTGATTTCAAATTTCTTTGGGTAGTATTGACATCTTTGTAGTCTCTTAATCCATGAGTCAGATGTCTTTCCATTTATTGGTGTTTTCTTTCATTTTTTTCAGCAATATTTTGTCCTTGTTGGTTTAATTATTGAAAATATTTTCTGCCAGTGTGTCATTTCTTTTGACTTTTTATGTGATATATTATTCAGCTTCACATTATTACTGCAAAATACCTGAGGCAACAAACTTATAAAGAGAAAAGGCTTGTTAACTCACAGTTTCAGGTTCAAATCCCAGATCAGGCAGCCCACCGTTTGGGCCTCTGGTGAGGACTGTGGATAACAATGACTGTGGATAGCACATGTCAGGGTGAGTGGTCACATCATGAGCCAGGAAGCAGGGTGGCGCACAAGTGAAGTCCCACAATCTCCTTCTAGGGCGCACCCCCAATGACCTAAAGAGCCCACATTAAGTTTTACCTCTTAAAGATTCCACCAGTTCCCAATAGTGCCACCCTGGAGACCAAGCCTTTAATACTGGGGACACTGATCCAAACTACAGCCATCCTAAGGAGGTACAGATCCTTCTTATCTATGCAGTCAAATCCAGTGTTCACTCCCATACATGTACACCCTCCACTTGCTTGATATTTGGGACATTTGACAGCTCCTTTTGTTCACTCATCCTTTGATTTGTGCAGAGGAGGGGGGGCTGTCCCATGGAGCATACTATCGCTGCCCATTAATGAGCCATCCTTCCCCTGTCTGCAGCCCCAGCTGGACACCCATCTCTAGGTGAATGGAGGGGACATGAGTGGTGCCCCCTGTAGAGTTCCTGCAGCACAAACGACAGATCCCAATGTTCAGTTACAGAAATAAGAAACAGCATGAGACAGAGCATAATACTGGCTTCAAGCCACACTGTGTACTTCTACAAATATAGATGCACAGCTGAGGACCTGATATTGGACCCTTTAAATGGAAGCCTTGGCAGGAAGGGGACAGGAGTGGGGATTGAAAGCATAGGAGAAAAATAGCTAAATAAAATAAAATGAGAGACAGCCTCCAACCAGGGAGGACCAGGGATAATAATGTGCCAAGACACAACTGGCACAGGCAGCCCAAAGAATTAAAAGGGGAAGACAGGCATGAGGGGCGCCAGCCAGGACAAAGGTGGAACTCAAAGTCCCGAATACAAGAGGAAGGGGACTGACCTCTCCTGGGGAGGCAGATGAGGCTGTTTCTCCCCTACCTAAGTAGTCATGGAGCTAAGGTTCAAAATGCCTCTGAGAAATCAAACCCTGTTTTCATGCCAAAGAAGGCGCCTTGAGGACTGGCTGTTTCGTTGATGTTGAAACAGAGGCCAGAGAAAGGCCAGAGAGGCCCACAGTCCCCCAGCTGGGGGGCCTGGAGCCACTCCACCTGCCCCAGCCTATGATCTTTCCTCTACACAATGCCCCAGACAGTGCAGCCAGCTCCAGACAGGAAGCCCTTGGCCAAACCTCCATGATCCCCTCTGGCCACACTGGCCCAATGCCCAGGCTCAGCCCAGCCCACAGAAAGGGCCCAGTGATGAAACAGCTGCTCCTTCCCTTCCTTAGCAACTTCCAGGAGGTGCAGAGCATTGGCCAGACGTCCCTGCAGGAGGCACAGCTCCCTCAAACCCAGCGCAGACACCCGCCTGCCCCCACTTCCCGTGTTTGTTGGATATCTGCAGGTTTGGCTCCCTCGTTCTCTTCTCCCACTCCATGTCCCGCCATCCTGCCATCCTCTCCTCTCTTACTCTCTCTTGTTCAGTCTTCTCTTCCTTCCACCTCTTTGGCATGGGGCTCATCGAATGCACATATATTCTATGAGTACCTATGTCTGCCACTCACAGACAAGGTAAACTCTTTCCACCTGTTACTCAACACAGTCAAATCCATCTGGAGAGCAATAAGCCCTTCCATTTTAGGCAGGCAATGTGACAGAAAGGGACCAGGTGGCAGCTGGAGGCAGGGTGACCAGGAGGCAATGGTGCAGCTGAGCCCTGCAGATAAGACCAACATTGTAAAGAAGTCAGAGAAGGGAAGGTCAGGCAGGGGCACAGGACTGCAGGCAGGAACTAAGATCCTGCTGAGGACCAGTACGGACAGAAAGCAGGGTGGGGTTGGCAAATTCAAACTCCAGCTCTCCTGGTCAAGGATAGACTCAGACTGAGCCCAGGGGCAGAGGCAAGGCAGAAGTGGGGCCACAGCCCTGGTGGCGGCACAAGAGGCCCAGGTCGACTGAGGCAGAGTGTCTGTTCCCAGTGAACCTTTCCTGCCCAGCACCCCAGCCACAGGGCATCTGCTTTGCGAGGTGAATGGGTTCTGAGTTGCCTCCTTAGGCTGCTCGTTCCTCATGGACTCAATAGCTTCCAGGCACTGAGGTCATATAGTTGGATGGTCTCCACCCTGACGATCACACTGAAGGGAGCCAGGGATGGAGGGGGTTTTTGGAGTGGGACCTTAAGGGTCCTTAGGGGAACTGAGATAGTTCACCCCATGTCCCCTATTGCCCAATCCACACTTGGCCATTTAAAAAATGGAGGTTCCACTGTAGGGCAGGGTGGCTGGGAGGGCCAGCGCGTCTGGGTGAAGACTTCCAGGGTTAGGTAGGAGTTCAAGGACACCAAGATGGCCAAGGCAGGGTACAAGAAAATTGCCACTGAAGGACAAGACAGGGAGATGAGTCATCATGTCCCTGTTAACAAAAAATTCTGTTACCATGACAACTTCCGCCACTGAGGACTTCTCCCCCTTTACAAGTATGGTATTCTAAAATAACCAGTAGGGGTAAAGTGGGTGTATTCTAATTAGGTTTTCTAAAATGACCAATGGGGGGAAATTGGACCAATGGAAGCAAATGGAGTAAAGTCTTCAAACTGGTCCATACAGAGAAGAGAAGCCCTGCATATGAGACAAGAATTTCCAGACATCAGTGCCTTGAGCTTCCTTCTTCTGCTCAGCCCACTCTGCTGTACCTTACAGAGTGCTACTTCTACCTTCAGATTGACTGAAGAGGCGATCTGTACTTTACCTGTTACTTCTATGTGTCTTCCTCAATTCTTTCTTTCTTTCTTTCTTTCTTTCTTTCTTTCTTTCTTTCTTTCTTTCTTTCTTTCTTTCTTTCTTTCTTTCTTTTTTTGTTGGTACCAGGAATTGAACCCAGAGGCGCTTACCCACTGAGCCACATTCTCAGCCCTTGTTTATATTTTGAGACACAGTCTCACTGAGTTGCTTAGGGCCTCTCTAAGTCGCTAAAGCTGGCTTTGAACTTGTGATCCTCCTGCCTCAGGATCCTCCTCCTGAGCCGCTGGGATTACAGGCATGCACCACGTGCCCAGCTTCTTTCTCGGTTCTTTGTTCAGGACACCAAGGACCTGGACCTCAACTGAATACCGCAACAATAACAAAGGGGTCAGACTGGCCACCAGGGTCTCATATCTTAGCCCCGTTTCCTCCTGACTGGTTGTCTGGGGGTCTTCTTGGTTCCACATACAGGATCCCTCAATTCCAGGCCTGGCTCAGTGATCAGACACCCAAAGTCCATCCAGCATGAGAGGAGTACAAGCTGGAGGAGGCAGAGGAGAGACCAAAGGTGGCCCAGAAACCTCACTGCGTTAGTTCACTTGACTCCAATTTCCGTCTACCCAACAGGGACACCTCTACCCTGGGCACAAGATGCAGTTGCCTGCCACCCCTCCCCACAGTGAGCAGGTACCTGGGTTCCTGGAAGAAGACAGCTGAGAGGGCTTAATAGTCCTTTGCTGGCTCCTTATGAGAAACCTATGATGTGACAAGTAAGGACAGGTGCTCGATTTAACCTTCATACCAGCCTTCTAAAGCTAGGCACCACTGTGTCCCTGTTTTACAGATGAGGAAACTAAGGCTCAGAGTTGAGGGAACCAAGGCTCATGGTTTGCACAAAGTCACAAGGCAGAGCCAGAATATGACCCAGAGCTGCTCAGGGAGGAAACCTCCACATACTGGAGTCTGAGAAATCTCGTGGTCAGCCTCCACCCAGCAACTACAAGCTCTCCTATTGGGAGCTAGAATGTTCCAAATTAGTCTTTTCATCTTCTTTGCTTTTCCTTGGGGACTCCATCTGGGTCCCTTCAACTCTCTAGGTCCTAAAGACTCTGAGGATTCCAGTCTGGAGATGGGAGATCTGGCCAAAATTCTGGCTCTGCCCTCACCTCATCAACTCGGGCAGGTCCCTGGGCCTTTCTGGGCTGAATGGGTGATGTCTAGGTTGGGCTGTCACCAACAGCCTGGCTGAGAACATGGAGGTCTGAGGGCCCACAACATCAGGCTGAGGCAGGGAGGACTGCTCAGAAAAGTACGTTCTCAGGGCTCACCAGACCTCCTGAGGGTGACTATGCATTTTAACAAGTTTCCCCCAAGAGATCGATGTGTGCACATTGAGGTCCCAGAAGTCCTGCTCTGGGATCCACACCTAGAAGCAGAAATATCCATCTTCAGTTTCACTGAATGAGGCCAGGTACTTTTGTACCAGAACACCTGAGACTGGGGGATCTACAAAGAACAGAAATTTATTTCTCATAGTTCTAGAGGCAGGGAAGTTCAAGATCAAGGTGCTGACAGCTTTGGTATCTGGTGAGGGCCTGGCTTCTGCTTCCAAATTGGAAAGTGAGCTCTGTGCTCAGGAGGGGAGGAGGATTGTGTCCCCACACTGAGGAAGAACAGAAGAGAATGACCACATTTCCTCCAGAGCAACATTCATTTCTTGGTGACCTAAACTCCTCCCATCAGGCCCCACCTCACAAAGCTGTTGCAGCGGGGATTCAGTGGTAACCTAGGAAGGCTGAAGGAAATGTAAATGTTCAAACCACAGCAGCGGATGCACCGGTTTCACTCCCCCAGGAGCAGAGTTCCTATTGCTCAGCTTCTTAATTTTTTTTCCAATACAGCACATACTAAAAGATCCTGTAGTACCCTTCAATTAATATGCTTTTTCTTTCTTTCACTTCTTAACATTTATTCTCCTCCCAAGGTATGATAGTCATTCAATCATGCTTGAATGTTAGGTATACATTTGGTGGGGGCTACTGGGGATTGAACCCAGGAGCACAAACTTCACCACTGAGCCACATCCCCAGATTCTCTTAATTTTTTATATTTAGACAGGGCTTTGCTAAATTGCTGAGGCTGGTCTCAAACTTGCAATCCTCTTGCCTCAGTCTCCTGAGTCGCTGTGATTACTGGCATGTGCCACTGCACCCAGCTAACTATATAATTTTTTTTAATATGTACAAAAAAGAAATGCCTAACCACACAAATGACTTCTCTTGCATCACTGAAAATCACAACCCACACAGTGGTGTCCACATCTGTTACTGTTTTCTCTTCCCTCTCTGTGGCTCTGCTGTCATTCCCCAGGAGAGCTCTGATGGACAGGTTCCTCCAGGGTGCACAAGGCAGAGTAGGATGGAATGGGCCCATCCTACTCCAGAAGAGTCTCTTGGGGACTGCCCCTCATAGTTCTGTACCAGGGTGTGGTTATGGGGTGACCCAAGATAGCAATTTCCAACCTCACACCAGCTGAGCCAAGAGGCCAGGGCTCTCCCTGCAATGTGCTGACAGAGCATCATCTGGTAGCAGGTGGCACAGTGGGTCTCAGCTTGCCTGCAGTGGCTGAGGGAGTCACAGGTGGTGGGGAGGCTCAGGACGCAACCTCCTAGGAATAGTGTGTGCTGCCCTTGGCTCCTGGTATAAGGAGCCCTTCTGGAAAGAGAGAAGACCATAGGCTTCCAGGCCCAGTACCCCCTTGGTATCTTGGAGCAGCTCAACCCAGACAGCTTAGTCCTGACCTTTAAGAGCTGGGAAGGCACAGTCATTGTACTCCCCAGCCCTGCACGGAGAGAGCACTTGCTGACTGGATACGGCCTCTGAGCCTACATACTCTGAGCACATTCTGGGAAATCCAGTCCAAGGACTGTTGGCACAGCCAGGGGATGGCCCCAGCTATATGTTCATGTTTGCAGTCCTGCTCTGTGCAGACAATCTAACAAGTGAGCTCAGGCCCCGTTTCTTGACTGTAAAACAGGACCAGGAATACTTACATCCGAGGACTCTTGAAGGATTAAATAAACAACACAAGCAAGTGCCCAGTGCAGCGTGGCACACAGTGGGGTCTCAGGAGCAGACCCTGAGACAAGGATTCCAGGGGCCGTGAACTATTTGAGGCATGACCTGACACCCCTTTCCCTAAGCACTGGTAAGAAAATGGGGCAGTGAGGCAGAGAAGGGAAGGTCCTAAGGCCAAGTGCCATTAGGGAAAACTGGAGCTCATGTCCACAGGGGCCTGGCAGGTGAACATGAAGTACACCCCTCAGGTACCCAACAAAGACTGGGTGGTGAGGGTGTTCACTCTCCACCCTGGGGCATCAGTTGAGGTCAGCTCCAGAAGGGCATAAACCCCTGGGCACCTGAGCCGGCCTCTCTATTAGCCTAAGAGAGTCGACAGGAAAGCAGCCACAGAGGCTGAGACCTCAGAGCTGCCAATGCCTCAAGCCTCACACTGCAGGCAAACTCTGGATCCAGGCAGACCCGGGGCCAATCCCCCACTTTGCTCCTTTCTGGCTAGTGACTGTGGGTGAGCTCCAGACCCTCACTGTCAGTTTCTTCATTTAAAATTAAGCAAATGCCTTGTAGAGCTGCTGGGAATATTCGATGAGCGAATGCAGGCAGGGTGCTGCATTGCACCTGGAAAGTGCTCAGTAAACATTAGTTATTGCCAATACACCGTGACTATTATGAGTACCCAGAAAACCTTTGTGAGGCAGCAGCTGCAGTGCCTGGAGCCTGACACTAGCGAGGAGAGGCTGGAAACCAGCATGGAAAATGCAGCCCAGGTGCAGAGCTTCTGCTTTCAGCACCAGGCTCAGGGGTGATGGGCCAGGAGACACCTGTCAGAGGCTGGCCTGAACCCAGGCCAGTGGGCTGATCATCTCCAGCATGGCCCCACACCTGCCCCAACTGGCTTCCCAGAGAACAGGAAGACTAATGGAGCAATGGGTTCCTTAGAGCATTCTGCCTGGGAATTAGGCTTCCAAGCTGCAGAGTCCTCCATATTATAGGCTCAGAGTAAAGACAGACTTCCTTGGGAAGCCAATGAGACCCTAACCTGGAAAGGAGCTGGCACTCAATGACCAGAGAGAGAAGGGGCTTTTCTGGTGTAACACAGCAAAGAAGAGGCAGGGGTAGAGCAGAATCCAGGTCCTGCCAATAGCAAGTCTCTCATTTTTTTTCCTCCTCACCCCCCATACTGGGGATTGAACCCAGAGGTGTTTTCCCACTGAGCCACATCCCCAGCCCTTTCTTATTTTTTTTATTTTTTATTTTTTAAAGTTTTGTTTTAGTTGTTGATTGACCTTTATTTATTCATTTATTTATATGTGGTGCTGAGGATCAAACCCAGTGCCTCCCATATGTGAGGCAAGCATGCTACCACTGAGCCACAATCCCAGCCCCCCTTTTTTATTTTTGAGACAGGTTCTCACTAAGTTGCCTAGGGCCTCGCTAAATTGCTGAGGCTAGCCTCAAACTTGAGATCCTGTCTCAACCTCCCAAACAGCTGGGATTATAGACGTGTGCCACCACATCCAGCATCTCTCACTTATTCTTTCCCTGGCTGCATCATGCCTCCTGAAGGTCACCCTCATTCATTGGTGACAATATAATGCTATGCTGGGGAGACCAGCAGCAATGGAGAGGGGCTGCTGGCAAGCATCAGCACCTGTATAGAGCCAGAGGTGAGCTGAATCAGAGGCTCAGCTCTGGTCAGAAAAACAATCAGCATCAGGTCCTTGTTGTGCATGCCTTGCTGTTGGGGATGCTAGCCAGCATTGTATTGCTAGCTATGACATACAGGTACGTTCACAGAGATCTGTCAGCAGCCTGTTCTTTTATTGGTTAAATAATAATCTGTCACCTGCAGCATTACCATGTGTCAGGTTCTGGGCTGGAGCCTGTTGGGCCATCCATCACCTCCTGCAGGCCTCTGTCTCAATGTCCCTGTATCATCCACCTTGGATGCTCTCTGGAAAATGTCCCCCAAAGTTGTCCACATACTAATCCTGGAAACTGAGAAGTTTCTCTTATGTGGCAAAGGGGGAAGAGGACTTTGCTGGTATGATTAAGGATTCTCAGATGCAGAGATTTGCCCAGTTTATCATGATGGGCTGCATCTGCAAATCACACATATCCCTATAAAAGGAAGGCAGAGGAGCCAGGCTTGGAGGCACACACCTATAATCCCAACTCAGGAGGCTAAGGCAGGGGGAGCACGAATTTGGGCAGTTTAGAGAGATCCTGCCTCAAAAATAAAAATAAAAAGAGCTGGGGATGCAGCTCAGTGGTAGAGTACCCTGGGTTCCATCCCCAGTACTGGAGAAAAAAAAAAAAAGAAGTCAGCAGAGGGAGATATGGCATATGCACAGAGGAAAAATGAAATGAAGACAGAGCAGAGAGAGATTAAGATGCTGACCATGAAATCTGGGATGATGTGCAGTGAGCCCAGGAAGGCTGCAGCCATCAGAAATGGGAAAGGGCACGGGCGGGTTCTCCTACAGAGCCTCAGGAGGGAGTACAGCCCTGCAGACACCTTGACTCCTTCCCAACAGCACTGACCCCAGTCTTCTGGACTCTAGAACCCTGAGAGGATAAATTTCCATTGTATGTGGTGATTTTTTGTTTTGGGGTGCTAGGGATGGAACCTAGGGCTTTCAGCATGTTAAACAAGCTCACCACCACTGAGCTGCACCCCAGCCCGTGTTTGTAGTAATTAATTACAGTAGGAAACAAACATGCTCTAATTCCTGCCCTGCTTTCCCCGCTTCCATCATCTGTGATTTCTTATTTATTTAGTCTATGACATTCCCAGATAGAGTGTAAGCTCAGTGTGGGCAGGATTTTTAGTGTTGTGTAACACCTCACACAGAATGAATGCATGAATGAATGAAAGAATGAACAAGCCAGTATGTTTCCATTGTTCAAAAATAACAATAACCATTATATCAGTATGGCTTAGCTGAGCATGGTGGTGAGCGCCTGGTCCTATTCAGGAGGTTTAGGCAGGAGGATCACTTGAGCTCAGGAGATCAACAAAGCAAGGCCCTATCTCTAAATAAATAAATAAACAAACAAGCAAACACTCAAGTTAGTTTTTTGGGGGCCGGGGGTATAGCTCAGTGGTAGAGCACTTGTCTGGTATGTGCAAGACCCTGGTTTTCATCCCCATCACTGCCAAATAAGCAAATAAATAGAAGTGGGCTTAGGTATATGCTTGGAAAAAATAAAGAGGGAATTCACGCCAAATTCCTAACAGCACTTACACTGAGAATGTAACTACAGACAGCTTCATATTCTCTGATAAACACATTTGAGGGATTTAAGAGTCTCTATTGATTTTTATCAGCAAACCAAATAAGAAAGCCAAACTACAAAGAGGAAAGGCACACCATTTTTCCCCAAAAAAACAATTTCCTATGGAGTCAAGGTCAGGAAGAATCTGCTAGAATGGAAGCCATCAGCAGAAAAGAGAAACCCAAGAGTTGCTGGAACCTCATTGGCCTGGAGAGCCACTGCTTCCTCCAAAAGCAATTGAACAGCTAAGAGGACTTGAACGTCCATCCAGTATTAACTCAGATGGGAGAAGGGCCCCCAGAGGCTCTTGGGAACCACTTAGACTTTGAGAGCTTGGCTTCTACTGAGGAGATCATACGCCATTAAGGGAGCACTGCTGTATTTTATTGACTACCTACTCCATGCCAGGCACTGTGGACTGTTTTTAATCCTCTTGGCAAAATTTCAATATGGTGCCAGCCTCTGGTTTCCAAGGAGGAAATTGAAACAGAGAGGTAGCTTAATCAATAACACAACGGGAAAGGTGGCAGCGGAGATTGATCTGCTCTGATCCTTCTCATGAGATCATGCAGTACCTGGGCACGTCTGAGCATATGCATGGTGGTCTGCAAGGATCTTCCATGTGATGCTTCATCTGACCACACCTGGACCCTTAGACCCTGGTACCTCCCTACTTCACCAGGCTTTAAAAAGTGCTTGCGCTCAATTCTGCCCCAACACCAGGCAAACAGTGCCACCTGGTGGAGGAGAGGGTCACTACAAACATCATGAGCTGTTGGGAAATGATCCCCAGGTGCCCATGGAATTCCAGCCCAAGGGCAGAATTATTTTTTTGAATGGTAACAGAGATGGGAGAGAAGGCCTAATATTTTATCGCAGATAAAAAATAAGAGGACTGGGCTAGGGTTGTAGCTCAGTGGAAGAGCGCTTGCCTAGCATCTGAGGCACTGGGTTCGATCCTTAGCACCACATAAAAATAAAAAAATAAAATAAAAGAATTCTGTCCATCTACAACTACAAAAAAATTATATTACAAAAATAAGAAGACTGGGCTGGGATTGTGGCGCAGTGGTAGCGTGCTCGCCTAGCATGCGTGAGGCACTGGGTTCGATCCTCAGCACCACATAAAAATAAAATAAAGATATTCTGTCCACCTGCAACTAAAAAAATAATAAATAAATATTAAAAAAAAAAATAAGAGGACTCGTCCAACCTAGATGCTTCTCACAGTGAACCCAGACTTTTCAGCTTCCCTCTCCGTTTGTTCCACAGTATACTGCCAAGATATTATCCAACCTGGACTTGGATACTTCCGCAGATGGGGAGCTTACTCTGTATGTCTTCCTTACAAAGTTCTTCCTCCTTAGCTCCTTGTAACATCCATTTTCTTCTACCTCCAGAAAGAGTGTGGATGTTACTTTTTCACATAATTGAAAACTTGGGACTTTTCTCTGACAGTCTTTCAGAGGATCAGAAGCAGCTCTTTTCTCCTATAGGCTAAACTCCCTGGGCAATGCTCTTGGGATGGCAATCTGGCTCTTTTCCACAGTTACACTTCTCAGGTCTTCCTGGTTGAATTTGAGCAACCATGGTCAGAAGTAGGACCTAAAGGGCATGGATATTTTTCTGTTTTTCTCTATTTTTCTGTTTCTTCCACCTGGCAAGCTCTTCCACTTGCCATAGCTGGAATTTTCTTGCTATTCAGGTCTCAGCTCAAATGTCACCCTCTCAGCACAGCCTTCACCGATCATCCAGGGTTAAAGCATTAGCTGATAGATGCAAGGCAAGCAACCATTCATTCAACACATACTGGGCTCAGTCATGCCTATGCCAACTCCCTGTTTGATACTCCTCAGAGACCTCCTGCTGTCTAAAATTACAGTGCCCATTTACAGTCTGCCGTGCCCCAGCTCCCATCCTGACTGAACTCTGCACATCAGCTGTGTTGGATGCCGAGTCCAAAGCCCCTGGCACAGCAGCCAACCAAAGCAGATGGTCAATAAACACTGCATCTGCTTGATGGACCCTCATCAGGACAGGAGTGAGGCTGGGCAGTGTCTCTGATGGGCTATCCAGCAGCAAACCCCAAGACAAGAATTCAAGGATAGCAGATCAACCATGAGTCACATATAAGATGGCAGTTCCATAAGATTACAATGGAGGCTGTATGTGATGGTGCACCCCAGTAATTCCAGCAACTCAGGAGGCTAGGGCAGGAGGATTGCAAGTTCAAGGCCAGCCTGAACAATTTAGTGAGACCTTGTCTCAAGATACAATTTTTTTAAAAGGGCTAGAGATATAGCTTTAAAGGTAGAGCACTCCTGGGTTCAATCTGCAGTACTGCAAATAATAATGATGATGATAACAACAACAATAATAATAATAATAAAATGTCCTGTTATACTGGAAGCAGCCTCATCACATTAAAAGCTTATCATGAGCCGGGTGCGGTGACTCACGCCTGTAATCCCAGCACTTAAGGAGGCTGAGACAGGAGAATCGCAAGTTCAAAGCCAACCTCAGCAATGGCGAGGCGCTAAGCAACTCAGTGAGACCCTGTCTCTATATAAAACACAAAATAGGGCTGGGGATGTGGCTCAGTGGTCAAGTACCCCTGAGTTCAATCCCTGGTACCAAAAAAAAAAAAAAAAAGCTTATCATAGCTCTTTTTTTTTGGTGTTGGGAATGGAACACAGGGCCTCAGTTGAGCTGCACCCCTAGCCTAACCATATCTCTTGCTCACATCAAGAGGCCACATCATGTGATTCACCTATACCATCTAGGTGTGTGTAAACACAATCAATGATGTTCACACGATGGTGAAAACCACCTAAGGACACATTTCTTGGAATGTGTCACCATCATTAACCCATTAAGTCCCAAGTTTTCAATTCTGTGAATATAGTAATTATTTCAAAGTTACAATAAATAGTATGTTTGTTACTCACTTTAAGTTTATATATATATATATATATTTTGGTACTGGGGATTGAACTCAGGGGTACTCGACCACTGAGCCACATCCCCAGCCCTATTTTGTGTTTTATGTAGAGACAGGGTCTCACTGAGTTGCTTAGCACCTCGCCATTATTGAGGCTGGCTTTGAACTCGCGAATTCTCCTGTCTCAGCCTCCCTAAGTGCTGGGATTACAGGCTTGAGCCACCACACCCGGCTCTAAGTTTTTATATTTTTATAGGTGTTTCATATCCTGGACAATGGGAAAAGTGGGTTAAGTGGTGCGTGACTATAATTAATTTGGGAAGTTGCTCTGAGTTGAATTGTGTCCCCCTTTCAAATTCCTATGTTGAAGTCCTAACCTCCAAGAACTCAGAATGTGATCTTATTTGGAGATATGGTTTTTACAGAGATGATGAAATTAAAATGAGGTTGGTTGTATGAGTCCTAATTCAATATGTCTGGTGTCCTTGTACAAGGGGAAAATGTGGACCCAGATACAAATAGAGGGAAGATAAGGTGAAGACACACAGGGAGAAGGTGGCCACTAACAAGCCAAGGAGAAGCTTAGGACAGACTCTTCCTGCACAGGCCAAGGAACCAACCTTAACCTCATCTTAAGCATCTTAACCTCAGACTTCCAGCCACCATAACTGTGAGACAGTAAATTTCTGTTGTTTAATTCACCTAGTCTGTAGTGCTTTGTTATAGCAGCTTTCACAGACTAATACAGGCACCTGTGGCACCTGCTACAGACTAGGCTTTGGGTCTCCTTAACAGGTGAAAACACCAAGCCCAGCAGTGGGAGTGGTTTGTCCATGATCACCTGGAACCAGGCCATAGTCCCAGGTCTCTGAACTCAAAACTGAGAGGTCAAACCCCCATCCCAAGACCCCCTTGACACCAGTGGCCTGAATGATAGCCCCTAAGAGCAAGGACAGAAGACCCAGTCTCACTTTAGTCAGCCTGGGGACAGGAATACCCAAATGTTCAGGCCACGTGAGGTGAATAGAGGTGGGGCAGGGTAGGAAGGGGGCCTCTGGACTAACTGGGAGAAAGACTGGGTTTCCCAGACAGAGGACTCCACCAATAACAACCCACATGTGTCCAGACATCAAGCCCCAAGTGAGTGTATGACCAGGATAGCAGTTGATAGACATGGACAGGGATACGATTATTCATTCAACATCTACTGAATTCAGCTCTACCAAACTCAAGCTCAGCTTCAGGGGCTCCCTCCCCATAATGAGCTCAGTGTCCCATGGGTGAACATGTGTGTCTATCTAGACATCCGCAGAAGTATGCTTATTGCTGGGACAGAAAAAAGACTCAGGGCTGTAGGAGGCTGTAGGGAGGTACTTAACCAAGCTAGAGGCCCAAAGTTCTGAAAGACCAGAAAGCATTAACTGGCACGGTGAGATGCTATTCCCCCCACACTAGATAATAACAGTTTTAAAAAATAGAAAATAAGCCGGTCTCCAGTAGTGCCTGCCTGTAATCCCAGCAACTCAGGAGGCTGAGGCAGGAGGCTGGCAAGTTTGAAGCCAGCCTGGGAAACTAGTGAGACCCTGTCTCAAAATCAAAAATAAAGAGGGGTCAGGGGCATAGTTCAGTAGAGCAACTCTGTGTTAAACTCCAAGTGAAAGAAAGAAAGAGAAGAAGAAATGAAGAAGGGAGAGAGGGAATGTCGGTGTTGGGAGATGTGGACAAATTTGAACCCTCGTAAATTACTGGAGGATGTGTAAGATGGTGGCCACCATGGAAAACCACATTGGTTCCTGGAAAAGCTAAACATACAGTTACCCTATAACCAAGCAATTCCACTCCTAGGAACATAGAGAACTGAAAGCACACATCACACAAACACTTACTTGAACATGAATGTTTGTAGCAACATTATCCATAACAGCTTCTAGCCACCCAAATGTCCATCAGGAGATGAATGGATACACAAAATGTAGTACATTCATACAATGGAAAAGTATTCAGCTATAAAAAGGAATGAAGTCTTCATCCAAGCTACCACAAAGTGAACCTTGAAAGTATTTTCCTAAGCGAAAGAATCAGAACACAAAAGGCCATGAATTGCAGGATTCCATTCATATGAAATCTCCGGAATAGGCAAATCTAAAGAGATGGAAAAAAAGATTAGTGGTTGCCAGGGGCTGTATGGAAGGGGAAGGAGAGGGGAAAGTTTCCTTTTCAGGGTGACGAAAATGTTCTGGAACTAGACAGAGATGGATGAACAACATTCAGACTAACCGGAAAAACCACTGACTTGTACCTTTTAAAATGGCTATGCTATGTTAATTTTATCTCCATTTAGAAGGCAAGCAAGCACAAACTGGCAAAGGAAGGGAGGAGGAGCAAACGCGGACGCCTGAAGCCGCAGGATGTCTTCCAGGAATTGCACACTGTCCAGAGTGGCTGACAAGAGAGAAGGCTGATGTGTGGCTGAGCGCCAGGAAAAGGAATTTAGAATTTAATCTGATGCCAATGGGTAGCGACGGTGGGTCTGAAGCAGGGAAATGGAGTGGTTGGGTTTGGAGGCTGGGAAAGATCCGGGGGCTACCAGGGCGAAGGGGCAGCAGGCTGCGGAGGAGCAGACGCGCAAATGAATAGGATTGGGGCTGTGAGGGGCAGGGCTGGGGGCGGAGGAGGCGGCCCGAGGGGCGGGGCTATGCTTGATGGGCGGGGTCAGGGATGCTGAGTGCGACCGGCAGGGCAAGGGCTGGAGAGGGCCCTGAGGAGAACAGTGACAGAGGGAGGTGGAACAGAAAAGAGTGAGGCTGCCAGAGGGTTCAGGGTGAGTGACTCAGACCCATAGGCCCACCAGGGTGGGAAACACCGTGGAGGGAGATGAAAATAGGTCCAGAATGTGTTGGCTTAGAGGTGCCCAAGAAATACCCAGTTAGGGACCCCCTTTAGGCGCTGGGCACAAAGTTTAGCCTCAGTTATGGACCCCCTTTAGGCGCTGGGCACAAAGTTTAGCCTCAGGGGAAATTCTGGGCTGGTGACAGGGACTCAGGAGAGCCATTTTAGAAAGTAAAGCCACCCACCAGATGGATGAGAACTCTGGGGACTGAGGCTCTGAAACCCAAGTGACAGCTTGCCAGGGTGGTTTGCCTCATGGGCTCTAGAACCACAGGCCTGGGCTCAATTGTGAGCACTGCCAGTTACAAACTGTGTGACTAAAATGGAGTTACATAATCTCTCTGAGCATCCTTCACTTGTTGGTTAAGTGGAGGTAATCAGGTCCTATCTCATGGAGTAGCTGGGAAGTGTCAATGAGTTAATATTTGCTGAGTGCTTAGATGGGCGCCTGGCAATTTCTCAGTAAATGTCAGTTGTTATTGAGTGAGTGTGAAATTCATTAAGGGATCTTATGCAAAAGTAAGAGCATCAGGCATGATGGTGCACACCTGTAATCCCAGCAACTTGAGAAGCTGAGGCAGGAGAATTGCAAGTTCAAGGCCAGCCTGAGAAATTTAGTGAGACTCTGTCTCAAAATAAAAAATAAAAAGAACTCAAATTTAGGTGCTGGGATTGTGGCTCAGTGGTAGCGCACTTGCCTCGCATGCATGATGCACTGGGTTCGATCCTCAGCACCACATAAAAATAAATAAAATGAAGATATTGTGTCCATCTACAACTAAAAAAAATTTTAAAAAGGACTCAAATTTTAAAATAATAAGAGCTGAGGATGTAGTTCAGTGGTAGAATGTCCCTGAGTTCAATCCCCAGTACTGTGGAAAAAAACTCAAAGTTCTAGGACCACTCCCAGAGGTTCTGGTTTTGATAGATTCCAGTGGGGTCTGGGAATCTCTTTTCAACCTACATTCTGCCAGCCCGTCCAGTGTCATGCTGAGGCAGGTGGCCCCTGGAACACACAGCGTTGGCAGACCTGGAGGGGAAGACCAAAGAGACCAGGAGATGCTCAGATTCTGAGGGACAATCTGAAGAAAACCTAGGACAGCAGGACAGAGCAGAGAGGTAGGAGGAAAAATGTCAAGAAAGGAGACCAAGAATCAATAAATGGGATGGCACCAAATTAAAAAGCTTCTGTATGGCAAAGGAAACCAGAGCATGAAAAGAGCCTACAGAACAGGAAAGGCCAGGTGCAGTGGCACGTGCCTGTAATCCCAGAAGTTTGGGAGGCTGAGGCAGGAGGATCGTGAGTTCAAAGCCAGCCTCAGCAATGGCGAGGCGCTAAGCAACTCAGTGAGACCCTGTCTCTACATAAAACACAAAATGGGACTGAGGATGTGGCTCAGTGGTTGAATGCCACTGAGATCAATCCCTAGTACCAAAAAAAAAAAAAAAAAAAAACAGAGCAGGAGAAAATCTTCGCCAGTTACTTTTCTTTTTTTTTTTCTTTTTTAAATATTTTTTTAGTTGTATGCAATATCTTTTATTATTTATTTTTATGTGGTGCTGAGGATCGAACCCGGTGACTTACACATGCAAGGCAAGCGCTCTACCACTGAGCCACCGCCCCAGCCCCGCCAGTTACTTTTCTGACAGAGGATTACTAACCAGACTATATAAAGAACTCTAAAAACTTAACCCCAAAACAAATAAATAAGCCAGGCGCTGTGGCGCGGGCCTGTAATCTCTGCACTTTGGGAGGCTGAGACCAGAGAATTGCAAGTTCAAAGCCAGCCCAGCAATAGTGAGGTGCTATGCAACTCATTGAGACCCTGTCTCTAATAAAAAACACAAAATAGGGCTGGGGATGTGGCTTAGTGATTGAGTGCCCCTGAGTTCAATCCCTGGTACCAAAAAAAAAATCCCACATAAACAAATTGCCCAACCAATAAATGAACAAAAGAACTAAACAGACATTTTTCAAAAGAATAAATACCAATGGCCAAGAAATATGTGAAAAAATGTTCAGCATCCTTAGCCATAGGGAAATGCAAATTAAAACAGCACTGAGATCTCATCTCATCCTGGTTAGAATGATGAGCATCAAGAATATAAATAATAATAAATTCTAGGAAGGATATGGGGAGAAAGAAACACTTACACTTAGTTGGTGGGACTGCAAATTAGGACAACCACTCTGGAAAGTAGTAAAGAGATTCCTGAAAAAATTTGAAATTAAGCCTGGTGTGGTGGCGCATGCCTGTAATCCCAGAGGCTCGGGAGGCTAAGGCAGGAGAATCACAAGTTCAAAGCCAGCCTCAGCAACTTAGCAAGGCCCTAAGAAACTCAGCAAGACTCTGTCTCTAAATAAAATACAAAAAAAAAAAAAAAAAAAAAAGGGTTGGGGATGTGGCTCAGTGATTAAGTTGATTAATTGAACTCAGTGCCCTTGGGTTCAATCCCAGTACCAAAAATAATAATACTAATAATTTGGAATTGACCCACCTTATACCCCTGCTATTGTACTCCTCGATATTTATCCCAAAGAACTGAAATCGTCATACTGTAGTGGTATCTGCATTCCAATGATTATAGCAGTATAGTACACCATCACTAAGTTATGGAGCCAGCATACGTATCTGTCAACAGATGAATGGATAAACACAATGTGATTCTCTCTCTCCCTCTCTCTCTCTCTTCTCCCTCTCTCTCTCTTTCTCAATGAAGTTCTACTCAGCCAAAAAGAAGAATGAAATTTTGTCATTTGCTAGTAAGTGGATTGAAATGGAGATTATCATGCTAAGTGAAATAAGCCAGACTCAGAGAACCAATCAAATGTCTCTTCTCATGTAGAAGCTATAAAAAATAAAAAGAGGGACTGGGGCTGGGGCTCAGTGGTAGAGCGCTTGCCTAGCATGCCGTGAGGCACTGGGTTCGATCCTCAGCACCATAGATAAATAATAAATGAATAAAATAAAGATCCATTAACGACTAAAAAAAAGTTTAAAAAATAAATAAATAGATAAATAAATTTTAAAAAAAGAGGTGTTATGGTTTAGATATAAAGTGTGAGAAAATGCATGAGAGTTTAGAGGTGAAATGATTGGGTATGGAAGTTGTAATTCAATCAGTGGATTAATCCCCTGATATGGATTAACTGGGAGGTAACTGTAGGCAGGAAGGGTTTGGCTGGAGGAAGTGGTCACTGAGGACGTCATTTAGGGGTTTATATTTTGCCCCTGGTGAGCAGAGCTCTCCCTGCTCCCTGTTGCCATGTCCTGAGCTGCCTTCCCCTGCATGCCTTTTGGCCATGATGTTCTGCTTTACTTGGGCCCAGAGTCTACCAACCATGGACTGAACCTTGGACTGAAACCTTGACCTCCAAATAAACTTTTTCTCCTCTAATTGTTCTTGTCAGGTCTTTTGGTCA
This sequence comes from Xerus rutilus, assembly GCA_028644305.1. Lineage (NCBI taxonomy): Eukaryota > Metazoa > Chordata > Mammalia > Rodentia > Sciuridae > Xerus > Xerus rutilus. The sequence goes on from CM053402.1 coordinate 56,741,447, forward strand.
CAATGATGAAAAAACTGATTAAAACAAAGTGGTGAAAAAGTAGAGGAAAAGAATTGAGGGAGGGATGAGGGTGGGGAAGGGAGGAACTACAGAATGAAATTGACCACATTATGCTATGTGCATGTATAAATATATCACAATTAACTCCACTTTCATATATAATTATAATACACTAATTAAAAAACAATAAATAAGCTGAGCACAGTGGCACATGCCTGTAATCTCAGTGGCTTCGGAGGCTAAGGCAGGAAGATCTTGAGTTCAAAGCCAGCCTCAGCAAAAGCAAGGCACTAAGCAACTCAGAAAGATCCTGTCTCTAAATAAAATACAAAATAGAGCTGGGGATGTGGCTCAGTGGTCGAGTGCCCCTGAGTTCAATCCCTGGTCCCCTCCATCCCAAATAAAAACAAAAAGTAGGTAGAAGGAAAACCAGTAAAGGAAGGGAATCGGGGGAGGGAGGAGGAGAGGAAAAGGGGAAGCACTGGGGATATGGAGTAAATTATGATATATTTATGAATATGTCAAAATGAACCCCACTACTATGTACAACTATAATGCACTAATAAAAGCATTTTTAAAAATCATATCTTGGAGTCCTAGCTTTAGAATGTGCTTGGCTTTGGCCTTTAAAGAGGTGATTAAATGAAGTCATATGGGTTCATACAATACAACTGGTGCTTTTTTAAAAAGAAATTTGAACAGACACAGAGAGAAAACTATATAACAGTACAAGGAGGAGACATCTACAAGCCAAAGAAAGAGACCTGAGGAGGAATCAAACCTTCCCACACCTGAGCACAGATTTCCAGCCTCTAGACTCTTTAGACTATGAGGAATTAAATTTGCTGTCTAAGCCATCCTATCTATGGTACTTCATTACAGTGGCCCTAGCAAACTGACACAGGAGCAATGCTCTTAAACATTCTAGACATCACCAAAAATCTGGGAAAAGCCTCTGAGGAGATACAGACCAAAATCAATAAACAAGAAAAAAGCACATTGGTGAACTCTGAGAATCTTTCATCTGTAAAATGGAGATATGTCTTATAGAATAATTTTAATTGTTCAACATAATATGTAAAATGCAAAGTACCAAGTATATATTAAGTGCTCACAAATCCTAAAGAAAAAAAATGAAACATGAAATTTGGAAGAAACAGGGACCTGCAGGAAGAAGAAAACTTCCAAAATTAACAACCTCATTAATATCCTCAGAGAGATAAGAGAACAGCAATCATAAAACAAGATCAGAACACAATAAAAAAGGAATATTCAGAGAACAGAAAAGAGTACAGAAAGATGATCTATTTGCCTATCTATATATTATATTAATATTAAATATTTTATATATTGTTAATTTGCACATTAATAATATATAAATTCACATATTAATATAAATAAATAATGTAAAATATATTTTATTTATGAATATATTGAAGATAAATATTGAAGAAGTTGAAATTGATAGAACTCATGATGTGTACAAAAAACATTTATAATATGTGTTAGATTAAGACATTATAGGGGCCTGTGACTGTAGGTCAGTGGCACAGGACTTGCCTACCATGTGTGAGGCACTGGGTTCAATCTTTAGCACCACATAAAAATGAAATAAATAAAAGCATCCTGTCCATCTACAACTACAAAAAAATTTTTTTAAAACATTATAGGGTGTTGGGGCTGTGGCTCAGTGGTAGAGCACTTGCCTAGCATGTGTGAGGCCCTCAGCACCACATAAAAACATAAATAAATAAAATAAAGGTATTGTATCCATCTACAACTAAATATATATATGTACATATATACATATATTTTATTTTTTTTATAATTTTTTAAAATATTTTTTGGTAGTAGATGGACGTAATGTCTTTATTTATTTTTATGTGGTGCTGAGGATAGAACCCAGTGCCTCACGCATGCGAGGCAAGCACTCTGCCACTGAGCCCCAGCCCCAGCCCTACATATATTTTAAAAGACATTATATTTTGTATATATGTTATATATATTTACGTATAAATACAGAAATTTAGACCTCAATATAAAGATTAGAAGATCAAATTGGATGAAGGAATCTCTAAGAGGAATAAGATAATGAGATGGAAAATAGAAAAAGTAAGAAAATGTAGCAGATCCATACAGAAGGGCCAATATCTGAGTTATAGGAGTTCCAGACTGTGAGAACAAAGAAAATGGAGGGATAGAAATTATTAATTATAAAATTCAAGAAAACAACCCAGAACTTTTTTTTTTTTTTTTGGTACTGAGGATCGAACTCAGGGGTACTCAACCACTGAGCCACACCCAAAGCCCTATTTTGTGTTTTATCTAGAGACAGGGTCTCACTGAGTTGCTTAGCGCCTCACCATTGCTGAGGCTGGCTTTGAACTCGTTATTCTCCTGTCTCAGCCTCCCAAAGTGCTGGGACTCTAGGCGTGTGCCACCGCGCCCAGCTGACATCCCAGAATTTATTTATAAGACTATACAGACTGAAAGGGCTCACTAGGAATCATCATGAGGATTAGGGACAAAGAGAAGATTCTCTAAGCTCTCCAAGAGAGGAAAAAATGTGAAGGGGATATAGCCAATGCGAAGGAGCAGAAATTAGACTTCAGCCTTCTCACCAGCAACACTGGAAACTAGAAGGTGATGGAATAAAACCCATGAATGAAACTTCCCACCTTCAATTTTATACCCAGATGAACTATAAATCAAGTAGGAGAGTAAATTGAAGGCAAATTTCAGATCTGAAAAGACCCAATAAATTTGCTTTCCTCAAATCCTTTCTTAGAAATGTTGGAATATGTCCTATAACAAAATGGGGGAAATAAAACCAATAAGGAGGGAAACGCAGGGCATAGAAAACAGGAATCCACTCTGGAGAGAGATGGAGTGATCCAAAGGTGATGGCAGAGAACACCTGGAATGACCTAAGCTCTGCCCTGGGCAGAAAGGACAGGCAGACCAGAGTGGAGCAGAACACAAGTGTCAAGAGATTTGAAGAAGTTGAAATTGATAGCACTTGTGATGTATACAAAAAAGTGAAAGTAAGTTTAGACAGTTGGCAGAAGGCTTCGGTTTGAATCTGGGATATGTGTATCCAAAACCCAACCAATTATAGCTCCAGAGAGAACACAGATGTTTTTGTCAGCTTTTTTATCACTGTGACCAAAGGACCTGACAAGAGCAATGTAGAGGAGTAAAAGTTTATTTGGCTCATGGTTTCAGAGGTCTTAGTCCATAGGTGGCTGACTCCATAGCTCTGGCCCCAAGTGAGGCAGAACATCATGGCAGAAGGGTGTAGAGGAGGAAAGAAGCTCAGGATATGGTAAGAGAAAGCAGAAAGAAGAGCTCCACTTACCAGGGACAAAATATATACCCCAAAGTCATATCCCCAGTGACCTACCTCCTCCAGCCACACCTAACTGCCAACAGTTACCATCCAGGTGATCCTTATAATGCATTAATCCACTGATTAGGTTAAGGCTGTCATAACCCAGTCATTTCACCTCTGAACATTCTTTCATTGTCTCACACATAAGCTTTTGGGGGACATCACATATCTAAAGCATAACAACAAAGAAGTATAGAAAGGGCTATTTCATCTACAGATGAAATATATAGAATGGCTCAGTTGTGAATGGCTGTTACTTGGGCATCCTAAAGCACACACTGGATATTAGTTGTGCTGGCTCAGGTCATCCAGGACACTGTTGCTGAAACAGATTTAGGAGTATAAGAAGTTTAGTGGTGAGTAATGCTTTGAAAGATAAAAGGGGAAAAAGCAGACTGAGAAGAGATGGTGTCTGTGTTAGTCTATTTTGTTTTGCTATAACAAAATACTTGAGGCCAGATAACTTATAAAATAAAGAGGATTGTTTGGCTATGGTTCTGGAGGTTCGAGAACATGGTACCAGAATCTGCTTGCCTCTGGTGAGGATCTGATGTGGATGACATCACAGTGATGAGCGTGTGTGTAGAAGTGGTCAGATGGAGACCACAGATTAAGACAGGAAGCAAGAGACTAGGGAAGGACCAGGTTTGTTTTTGTTTTTGTTTGCTTTGTTTTTGGTTTTGGTGGTGATGTCTACCATTGAGCTAAATCCCTAGCCTCAGGTTTGTTCTTTTTATAATGACCCACTCTCATGAGAACTAATCCACTTCAGCTGGACCTGACCCATTCCTGTGAGACAGCGCTAATCCACTTATGAAGTGGAGTCCGCATGACCCAGGCTCCCCTTCCATTAGGCCCTGTGTCACTTGTCCCACTACCTCAACACAGCCACATTGGGACAAAGCCTCCAGCACATGAACTTCTTGGGAACAAACCACATCTAAACCAGAGCAGTGTTGGACTATGATGCAAATCTGAAGAGTCTTTTCCAACCCAATGGGGAACACCAGGGCAGTGACCGTGCATTGTAGGAGTGCCACATCGGTCCAACAGAACCCAATCATGCTGGACACTGACTGGGGGCTCCCCTAGAAGCTATATGCCATCCTGGGTCCCAGAAGTGCCACAGTGGGGACTATCAGCTCGCCACATGCCTAAAGGCTGAACAAGGAGTACTTCCTTGGAGGGAGAGCCAAGTGGTGTGTGACATTTTTATTAATCTGGGCCATGACGTCATTCTAATGGAGGGAGAGGGTTTGGGAAGACCTGTGCAGTGTGTAAGGAGAGAGAGCCACCTTTTAATTTCTGTAGTAGAAACTCAGTAATACTGAGAACTAAAACACCAAAAAGCAGTGAGCTGAGTTAGTTACAGTCACGTGTCACTTAACGACAGGGACACACTCTGAGTAGGGCATTGTTAGTCAAGTTCGTTGCCGCAAACATACACACAACTAGATGGTACAGTTTGCTACACACCTAGGCCACGTGGGCTGGTACATGCTCCTAGGTGACAGACCTGTACAGCATGTTCCTACACTGAACGCTGTAGGCAACTGAAACACAGTGGTACGTATTCAAGTACCTAAGTATATCTAAACATAGAAATACTAGATGATTGGAAGTTCTGAGCTCCATTCCAATCTTAAGGGACCACCATCCATATGTGGTCCATCACTGGCCAAAATATCATTGTGCACCAACTGACCTTATCTAGAGATACGGAGATAACATTAGAACCTGCTGAAGAATTCTAAGGCAGTTTCCTCTGGGGAGGGAGATAATTGGAGGAAGGGAAGAGAGACTATCTTTTTTCCTAATAAAACTTTAGAACTATTGGACCCCTTAAGCTATGAGCATTAATCATTTTGAATGAAAAATTAAATTAGAGAGGACTGAGGTCGTAGTTCAGTGATAGAGTGCTTGCCTAGCACACGTGAGGCACTGAGTTTGATCCTTAGCACCAGATAAAGAAACTAAATAAACAATATAAAAATATTGTGTCCATCTGCAACTAAAAATATTTTTTTAAAAATTAAATTAGGGCTAGGGTTGTAGTTCACTGGTATAGCACTTGCCTAGCACATGCAAGGTCCTGTGTTCCATCCCCAGCACCATAAAAAAATCAATCAATCAATTAATTAAATTAAAAACAGGACAAGACAATGAGTTTAGTGAAGAAAAGGGGGAAGAGGGATGACAAGGTCAGGGAGTTGACAGAGGCTAGCACATGTATGTCCCTGTGGGCTGCAAAGGCACAGCAAAGAGTGTGGGTTTTATTTTAAGGATGATGGGAAATTGTGGTAGGATAAGGAAGTAGCATGGCCTACTCACTTTTTTATATATATTTTTTATTTTTATTCTTTTTGGTACTAGGGATTGAATCCAGGGGCACTCTGTCACTGAGCCACATCCCCGGCCCTTTTATTTAAACATTTTTATTTTGAGACAAGGTCTTGCTAAGTTGCTGAAACTGACCTTGAACTTGGGATCCTTCTGCTTCAGCCTCCTGAGTCTCTAGGGTTCCGGGCGTGAGCTGTGCCTAGTGCCTGCTCACACTTTGAAGCAATGACTTTAGCTGCTGCATGGATTGTGGAGAAAATTAATAATGAGGCATGAGAGGTGGTGGCAGCTGTGTGAGGGACAGTGATGACTGAGGGACCTTGAAAGACTAAACATAGAGGCTGTGAGAAACACCATTGAAACACCACAGCCCCTGGAGCCCCACGGCCCCAGGCTCTGCCCACTCAGGCCCACAGATACTTGGGGCTCTGTTTCCTCTTCTCTTGCTTTCTTACCTGATTTAGGCTTCAGTGGCTTCTGATACAGCCACCACCTGGGTCCTTAGACCTCAGGCCCAGGTCTGGCAAGCCTGGATAGCCGAGTGTGCCTTTAACTTGTGTGTCTCATGCCCTGCCTTCCCATCATGTCTGAAGCCAGAGTCTTGAAAGCCAGAATTCAAGATCTTGAATCTTGAATCATGATGCAAACCCACAGCAACCGCACCCCTCATCCTTCCTGGGATGGCCCCAGGTTACTGAGTCCAAGTCCTGGCCTCGTTATTAACAGTCTCCTTTCACTTCAGAAGTGCCCTATTTGGGAGATGCATTATGCCCAGGCTTGGCAAACTTCTGTAAGGAGCCAGAGAGTCAATATTCCAGGCCCTGTGGGCCTCATGATCTCTGCCATAACGGCGTGGCCTGCCCTGGTAGTGGGAAGGCAGCCATAGACAGTACAATTATCCCTCTATATTGGTATCTGTGGGTCCCACATGCACAGATCCAACCAAAATGGGTTCAAAAGTATTTTTAAAAAAATTCTAGTGAGGGGCTAGGATTGTGGCTCAGTGGTAGAGCGCCTGGCTCGCATGCGTGAGGCAGTGGGTTCAATCCTCAGCACCACAAAAAAATAAATAAAATAAAGATACTGTGTCCATCTATAACTAAAAAAAAATATTTAAAAAATTTCTAGTGAGATCCAAGACACAAAACTTGAATTCTCTGCAAAGCAAGTACTACACTGAATCTCCATGAATAAAGTGGTATGTAGGCGTAATATTAGGTATTAAAAGTAATCTACAGGGCTGGGGGCGTAGCTCAGGAATAGAGCACTTGCCTAGCATGCGTGAGGAACTGAGTTTGATCTCTAGTGCCATCAAAAATGTAGTCTATAGATGATTTTAAATATACAGGAAGATGTGTGTAGGTTATATGCAATTACTACACCATTTATATAAGGGACTTGAGCATCCTCAGATTTTAGTATCCCTGGGGGAATCCTAAAACAAATCCTCCATAGATACTATGCTTAATGGAATAGGTACGGCCATGTGCCAATAAAACTTTATCTGCAAAAACAGGCTGAGTTGGTTGGTGGGCCACAGATTGCTGATCCCTGAATTAAATGGTCGCTTACTTAACCCTCAATTGGGACCAGGTAAGGAAAAGTTCTATACCCTTACAAGAATTCTCATGTCTTGAAAGTCAGGATTCCAAAGAAATTCCTCAATTTCTCCTAAATTCCACAGGCCATCAGGAAATCCTCACTCACCAGAATCACTAACCTGCTATGTTCCCTGATCCTCCCCTAGGAAGGACAGTGGTGGCAGTCCATGGGCTTCCCCACACCCCCAAGATTTCTAACAATCTGTCCAGTCTTATCTTCCTGGGTCTTTCCAGAAGCCAGAGAAGGGCTGTAATGTGTCCAAGGTCACACAAGAAATTGGGGAAAGCCAAGCTGGGTGGACCCCAGCCCAAGTTAGCCCCTTAAGAATACATTGAAGCCGGAGCAAGGCACGGTGGCGCAAGCCTGTAATCCCAGCACTTAGGGAGGCTGAGACAGGAGAATCGCGAGTTCAAAGTCAGCCTCAGCAACAGCAAGGCGCTAAGCAACTCGATGAGACTCTGTCTCTACATAAAACACAAAATAGGGTTGGGGATGTGGCTCAGTGGTCGAGTGCCCCCGAGTTCAATCTCCAGTACCAAAAAAAAAGAATACATTGAGCCATGGAGCTGGGGCTGGGGCTCAGTGGTAGAGCGCTTGTCTAGCATGCATGAGGCACTGGGTTTGATCCTCAGCACCACATATAAATAATAAATGAATAAAATAAAGATCCATCAACAACTAAAAAAATATTTGAAAAAAAAAAGAATACATTGAGGGGCTGGGATTATGGCTCAGTAGTAGCGTGCTCGCCTAGCACGTGTGAGGCACTGGGTTCGATCCTCAGCACCACATAAAAAATAAAATAGAGGGGCTGGGATTGTGGCTCAGTGGTAGAGCGCTTGCCTCGCATGCGTGAGGCCCTGGGTTCGATCCTCAGCACCACATACAAAGCAATAAAATAAAGACATTGTGTTCATCTACAACTAAAAAAAAATCTTTAAAAAAATAAAATAAAATGGAGCCGGGTGCGGTGGCACAAGTCTGTAATCCCAGCACTTAGGGAGGCTGAGACAGGAGAATCGCGAGTTCAAAGCCAGCCTCAGCAATGGCGAGGCGCTAAGCAACTCAGTGAGACCCTGTCTCTACATAAAAAAACACAAAATAGGGCTGAGGATGGGGCTCAGTGGCTGAGTGCCCCTGAGTTCAATCTCCAGTACCAAAAAAATAAAAAATAAAATAAAATAAAATAAAGATATTCTGTCCACCTACAACTAAAAAACAAATATTTAAAAAAAAAAGAATACACTGAGCCAGGTGTAGTGGCATGCACTTGTAATCCCAGCAACTGAGGAAGCTGAGACAGGAGGATCACAAGTTCAAGGACAGCCTGGGAAACTTACCAAGACCCTGTCTCAAAATTAAAAATAAAAAGAGCTGGGGACATAGTGCAGTGGTAGAGCACTGGTGGGTTCTATCCCCAATACCACAAACACAAAATAAATAAATAACCCAGTCTGTAATGTTCTGTTACAACAACATAAAGCAGACTAAATAGTCATATTCTGAGGAGCTGGATGAACATGAAATTTGGGGAGTTCACTATGTTGCTAGGCTGGTACCAAACTCCAGGGCTTAGCTGATCCTCCTGCCCCAACCTCATGACCAGCTGGGACTACTGGTGTGTGCCACTGCACCCTGCAATATGTATCTCTCTATATATATATATATTTTTTCTTTTTTGGTACTGAGGATTGAATCCAGGTTGCTCTACGACTGAACTACATCCCCAGCTCTTTTTATTTTTTTATTTTTGAGACAGGGTCTCACTAAGTTGGTGAGGCTTACATTGAACTTGCAATCCTCCTGCCTCAGCCTCCCAAGTCCCTGGGATTACAGGTATTCACCACTGCACCCTGCTGTCCCTGTAATTATGACATAAAGAGAATCATACAGGGGCTGGGATTGTAGCTCAGCGGTAGAGCGCTTGCCTCGCATGCGTGAGGCCCTGGGTTCGATCCTCAGCACCACGTACAAAGCAATAAAATAAAGACATTGTGTCCATCTACAACTAAAAAAATATTAAAAAAAAAAAGAGAGAGAATCATACAGTGGGCAGCCTTTTAAGCCTGATTTTTTCACTCTGCATAATGCATTTGAGATTCACTGGTATTTTGCAAATACGAGCAGCTAATTCTTTTCTTTTTTCTTTTTTTAGTTGTGGATGAACCTTTATTTTTATTTATTTATTTTATGTGGTGCTTAGAATCGAACCCAGTGCTTCACACATGCTAGGCAAGCGCTCTACCACTGAGCCACAACCCCAGCCCAGCTAATTCTTTTTTATTGTCAAATAATATTTCTTTGTATGGATCTACCATATTTCTTGTTCATTTGTCAGTTGATGAACATTTAGGTTGTTTTCAGTGTGGGGCTATTTTAAATGAAACTGCTTTGAGCATAAGTGTGGACATATGTTTTCATTCCTCTTGGATAAATACCTAGGAGTGGAAGGGTGTATATTTAACTGCAAAGAAGCACCAGACTGCTCTCCAGAGTGACTGTATACCATTTTACATTCTCTCAAGCAATGTCTGAGAGTCCCCATTGCCCTCTGTCTTCACCAGTGCTTGGTATTATCTGTCTGCTTACATTTTAGCCATCCCGGGATGTGAAGTGTCGACTCATTGTGATTCTCATTTGCATTTTCCTGAAGATGTGGGGCATCTTTTCTTGTGCTCATTGACCACCTGTATCTTCTTGGAAGAAGCAACTGTTCAAATCTTCTGCTCATTTTGGATGAGGTTGTTTATCTTCTTGTTGTTGAGTGGCAAGAATTCTAGATTCTCTTTTGCTGAGCAGAGTGTACAGGCTGGATGGACCAAAGCAGATTGCTGTACAGAGAAAAGCGGCTAAGCCTAGCACCAACAACTTTTGTCACACCTGCTTCTTGGATTCCCCAAGCATCTTCCTCATGGGTTCCCAATCTTATTTTTTATTTTTATTTTTTTGTATTGAGGATTGAACTCAGGGGCACTCAACCACTGAGCCACATTCTCAGCCCTATTTAGTATTTTATTTAGAGACAGGGTCTCACTGAGTTGCTTAGCGCCTCACTTTTGCTGAGGCTGGCTTTGAACTCGCAATCCTCCAGGGTCCCCAATCTTATTGGATCTTTCCAATGTGAAGACCTGTCCTGGCCTTTGACAGCCTAGACTTCTGGCCAGAACCCTACAGACAGCTCTGGTATCTCTCTTTCCTTACACCTTTTCCCTCCTGCCACCAGGAAAGTTCTTCCCTGTGTAGGTCCCCACCCAAATGTCCCCTGTGTCTGGATATGGCTCCCATATGTGGTAAGCTCTCCTGCCTCCTTGCTCCCTCTTCCAAGAGAGGATACAGCTGCATCGCATGTGTGTCTTGCAGCTGCCCATCACTCACTCATCTCCTTGCCAGATCACTCGTGCATGCTTGTGTCCCAGAGCCCAGCTCAGAGCCTAAAACTCAGTAGATGATACTCAGTAATTATTGAATGACCAAATTCATGCTTCACTCCCACATGGAAGGTCCTCCCTTCCATCTCTCTGTACCCAAATCCTGCCCATTCTCCTGGGAAAGACCTTTTCTCCTACTTTTCCTTCCTCACCCCAGGGAGGGCTCTCTTCTCTTACTCCTCACCCCACCAACTACCTTCTCCATTTAGTGCAAAGAGAAAGCCCAGAAACCTGGTTTTGAGGCCCAACTCCATCGTCCAGGTGCTGGGGTACCTATGCATGGCTCCCTGCATGTCATCTACAACCTGTGGGGGCCGTGCCCATTGCATGCTCCAGCACACAGTCTCTTTGCTGTGCCAGATTCATGAATTTGGCCCACCTCAGGGCCTTTGCACTTGCTATCCTTGCTTGTTATGTTCTTCCCATGACTGTCCCTCCTTCCTTAAGGCCCCTGTTCGAGGTCATCTCCCTGGCAACCCTTGCCTCAGAATTCACCTCATTGCTCAATGCCCTTTTCCTCCACAATGCTAGGGATGGAGCTCAGGGCCTTGCACATGCTAGGCAAGCACTCTACCGCTGAGCTACACCCCTAGCCCTACGCCCTTATTTTTTGTTCTTTCTCACCGCATCTACCAAACATCTCTTGAGTTTTATTTACTTAATTTACACATTGTCTGTCACCAGACCAAAGATCCTCAAGGGAGGCAACTCTGTTCACAGCTGCATCCCCAGAGCCTGAGACATAGTTGGCCCTCAACAAATATGTGTTGAATGAATAACTGCTGAACTCAGGGGAGGACTAAATAAAATATCAAGCATGGTTGTCCTTCACAACCTACTCTGTTTACAGAGGCACACAACAGTACAGTGACCCACCCAGGGCCATACAGCCAGAGCAACAGCCCCTAGAGCCTGGACCCTCTCTCTGAGCCCCCTCCTGCCCTCTCTGCCTGGAGTCAGCACACAGAACCACATCACACATGCACTTCACAAACACACAGACGACACACACAACTCAAACATGCACAGAGAGATGCTTACACGTAGGCTCAGCCAGCCTTGCACAGGCAGGGATTCCATTCACACACTTAGCACAAGCACACGGCCTGGCACAACTGGAAATGCACACACACACACACACACACACACACACATACGCACGCACGCAAAATCATATGACCTCACTCACTCAGAAAGTCTATTCATGGGGCTGGGATTGTAGCTCAGCGGTAGAGCGCTTGCCTTGCATGCGTGAGGCCCTGGGTTCGATCCTCAGCACCACGTACAAAGCAATAAAATAAAGACATTGTGTCCATCTACAACTAAAAAAATATTAAAAAAAAAAAAAGAAAGTCTATTCATACACACATACCCACACACAAACACACAGGCCACACACGTACCCCACACATCAACACACCCCCACAGTGGCAAGCCTCAGGGACTGATGGGCCCAGGACTCCAATAGGCCTGTGTTGCCATGACAACAGACAGCTCCCACATCTCTGACTGTGAACACAGCCGGCCAGAGGGAGGGTTGGAGCTAGGCTGTGCATCACAACTGCAGTAGACACTCCACTGAGCAGTGGTAGCCTGCATCTCCACACAGACCTCCAGTGCCAGCCTTGATGGTCACAGAGCTGATCCTCTCAGCTATGGGTGGAGTGTCTGCTGTCATCATTCACACAGGGATGCAGTCCCTGCTTTTACGCGTCTGCTGTGTACCTGTTTCCCTGCTCAATCCTCATGACATCCTTACCAGACAAGTGTTGCCAGAGAACCCATTTTACAGATGGTGAAACTGAGGGTCGGCGAAGAGATGTCCCTTGCCTCTCTCGGGGTCCCACAGTGAGTTGTCAGCCAGGCTGAGATTTGAAACTGGGTCTGGGTCTGCTGGACCATGAAGGACTCTTTCCACTACTTTGTCCTGCATCTGAGCTAGGAGGGCTCATACCGGGGCAGCCTCGTCTTCCCCTTGTCTCATCACTCCGTGCACTTCCTTTCCAGGCAGGAGCAACCAAGTATCAGTTTTTGCACCCACGTTGGTTCTGCCCTTGTGACGCTCCCATGATAGGTAGTGAGATCTCCATCAGAGTGGCATTCAGATGAAGGCTGTCAGCATTATGGAGAAGGACCAAATACCTGGGCGGTGAAGGAAGATGGCCCAGATAGCCCTGTACTAGTCTTTGACTCACAGGTGACATATATATATCATTCACACAAGGGGCATCTGCTGTGTACCTGTTTCCCTGGCTCACGCCTGTAATTCCAGCTATTCAGGATGCTGAGGCGGGAGGATTGTGAGTTCAAAATCAGCCTTAGCAAACAGCTTAACTAGATCTTGTCTGAACATAAAATTTAAAAAAAATTAAAAAGAATCCTAGGGGCTAGGGTTGTGGCTCAGTGGTAGAGCGCTTGCCTCGCATGCGTGAGGCACTGGGTTCGATCCTCAGCACCACATATAAATAAATGAATAAAATAAAGGTCCATCAACAACTAAAAAAAAAAAATTAAAAAAAAAAAAAAAAAAAGAATCCTAGTGCCTCGGGAGGCTGAGGCAGAAGGATCACAAATTCAAAGCCAGTCTCAGCAACTTAGTGAGGCCCTGTATCTAAATAAAATATTTAAAAAAGATGGAGATGTGGTTCTGTGGTTAAGTGCCCCTGGGTTCAATTCCTAGTAGCAAATAAGTAAATAAACAAATAAATAAATAAAAGGGCTGGGTATGTATCTCAGTGGTAGAGTGCCCCTGTGGTCAATCCTCAATACCAGGGTGGGGGCAGGAGAGGGTTGTATATATATTGGGGCTCTATATGGATAAACATATGATGTACATATCTATATATATGCAAACCAAATTGGAAATTAACCGGCTTCAGGAACAGCTCTTAGATAGCCTCAGGAACTTTGGGCTTTCCCTTTCCTGATTTGGTGCTCAAATCAGCTTGCTCGGGCTCAGGTTAGCCCTCACAGCTCCAGGCTTGCATTATACCAGGATAGTGTCTCCCCAAAGCAAGTTTAAATAATGTTGGAGGTCTAAATCTAAGTCTGGGAGAGACTCACAGACATTGGCAGTCCCTCTGAGGCTGCGTAGTGTTCGTTCCTCTGTGCTGAAAGCAGACAATTAAGTTAGCTTTCTCATGCACCAGGCATGTGCTAAGCACTTTACAAGTCTTAACTTATGGAATTCCGATGGCAGGCCCTGTGGCTGTCACAATCTCCATCTCGTGAACGGGAAAATTGAGTCATAAAGAGGGACAGTGTGGAGGCACACAGCCCCTTGATGGGCTGAGCTCAGGGGCACCTCTGATCCAGGACAGCACTGCTCCCAAAGTCAGTTTTTCCCCAAGGATGCAGAAGTGCATTTGCTTAGCAGACAGCAAGACAAGTGCCCTCCCTGCCAGGCAGCCCCAGGAACTGTGTCCGTGGAGCTCAAAGGTTCCTGCTGCTCTGAGTGGCCTTGGATAAGCCATTCTCTGTGTCTGGCCCTTGCACGGCTCATCTGAAAAACGATCAGCTTACTCCATCCTGAACAGCAGTACTCATGTTAGTGGTAGGATACTCTGATGCAGCACAGCCCATAGAACTTTTTATAATGTCCCACACAGTAGACACATGTAGCTCCTGAAATCTAGAAATGTGGCTAGCCTGATTAAATTTTTAATTTTTATTTCACTTTAATTAATTGGAATACAAACAGCCCCACATAGCTCATGATAAACATAGCAAGTGGCAGAGGTCTAGGATTCTAGATAAGTACTGTACATTAACTTCAGTTTTGTCTTCCTTTTTACTCATTCCTGCTCCATATTTTGGTTCCAAGCAGGTAATCTGGCTCCTTGCATTTCCTCTCTAAGGGAAACCTGCTGGTCTCCCCCACAGCCAGGAAGAGACAATCACCTGTCCTGTTCTGCAGCCCTGGTAGAGGTGGTGGCTGGGCTCAGAGCAACTCCAGGATCTATACATCACTCTAGGGAGGAAAGAGGACTTGAATAATGGCTGAGACCTAATTTCCCATCAGGAAGAATGGAAGCTTGCTTGGAATAGGGTATAAGTTGATTTAAAAAAATTAAAAGCTGGGCACAGTGGCGCACACCTGTAATCCCAGCACTTTGGGAGGCTGAGACAGGAGAATTGCAAGTTCAAAGCCAGCCTCAGCAATGGTAAGGTGCTAAGCAACTCAGTGAGACCCTGTCTCTACATAAAACACAAAAATAGGGCTGGGGATGTGGCTCAGGGGTCGAGTACCCCTGAATTCAATTCCTGGTACCAAAAAATAAAAACCTGGCACACCCAAGTTTTCTGGCTGGGTCTGTACCAGGTGTGCATGCACCTGGTCTCCACCTCTGCAACTCATAACCCGTGAACACATGCCCAAACCTACCCCCCATATACATGCCAGTGTGTGTGGACACGGGGGCCACCACATACCCTGTGGATTCACTCTTTCTGAGCTCCCAGTTCTAGCAGCTCGGAAAAACAGTGTGGTCTGGACCCCAAGATCCTAGTCACTTCCTTTCCCTTTACCTGTCCTGTTGTCTTCCATTCCCTAGATCCCTGATGGCCTGCAGGAATACATGGCCACCCACCACATCTACCCACTCACATCTCAGCTCTGAGAGGACCTAGGGCAGTAGCCAAAAAATTCTAAAATATAGGTAAATATGGAGCTGGGATTGTAGCTCAGCAGTAGAGCGCTTGCCTCACATGCGTGAGGCCCTGGGTTCGATCCTCAGCACCACATACAAAGCAATAAAATAAAGACATTGTGTCCATCTACAACTAAAAAAAAAAATTAAAAAAAATATAGGTAAATATATCCTAAACTTTAGGAAAACTCTAAATAAACCCTTTGGCTTCACTTGCTTTTGCTGTATGCAGATCACACCTCTGACACGTGGATTATGATGGTAATGGTTGCCTGAGTTACTCTTTAAGGAACTGAAGGTCACTTTTGCTGAAAACACTGACTCTTCATTTGGGTCTGAAGATGTCCAGGGGTAACGGGAAAGGGATGGAGAGGCTTGACATCTATCTTGTGTCTGTCTCCTTTGCTGCCTTAACCTTTGGGTCAAGTTCTACTTAGCACTGCATGTAGATGTAGTGATCATTTGAGTTTTGTCCAAAACTATAATATAAGGCTATCTTGACCTAGGCTTACCTAGTGTCTCTCTCCCCGCCATTCAAGGCTAAAGACACCTGCCAGCCAGCATGACCAGAAACACCAGAACACAAAAGGAGGGCAAACAGGTGGCACCCGTGTTCTCAGAAGATCTTCACCTATTCCCAGAAAAGACACGAATATTCCTCCCCTTTATTAGCCCATCCCTGTCCCTCATTATTCCTGTACCCCCTCAACTCCCTGGAGTGGAGAAGCTCATCTGTGAGCAGAGTTCCCTTCTCTCATTCTTTGACCACTGAACAGAGGCTTTCTTTCTCCCCAACACTCGATCCTCTGACACTGGTTTTTCTGTGGACTAAGCCTCCAAATCTGGGTTCAGTAACAGGTGTGCATATTATAAGTTTCCTGTGGCTGCTATAACAAATAGCCACACATGCATTGACTTAAAACAGAAAAAAAAATGTTTTCCCACAGTGCAGGAGATCAGAAGTCCAAGATCAGTATCACTGAGCTGAAATCAAGGTATCAGCAGGGAAGAATCCATGCTGACTCTCCTCTAGAGAGAATCCATGCTGGGACTCTTCCAGGCCTTTATAGCAGCTTGGTATTCCCTGGCTGTGACCACATCACTCCAACCTCTGCTTTGGTGGCCACATGGGCTCTTCCTTCATGTCTTTTTTTCTTTTCCTGGTGCTGGGGAGAGAACCCAGGGACTCAAGCATGCTAAGCACCTGCTCTACCACTGAACCATATCTCCCTTCCTGTCTCTTAGAAGGACACATGATACTATTTAGGGAGCCCTCAGACAACCCAGAACAATCTCCCCATCTCAAGATTCTAAACTGAATCACATCTGCAGAGGCCCTTTTTGCTGTATAAAGGGACAGTAACAGGCTCCAGGGATTAGGAGACAACCCCGTAGATATCTCTGGGGTATTTTTTCAGCCTATGGCAATGAACCACATATGGGATCTGAGTTGCAGCTCTGGACCCGTTGAGGTTAACTCTCTGACCGTGACTGACCAGGTAACCTCGTGAGGCATGTATAGTAACAGACCTCAGAGACCCCATCAGCCTGATATCATGGGTCTTGTAAACCTGTGCTCACTAGCTGATAAGAGCTTCTCAAAGTGGTAAGTCTCTCAGAGCAGCAGTGGAGACAGGAAACCAGGGAGAATTCCAGAGAGAAGGAAGAAGGGAGTGCAGTACCATGAGCTAAGACTTAGTGGGGCCCCCACAAAGAGCATCTCATTCTAACCTCCCACTAGACCTCCTTGATGCATTAGGAAATCAAGGCTCATAGAGGTAAAGGCAAAGTCTTCTGTGCAGCTTACCTCTGAATGACTTCACAGAGCTGGTGCTATCAGCTGCAAGTTACAGAGGGAGGAAGCAGCTGCTTAGAGAGGTTGTGACTTGCCCAAAGTCAAACAGCAAAATGTGGCACAAGAGCAGGGCGTGGTGGTGCACACCTATAATCCCAGCACTTTGGGAGGCTGAGACAGGAGAATCGCAAGTTCAAAGCCAGCCTCAGCAAGGGCGAGGCACTAAGTAACTCAGTGAGACCCTGTCTCTACATAAAACACAAAATATGGCTAGGGATGTGGCTCGGTGGTCAAGTGCCCCTGAGGTCAATCCCTGGTACCAAAAAAAAAAAAAAAAAAAAAAAAAAAACTGTGGTAGAAGTGGGATCACTGTCGCTGACCCAACAAGCATCTATTTTTGGTACATTAGCATGTGAGCTAGTCTTGGAGGGTGGATAGGACTTGGGAAAATGAAATAAGGAAGTTAGATAGATTCTGAGAGTTGAATGGACCAATGGAATCCCTTTAGGATTCTCGAAGGAGGTGATTTGATGGTGAGGGCTGATCTCTCTCCTATTCGGCAGGTTCCTTCTTTGAGGTGACCCAGGATAGACTCCAACAACATTCTGAGACCCCTCAGAGCAAAGGCACTCAGTGTGCAGGCAGACTCATGAACACTTCCCTGCACGTGGAGTTTTAAACAATGAGATGTCACCCGCACTCTGCACACAAGCACACTGCCAGCTGCTCAGGCTCAGGATTCTGGAATGTCCCAGGCTCCTCACCTTCTTAGCTGATGTCAGAAGCCCCATTGATTCTACCTTTAAACATGTCTGGAATTGGAATCTTCTCATACATCCCAGCCACTAAGCCTGGAGAGGTCCTTGGATGCCTGCCTGGCCCAGGACAACAGCTACTGACTGCCACATCAGCCTTCAGGCTCCTGTCCTGGTCCCAGGACTGTTCTCCCCACCAGCCAAGGGTACCAGAATGCCTAAGGGAAGTCACATCCCTCCTTGCATATTTTTCTCACTCACTCAGAGCCAGATTCTCACGATGGCCACCTAAACCCTTCCTGATACTCTCTGTCCTTGTCTTTTCCCCTCTCCACTTCCACAAGCCTCCTGGCTGCTCCTTGGGCATTTCTGCCTCAGAGCCTTTGCACTTGCTGTTCCTGCTACCAGGCATGCTCTTCCTCAGGTCTCCACAGGTCCAGCCCTCATGTCCCTCAGGTCTCTGTTCAAAGATCATCTTCCCTCATGTAACTGGCAAGCTGCTTCCCCACTCTTCCCCTGTCTTCTGCACTCCCCCAAGACACGTATCATGATCCATACAGCCACTAGAATGTGGGTTCCATGAGGACACAGAATTCTGTGTGTCTCCATCATGGTCACACCCCACCCAGCCCAGTGCCTGATGTTAATGCCTGAAAAGTGAAGGGGTGCTCCAAGACAGTCATAGACACAGGGGGTACAAACAGTGATTGCAGGGAGTAGATGGTCCTTGCCTGCCTGTCCACACAAGATTTCAAGGCCCAGGGGGATGTGTGCACATCCACATTTGCACACACACATGAGGACTGAAGGTGCCCTTGGCTTGGCCTTGGACAACGAGTCTGGCCCTGGGTGCAGCTGGGGCAGCTGGAATATATGTCTCCTTTGGAAGCTGCAAACCAAACCCCATCTGTGGCTGCTGAAGCCTTAGATAGGCCCAGAGGGCAAATCTCACCACATCTCCAGAGACGGGACAAGCTTGTGGCCCAACCTCCATGTGCAGAAAACTAAGAGCATCCGTGGCCTCCAAAAGGCCAGCCACGGGGCACTGTCCAGCTGGACCCTAGTTCCCCTCTCCCTCTTGCCTCCCCTCCCCTGACTCATCACAGCCCTGAGGCAATCATCCTATGGAGCAGAAAGGAAGACTGAGGCTGGAGACTGAGCCAGATACTCCATTAAAGCAGAAGCAGGTGGATGAGGCGCCCTGTCCAGCCCCACCCTGTGGTCACCTCCAAATAGCCTGATCCAGCCCCTGATCCATGTACCCAGAGCACATGCACGGAGCAGCTGCCATGCACCCCTCTCCAACCCGCCCCTCCAGCCAGCTTATCACCGATGACTCTCCCGACAGGGATCGATAGAAAACCTTTTATCTCCTTCCCCCGTGGCAGCTCAGACTCAGGCCTTAGAACAGAGCCGGCTCCTGTTACTATGGTGACCCTCCCAGTCCTCATTGCCTCCCTCCCTCCCCACATTCCCCTCCTCCTCCCCTTCCTGTCATCCATCCCCTCTCCACCCTTCTCCTTCTCCTGTCCCTCATTCCCTCCTGTCCTCCCATTTCTCCATCCCCTCCCCACCCCACACCACCACCCTTTGTTTCCCCATTCCCCCACTCTCTCCCCACCCCTACTCTATAGCCCAGAACCAGCATTCTGCGGCTCAGTGGAGGGACATAGTCTGTACACCTGCCTGCTGGGGGCTGGTGGTTGGCTCTAGACTAAGAGGGAGTGGCCTGGGACCACTCAGACCCCAGCAGCTCCCAGAGACCTTGCCAGCCCTCCACTTCCCAGTCTCCTGCAGCTCCAGTGCCCAACACCAGCCTCTTCCCCAAGTGTCCTCAGTGTTGAGGAGTTACTCACTTGTGCTATCACACTGTTTCTCCCCTTTAGAGACTAGTGACAATATCTCACCTACCTGTCAAGTGCAGAGCACAGGGCACAGAGTGTGGCTTATGGCCCATGCTCAAGAAATACTGGTTGTCGGGCACAGTGGCACACACCTGTAATCCCAGTGGCTCAGGAGGCTGAGGCAGGAGGATCGTGAGTTCAAAGTAAGCCTCAGCAACTTAGCAAGGTCCTAAGCAACTCAGTGAGACATTGTCTTGAAATAAAATACAAAATAGGGCTGGAGATGTGGCTTAGTGGCTGAGTGCCTCTGAGTTCAATCCCTGGTAGGCCCCTCCCCCCACAAAAAAGAAAAGAAATACCGTCATTGTTAATAAATCTCAGTTTGTGGTTTATTATATTTATATTTATTTTACTCATTTATTATATTTATAGTATATTATGTTTATATAGTATAGTTGTATTTATATATTATATTTATAGTATAATAGCTTTTATAGTATTTGTTATATTTATAGAACAGGTATATAAAGTATTATGGGCATAAAGATTAAATGAGAAACAGACACGAATAGTTGGACCCATTGCCTGGAACCTTGTAAACACTGCATTCGCAGGAAGGACCCTCAGCAGGCCCCTAGTGACTCACCAGTTTCCTTTTCTGCTTTGTTCTTTGAAGGAGTGCAGGGGAGGGAATGGGAGGAGCAGGTGCACACTTGCCCTCCATGGAGGCACCATGGCCATGATCAATGGCCTCTTGTGTGCTGGCCATGGATGGCGATGTCCCATGGAAGTCCAAATCCCCTGTACCCTCCTTCCCTCCACAATCTGTTACTGGACTTCTGTCCCACAGTACCCTTGCTTTCCTGCCTGGGCCTGGGGCTACCCTCTACCTTGCCACGGTTAGCCTGTCCAGGAAGCTCCTGGACAGGGAGTGCCCTGGCACCAGATTTGAAGGCACATCCCCAGGCCTGAATCTCTGCTCTGCCACTACTACCCTCTGAAGCAGTTGGACAATGGCCTCCAGGGTCTCCACACCCTGGAACTTGTCAGTGCTCCCTTAGTTGGCAAAAGGGATATTGCAAGTATATTTAAATCAAGGATTTTGAGATGGAGAGACTATCCTGGTCTCTCTAGGGGGCCTGTTATGGTATGGATATGAGATGTCCCCCCCAAAGCTCCTGTTAATGCAGAAGTATTCAGAGGTGAAATGATATGAGAGCTGTAACCTCATCAGAGCTTCCTAGTTTGAATGATTGACTGAGTGGTAACTGTAGGCAGGTGGGTGTGGTTGGAGGAGGTGGGTCACTGGGGGAGTGCCCTGGAAGGTATCTTCCTGTGGCTCCTTTTCCCTCCTCCTGCAGCTTCCCTCCACTGTACCCTTCCTGTGTGATATGCAGTCTCACCGTGGGTCCAGAGCAAAGGACTGGCCATCTGTCTACTGAGACCTCTGAAACTGTGAGCCCCAAATAAATTTTTCCTCCTCTAAGTTGTTCTTGTCAGGTATTTTAGTCACAGGGGGAAAAAAAAAAAACTAAAACAAGACCCCAAAAGCAATCCTAAGGGTCCTCCTAACAGGGAAGCAGGAGGAGATTTGACACAGAAGAGAAGTGTGGTGGGAATAAAAGAGGTGGCCGAGAAGTGAGGAGGGAGCCGGAGCCAAGGAACGCAAGGGCCACAGTCTGCGAAAACTAGAGTCAGGGATTCTCCCCCAGAGCCTCCAGCGATGCCAGCACTGCCCACGCCTGGACTTGGACCCTGGACCTCCGGAACTATAAGAGTAAATGTGTGAGCCAGGCACAGTGGTGCACATCTGTAATCTCAGCACTTAGGGAGGCTGAGGCAGGAGAATTGAGAGTTCAAAGCCAGCATCAGCAACGGTGAGGCACTAAGCAATTCAGTGAGACCCTGTCTCTAAATAAAACACAAAAATAGGGCTGGGGATGTGGTTCAGTGGTCAAGTACCCATAAGTTCAATACCCAGCACAAAAAAAAAAAAAGAGTAAATGTGTGTTGTTTTCAGCTACAAAGTCTGGGATAAGTGGAGCCACAGGAAATGTCCATCTGCCTGAGCCTCAGCTCCTGTTAGGAAAATGAGACTGATATAGGACCCCCCTTGCTGGGGTCTTAGGAAACGGTAAAAGCAAAACTCTAGGAGTTAGGTACTGTGGCGCACGCCTGTAATCCCAGCACTTTGGGAGGCTGAGACTGGAGAATCGTGAGTTCAAAGCCAGCCTCAGCATCAGCAAGGTGCTAAGCAACTCAGTGAGACCCTGTCTCTACATAAAACACAAAATAGGGGTGGGGATGTGGCTCAGGGGTTGAGTACTCCTGAGTTCAATTCCCGGTACAAAAAAAAAAAGAACACCTCTGGGAAAGTAAGGGGTATGGAGTTGGGAGGTGGTGGCTCAGCAGTTGGGCACTGGCCCAGCATGTGCAAGGCCCTGGTTCCATCCCAACACTGCAAAAGCAAAAAAAAAAAAAAGAAGAAGAAGAAGAAGGAGGAGGAGGAGGAGGAAAAAACAAACAGAAAGAAAGAAAAATAGGTGGTGCTAATTGAAAAGCTATTATGCAAAAATGATTTGCCAAGACATACCAGAAAGTACAACACAAAAGACCAGTTGTCAGCCTGTGCATGGCCCTGGGTTCAGTATCAGGAAAAAGAAAAAGAAAAAAAATGAAGAAGAAAGGAAACGGAAGGGAAGGGAAGGGAAGGGAAGGGAAGGGAGAGGTCTTTTCTAAACAGAGGGTTAGAATTGCCATACTTTGGGGCCCTACAGATTTTTTTGTTATTACCAGTGTTGAAAATAAAAGCACTTAGCTACTAATAAAACATGTATTTTCCTTGCTTCTTTTGTTAATAATTGAACTCGCAATTCTCCTGTCTCAGCCTCCCAAAGTGCAGGGATTACAAGCGTGAACCATTGCGCCCGGCTAGTCCTTCAGATCTTTAAAGACAGTGGTCATAATCCTCTTCCCTTCATTCCAGTTTTTAAATTAATGAATTGATTAGGGGTTTTGCTGTGTTTTGGTGGTGGTGCTATGGATCAAACCCAGTGCTCTGGGCATGCTAGGCAAGCAGTCTACCACTGAGCTACACTCCCTGCTCTACCAAATTTTTCTTCTCCAGGTAAAATGACCTCAGTTCTCTTTGAGCTACAGAAAACCAAGACAATCTGGTTTACACAAAAAGGTGAATTCATGGACTTGTATAACTGAAAGTCCAGGGGTTTTTGAGCTTCAGGCGTAGCTGAATCCAGGTACCCAGAGGGTATCTCTATATATCTCTCAATACTACCTTCCTCCATGTTCTTTTATTCTCAGATCCACAGCTGATCATCTTACTAACTCCTGGAGTTAGTAAAAAAGCTCAATGGTTCCAGCAAAACTCTCAGAAGGCTCAGGTCATGTTGGCCATCCCTGAACCAATCACTATGGCCGGAAAAGAGGAGCACTTTGGCCAAGCTAGTCCTATGACGATCTCTGTGTCCCAGAGATAAGGGTCAACCCAACCTGAACCACATGGGCTGAAAGTGGGAGAGAAGGGTCCCACAGGAAAATCCATGGGTGATTACCACCAATTTAGACTAGCCAATTAGGTAGGACAAAGGTAAAACAGAGATCCACATGAACATTGGCTTAAACGAGATGGATTTTATCTTCCCTAATGTAATTCCAAATGTAAGATCTCCTGAACTGATACAGTTAATTCTGGTCATCAGGGTCCCTAAAATAAAAATTTTAGGGGCTGGGGCTGGGGCTCAGTAGTAGAGCACTTGCCTTGCATGCGTGAGTCACTGGGTTCAATCCTCAGCACCACATAAAAATAAATAAATAAAGATATTGCAACCATCTACAACTAAAAAAAAATTTTTTTTAAAGGGCTGGGGATATAGCTCAGTGGTAGAGCACTCTGGGTTCCATCTACAGTAACACACACACACACAAAGATAGGACAAAAAGAAAATGTCATAGAACTCACAGTGGCCCAAAGAACCCAGGAGGATACGATGAAGCCTTTGAGTTAAGTTAGGACCTGGCAGTAAGAATCATTAGGTGATTTTGTGGGAAAAACAACTTTTGCAGTCTAGGTACCAACACATGAATCTAAGAATTAACACACAAACTTAAATTTTGTTGCTTGAAAGAAAAAATTTATGTATTTCAAAGCTTTCATTTCATAAAAAAAAAATTAAAAAAAAAAAAAGTTAAATTAACCCCAGCCCCTATGACTAAGAAATGTTGGTTCTCAGGTCAAGGGTATTCATGGTCAGAGTGGCCTTCAATTTTGTTTTGTTTGTTTGTTTTGAGATGGAGTCTGGCTATGTTGCCCAGGCCAGACAACTCCTGGAGCTCCAGGGCTCCTTCTGTCTCACCCTCCTGAGTGACTGCAACTGCCAGCACATACCACCACACCTGGCTCAAAATGATCTTTTTCTTGGGATAATGAGAACCTCTCCAGAGAGGGTTTGATATCTGTCTCACTTGCCAGGCTGTAGTGCTGTATGGTGAGGTCTGTATCTCCTTATTGCTAAAGATGGGATCTAGAATAGGGACTGGCTCCAAAAATGAGTGTAGGGTTAATTGTGTAGCTCACTGGCAGAGTGCTTGCCTAGCATATGTGAGACTCTGGGTTAATTCCAAGTACAAATAAATAAATAACAAATGAGTAAATGGATGGATGAGTAGGTGAGTGGGCCATGAAGGATCCTAGTACTGCCTGGCTGATCCTAGGCTCCCTGGTCTGGGACCCCTTATGGGCATCCCTGGAACTGGACAGAATCCCTACCTCACTCCATGTTGCTCAAACTCACCTGGAGCAAAGCAGAACTGTCCTCTCTTTACCCTCTCCTCTCTGCTGGAGTTCAGAGGCCTCATGGGTCAGAGGCCCAAGGGGCTCTTCCTGCTTGGCTCCCTCATCACTGTCTCCACCCCTGAAATGAGCTGCCACTATCCCTTTTTCCTGGCTGTGCTCTCCTAATGCAGGGCTCTGAGCATTCACATTCCTTGGGAAGAAATGGCTCTGGTCACATTGGCCCTCATCTAAGAGTGGTAGAGTTCAATTTTGCTGGGAGGGAGCAGCTATGGTTGGTCTTACAGAAATGTACAGAGTTGCAGGGTGATGTGACATACACCTGTAATCCCAGGGATTTGAGAAGCTGAGGCAGGAGGATCACAAGTTTGAGGCCAGCCTGGTCAATGTAGCAAAACCCTGTCTCAAAATAAAAAAATATGAAGGGCTGGGGAGGTAGCTCACTGGGACAGTGCCCCTGGGGTCAATCCCCACAACTGCAAACAAACAAACAACAACACTACAGTGTTGAAGTGTTTTTAAACAACCCAAGAGTGGGCATTGCTACACTCCCCAAGTTAAAAACCAGAGGCTCAAGGAGGGTAGGGGAGGTGCTCAAGCCATGCTGTGGGCAAGTGGCAGAGCTAGGAAGAGTTTCCCTCTGATTTTCATCTCCTTCCTCTGAAACTGACTAAGCAGAGCCTGGCAGCTTTGAGGCAGGAGGATCACAAGTTTGATCAGAGGCAACCAGTTCTGAGAGGAGTTCTTCCTCTCTCTGAACCTCTATTTTCTCCTCTGCAAAATGGAGGCAATAAGACTGAAATACACATAGTAGATGCCAAATAAATGCTGGCTACAAGTTTGTTAATGTGAGTCCTCCTGCACATCCCACATTCTACCAGGGCTGTAAAGAGCAGTCCAGAGCCACTGTCAGGCAGCTTTTGTCCCAGAGGAAGGGGAAAGTGGCATGGGCAACAACTCAGGCCGAGAGAATTCCCATTTCAGGTGCAAGTGTGTGATATTTTTTTCTTTTTCCCTTTGAAGCTGGGGATTGACTCAGGGCCTCACGCATGGTAGGCACATGCTCTATCACTGAGCTACATTCCTAGCCCTTTTTATTTTTCAGTCAGGATCTCCATGAGTTGCCCGGACTGATCTTGGGATCCTCTTGCTTCAGTCTCCCCAGTAGCTGAGATCAGGTGTGCACCACTTTGCCAGGCTCCAATGTGTGATCTTGGGCAAGTTACTTCACCTCCCTGCATTTGTGTCTTGTCTGAACAAGGGGGCTACTGTAGCAAAAATGTCTGCCTAATGAGGAAGCCAGCTTGGAGAAGTACTGGCTGCAGCACTTGCCCTTTGCATTCAACTGAGCAGTCAGTGATAATCTAGTCCCTATCCTTAGATAGATCCCCTTCCTTTCTAGGGGACAACTGTCTCTCTCTTCCCTCCAGGCAGGAAACATTCACCTCCTTTTGACCTATATCAAAACAGAGAGGAAGTTCAAGGCCACACAGATGCATAGCTGGTCTTAGGATCCCTGGGGGAGGTGTCTCAAACTCAAATGCCTTGGGGGAAGAGGAATCAGTTAAGTGACCTAAATGTGGATCTAGAGGTAGGGTCTCCAAGAATTTAAATTCCTTAAAAGTATTTCAACTTCAAAATTTTTGCATTTTTTCTTTTTTCTTTTATGGTACTGGGGCCTGAACTCAGGTGGCAAACTCAGTTTTACCACTGAGATCTGTTCCCAGTCCTTTTTTTTTTATTTTTATTTTGAGACAGAGTTTCACTAAGTTGCCCAGGCGGCCTCAAACCTGAGATCCTCTGGCCTCTGGCCTTCTGAATTGCTGGGATTATAGGCTCCCCACACACCTGGCCAACGTTTTCACTTTTTGTTCTGCTTTCCAATCAAAATAAACCCAGGGAACTGGAAGTGTAACTCAGTGGTAGAGTGAGTTCTAGAACTGCCTAGCATATTCTGGAAGCCCTGGGTCCCATCCTCAGCACCAAAAAACAAAACACTACGAAAGAGCAGCTTGGATTTGACCTTTGGTCTGCAATTTTGAGACCTTTGCACAAATGCTATCTTTATTGTCTTTATGGGGCTTCTGCACTGCACAGTGTACCCACCCCCACTCGCCCTCCTACCTGCATCCAACTAAGGATGACAAGCAGGTTCTCAGCAGCAGAAGTCTCCTGGGGCCAGCTCTGCTGACAGTGATCCTTGATAAGTTCCTGGTTCTCTTCCAAGAAGCCCGCCCCATCCTCAGTCAACATCATTCAGAGCAGTCTCAGATGGTTAGGTCCATGGCCACCCTGCTCTGTCATTCATTCAGAAGCCCCTCTGCACACCTTCCTACCCTGGCCAAAGCAAGCAGGGGAAAATCATTCTTATGAGCTCAGCCCCCAGATCACCTCCTCCAAGTGCCTATGTACTGCGGCACTTTGCACAGGTAACTTTCACACTGCAAGTCAGAGTCTACCTCAGTGTCTGACCCGAAGTGGGACTTCCATAAACATGCATGAAATGGGGGAATAAACTCTCCCAGTGTGTGCCCTTGGATGAGTCCTTCGGCTCTCTCAGCCTCTTGCTGTTTTGTACTGGGATTGAACACAGGGGCACTTAACCACTGAGCCACACCCTCAGACCTTTTTTCTTATCTTTTATTTTGAGAAAGGATCTCACTAAATTGCTTGGGGCCTAGCTAAATTGCTGAGGCTGGCTTTGAACTTGTGATCCTCCTGCCTCAGCCCCCTGAGTTGCTGGGATTACAGGTGTGCACCGCTGTGCTGCACTTTTCTTTCTTTTATTTTTTTAGATGGGGGTCTTGATCCTACTGTCTCAGTCTCCCAAATAGCTGGGACTATGGGTGCTTGCTACCATGCCCAATTTAGGCCTCTATTCTCTTAACTGTGAAATGAGCTGTGAGGAGGGGGTATTCAGAGAATGTGTGATATGGTGGGCTCACAAAGATATCCAGCTGTAGCTACTTGGGAGGCTGAGGCAGGAGGATTGCAAGTTCAAGGCCATCCTCTGCAACTTCCAAAAAATAAAAACAAAAAAGAAATTTTTTTAAGGACTGGAAATATAGTTCAGGAAGAGCATCACTGGGTTCAATCCCTAGTACTACA
The DNA here is from genome assembly GCA_028644305.1 of Xerus rutilus. Classification (NCBI taxonomy): domain Eukaryota; kingdom Metazoa; phylum Chordata; class Mammalia; order Rodentia; family Sciuridae; genus Xerus; species Xerus rutilus. The sequence continues at coordinate 56,769,169 of CM053402.1, forward strand.
TCTAAACTAAGTGAAACAAACAAACAAAAAATTCAACTGAAAGTATCTAGCTCCTAATCTCTGAAACCTGTCAATGTTCCCTTATGTGACAAAAAAAGGGGAGATGGTCCTTGCAAATGTGATTAAATTAAGGGTCTTCTTGAGACAAGTGAATTATGCTGGATTATCCAGGTGGCCTGGAATGTAATCACAGGGTTCTTATGAGAGGATGCAAGAAGGCCAAGGGAGGAAGCAGAAGCTGTGACAAGGGACACATCTGTTTTGTTGCCTTTTCTTGCTTCTGGAGGTCAACGAGGGGTCATGAACCAAGAAATGCAGGCAACCTCCAGAAACAAGAAAAAGCAAGGAAAAGAGTGTCACCAGAGCCTCTAGAATAAGCCAGCCCTACCAGCACCCAGAATACAGCCCAGTGAAGCTGGTTGTGGAATTTGGACCCCCAAAATTGCCAAGAACAAATTTATGATGTTTGAATCCACTAAATTTGTGATTTGTTCAGCATCCCTAGAAAACCTATGTACAGGGGCTGGGATTGTGGCTCAGCGGTAGAGCGCTTGCCTTGCATGCGTGAGGCCCTTGGTTCGATCCTCAGCACTACATACAAAGCAATAAAAATAAAGACATTGTGTCCATCTACAACTAAGAAAAAATTAAAAAAAAAAAAGAAAACCTATGTACATGGGAAGCACTTGGCATTCAATAGATGCTTAAACATGGCAGTTAATAATTTGACCACACACAATCTCCTTTTTCATTTGCCTCCATGTCCCTTTCTCTTTTGCACGTGAGATTTTGCCCTTTGGGTCACTCTTTTGAACCCAGTGCTCCCTTCCCTGCCATCTCTGGAGGCTTGGCTCAAATACCACCTCCTCCAAGTCCTTTGCTGACATCCATGAATGTTTATCCAGGAATGCTTCCTCAAACAGGGTCTCTGAGCTGTGGCCCTTAAAGAGGCCATGCAGTGTGTGACTTTTTTTTCCCTTCTTATATCAGATGTGCTCTACCACTGAGCCACATCCTTGTCCTTTTAATTTTATCCTTTTTTTTTTTTTTTGGTACTAGGGATTGAACCCAGGGGTACTCGACCACTGAGCCACACCCCCAGCCCTATTTTGTGTTTTTTATGTAGAGACAGAGTCTCACTGAGTTGCTTAGCGCCTCACCATTGCTGAGGCTGGCTTTGAACTTGCGTCCTGTCTCAGCCTCCCTAAGTGCTGGGATTACAGGCTTGTGCCACCGCGCCCGGTAATTTTATCCTTTTTTTTAAAAATTTTTTTTTAGTTATAGATGGACACAATGTCTTTATTTCATTGCTTTGTATGTGGTGCCGAGGATCGAACCCAGGGCCTCATGCATGCGAGGCAAGCGCTCTACCGCTGAGCTACAATCTCAGCCCTATCCTTTTTTTTAATTTTAATTTTTTTTGGTTGTTGATGGACCTTTATTTTATTTATTTTTTTGTGGTTCTGAGGATCGGACTCAGTGCCTCACACATGCTAGGCATGGACCTTTATTTTATTTATTTTTTTGTGGTGCTGAGGATCGGACTCAGTGCCTCACACATGCTAGGCAAGCACACTACCATTGTACTACAACCCCAGGCCTTTTAATTTTATCTTGAGATAGGGTCTCACTAAGTCGCCCAGGCTGGCCTGGAACTTTCGATCCCCTTGCCTCAGCCTCCAGTGCTGCCGAGATTACAGGCACACACCATCATGTCAGGCTATATGATCCTCTTTTTAACTGAGCCCTGAGGATAGGAGCTGGCATCCTCAATTTCATGCATTTGGTGCTGAGAAATAAAAAACGTACATTTTTTAAAAGTTGGTAGAGTGCTTGCCTAGCATGTGCAAGGCCCTGGATTTGAACCCCAGTGAAAGAAAGAAGGAAGGAAGGAAGGAAGGAAGGAAGGAAGGAAGGAAGGAAGGAAGGAAGGAAGGAAGGAAGGAAGGAAGGGAGGGAGGGAGGAAGGAAGGAAAGAAAGATAGATAGAAAGAAGGAGGGAGGGAAAATAAAGGAAAAGAAAAGAAAGAAAAACCTTGTAGTCCCAGGTACTCAAGAAGCTGAAGCAGAAGGATTACTTAAGCCCAGGAGTTTGAGACCTATCTGGGCAACAATGTGAGTTCCCACTGTTACCCAGCTGGGCACAAAGGAGCTAGATTTAGAAACCAGATCTGTATCCCCCAGAATGTGCTTAAAACAACACAATCCACACTGTGATCTCTCTCAGACATGGGTGGCTAAGCCTGACAGAGAGCTGTGACCCTTACTACGGCTTGAGAACCTTGGCAGGTGGCTTTACCAATCCACACTTCCGTTTCCTCATCCACAAGATGAGATAACTGAGGTCTGCAACTTGTCCCAGGTCACCTGGGAGATTTGATGCCTTGACCCTTACCTTGACCCCTGGCAAAGACAAATGGAACAGGCTTTCTATGGGGCTGTTGATCAAATCTGCCCAAGGGGCTGGGTGTGGTGGGAGGCTTTCCATGTAGGTGGCATTGGGCTCCACTTGAGCTGACATGAATAGAAGCATTGGAGCAGCAATGGCTCAGGGGATCTATAAGTTAATAGGTTCATTCCAGAACTCATTCAACATTCTTCTGCTTAGAACCTGCCAATGACTTCCTTCCTACAGCACCAAGATTGCAACCAGTTTCACACCAGGTCCTCTACAGCCCTGCAGGCTCTGGCCTTCCTTTAAGGTCTGAATTCCACTTCTTGTCCCCTACTTATGGTCTTCTCACACTTGCACTTATCACCAAACCTACTCCTGCGGCAGGACCTTCTTGCAAAGAAGGAGGACCTTCCTTCTGCAAAGAGCGCTCTTCCTCAGGCTCTACCCATAGCAGCTCTTTGCTGCTATTCAGTTATTTGCTCAGACAGGCCTCTCCCAGCTAAGTAGCCCTTATCCATCACTTCACTTGCTCATTTTCTTCCTAGCACTTACTGCTCTCTAAAAATTATCTTTGGTAGGGGAATTGAACCCTGGGGCACTTTACCAATGAGATACCTCCCCAGCTCCCCCTGCCCTTTTTTTGGTATCAGGGATTGAACTCGGGGCACTCGACCACTGAGCCACATCCCCAGCCCTATTTTGTGTTTTATGTAGAGACAGGGTCTCACTGAGCCACATCCCCAGCCCTATTTTGTGTTTTATGTAGAGACAGGGTCTCTCTAAGTTGCTTAGCGTCTCGCTGTTGCTGAGGCTGGCTTAGAACTCGCGATTCTCCTGTCTCAGCCTCCCAAAGTGCAGGGATTACAGGCGTGCGCCATGGCGCCTGGCTCCCCTCCCCTTTTGAAAATTTTGAGACAGGGTGGACTAAGTCGTCCACGCTGGCCTCAAACTTCCTATCCTGCTGCCTCAGCCTCCTGAGTCGCTGGGATTACAGGTATGCATCACCGTACCTGGTTAAAAATTATCTTCTTTATGTGTCTAAGCTTATGTTGCTGTCTCTCCTCTTTGGGATGCTAGCTCCATGACAGTAGGGAGCACACTGTTTCTACCGATTCCTCAGTACCCAGAAGATCCCAGGTGCCCAGCAAATAAAGAAAATTATGTCTAGTCTATGGAGTTTTGAATTGGAATGTTTCTCAAACTGTGAGGAAATGGTCACAAGTGAGGGTTGGTGGTGGGGTGGCCGGAGAATGGAAGTTCCTGAGGAAAGGATGTGAGTCCAAATTCCCGCGGCGTCCTCAGCCCGGATTTCGGGAGTGAGAGTCGTTTAAAGGTTGCTTCAGGACCCCACTGCAAAACCCCTTCCCGCTAGGCTAGGGGTGGGGTAGCCGGGGTGCGGTGGGGCGGTGGGGCACGCAGTGGGTCGAGCGGACCGCCAGGGGGTGCTGTTGGGGCGCACACGACCCACCTGGCGCCTGGGTCCGCGAGCGAGCGCAGCCAGGCCGCCCGGGAACTTTTTTCCTCGCGCTCTCGCTCTCCTGCTCCCCCCGCGCGTCGCCCGCCCGCCTGCCCGCCCGCTCTTCCTGTGCGGAGGGGATCGCATTTCCCCGCGGCACCCGCGAACACCAAGCAGGCCCGGCCGGGTGCGCGGCCAGGGCCCGCTCCCCGCGCCGCCGGCTCCCTGCGCTCCTGGGCGCCGCCCCCGCCCGCGGCTGGGCTCCGAGAGGCGACTTGGAGCGCTAGAGGCGAGCCGAGCAGGCCGCCCTGCCCGCGGCCTGAGAGCCGGCGCGAGGAGGGGGCGCCGCCGCCCACCCTCGGTCCTGCCTGGCCGCGGGCCGGCCGGGCCAACGCGCCCTGACCCCCATGGCCACCCACGTCTCTGGGCCGCGAAGTCGCAGCGCCAGACGCAGGGCCCCGAAGTGAGCGCGGGCGCCGAGGTGAGCAGCTTGCGCCCGGGCGCGGGGGACGCTGCCCTGGGGCGGGGGAAGCGCGAGGCGTTAGGATCCCGAGGCGGGTGAGGAGTCTAGGCGGGTTCGGGAACCGAGCGCGCGCGCAGGTTCGCGATGCGGGGTCCGCGGGGTCATTGCTTTGTGTGGCGTGGGGGGGGGGTGCGCGAGGTCACCGGATGGCCGTCTGAGGAGCTGCGGGGTGGGGGCGCCCTGCGCCGTGGCTCAGGGTCTTCTGAAGGATTTGAACGGCTGGTTGAGGTCGGGTGGTGGCGAGTGGACGTTATGAGCGAGGGTCGAATGTGGCCGGGGGTGCTGCGTGCGCCGAGGCATAGGGTGTTTGCCGAGAGTGGGGTGGGGACGTGGGGGACAGTCGCGTAGCGCCAGGGGCGGGAGGGGAGCTTTGTGAGTGCGTCCTGTGGGGGGCGGGGAGCTGACTTATCGGTGAGTTCCTCGCGCGTGGGAGCCGGGGCTGTGATGGCCGTGCGTGGCGAGATGGGGCGCGCAGGCGGTCCGCGATGTCCCCACCCGGGCCCATAAGCAGGCCCCGCGCCTGGGCAGGAAGCGGCCCCCACGACCGGCGGAGCTCAGTCGCGGCCAAGCCCCGGGCTCGGGGCCTCTTTGGGGGTGACGTCACGAGCGGGAGCACCGGACACGCGAGCTTAGGGCCCCCCAGACTGTGTCGTGGCGGGTCAGGCCCGCAGCTCCACAGCCTCTTTCGAGTCTGATCCTCCGCGCCTTTGGAGTCAGGAGACTGGGGAGGAGGACTTGGGGCCCAGTTGCGGCCAAGGCGAGGGGATGGCAGGACGCGGGGGTGACATTTGGAGCTTTGGTCCCACTGGGGCTTGAGAGGAGGGGCAGAGGGGAAGCGAAACAGCAGCCGGGCCCGAGGTCGCTGCGGCCCCAGCTTCCTGGGGCGCCCGTTTTTCCAGCGAGCGGTTTCCCTTCTTGGGGCTCATGGTCCTTCTCGAAGCTACACCGGGGGCCGGAGTGCGGGCCGGCGAAGTGCCCTCCTTCCGGGAGCCCTCGATTGCTGCGAAGAGCGGTGGGGCTTCGGCTCTGAATGGATAAAACCGAGTGTAACAATGCGCTATTGGGGGCCTGGGGGAGGGGAGGCTGCGCGCCTGAATGGCGGACCCGGGCTGGCGCTTCCCAGCACGCCGCACTCTCTCCCGCAGCGCCTTCTCGGAGGCTTCAGCGGGCCTTGATGCAAGGACCCGAGCGAGACCTGCGCGGTTCCCTCCCACCCAAAGCGCATCCCCCCACCCCCTTTATTTCGTGTCCAACGCAGTGTTGTATTGAGAATTCAAGGGCATTACATCTGGTTGCAATCCAGTTTCATGCCGCTGCCGGGCTGTTAAGTCTTCGCACTGACGTCAGAGCAGGGGAATTACTTCTTTTTATTTCATCTTTTTTTTTTTTTTTTTTCCAGTTGTCTGTTGTCCTGCGAGGGGAGGTGGGGGTGGACTGGGCAGCTCTGATGTAGAGGCACCAGCGCGATAGAAACCTGGGCTGGGGGCTCTGCTGCTCTTTCTGCCTGCTCCCACCCATTCTCCATATAGGCCTCGTTCTGCTCCTGGTCAGGCCCACCCTGGGTAGGGGCATCCCTCAGTGCAGACCGAGGGGAGGCCCCTCCAGACACAAACACAGCTGCGTTTCCATAGGCTTCCCTGGGATGTGGCCCTCGGGATCTGGAAGCTGGAGAGGAATCTTCTAGTTTCCCACCCTTCCCCCCGCTTGACAGCCCAGAGGGTATATGGGGCCCAGGAACAAGAAAGAAGTGGAGAAGGCCTGTCTAGTCTCAGGAATCTGGCAAAAGCTGTCAGTCAGAGGCTTGGAAAGGAGGAGTGTATCAAGGCGCCATCCAGGTCCCAGAAGCCAACTGTGGACTGGGCAAAATGTGACCTTCCCCAGCAGGCACACATCCCTCTGGCTTGAGCAAAGTGGGAACTCAGCTGCTCCAGGACCATCTTTACTCTCTCTGGACTACTGGGTCATGAGGCGTTTGCATGCTGGGCACCCTGTCTTCCTCCTTTGTAGATCTTCAAGCCTAGACCAATGTATTTAAGATCTTGCAGTGACCTATTGTATGAAATACGTTTGAGGTCATAGGGCCAGTCACACCCACAGCATATAACGGAAACAAAAGTTTAGCGAATAACCCCTCTGCTATGTGTGCTGGTCTCTGATACCTTCTGCTCTAGTCTATTTGATTAAAAAAAATTACTGGTTGCAACCCACTAAGTCAGCGATTTCACAATCCACTAATGGGTCATACATCAGTGAAAAAACAGGCCTAGGAAGTAGATCTGCTGGATACTCATTCAACAAACAGCAATTGAGACCCTAAAAATTGTTCTCTTTTTTCATTGCTCCAATAACACATGGATAAATCCTCACTGTGAAAAATGCAAATAATCCAGAAGTATATAGAGCAAAATACCCCTTAGCACAGGTTAACTCCAGTTAAGAGTTTGATGTATCCTTCCATACTTTTCGTAACTCATTTAATGTACTGATGTTTCATATGTACAAATATATAGTTTTATTTTTCTCCAGACGAGAACATACTGCCAGCTCTTATTCTGCAACTTCCTTTTTCCTTTCTGATTGCCTGGGAGGAGTTGTGGGGTGAGGTACTTCAGAGCAAAGCTCTGGGTTGCCTCCTGGCTCAGCCACATACAGAAGAAGTTACTTACTTCTCTGGGCCTCTGTGTCCCCATCTGTACAGTGGGAAAATCACAGTACTGATGTCACAGGACGATAGTGATGACTGAATGGATTAATCTATGAAGTTTAGAATGAAGCCTCTCCCAATAAATGCTGGTTGCCACTACTTTATTGCTGTCTTCATTACTATTCTGTGTCCATGGTGGCCCAGGTTTGTACCTCTTGCCTTGTACCAGCTGCTTGAGCTGTGGCTCCCCAGGGAGGAGGAGGTGCATGCAAGGGAAATCAGGTACACAGAGCAGGGTCTCCATGGGATCGGGCATCTGGATGCCAAGCCCCAGCAGATGGAGTAAGGACCCACTGTTTTCAAAGCCCTGTGTTAAATGTCAGGGTTCAGGATGAAACATCCCTGCATCTGCCCCCGAGAAGGTCACAGCCTAGTGGCTGATGATTGAGACCGAGATAATAGCTGAGTCTTTAGCTAGAGTTGAGGGGCTTTGTGCTGGGGAGATTTCGTGGAAGACAGAGCTATGAGCCATTGACCAGGCATGGAGAGGTAAGAATAGAGGGGCATTCCTGGCAGTGGGAACACACTGAGCATGTCTGGAAGGCTGGGAGGTCCAACGTGGCCTTTGTTCTGTGGCCACCAGGGGAAGACTTGGCTCCAAAAGAATAGTGGCTGGAGAGGCTGGCCTCTCTGCCTCCATCCTGCCCCTTCCCAGGTGCTATTGGAGTGATCTTTCTGAACCATAGAAGATAGTTCCTGGGGCTCCTTCTGCCTCTGGAGGGAGGTCTCTGCTCTCATCCATTCCCACTCTCCCTTCGAAGGGCAGTCATGTGCGTGCCTGCTTCTGTGCAGAGTGCTGACCCTTCCACCTGGGATGCCCTTCGTCCTCCTCCCTGCCTCCCAAGACCCAAACAGATGTCCTGTTTCCTCCTCCTCTGACCTCCAAGGCAGAATGAGTCATCCCCCTTTGTCTATACCAGTGGCACAGCGTTTATCAGGGAATTATCAGCAATTCTGTCAGTGTGTCCTCCCCACGAGGCTGGAGCATCTAGGCCTGAAAGCACGTCTCCTTCCTCTCCGGCCCACCGCCAAGGGTGAGGCCTAGAAACTCAGAAATGCTTCCTGGCAGAAGGGGCAGATGAGGTGGAGAGGGTGAGAATCTGACATCTTCCAGAGGGCCCTTTGATCCTTAGCAGGGGCATGAAGATCTATGTGAATTCTGTGCTGTCACACTGTAGAGGGGAGGGGCCAGGGTGCAGAGAGCTGGGCCAGCTCCCCCAGGCCGCTCCTCACGGGGGCTGGGAGAAACTGGCTCATCCTGTTTCTCAGGGGATTGAGGCTGAGCTGTGTGCCCTGTTCTTAGTGGGTCACTGGGGATCCAAGGTTGGAATGTGACACCAGGGGAGGCAGGGCTAGAGGTACAGGTTGGGGCCTGGCTGGCAAAGGGCAGATTTTGCTCTACTGGTTCTTGAACCCGATTGAAAAGTGTGTATGTGGTGGTGGTGATGGATAGGGGTGAGGGAGGGAGACAGGAGAAGAGAAAACCTGGGAGCAGAGAGACAGAGTGGGAGAGAGGAGGGGAGATGGAGGGATCATGCAAGGGGGAGAGAGAGCTGGAGATGGTGGGGAGACACCAAAAGAGAGGGAGATGTGGGCTAGGGTTGTGGCTCAGTGGTAGAGCGCTTGCCTAGCGTATGTGAAGCACTGGGTTCGATCCTCAGCACCACATATAAATAAATAAATAAAACAAAGGTATTGTGTCCATCTACAGCTAAAAAAAAATTTTTTTTTAAAAAGAGGGAGATATTCTTGTTGCAGATTAGTGTGCCTAAAGTCAGGAGATCCATGGTTAACACCTGTAATCCCAGCAACACTGGAGGCTCAGAGGCAAGTTCAAGGTCAACCTGGGCAAAATTAGTAAGACCCTGTCTCAAAATAAAAAATAAAAAGGGAGGACTGGAGATGTAACCCAGTGGTAAAGCATCCCTGGGTGCAATCCCATCCCCACAAAAAGAAAAGAAAAGAAATAAAAATTTAAAAATCCAGGAGTGAAAACAGGCAGGTGCACCAGGTTTAGGGTTCAAGTGATACTGGACGTTCATTCATCTGTTTGTTCTTTCAGTAGCCATTCCTTTGCTCACACTGGGCCCATGATCTGAGCAAGCTTGTGGTCCAAACTTCAAGGCCCTTGATGTCTAAATGCTGGGTGGGCAACACACATCCAGTTTCTCTACAAAGTGGTCTGACTAGGAGGTGTGGGATCCTTGAGGATGCCGTGGAGAGGCAGGGGAGAGCGAGGGGAAACAAGGCACTAGGGCCTAGGATGAGGCTATTGGGAGCCATTTGTTAGGAGCTGTAGGGTGGGAAGCCAGGGCTGGTCAGGGCATCTCCCTACTGACCTTTGTTTTCCATACCCAAGTAGTGTGGGCTTCTCTCAGAGTAATGGTCTGCTGGCCCAAACACCCACTTCTTGGGAGGCCCTATGGAGAAGGCTGATGGGACAGGGGTAGTGAATGTGCTTAGGGCACCTCCAGGCCCGTGCTGAGGGCTCAAGGGAGGACATGCAGAGGAGCTCAGCTCCTCTCCTGGAGTCCCCTTCCTGGAGACTGTGTCCATCTGCAGGGTGGGATACAGTTGGGATAGGGCAATAAGCCCTGGATTTGGAATCAGGAAATAGTTTGAGTTCTAGCGGCTGCTTTGGGCAAGCTACTTTCCCTCTCTGAATGTCAGTCTCCTCTCCTGTCAAAAATGGGAACATGAATGTTGCAGACATTAAAAGTGATGATGATGTTTGTATGTTTTGTGACCTGGAAAGCGAGGAGGCCCTGGAGCTTGGGGTCAGCAACACAGGCTTTGGGTCAAGCTGGCCTGGGTTCAATTGCCAGTACCACTGGTCTATGGGGGGCTCCATTTCCCTCCTTTTAAAATGGACATAATAACAGGCTTCTTCTAGTTGCTGGTGCATAGCCCTCAGCTAGGCTGTTATTGTTGGGCTGTTATTTTTATTTTATTTTATTTGCAGTGCTGGGGATGGAACCCAGGGGCCCACGCATGCTAGGCAAGCGCTCTACCACTGAGCTGCAACCCCAGCCCTGGGCTGCTATTTTTATTGCAAAAGGACTTTGCAGGAGGAAGGATGCACTGATTATTCTCATCTGTAAATCTTACCTGCAGTAACACTGGCCAGAACAAGGGGTTTGGTGCATGTTTCTCTTCTAGAGGTGAGGCTGATGAATTAAGTAGATCTTTTCACACACAGGGCAAATGAGAATTATTGGTTTTCTGGTTAGAGTTTGTTTCCAAAAGGACTTTGTTCAAGTGGTAGGAGTGGACCTCAAGAAAGCATTCAGCATCTTGGGACTTCTTCAGTGGCAGGATAGCCATACACATAATTCATTCTTTTTTTTTCTTTTTTCTTTTTTTTGTGGTGCTGGGGATTAAACCCAGGGCCTTGTACATGCAAGGCAAGCACTCTACCAACTAAGCTATATCCACAGCCCACTTAATTCATTCTTTTTTTTTTTTTTTTTTTGGTACTGAGGATTGAACTCAGGGGTACTCTGCTTAATTCATTCTTGATTCATAGATCACATGCTGAAGCCAGGCGTGGTGGCGCAAGCCTGTAATCCCAGCGCTTAGGGAGGCTGAGACAGGAGAATTGCAAGTTCAAAGCCAGCCTCAGCAACGGCGAGGTGCTAAGCAACTCAGTGAGACCCTGTCTCTATATAAAACACAAAATAGGGCTGAGGATGTGGCTCAGTGTCGAGTGCCCCTGAGTTCAATCTCCAGTACCAAAAAAATAAAATAAAATAAATCACATTCTGAGTATTTAATGTTCACCAGGGTGGGGACTTAGCCATGAATGATATGCAATTCTGACTGGGTGTAGATCCAATTACTTACTAGCTTGAGCAAGTTAGTTATCTCCTTTACTCAGTTTCCTCATCTGTAAAATGAGAAGAAGTGTTCATACCTTCCCAATAGAGTTGTTGGGAGAATTAATAGATTTTAGTTCATACAGATAAAGCACAACAGTGTCTGGTGCTTTACATCTGGTACATAGAAAAAGTTAGAACGAGGCTGTATGCACATGCCTGTGATTCCAGTGACTCGAGAGGCTAAGGCCGGAGGATCGCAAGTTTGAGGCAGGCCTTGACAACCTAATGAGATTCTGTCTCAAAATAAAAAAATAAAAAGGTGGGGATGTGGCTCAGTGGTAGAGCAATGGTTCCATCCCCAGTACCATGAAAAAAAGAAGAAGAAGAAAAAAAGGTGCTAGGGAATGACTCCTCTTCATTGTTTTTATTGCTGTCTGGTCTCACAGAGCTGTGCCCCAAGAGGTTGGTGCTGGCCAAGGCTTCTCTGACAGGCGTGCCAGGAGTGGCAGACCCTCCACAAGTCCCTTGCCGAAGCGGCCTGATTCCTGAACCCCTTTAGGGTGACCTGGAGCTATTTTCTACTCACCTGCAAAACTATTCTCCACTCACCTGGAAGGCCCTGTGAGGCTGCATTTACCCAGAAAGGTCTAACCTTGCCTGGCAACACATGGCTTTAGATTTTAAGGAATTTGAGTATCCAGTGTCTAAGCTGGAGGTATCTTCTGATTGAGATATCCTCAGTTGCCAGAGGACACCAGATGGTCTTTGTGTATCCTTAGGCAGGTCCCTCGAACTCTCCATTTTCTCATTTTTCAAATGATAAAAATGAGTACCTATTACACAGTTTTATTTTTAAGAGGATCAAATGAGATAGGCCCTTTAAAACACTTAAGCATAGTGCTTACTATGGTTACATAGTGGGGTGCTTAATCAATGTCACCTACTAGTAATAACAAGAATTCTCTGAAATGTACAGTAAAAGCCACCTTTTACTGTGTTGCGGGCTAAGAAGGGAAAGTTTTTTTTTTTTTAAAGGAACTCCTTCGAGATGTGAAATTCTGAACCTCCCTCTAGTTCAATAAGACAAGGAATGATTAGAGAGACATTGAGGCCCAGAGAAGCTTTGCAGAGTCACCTGGCAGTCCAGGCTTCGGGTAGTGAAATGGGGAAACCAAACTAACTTCAGACTTGCATCAGTCTGATGCAAATAATTATGAGCCATCAGTGCCTATACACAGAAGAGACAGCATGGGCCTATCTTCTTGGAGCTTCTGGTCTAGTAGGAAAAGTGAAATTCATACATGATTCTGATATGAGTTAAAATGAAAATCACCTGTTCTTTTAGACAGGGCAGTCTTGCCTTCACACATGCCAGGGAGCACTTTGCTGGGCTGTGGAGTAGTGGTTCTCAATAGGAGGTGAGTTTGTCTCTCAGGGGACATCTGAGCCACATCTGGAAACATTTTTGGTTGTCTTGACTGGGGAGGTGCTCCTGGCGTCTAGTGGGTGATAGAAGCCAGGGATGCTGCTAAGCATCCTACAATGCACAGGACAGGCCCCTACAGCAAATCATCTGACTCAAGATGTTCACAGGGCAGTGGGTTCGAGAAGCCCCACCTGAAGAAGCAATAATGGCCAAGCAGACCCTGGGTCCTTTAGAAGTGTCCAGTCTGGTAGGTAAACAGACATTATAGAAATATTGCATAGTAATCAATAATTACATGATTAATTGTAACTGTGTTGCGGGCTAAGAAGGGAAAGTGCAGGAAGAGGGGTATAGGGCTTGGCACTCCTTCAGGGATGGCTTTCTAGGAGGTGTTTCCAGCCCAAGGCAGAGCCCAGGCATAGGCTCAGAGGCAAGGCGGAAGGATGTGTAGTGGGCAGGACAGGCTGCCAGACACCTGGTGTGTGTGTGTGTGTGTGTGTGTGTGTGTGTGTGTGTGTAGACACCCAGAAGAGACCTGGCCTCGGGGACACAGGAAGGGGCTCCAGAAGTGAGGAGATGTTAAAGAAGGAGGGGAGGAAAATCTGCCCCCTATCTGGTTTGAGAGAACTATAATTCCCAGCATGCTGTGCTCTGAGGGACCAAGCAGAAGCCTGGTGTGTGGGTAGGAGGACCCTAGGCCAAGGTGCTACCTTGGGCCAGGGGCCTGGCTTCTGCCCTTTAATTTGCATCTCTCTGATAGGTGGGAGAGAGAAGCAGGAGAAAGAGAGAAAGGAAGAACAATATTTTCATTTCAAACACGGGTGGGGGAGGTAGGAAGGAATCTGGTTTATGATACCTTTGAGACAAGAACAGAAAATCCCCACCGTGGCCCAAAATAGCACTAAAAACAGAGGTTTTGCCAAATCAGACTTAATTGAGTCACTCATCTCTTCTTGAGTCCAGCAGGATATGGATGGAGCTGGCTTTGTTCCCTGGGGGTGACACTGTCCCCTGGGGCCCTTGCCCTGGTAAATATAACTGAGAGGCCTTGGTCTCCCGGGCAGTACAGGAACCTGGGGAGCTTAGCTTGGCAGCCCATGGCCTCTGCCTCAGCTTTGCAGAGGGCTAGCGATGGTGGCAGGGGGATGTGTGGCTTGGTTCCTCTAACAAGTGAATGGCTCTCTTTTAATGCCAAAAGACAGCATGGAGAAAAGCCATCATTTACTGAGTGCCTACTGTTGTGCCAGGCATTGGGTGGTCCTCTCTAAACCTTATTAACTGCTATATATGGATTATCAAGGAAACTGAAGCTCAGAGAGGTTAAGTGACCTGCCTGATGTCACATAGCAACTATGTGCAGAACGGGGATTGGAGTCAAATCTGTGGGACTCCAAAGCTGACTCTTCCTGCTACTGTTCACTTTCTTCCTTATGGTAGTCACTCATCCATTAGGGAGATAATCACTGGCCATGAAATAGGACTTAGCAGGTGGAAAGTTTTTAAGGTTTAGAGTCAGACAGCCATAAGCTTGAATTGTGATTGAGGCAGTTTTTGTTTCTGTGGCTTTCCCCACTTGGAGCTTCCTGTTTACTCTTCTCTGGGCACAATCATGCCTTCATCCTGGAGTGATTGCAAGGGTTAAAGTCGGCATGGAAGGGGAAGAGAGAGGCCCCCCAGGAGGTGAGGACCTGCTCTGGGCCACCCAGCCTGGCAGGGTGCAATAAAAGAGTCTGAGTAGAGGGAGTCAGGCCAGATTGCCTATCTCTGTGCTGTATCAGTGTTGGGTTTCTTTATTTGAACGGGGAGAGAGGGCAGCCTGCAGGTAGAGAAGGTAGTGTGGAATGTGGGTGTTTATTTTTCTTGGTCTGTGAAAGGCCTGTTTCAGCTCAGACTGACTATGTAAGGCTTTCCAAATTACTCCAGTGGGTTCCCTCATCTGCCATGCTCTGGATGAAGGGGGAATCTATCCACGTATCTGCCCAGAGTGGGCACTGAGAGCGCACCCACCATGTGAAGCTCCCGGTGCAGCCTGTGATCCCTCATTCACTGCCTGGGATATCTGGGAGTCCCCCAAAAGAGTGAGGGGTGAATGAGAGCCATGAAACCCATGCATCATTCCTCTGTCTCCTCCAATGAGGCCCTCCTGGTCCCATTCATCTCCTTATCTCCTGGTAGCCTGTGGGTTGCTGGGAAGGCAAGGGCAGCCTTCCTGATTGACAAACAAAACAAGCCATGCTCACAAAAGGAGAGGGGAGGCTGGCTGAGCCTCTGTTCCCCTCCCCCTGCCCCAGGCATCTCTCCTGCTCCACCCAGCTGGCACCCTACTTTCTGAGACACTGTGAAGGGGCTCCAGAGCCATTGTTGTTGATCAGGCCACCCAGGCTAGGAGCCCTTTGCACTCAGGAGGTGGCTTCGGGGAATGATGGGGTGGCCATGAGGCAGGGTTTGCTGCAATGGCCGCCCCTCCTTCCCTTCAGCTGGCTAGGCAGGCGGCTTGGAAAGGAAGCCCAGCCGGCAGGTAGTGGAGAAAGACATCGGATCCAGGGGGAGCAGCAGAGAAAGCAAACAAACAGGGCTTTGTGTGGCTGCAGATTGGCAGCTCAGAAGGGAAGCCAGGCCTGTGGTAGGCGGGAGGGGGAGGAGGGGATAGGCCAGGCCATTGCTCTGGGCCTGAGATAGGCGTCTGGACCAGCCCAGGCTGGGCAGGCAGGGAGCAGGGAGTGCCACTGCGTGTGGACAGGCGTCTGGAGTCACAGCTTGGCGAGGTCTCAGCTCTGCTACTTCACTCTTGAACAGATCTGGGCTTGTTTGCCCACAGCAGGACTCTGGCAGGCCGAGTCAGTGTCAGCGGCTCCCATCCCAACCTTGCTCCTTGTTGCTGGGAAGACACGGGATAACAGGGAATCAGTTTCCCTGGGGAACTCCAGCCTTGCGGGGTCTCCTGGAAGGGCAGGACTTCTACTCAGAGCTGGGGGCACTCTGGGGGCTTTGACACGGGAAACAGCCATGCTGAGGGGAAGCAGGTTCGCTGTACACTTTCAGATGCTGGGATTTGTGGGCAGAGGGTGGCATCTTAGACCCTCAGGCCTGGGAAACCAATGCACTCCCTTCACTGGTGGAGACCACTAGGTTGGGGGACCAGGCAGAGCCAAGAAGATGAAGGGAGTGAGGGTATCTTTGGGGGAGGGGTGTCACAGTCTGGATCCCAGAGAGGGCAGCCCCCAGCGCACCGCTCTGGGGACTGGGCGGGCTTAGAGGCTGTCAGGCCAGACACGCAAGCAGCCCAGCGATAGCCGCCGGGGCCATTTCCTCTCCTCTCCCCGACCTCGAGAGGGGGCGGCGGGAGGGCAAACGCCTGCGCTTCCTGCCCGCCCCGCCCGCGGCGCCCACCATCTTGATCGCGCCGGGGCCTCCTCTGAGGCTGCGACGGCTTCCGACGAACCCCGGCCGGGGGACCGCGACACCTGGAGGGGCCCGGGAGGCTCCGGGCTCCGCCGCCGCGCGGGGGGCGGGGCGGGCCGGGCGGGCCGCTCGCGTCGCCATGGCAGCGCCCGACCCGGCATGCTCCGCGGGCCGGGAGGTGGGTCTGCTGTGGCCCCGCCCCCCGCCGGAGTCGGGCCTTTTTCCGGGAACGCGGAGACATAGGCGGCGGCCTTTAGGCCCATCGCTGCGGCGGTGCTTGTGGGGCTACTGTGTCGAGCATGCGCCTCTCCAAGCCTCTCCTCCTCCTCCCTGGATGTTTGGGGAGGATAAGTGGGATCATGGGCAGGTTGCCCTCGGGGAGCGGTTTCCGGAGGCCAGGATACTGGGGAGGAAGAACATCCCACCCTCACCCCATGGAAAGTGGGGGCCACGCAGCCCTGGACCTCCAGCTCTGCCCTTCCCTGGAACTGCCCACGGGCCATTTAAGGCCCACTTCCTTCCCTAGGCCCAAAGAGAGGAGGGAACCAGGAGGGCACACCCCACCCTGTCCAGGCCTGGACCAGCAACCCCAGCTGGCCTCCCTCCAGCCCAGGAGCACTGGCCTCCCCTAGTTGGCAGTCGTCAGGTTGTCTGGCCAGGAGGCACATTCCTACCTCCTGAGCCCGGGCACCCCTCCTACCCTGGGGGCAGCCTCTTCCGGAACTTTGCTGCCAACCTAGCCCTGCCCTCCTGCCAACACTGCCCTCTCCCTCCCAGGTTTGCTTGTGTCTTGAGTCCCCAACTGCTCACTGCAGGAATGCCTTCCTTCCCCTGGTCTCTTAAGAGGCACCCACTCAGCTGACCTCAGTCCCCTCCTACCTGTACTGAGCAGGCAGCTAAATTTAATGCCGAACTTTGGGTCTTGGCAGGAAGGCTATGTGACTTGAGCAGCTGTCCGCTTTTGATTTTCTCTGGCCTCACTCAGGCAAATGCACCCAGAGGATGAGCGTGGGCTTCAGTTGCAGCTGGAGCGACTTAGACTTGAAATCAGTTCTTTTTGATTCTTCCCAGTCTTAAGCATTTTGTTTTTAATAGGTTTATCAGATAATTAATATGTTGATTTTAGAGAAGTACAATAATAAAAGAACAAGACTGGGGTCTGGGGCCCCCACCTGTAGTCCCAGCTACTTTGGAAACTGAGGCAGGAAGTAGGATGGCTTGAGCCCTGTCGTACAGGCCAACTTGTACAACATAGTAAGGCCATGTCTCTTTAAAAAATTAAAAAACAGAAAAGCACAAACAAGTAAAAATTCCCTGTAATCCCTCCACCAGATCGTAACTGATGGAGACATTATTTTCTGTCCATAATGATAAACAATTTGTAATAAGTATAGTAAATATAAAATCGTGCTGTATATTTTGTAAGGCACTTGGTGATTTTAATAGCTTTTTTTCTCACTAAAAGGAGTACAGGCTTATTATAGAACTTTTGGAAAATATGACAAGTTAGAGGGAAAAAAATTCACCCATACTCTCTCCAAAGGTAGCCATTGTGGTCTCCTCATCGTGGGGCTTATTGTTTCTTGGTTTTGTTTGTTTAGGTATGCTGCTTCTCATTTTATGGCTTGCTTTTCTCCCTTAATGCCATATAACACTCCTTTGTCCTGTCAGTTTGTGGGAGACTTGAGAGAACTGGAACCATGTTCTTGCAGGAGCTTTAGAAAACTCGCAGATTTCCAGGGGTGATTTGTGCACTGAGTGGTCACTTTTTGACTTTGTTTATCTTCTCCCTACCCAAATCCCCACCCCCACCCCATCCTCTCAAGGAGACCTTCCCCATTGCCACTAACCTCTAATAAGCCTCTTGGGCCAAGGGTCCTGCTTGCTGGGGACTCAGGAGGCCACCTGATTAGCACAGGGGCCTGGAAGACTTGTGAGCTCCCATGGAGATCTGGGCTCAGGAAAAGGGTTTTAATCTGGCCCAGATATTTCAGGGAGGTCTCAGACCTCATCCAGGGCCTCTTTGGCCCAGCCACAGTCAGAGGCCCAACCAGAGGCCCCTGGTTGGTCCTATGACTCACCTTCTGCTTGGACTTCCTAGGAATGGGTTTCTGCTGCCTTCGCTCCTCACCCTCTCTGAGGCATGAAGGCCTAGCACCAGCCACAACCTCTGTCTCTCTGCCCAGCTGCTCCCCAGGCCTAGTTACAGGCTTCCCTCACCTCCACCCATCCCTGCTACTAGCCTCCTGCTTCTTCCCCTTTCCCAGACAGTTAAATCCTAACATATCCAAACCCTATCTGAAATGGGACTTGAAAAATCACGGTTGTTGGAGATGGATTGGCATTTAAAAGGCATCCAAGCCGGGCGCGGTGGCTCACGCTTGTAATCCCAGCACTTAGGGAGGCTGAGACAGGAGAATCGCGAGTTCAAAGCCAGCCTCAGCAACGGCGAGGCGCTAAGCAACTCAGTGAGACCCTGTCTCTACATAAAACACAAAATGGGGCTGGGGATGTGGCTCAGTGGTTGAGTGCCCCTGAATTCAATCCCTGGTACCCCAAAAAAAAAAAAAAAAAGGCATCCAAGTCTTGGGGAAAAAAGGTCAAAGAGACAAGAGAATGCAGGGCCCTGTGTTTCAAGCGACAGCTGGATTTAGTGGATGGAAAAATCACAGAATGCCCTGTTACCTGGCACAGAGGTATTGAGTATGGCATCAGACGTGCCATGCTGTGCCTGGTCACCACCTGCCACCACCACTGTGCTCTCAGAAATGAAAAGGTGAAGGAGACACGTCAGCCTGCAGCCAACGTCTCTGTGAATTATATTCTCTTAAGAGGTTTATTCATTTATCAAATATTTTAGACCTGGTTCACTTTCCTTGTCTCTAGGAGGCAGCCAGATTGGGGCTGAGATTGATGCTCTTGAGTGTGGTTTGTTTATCTGGTCTGGGCACTGCCCCGTGTCTGGAATGTAACCAGATACAAGGTGAGCATGTCTGTGTTGGTGGGCTTTGGGGCCTGTGAGTGTGTGGTGTGTATCTGCCAGTCAGGGTGGGAGGGGCATATTCATGGAGGGATTGATGGTTCTTGTATGGTTGATATATTCACATGTGTCTGAGTTTTTCCATGTGGGGTCGTTGTATATTCTCATGTGTGTGTAATATGTAAGTTTGTGTTTATGTGAGTAAGGGTGTGTGCTGTTAGGTGGCTTATGTGTCTATGTGGGACTGGTGTCGAGTTGTGTGTATCTGTGTGTGGTTTGTGCATGTGGATGAGGATCTGTGTGTATGTGTGTGTGTGTGTGTGTGTGTGTGTTTGTGTGCATGTGTGCCCTGTGGCGTGAGGCCCTGCTCCTTTGTGCATATGGAGGAAGGTGCTATGGGATTTCTCCACCTGCTTGGGTGCTGGGGACTGAACTAGGCAGATGCTAGGCAAGTGCTGTACCACTGAGCTACATCCCCAGCCCTGCACCTGCTTTTTTTTTTTTTTAAGTCAATGGCAGGCCGTGGCTACTGGCTTACTTTCTCTTTGAGAGTATCTGCTTTTCCACTGCACCTTGAGCACAGAGAGGAATGAGGTGCCTGGCAAATCTTGGCCCTGCTACCCCAGCGTGGCTGGATCTCAGGAAGGACTGCTTTGGGGGCTTGAAGGGACACTGACTGTCAAGGAGGGCTGGGGTCAAGGTAGTCCAAGCCCACACTTAACAGATGAAGAACTTGAGGTCCAAAAGATTCACCGCTTGTTAGTGGCAAAGCCAGGACCCTAATGCACAGCATGGCTGTTCCACCAGTTCCTCTGTTTCCTCTCTGGTAACACAGCAGGTGGATTCCCAGGTCCCTTTGGCTCCTGCCACACATGAGCTTCAGGGCAGACTTAGGGTATCAGGATCAGAATGGCCAAGGCACCGAGAAGGTTGGGGTTTGCCACTGAGTCGAGTCCAAGCAAAACTCAAGAACAGAGCCGAGCGCAGTGGCCAAGCCTGTAATCTCAGCACTTAGGGAGGCTGAGACAGGAGAATCGCGAGTTCAAAGCCAGCCTCAGCAACCGCGAGGCACTAAGCAACTCAGTGAGACCCTGTCTCTACATAAAACACAAAATAGGGCTGGGGATGTGGCTCAGTGGTCAAGTGCCCCTGAGTTCAATCTCCAGTACAAGAAAAAAAAAGAACTCAAGAGCAGCAAGGCGAGATGGGAAAACTCCTGCTCTAGGACTCCAATGTCAGTCCTGCACTTGGGGCATTGTTTCTGCCTCTTCCCCAAGCCCAGCCGCTGACCCAGAGGAGGCCCAGTGGCCAGGGAAGTGGCAGGCAACCCTTTAACAGCTCTTACCCTACTCCCCATCTCTTAGTAGCTAATATGTCTGTCACTCCTTCTCTAATGAGGCTGCCCAGGACCCCTAGGACAGGTAGTTTTGCAAACCATCTGGCCCTTTGGGTGGGAAGATGGTGTAAGCAGTCCCCTGCCTGTATTCTCCAGGCCAGTTCAGCTGTGGAGGCATTGAAACCCATGGAGCTCCCTAAGCCAGCTGTGAGAAAAGGGGAGAGGGGCCTTGAGGAGACAGGAAAGCCCACACTAGGCACAGATTTTTCCTTGGCACTGTGACTATACTAACAATGCTCCTATCTGGTCCACATCTATGTTTGCAGGCCTACTGTGTGCCAGGCATAAACTAAGCATGATCTGGATGGATAAAATCCCTGCCCTTGGGGAGGTGTGGGCACTGGAGGAGAGACATTAATCAAAGAGTCCAGTTATTCATGGAATGCATTCATGTATGGGAATGCTTATTGGTCACAGGCTAGGACAGGACATGAAGGATGCAGTTCTCTGACGGAAGCCAGGCGCGATGACACGCCTGTAATCCCAGCACTTTGGGAGGCTGAGACAGTAGAATTGCAAGTTCAAAGCCAGCCTCAGCAACAGTGAGGTGCTAAGCAACTCAGTGAGACTTTGTCTGTACATAAAACACAAAATAGGGCTGGGGATGTGGCTCAGTGGTCCAGTACCTCTGAGTTCAATCCCTGGTACCAAAAAAAAAAAGTTCTCTGACAGAGACAGGGAGTCCTGGACCCAGGAAGGAGGCTGTTCCAGGTACTGGATAAAGGCTCAACCATCCACGACTAAAGCAGGAGACCTTGATTTCTGCTGTGTGGTTCTGGGCAACTGCCCACCTACTCTGGGCTTTTCAGCTAGAAGGCAATTTCCTTCTTGCTCCACCACTGCCAAGTAGAACTCAGGCAGTCTTCCTTTTCCAGTGTTCTTGGCCCTCCCCCGCTGGGGCCTTCAAGACATCTGTCGGCAACAACCTTGACTTTGGAATGCTCCAGGCACTGCCCCGGGGGACGCCTGGAGCCACAGCACAGCACAGCACTGCTGCCTCAGGCCCCACCTGCCATTTCCTCTTAGCCCTTTTGCTCTCCCAGAGCCACCCCCCTGGGCCGCAGAAAGCCTGTAAGAGATGAAATCAGAGGATCTGTCCCCCCCCCATTGTCTAGAAAGGCATTTATTCATGTATTCGTTCATTCATTTGCTTGACTAGTGTTTTTTGAACACTTATTAATTATCAAGCACTGTGCTACTTGTTTGACCAACATGGCAAAAGGGTGGTCCTCTTGGCACCTCCAGCCCACAGACTCATTTTTGAAGAGCCACCCATTACTGGGCGTTGGAGCAGATCCATTAATTTGCCAGCAAGTAATCTCAGGCAATTCCCAATTTCCAGTTCACAGTCTGGATTCTTACATCTTGCCTTCCCTCCAGGCCATGATTGGTGGAGCTGGCTACTGTCCTGCTGGGTAGGATGCCCAGCTCACCACTTGGCCACAACCCCCACCTCTCCGTTACCTCTCTTAGCCATGCCACACATGGTAGGATGGCTTCCTGGTTCTGAGCTCAGCCACAAGTTCAAATCATCCCTGGCTTTTCACCAGCCATGAGATCTTAAGTGTTCCTTCTTAAGCCTCAGTTTACTCCTCTGTCAGGTGGGATGGAAAGAGTTAAACTACACACTAGCATCTGGAGTAGTTGGAGGAATAAAGAGAATATCAGCTAAGTGCTTAGAACTAGCATAAGCTTAGACTGTTATTGTTTTCAGTGTTGTCTGAACCAAATTGCAGTTTGGGGTGCTGGGTGAGTTACAGGGCACCTCAGTTTCCCCAGCTCTTTTTCTGGGAAAGCAGCCCCTTTGCTTCTTGGTTGGGCTTCCTCCCTTACCCGCAAATATTCCTGGGACCCAGACTGGGCCACCCAGGGTCAAGTTCAGACTCTCCTCGGGCCCCCAAGCCTGGCCTTGGGAATTCCCAGCCCGAGCTCTCTGTACTAGACCTGGCCTGGGGGCGGTCTCGTGCAGCCCGCCCAGGCTGCCCTGCCCGCGGGTGGGGAGCTGGAGGTGCTGGGCCGTAGCCCTGGGGCTCACGCGCTGCCCCGCGGGTCCCCGCCGCCATCAAAGCGCCTTCTCGTTCTTATGCTAATGAGCTGCATTAATGCTTAATGGCCACGAACGCGCGGGTTTAATTGCACCTGGCCGGGCTGGCGGCGCGGCCGGCCCCGGAAGCAGCTGCGCGTCGGCCCGAACGGCCTTAATTACCTGGAAAACGACGCCCAGCCAGGGAGGGCGACCGCGAGGCCGAGTCCCCTCTGCGAGGCCGCAGCCCAGCCCCGCTCATCTTGGAGCGCCTTGCGGGGCGGAAAAGGCTGGCGCTGCAAGTCCAATTCCTTAATTTGTGGCTCTGTCTAGGCGGAGACCAACGCTGCCGCCGCCCCCACGTTCCACCGCGCCACCGGATCGTGTGGCCGCGGCCTCCACCCGAGCTCCGGAGCTCAGCGTTCCTTTCAGCCGCTGCCTTCTAGCCATTCGGATGCAGAGCTGCCTCCGGGCCTCCTGCCACTGAGCCATTTTCGGCTTGGCATTCAAGGCCCTTCGGGACTGGCTACTGCCCTCTGACCTGGTGCCTCTCTGACCTGCACACAGTTGCGGTTTGCATTCTGTGTGCCTGGAGCCCTTGAGGGCGGTACATGTGACCTTATAGAGACGCTATCTCTCCTCTCCATCTTTGCATTACCCCCCTCCCATCCGGAAGCTGATCTGCCTTCTGTAATAAAGGCCCTTCTCCCTCAATCCCCCCTGAAACCAATCCCTGATGAGCCTCTGACCCCTGGGATTGGTCTGGTTCCTCTATTGGGGACAGGACCCTAAGGTGAGGATTGTCTGAATGTGTCCTTCCTGAGGACCTATAGATCACTGGGGCAGTCTAGTCTGACTGCCCTGTGTCTTCAATCCCCTGACTGCTTCTTGTGGGATGGCAATGGGGTTGGGGACTGCTGTGCTGTCCTGAGCCCTCTCCCCAGATGGGGGGACCCTGAGGCCTATGGGAACCCTTGAGATCTAGTGGAGTGCACTTCCCCACCCTACCCCAGGTGCACCCTGGAAGGACCCTCTGCCCAGGGGTGGGCTGCATCCCCTCCTCTCCCTCATTCTCTCCTCTCTAGGGAAGGAAAAAAGGGAACAGGGAATAGGTAAGCTGCTCATGTGGTTTCTGGAAAATGTCCCCCTTGCCCTCACCTCCTTCTCCCTCTCTTCCTTGCACCTAGCCCATCCTTTCTGCCCTTCCAGTTCCATCCTTCCTCACCTTCTGATCCTCCCTCTGTGCCATCTCAGAGTCAGAACCCCAAAGCACATTGCAGCACCCATTGGGAGGCCCCTGTGGGACCCTGCCTTCTGTCGAGTGATTCTGGGGCCACAGAGAAGTCATATTTGGGTTCTGTGCTCCAAGGACCCCAGTCTAGGAGAGGCAACCCTAGAAAGGATCACATTTGCTCTAATGTGAAAATAACTGATTTAGATGAAGCAGAAAACCATGTTTGAGCACAGACTGGGAAGATCCAGAGAGGCTTTTAAGCTCCACCTGCAAGGAGGGATAAGTGTGAGCTAATTAGAGGGAACAGCATTCCAGGCAGGGAAATAGATGCAACAGGGGCCTGGGTTGGACAAAATACTGGCTGCTATTGTGCGACAGGGAGGTAAGGAACAACCATAACATGCTTGAGCTCACTTGAAAGAGGAGTGGCATGACCCTGGAAAGGTAGGCAGAGTTTACTCTGCTGTTCAACAATCTTCCGTGGCTCCTTATTACCAGGGCCAAATTCAGGCCCCTCAGATGGCAAGCAAGCTTGTCACCTACCTCATCTCAGGACACAGCCTAGCCTCAACCTGGCTCCCCATCACTAGCCCAGGCCATAGATGCTTATTGTGGACCTACTGTGTGTATGGGGTGGGGGAGCCATGACCCTATGTGAGCTTCATGGCAGTGGGCCCTACCAGGTGGATGTCTTATGGCTGGCTGAGGTCCCAACATGCCTGGCCTTGGGAAAGAAGTGGGCGTGCCTACCCCCAGCTTTGTACACCTACCCCTGTCCTTATCCCCAGATGTCCTTGCAAACAAAATGGAGGTGAATGGGCAGGCTGCCAGGGGCGTCAGTTGGCATCACAGCCAGGCAGACAGTCCACTGTGATTAATGAGGTGGTGGAAACCTGAAGGGAGGTCTCTACTGGCACACTTTGAGCTCTGCCCTTGCCCTGGTCAAGGTGACCAATGTGGCTCACATGGATTGTGTACCTCCTCCATGCCTGGCTCTATGTGGAGCTCTTGGTGCCCAGTAGCTTGCCACCACCAATGAGGTAGATCCTGTTAACATTTCCTGCAGACGGAGGCACGAGGCTAGTGGGGGAGAAGCAGTGTGCCCAGAGGTACCCAGCTGGCAGGTGGCAGAGTTGGGCTTCAAACATGGGCCTGTGTGACTTCAAAGCCTGTTTGTAACTGCTAAGCTGCATGGCATCAATAACGTGTAGTAAGTTTCTGCTAGATTGTGGTCTCTCTGGAGGTGTGGCCATGTCCTTTCAACTTTGTCTCTCTCATGGTGGTTAGTACTGAACTTTGCATGTGGTCGGTGCTCAGTAAATGCTTGTGGACTGGATGCCTGGTGCAGCGAAAAATTCAGAGGACTTAGAGGCTATGAGATTGCTGTCACTCTCCCTCCCCACTTCCCACCCACAGGAGGTGGGCAGGGGTATAACGTGGGAACTTGGGAACTGAAGGCTTTCAGGCAGAAATGGGGTGACAGGAGGCTGGGGACAATCCACTTCCTGCCTCAGCCTGCCACATCCATATCATATAGACAGCTGCCCTAGTAGGGAAGCTGGCCACAGTGGTATTCACATTTGTTGGGGACTGGATGCAGGCTTGGCGTTTGACTGCGGGATGGGACTTGCTTTCTGATGAAGCCCTTAGGTACATGAGAGGGATCCTAAGAGATCATTCTTGTAGTGGTTGGAGGAAGGCCCAACTTTAGCTCAAGAAATGTGTGAGGTCATAGTTCTTGGGCTCAGGTAGTGGGACAGAGTGGGCAAACAAATATACCAGTAAGGATCGTATGACTGCAACATTTGTTGAGCATATACTATTTGTTGAGCTGAGGACACATAGGTACTTACTGGGTACATTATTTGTAATTAATTAATTAATTAATTTACTTACTTTTTTTTTTAAGCTAGTCTTATTTTTTTTTTTTTTTTATACTGGAGATTGAACCCAGTAACTCAGTGTACCACTGAGCTTTTCTGTTTTTACTTTTTTCTTTTTTTAAATTTTGGACAGTATCTCACCAAATTACTGAGGCTGGCCTCAAAGCTTGAAATCCTTCTGTCCCAGCCTCCTGAGTCTCTCAGATTATAGGCATATGCCACCATGCTTGGCACATCATTTGTCATTTTGATCATATTCTGATTTTCAGATGAGAAAACTGAGGCTCAGAGAGGTTAATATCACAGAGCTGGGTCTGTTTTCAAACTCCACTGACCTCTCTTCTTTTTTCCATGCTACTCCCTACAGTCCCCAGCTTCCACACATAGCTTCTCAGAAGGCTCTTAAGGCCTTTGTTTTTTGAAATCCTGGGTGTGGATTCTTGGTAGAGACGCTTACCCTACTCCACACCTCTTTCACCTCCCTGGTAGGTCTGTCCTTAGAAGCAAAGAGCTGCCACATGCTAACCAGCCAAATAGCCTGGCTCTTAAGAGCATGATCAGCTTGATGGGCCAGGGCCTGACACCCTGCCCTGGTGGCCCATTGCAATCTTTTTTTTTTTTTTTTTTTGGTACTGGAGATTGAACTCAGGGGCACTTGACCACTGAACCACGTCCTCAGCCCTATTTTGTGTTTTACATAGAGACAGGGTCTCACTGAGTTGCTTAGAGCCGAGCCTCGCCATTGCTGAGGCTGACTTTGAACTCTCGATTCTTCTGTCTCAGCCTCCCTAAGTGCTGGGATTACAGGCTTACGCCATCGCACGCGGCTCGCTGGGGGAAGTTGGTGGACCACCCTCCAATCTCATTAGTCCCCTATGCAGCCCAAGCGATGGGTTTGCTTAGAGACAGAACAGCAGAATGGTGAAACTTAAGGGGGTTTAAGTGGCTTTCTCCACATCTCCCACTCGTGCCCGGCTCCATGGCAATCTTGACATGGCTGCTTCTTGGTAAAGTTGTATATGCCTAACCAACACAACTTCTGTGGGGCTCTGGCTCAGACCAAGGCTGCTCAGGGGACCTAGTACTGTCAGGGCAGTTGGAGACACTCAGGCCATGGTACAAAGAGACTTGTGATCTTATCTCAGTCCTGCATAGTTCCATGATGTGACCTTGGGCCCATCACTGCTTTCTCTTGGCCTCAGTTTCTCTGTCAACAAAATCTGGAACTGGCCTTATCTCCAGGAGTTCTAGTATACGGTACTTGGGAGTGGACGTGGAGAGTTAGGAGGCTTTGTATGGCCTTCTGCAGGGGACACCTGTCTACCCCGTGCTTTACCACCCCACAACCTCTGTAGAGGAAGCCAAGGGCTGGTGCTGGCAAAGGGGCGCGTAAGAGCCTGGAATCACACAGACCTAGTCTTACCTTGATCAATCTCTTACAAGCTGGGTGATCTTGTTGAACCCACACTGTCTGGATTTCAGCTGTCTCATCTGCAAAATGGGGACATTTCTAGTCTGGCTATAGAATATTACCATGAGGTTTTGTTTGTTTGTTTGTTTTTCTGATGCTGGGTATTGAAACCAGGGGTACTTTTATACTGAGCTACATCCCCAACCCTGTTTGTTTGTTTATGTTGGGGATGGAACTCAGAGCCTCACACATGCTAGGCAAGTGTTCTACTACTGAGCTATATTTACCATGAATATTAAATGAATCGTCCATTCTAAAATCTCCAGCCCAGCATCCAAGGCTCAGGAAATACTTCATTAATGGCCTCCACTCTCGTATTGTCTTTGGTGTTATTTGAACTGTTGGCCAAAGACTTCAGGTCCTCAATCAAGCCCATGGTGGGATTAGTACTTCCTGGGGATCTTATGCTTGGGTGGGGTCATGTGAACAGTCCTGGCCAAAGTGTATGGGCAGAAGTATTATGTGATTCTTCTGAGCCAGAACATTTCCTAGGTAGGATGGGATTTCCAATACTCTCTTTCTTCTAGCAGCCCAAAGTTAGGATAGCAACTGCTCATTGAGAAGGACCCTCTTGCCACCTTGATGTATGTGTAGTGTGAACAAGAAGTCACCTTTTGTTGTTCTGCATTCTTGAGATTTGGGGATTTGGTTACAGTAACATATCATAGCCCATCCTGCTTGATACCCCCTTCTTATTACTCAAACCTGACCCCCACGAGGGGTCCACATAGAAGAATAGAGAGCTACAGAGACATGCCAAACACAGAACTTTATTGTAGACTTATTTCTGGAATTGCTCAACTCATTCTCTCATTTATTCACCTGCTTACTAATTTGTTTCTGACATTTATTCTTTCAAAAAAAGTCTGTTGAGTACCTGTTTCATAGGCCCCAAAGGAGGCTACAGTCCAGCAGGGGAGCTGGAGATTGCACTGCAGAGCAGTAGCGCGTAGCCCAGAGATGAGGATGCATCCCTGTGGGACACTAAGGGTGGATATCAGACTCTCAGAGTGGGTGGAGGGACGATGAGGCATTTGGCTGAAAGGGTCTGCTTGAGAAAAGACTTTGAGGTGGCAAGAGGCACTGGACAGTTAGGTCCAGCCAGCAGAGATGGGGCTAAGTAATGGCCAGGCTGGAGGGGAACTTTGACCTTTGGCCCATGGGACATGGGGCACGGGGCACCAGTGCTCTGGGTTGAATGACGAGGATGGTGTGCATAGGCAGGCAGAATGCAAGGCCAGCATTTGGTGGGAGGAAGACCAGGTAGGAGACTTGGCCAAGGTGGGCAAGGGCTGACTGGGGGCCTAGAAGGAAGAGCCCAGCTCCAGCAGTGGGCTGGAGGGCGTGCTCTGTGCAGTGATGGGGAAGGTTTGGGTGATCACTGCAGAGTCTGGGTGCCAGGAAGTTGTCCAGGATTGAACAATGAAGGAAAATGAGAACTGCTGCTCCCATCCACAGGCAAGCCATTGATTGGGGGATGGGGCCTAGACTTAGAGGGGGTGGCACACGTTTCTTCTCACTCAGGAGAAAAAAAGAATTGAAACTCCCACGGGGGAAATTTTTAAAGATTCTCCTGTTGGAACAGAGGTTTTCCTGTCTTGTACAGCAGGAATGTTTTATTCATTCATTCAACAACACACGGAGCCCTACTATGAGCCAGGCAGGCTGTGGGTGCCCACAGATAAGCAGACAGTGGTCTTTGGCTTGGAGGAGCTCTTGCTCCCTGGTAGATGGTGAACGCACTGAGTACCTTGCAGAGCCTCTCGGTAGGTGAGCGATGGAGTGAGGAAAACAGAGTGAGAAGGGGCTCAGGAGTGGGGCAGACATTTGCAAGTTTGAGATCGGGACATTGGGCGGGAGAGGCCTCACTGAGAAGGTGAAGATGAACCTACACTTGAGGCAGGTGAGTGGGCCTTGTGCATGCCTGAAGGGTGGTAATGGTGGAGGGAACAGCAGTGCAAAGGCTCTGGGGCAGGAATGTGCTTCCCAGGGGTTGCCAGAACACCGAGGGGGACAGTGTGGCGAGAGGGGAGAAGTTTTCCAGAGGCTTGCAGTTTTCATTCTCAGTGTGGTGGAGCTACCACAGGCTGAGCAGAGGTAATCTCTGAGCTGACTTAGGAGATCACAGCTGCCCTGGAGACTTGATATGGCTGGGAGAGCTCCTGGAGTCCTTGGGCAGGTCTGCAAGTCTGCAGCCACATAACTGGGCTCCCCCACTCTCCATCTACAAGAAATGGGGAAGTGGGTGCCCAGGATTTCTCAGGCTCCCACCCGTCATCCTCCTCCTCCAGCCATTTCACTTTCCTGTGCCTCCCTCTCTTCTCCCTTTCATGACTCCTCAGCGTCTTTGTCTGGGTCCCTCCAAGTGTATATGGATCTCAAGATAAAAATCAGGGGTGGCCCTTCTGAGGGGCCCTTTGATGAATGCTGAGAAGCTGGTCACTTGGCATGCCCTTATCTTCTCTGCTGACACCAGTGCCAATTGGCCTCCATAGAGTGAATAGGAACTGGCCTTGACATCCTCCTGCCCTCCCCTCTGGGCCACCCTCTCAGGTGAGCCTGAGGGCCCCTTCTAGAAGCCTGAAAGCTTAGCATTCCAGGCTGAGTCCTGACTCAGGGTGAGGGGAGGCTCTTTCCCACACCCCTTTGTACATACCTCCTGTGATTCTCAGACAGCTCCCTTGCTGTGTCTGAGATGTGAGGATGCTCTATGGACCCGTCCTTCAGTAGTGGCCACCTCCTACCCACACTCCCCTGCTAACAATGGAGGGATTCCAGACAAGCTGAGGGTCACAGAGCAATGGCCTGGGAGTCAGGAGATCAGGGACTGTCCATCCTTTCTTTATGCTCAAATGCTTAAGCTCTTCTGGAAACACCCAGCATGTTCTAACTTCAACTGCCGAGGCATGGAGTTGAACCCCGGGCCCCTGCCACTCTCTGACCCAAGCACAAAGGGAACATTTATCTTAGAGTCCTTTGAGGGGCTGCCCTATCCTCAGGTGCAGGGTGGGTCTGGAGTCCTCAAGAGACTACAGCCACATAGGCCAGCTTTTATCTCCTAAGAAATGAGTGGGGATGGGCACCTGGGTCTCTCAGGCCCCTACTCCAACCCATTTTAACAGGTGGGAAAACAGATCCAGAGAGTGGAAGGGAAGGAGAGGAGTCCCCTCCTGGGTCTCTTCTCACATTTCCCCATAGCAGCAGGACCACTGCTGGAGGGCCTGTGTACTGTGACCCTTGCTGAGAGCCTCTGAAGATAGGTAGCATCCTCCTTCCAGGGCAGCAGGGAAAGCTCAGGAAGCCCAGGGCGAGTCATGCAAGAGCAGACTTTGAGTATGCAGCTGTGCTGTCCACCCGTCACAGGGGACATTCAGAGCTGGCTTCTCTCATTCTCTCTCTGCTTTCTCACACTCAGAAATGCCCCCAGGTGCCCAGTGCCCCGCTCCCTTCTTATCACCCGTCTCCTGAGGCCCCTGTTCCTCAGCACCTGGGAGCTGACCCTCTCCACACCAATCCCAGTGGACACACAGTGGGGAGTTTCTGGTCCCACCCTGAGCACCCACCAGGGACTCGGTCTGTGCCCCCCCCCCCGCCCCTTCAAGTCTCTTTCTTGCACAGCCCCAGGTCTGCCCTCCACACCCCTCCAGTCCTAGGCCTCAGGCCTGGCTCTCGCCCTAAGCTCCTGCTTCCAGGCACAAGGAACTGCTGGGCCTTGGGGAAGTTGGGCCCCCTGCTCAAGTTTCATGAACCCCAACAAAGTCCGAAGTGCTGTGTGTTAGGCATTTGTCTGGGTCAAGGGCCTGAGCTTGTCTCTGAACCTCCAGGGACCCATGGACAAGCACTGTGCAGGCTGATGGATACAGTTCCCAGGGTCTCGAACCTGCTTCCCAAAGAGCCAGAGGGAATGAGAGCACTCAGAAGGGGGCTTTTCCAAGACTGGTTCTTGGGGAGGAAATTCTCTTGCCCACCGCACATGCATGCACACACATCATCCTAGGTGCCAGCTCACTTGGCAATGGAGATGCACCCACACACTCAAATTCAAGTCCACGTGGCACACCCACATACCCCTACCACTTGTGGTCAATTCATGGATACCCACACCTCCTCATACCCTCCAAAATCCCTCTCACACAGGCACGCACGCTCATACACGCGCTCACTTCCCACTGCCCTGGGCCTCACCACACAACCAAGTCTGCATCCCATCAGGGCTCCAGCAGCAGACACGCACACACAGACATACACTGGTGAGGTCCCACATGCTGTTGATTAATCTCCCACTCCCTTGCTATTAGAGGTGGCGGCAGCAGCCAAGGTGACTCAGGAACCTGCTTCTCTCAGAGAAACAGCTCAGAGGGAGACTTAGCCACAGGAAAGAACATTTGAGGAGGAAGAGCTGGCCCCCCACCCTGTGCCGACACACAGTGTCCCACAGACACACACACTTCCCATCCCCCGGATCCATGATTCAGGCTTACAGCCACATGACCAGAGCCTCCTGGGGTACCCGTCCAGCTCTCCAGCATGCACGACTGCCCCCCCATCAACATGGACACACAGCCATGGCTGAGGGCTGACCCCTGCTGCTGCTCTGAGCAGAGGTTCCCCCCTTTCAGGCTCCTCTACCCAGACCTGGGGTCTACCCAGAGCCCCTCTCATCCTCCTGGCCCCTGGGCCTATGAGCCAGAAACTGCCAAAGATGGCATTTCATCTGCCACGAGGGAATGACTGCACAGCAGCCACTGAGATTAGGGTTTCCTGTGGGAGGCCCTGCTGGCTGGCCCCAGCCTTGCAATTGGCACAGGTGACTGTGCCTTGGCCCCTTGGACATCTGGGCAGTCCATGTCCAGCTGCGTCTGCAGGTGTGTCTACCAAGGATTTGCCCTCTCCTCATTTCAGAGGTGGGAGGACTAAAGCAAGGAAATGAGCACTGGCCGCTTCAAAAACACCAGGACAACATCTTGCCTTATCTGATTCTGAGAGCCTTCTCAGAATCCTGTGCATCCTGTAGGTGTGGACCTTTGGGTAATTTTCTCCGGAGACCCAGAGAGGGCAAGGGTCTTGCCCAAGGTCACATAGCAAGTGCACAGCACAAGCTGACTAGCCTCATACTCCAGAGCTCTCCTGGGGGCCCCATGTGTGCATAGGAGGGGGTGCTGGGGGGCAGGCGGGAGGGAGGAAATAGGGTTGGGTTTGTTTCCCAGCCTCCCTTCCCCCTCCCCTGCTCCCTTCTCTCCCTCGCACGGTTTGTTTGGAGAATGACTCACAGGAATGCAGCAAAATCCTGATGGATGGGAAGGCAGGGCCGCAGTACCCGGAAAACCTCTCCAGGATGGGGAGGCGGGGCTGAGCAGTGGGGCCTGAGAGGCCAGTGATCAGGGAGCACTTTGTGCAGGTGGGGAGACTGAGGCCCTGGGAGAACATGAGACATGTCCTGGTGTGAAGCCCTCCATCCTGTCCTGAGCACATGCGTGCACACACAGGCCCAGCTGCAGCAGCACACCTGGCTGCAGCGCCTGCCTTCCTGCTAGACTGTCTTCCCACTGCGAGCCTTCCCTCCTGGTTTGTACATCTTTGTATCCCTGTGACCCCTGGCACACAATCGGTGACTGACAAGGGCATGGGGGTACCGACTGTGACCCAGATCAGACTTTCAACTCCTCTCACTCCCCCCCCCCCCATGGATGCTTCTCCATAAAAAGTGTTCCTGCAGGCCTGCCGCATGCTGGGCTGGACTCTGCCAGGGGCCGGGAGGCAGGGTGAAGAGCCCCCCAGCCCACAGTCAGATGGGAGCAGGGCACACCAGGCACAAATACAATACCAGGGTACCTCAAGGGAAGTGAGGCCCTTAGAAGACACAAGATGAAATGGAGACTGGGTGCAGGGGAAGGGAGCCACTTATGGACAGACAGAGCTTGTGTGCTCAGGAAGGCCTTGGAGTTGAACAAAGACATGGAGAACCATCATTAGTGGCTGGGGGCCATTCAGGGCTATCATCTGAGGCAGCAGCAGTTGGTGAGACCTCAGGTCTCCCCAGACACAAGAATGGACACCACAGCTCAGGTGTCTCTCCGGGGACACAAGGCATTCATCTTCCAGAACATATAGGTGGGAGCCCCAGGTCCAGCCTCTCAGTGCCTGCTGATGGTGGTCACAAGAGTGTGTGGCCCCACATGACCAGAGCTGGGTTTTCTATAGCAGCCGGAATTTGGATTTTTATGTGACCTCTCCTGATGTAATGATGCTGGCTCACTTAACAAGAGGCTTGGTGTGATTTAAAGATCACATGTCCACTGCCGGTGTGTAATGTCTGCTGTATGGGGTGCCTGGGTTTTTCATTTGCTTCTTTACATTCCTTATTTTATTGGAAACAGCCAAACTAGTCACAGCTGCAACCCCAGGCTAGGTGCTAGGGATCTATCAGTGAACAAGACAACCTGCCACAGAGCTGCCATTTTAGAGGGAGAGAAGGCAGTGAACAAACAGATATATCAGGTAGTAAGTGTTAGGAAGAAAAATACAGCAGACTGACAAGAATAGAGAGTGGCTGGGGTGCTGGGCAGATACCTAGGAGAAATGTGCTTCTAGGCAGAAGCAATCGCCAGTGCAAAGGCCCTGGGGTGGGGCTATACTTGGTGTGTTTGGGCAGCGACCAGGAGGTCAGGGTAGATGAAGCAGAGAGAACAATGAAGAGTGGGAGAAAGTGAAGTCATTGAATTTGGAATTGTGCCACTTGTGAGTTGAGGAAAGTGAGGGATGGAAACACTTTATTCTGACCTTCCCAGCCCCTAGCAGTGCCCAGCATGTAGAGGTCAGATTGTATGGGGGACTGTGGGTTGTGGCGTGATTTTGGTTTTAAGTCTTATGTGAGATGGGAGCCATTAAGGGTTCTGAGTAAGGAGGAACATGATCTGACTTCCATTTAACAGGCTCTGTTTGGCTGCTGTCAGGACCAAAGCAGGCAAGAATGGGGACAGGGAAGCCAAAGAGGAGGCCACTGAACTGGTCTGGCCAAGCAACAATAGCAAGCTAGTGGTGGTCACCAGAGAGTTGAGTGAACTATTAAAAATCTCTCCCCAGTATGCAAGTGTCCAACATATTTATTATAAGATCTTGATGGCAATACGGTGTAATTTTAGGTGAAAATAGGATTTGAAAATTGTACATTAGAAATACACCAGTGCCAGGTGCAAAAGGCCATAGATCCTATGATCCTGTTCATATGAAATGTCCAGAACAAGCTGGGCGTGGTGGCACATGCCTGTAATCCCAGAACTTTGGGAGGCTGAGACAGGAGAATCGCGAGTTCAAAGCCAGCCTCAGCAATGGCGAGGCGCTAAGCAACTCAGTGAGACCCTGTCTCTACATAAAACACAAAATAGGGCTGGGGATGTAGCTCAGTGGTTGAGTGCCCCTGAGTTCAATCTCCAGTACCAAAAAAAAAAAAGAAAGAAACAACCCAAATGTCCAGAACATCTTGAAGTAGATGAATAGTTGCCAGGTTGGAGCAGGAAGAAAGGTGGCTGCTGAAGGGACAGGGTTTCTCTTAGGGAGGGAATCAAATGTTCCAATATCAGACAGTGGTATTGGTTTACGTCTCTGTGGATGTGCCAAAAGCCGCTGGATTGTCCGCTTTAAAGAGTGTTTTGTTTTTCTTTAACGCAGTGCTGGGGATTGAGCCCAGGACCTCATGCGTGCTAAACAGGTGCTCTACCACTGAGCTCCATCCCCAGGCCTTTTCATTTTTCATTTTGAGACAATGTCTTGCTAAGTTGCCCAGGTTGACCTCGAACTTGTGATCCTCCTGCCTTAGCTTCCCAAGTCACTGGGACTATAGGCATGTACTACTACATTCAGCTAAAAGGGAGAATTTTATATTGTGTGAATTATATCTCAATAAAAATTATTTTGAAGCACATTAGGATTTCTAGCCAAAATTGATGCATATACAAAAGATTGTAAGGAAGTATTGACAGTAATAGGGGGAAGAGGATTCTGGACTTCTGTTTTCTATTTTTGTGTACTTTACACCTTTTTAAAAATTCAAAGTAGGTATTTGCCTCAAAAAAAGAATATTTGGTGACCTGGGGAAGGGACTTGGCCTCTCTCCAGGCCCACACTTTTCACGTGGGGGATTTGGAGCGGAGTGCAGTTGCCCTGGCCCCCAGCGCTGACCTTCTGGAATTCCTTTCCTGCTCACGTGGCCTTGGTCAAGTCACAGGACCAGAGATGCCAGCAGTCCTCGCCTGTGCAGTGTCCCAGCCACCCGCCCGCACTGCCTGCTCTTTCCTCCTTGCATGCCTGCAGTCTCGGGCCGCTCACCACCGCC
Source organism: Xerus rutilus (assembly GCA_028644305.1). Lineage (NCBI taxonomy): Eukaryota > Metazoa > Chordata > Mammalia > Rodentia > Sciuridae > Xerus > Xerus rutilus. Next base: position 56,804,212 of record CM053402.1, read on the forward strand.
CATTGCAGCTCACTCCTTCCATTTCTGGGCAACTCTGCCTGTTAGCAAGCTCTTCCTTATATGGAGGTGAAATCTGTCTTCCGGTTGCTTCTACCCTTCCTCAGCTCCCTCTCTGAACCCCAGTTTCTGGGTCTGCAGCAAGGAGACCCTCACATGGCCTCTGGGAGGCCATGAAGAAATTGAGCACTAGTAGCCCAGGGCACATGTTGGTGGTCACTCAGCATTAGGGTCAAAGTGTGGGTGGCCTTAGGCTTGACCTGGCAGCACAAACAAGTAGGATTTCTAAATTACATGTTCAGATTATCACTGTGAAATTAGAATTTGATACTTACCCTGGAGATTGAAGTCTTACCTCTCCATGGACTGGAAGAAGTGACTATCATCAGGACTGACATTTCTCAAGAGCTAACAACATGACAAACCCCATGGTGACTTCTGAGTACCTCCAGGTTTCCTCATTTTGGTTCCTCCTCAACATGATCTAGGCCCTGCTGTTCTCCCCATTTTAAAGGTGGAAAAACTGGGGTTCCAAAACATAATGTGAAGTATCTGGGTGTGAGTCTCTTGGCACAAGTTTTGGGAGCTGTGTTAGTCAGTTTTTGTTACTATAATGAAACACCAGGGGCAGGCTATTTTATAAAGAGAAGAGGTTTATTTTGGCTCATGGTTCTGGAGGTTCAAGGTTCAAATAGCATGGCATAGGCTCTGGCAGAGCCCTTCTGGACTGCACACATCATGGTGAGAATATGTATCTGTGCCTATGCGGTCCTTATAAAGCCACCAGGATTCCGTCATGGGAGCTCTACTCTAATGACCTAATCTAATCACTTCCCAAAGGCTCCACCTCTAAACACCATAGAGTGGATTAAGTTTCCTCCCTCTTTGTTTTGTTTTTGAGGCTCTGGGGATGGAAGCCAGGGATGCTATGCCACTGAACTACTACATCCCCAGCCCTTTTCATTTTCTATTTTGAGACAGAGTCTCCCCAAGTTGCCCAAGTTGACCTTGAACTTGCAATCTTCCTGTCTCATCCTCCCAAGTCACTGGGATTATAGGTGGGTGCCACTGTACCCAGCAAGTTTCCACCCTCTTTATACTATTAATACAAAGACTTTGGTATTAAATTCCTATATGAGTTCGTGGTTACAAACCATAGCAGGAGCATTGTGGATTGTCTAAAAAAAACTCCATCATCAGCCTTTCTGCCATAGAAGTGTATAGAAACAGGACTAGAAGGAAATACTCATGGTTGGGTGGGCCTGGCTCTTAACCCTGTCAGTTTATAGGTGAAAGAGACTTAAATCTGTTTTCATTGTGCTGAGGTCGGGAGGATTCCCCAGCTCTTTGCAGTGTTGAGGGTGACAGCAACCTTGCTTTCTACTTCCTGGGCTTTAGTGTGGAAAACTGCTTTCCATCTCTCTCATATCACTCACTGTGAGTAGAGCAAGGCCAGAAGCACTGTCCCTCTTCTTAGCTCCAGAAATCGGGGCCCAGAGAGGGTGCAGAGCTGCCCAGGTAACAGCCACGATGGAACAGTGCCAGGACTTGCACTGGGGAGAAGCAGGGGCAGCAACTTTCTCATTAGGTTGTGAGGAGGATGAGAGCTGTCACTTTCCCACTCAGCCAGGACATTCTCTAGGGCAGTGGTCCCCCAGGCCTGACCCTGAGTCCCCTAGGCCTGTTCCTTTTTCTTCTGCCCTCTGAGCCTCAGTTTTCATATCTCTCAAACAGGCCAGGGACACCTACCTCAAATGATTGACATGAGAATCTATGGGGGATGCTTGGCAGATTTAGCACCAGCTTGCATGTGATCCCCTTCCTTTGTACACCTGGGTTCTACCAGGGGATTCTGGGATGAAGCCAAGCCAGGTGGAAAACACTAGAACAATATTCATCATCATCTCTTCCTCCTCTATTTCTACATTCCTGTGGTAAAAAGTCGAATAGCTCTATGGTGAAGTTTCCTCCTACTCCTGACCCTCCAAGGGTCAGTTGATTGATTGATTGCAGTGCTGGCCATGTAACTCAGGATTTTGTGCATGCTGAGCAAGTGCTCTGTCACTGAGCTACACTCCTGAGCCCAGTTTTTATTTTATTTTATTTTATTTTATTTTTTGGTTCTGGGGATCAAACCCCAGGCCTCACACAGGCTAAATCAAGGTTCAGTTCCAATCAGCAATTTCTCTTCCATCTTCCCAAAAGCCATCTCTGCAGATTCAGGCTTTGACATTCACATGGTCCCAAGGCTCATCCTGTCCCCAGAAGCTAGTGGAGCTCTGAGCAGGGCTCCTGCTGGGACATCCTTGCCTTCCTGACCCACCCTCACCTGAGCTGAGTAGATCAAGCCCTGTCTTAGGGCTCTGAGGGGCTGAGCTGCCCCTGAACATCCAGGTATTCAGGTCCATTCCTCTGGTTGCCTAATTGTTCTCTTCCCTCCCAAGGCAGAGTGAACACTCAAGGTCAACCCACTCTTGTCCCATTTTGCAGATGGCAAACTGAGGCAGGGGCCTTGGTCTCCCTTAGCAAAGAGGGAGTTGACTAAATCGTCCCAGAGACTTAAAGATATGTCATCACCAGCCAGGGTTAGAGGGAGCTATAGCTCCCTTAGATAAAATTAGGAGTCCTCACCTAGGACCAGGAGAAGACCCATGGTCAGCATCCCTGGCACCACATGTCCAGGTTGGGCAAAGGCCCGTGGAGTTCTGAACTGAACTTGGAGAAGGCTGGAGGGGTCACTTGAGGAGTGATTGAGCCGCTCAGAGATCCCCATAGCCTAGGGACTCCCATCCCTGGGGCTGCCAGGGTCAGGGAACAAAAGATGTGTGAAGGCAGGGACATCTAAGCGTGCATGTGTGTGTCTGTGTGTGCCTTGTTACACAGAGAAATCTGCATGTCCTTAAGTGTGTATGTCACATATGTGTACACATGTCCATGTGTGTGTACACATCTCTGTGTGATTGTGGGAGTGTGTGTCCCAGGGGGATACATATTTATGCATGTCCTGGCAGCCCCAGTCCACAGATGATGTGGGTTGGGTCCCCAGGCCTGCTTAGCCCTCCCTATAAGATGAACATGGGGAGGGAGCACACCCTACCAGCTCTCTGGTTCTCTCTGAGGCAGGCAAAGAAAGCCACAGGGCCCCACAAAGGGCTGAGGCTGCCCTCAGGCCCATAGAAGCACAATCAGAACTCAGGCCTGGTGTCCCAGTCCTGAGCGTTTTCCTGGGCTCCTCTCAGGAGAAGAGGAAGTGGGGGTGTGCCATCATTTCTAATCTTGGACACCTGGGGCTGAAGAACTGTCCAGGTGAGGAGGGGCAGCTGTCCTGGGAGCCCTGTCCAGTGGCAGGGGTGGGGTCTTTGCATGTGAGTGTATGTCTGATTGTGTGTAGGAGTGTATATCTGATTTTGTGCTTATTATTTGTGTGTGTGTGTATGCCCATGTTTTGTATGTATGTATGTATGTGTGTGTTTTGTACCTTTGTGTGAGTATAATGTTTGCATGGATTTGGGCTGTGCTGTGTGTACACTGAGGTCTGTCTGATGCTGAGTGTTTTGTATTGAGTGTGTCTGTGTGTGTGTCTGGTTGTACATCCTGGCTGAGGGGCCACTTTGGCCCCTGACCAGCTGTCCCCACTTGATGCTGCTGGACTTTTCTTTAGGAAAATGTCAGAAGCTTCAGGCTCTGTGGTCACCCCAGCCTTATAGCCTCAGCACAAGGCGGGTGCAGGGTTAATAGTGCATCACAGGGGTGGGATGATGCTGAGCTGGGCCTCTCCTGGCCTTCTCACCCAGTCCTTGGTGGCCTGGTGGGAATGTGTCCTCAGGATCATCACCATGGTGGGCCTCCACCAACATCTGTGTTCAGGCTGTGGCTGGGTCAGCAGCCAGGTGTCAGTCTGACTAGTTACTGTGGCTGGGGTCAGAAGTCCACATATGGCAGAGAGTAGGGGTCAGTGTGTGGCTGGGACTGGGATCAGGGATCGGATTGTGGCTGTTGCTGTGGTGAAAGGTCAGTCTGTGGCTGAGGTCAAGGGTCAGTCTATGTTAGGATTGGATGGTCTGTGTTGGTGCAGAGGATTATTCAGGCCTCAGCCACTTAGCCCAACCTGTGGTGCCTCCCTGGTCCAGGGATGGATCTGGGCCCTGGGCACAGGGGCAGGGGCAAAAAGGCACTTCCCAGCCCCTCAGGGCACTGAGCAGGCGTGTGGCTGAGCTGTTTTATGGCTGTGACAGAGACTCCCAGTCAGGCCAGCTGTGCTATCATCAGAACCAGGGACCAAGTGTACTCAGAACCCAAGACTACAAAGAACGCAGAGCAGCACCTTCCCTGTAAGACTGAGAGGAGACCCTGCCACCTCTCTTGGTGCCTCTCCTCTAGGCCCACACCAATGATTGTCACGCCTTCTTTCCTGTTCTCTCCCTACCTCTTTCTGCCTCTCTCCTTCATCTGCTCTCATTCCCCTCCTCCTCCTTCCCCACCTCCCGTCCATCTTTCCTTGCTGCTGTCCAGCCCTTTTCTGTTCCCCCTCATTCCCCTGGCCAGCCTCCTGCTATAGCTCCTGGGCCCTGCCACTTCTAGTTCACTCAGATGCTGAGGCTGAGAAAGGAAGGTGAATGCTGTGCCAGGGGAGGGCCTCCCAAGATCCAGGAGGAAGGACTGCCTTGGATCACTTGGGAGAAGGAGGCCATAGAGGCTGTGGAGATGAGGCCACAGACCTTTAGGGGGACCCCATGTCCAGTAAGCAGGGTCCCACATGGGTCAGTGGAGAGGGGCCTCGACTTACACTCTGTCCTGTGTGAGCCTGGAGTTTCATGGACCTCATCTGGTGGCCTCCCACAGGCTAGTAAGGAAGGATGGACAGACAGATGGCAGAGAAACCGCAGACAGAAGAGATCAAAGACCACTCAGATCAAAGGCAGGCAGAAAAAGCCCGGGTCCTGGCCCAGCACTAGCATTCTCAGGCAGAACCCAGTCCAGGGAAGAGATGGAGATGTGCCCCAGCGAGAGAGGTGGACACTAGAGCGGCCCTTCTGCCGTGAACCTGCTCCAGGGCATTCTGGCTCATCCTCCAACCTCCATTGCCAGCCCCTGGGATTTGGGGAGGAAGGGAGACTGGGGGGCATGCAGATTATTTGAAAATGTTCCAGAAACTTAAGGGAACTTGGATATTTATACTCCTGATGCCCCCCCCAGCTGAAATATGAAGTTTTTTGCCTTCAAAGAAAAACATATTTTCTGGCGTCTGCTCAGTTTCACATGGTAGCCCAGCTCCCTGAGGGAGTGCAAGGCGTCAGAGTGTTCTGATGGGGACAGAAAGTCACGGGCTGTGATTGTCAAATACCCCCACCAGCCCCATGAAGGCAGGGATATCTGTTTGTTCACTGCTGACTCCCAGTGGCCTGAACAACACCTGGCATGCAGTGGGCATTCCATAAACATATGCCAAAGGAGAAATTTGTGCAATAGATAATCTTGTCTGGGAGCGAAAACTGGATCCATGGGAGAGAGTGGCTGGCAGCCACTAACCCAAATCGATATGCTCATAAAATGGGCATATTGAGGTTTGGATGGTAGGAAGATGACTGGGGTACCCGTGGTGTATCCAATCAAGGCATGGTTCCCGGTACATCTTTTGGGCAGTTTGAAGTTGAGAGATTAGCATGAAGGCCATTAAATTAGGGGCAGCGTGCAGGCTGAGGGGCAGGGGGCTGTTCCTCCCTGAGCATTTGTTACCTCACCTGCCCAGGTATATATGCTGGAGGGCTGCCCCAGGCTCACCAGCATGAATTGGCAGATTGCAGAGGCTCGGTTGTTTTAGTTAATTGCTTCAGGCCCACAGCAGCTGCCAGTCCTGTTAGCCCTACCTTCAAAATCAGAATCTGACCCCTCTCACCTGCCCCACCCTGGTCAGGCCCATCATTGCCCCTCTGGCCCAGTAGAGGGCCACTCACCAGACTCGCAGCTTCTGCTCTGGCTCCATGTCCATTCTCTTCATGGCAGCCAGGGGGTGCTATGAGGACCTAAGGGAAATCATGTCCCTTCTGTGCTCAAAACACTACAAAAGTCCCCACATCTCATTACTGTAAAAGACAAAGTATAGTAGTGTACAGGGCCCTGTGGGTGTGGCCTTTTGTCCCCTATCTGTCCCCAGTTTCTTCTGACTCATCACATTACTCACTCCACTCTAGCCACAAGCCCAGCTCTGCCTCAGGGCCTTTGCCTGTGCTATTGCTTCCACATATACAGCTCCTCCCCTCCCCCAGTTATTTACACTCTTCCTACCTTAATCTTTCAAGTCAGTTGTCAGATATGAGTTCCCTGACCACCCAGTGTAAACACAGCCCTGCCAGGATCCATAACATGCCTCACCTAAGTGTAACATATTACAGTCATGTACCACATTAATGTTTCAGCCAGCAGTGGACCACATACGCCACAATGGTTCCACAAGACCACGTCTCCTAGTGTCATCTGTAGCTGTCTTAACTTTGTATAAGGACATTCAACGATGTTCACACAATGACAAAATCGCCTAAGGATGCATTTCTAGAACAAACCACAGGACTATACATCATTTCCTTTTATTCAATCTGTTTCTTGTCTGTCCCAAGACTAAAATGGAAGCATTGCCCCATTTCTTGCTCTGAATCCTCAATGTAAAGAGCAGTGCCTAGCATGTAGTAGGTGCTCAGTACATATTTGCCAACCCAATGGAACAATCATTCTGCCACACTCAAAGTGTGTGACCTTGGGCAAGTCAGTCATCTGGACCTGTCACCCAGTGTCTGCAATGTAGAGAGTGACTGGTGGGGAAGAGGAAGATGCATAGAAATATGAAATTGCCACCCCTATTCAATAAATTGGTGACATACCTGTTAAAGCCCCATCCTCTCCAAATTGATAAAGGAAAAACCTGACCCACTTATGACTTCCACCCATTCCGTGGGGCCTGTAGACTTGTATTCTGAAGATCACAGCCCAGGGCTGAGTTTGAATTTGAGTTTGAATCTGGTATGGGATGGAGTCCACGGTCCTTTTCTCCTTCCTTGCCCACCTGGTGACCCTTGACTAACCCTGTCCCTGATGGCTTGTCAATGAACCTTGTCCTTGGCTTGCATTCCTTTGTCCCCCCATCTGGAGCCCCCAGCCTCCCCTACCCTTCCTCTATGGTTTCCCTCTCAATGGATATGCATTTTGTATGAAAGCAGCTATTCAGTGAGCTCAGGGGCAAACAAAGGGAGACCTGCCCAAACCAGGGCCCTTCAAAGCACAGCCACGCCTCACCAGGAAGCACAAGGTCTTTTAAGACCTATGAGCAGCCCCCAATGCCCCACAGAACTCTCCTGAGCCAAGCAATGGGGATCCCCTCTCCCCTGGGCCAGGATTCATGTTGCAGAAGCTGGAGTTAGATCCTGGGAGAGCAGAAAACCTGCCTGCCTGCCATGCCATCTCCTCTGCTGGTCCTTTCCTCAGTATTAATGTCATTTGTGCCATGTGCTGGTGCTGTGCCATGACCCTGTGGAATCCTGCTAGTAGGGTCTGATAGAACAAGAAATTTGGGGGCCATGTAGACCTAAGTGTGAATCTTGACATTGCCACTCCATCTGTTCATTTGATAAATACATATTGAGGTGCCCAGGTGCCATGTTGGGCAGAGGTAAACAAGGCCTCTCTTGAATCTTCTAGGCAGGTAGGACTGGATTGTCTTTGCTGTGTGTCTTTGGCATCCTCTTTGTAGTCTCAGAGCCTGAGTTTCACCTCTCAGGGATGGACAGGTCCCAGTCTTTCCATGCTGTCCCGTGATCCTCTGCACTTACACTCATGGAAGGGCCCTGGCCAGGTAGGGCTATCGGTCCACCTTTGGTAGATGTGAATGACAGCCCTCTGGAATCTGGACTCCTCTGCCACAGGACTACCCTAAGATGCTCCAGGGAGCAAAAGAGAGACCTGCAGAAGATGCAGGGTTCTGCTCTCCTCTGTGACAAGGCACCCCACCAACATTCCATCCCTGTAGACTCCTAGGACACATCCCTAGAATCCATGAAAGGCACTCTAAGCTACAGGTCATGTGACCTGTCCTGACTGTGAGGTTCTCCATCTCCCTCCTCCGTTTTTCTCCAAGTGGGCTGTCAATTCAAAGAGGAGCCCAGTATCAGTCAGGACTGGGGCTTGCTTCAGCTCACTCATTCACTCATTCACCAAATACAGAATGTGCTCCAGGCACCATTCCAGCTGTGGAGACACCAAGAAGCAAACAAAAATACCTATGAAATACATAAGTAGATAAATTGTGTAGTGCCTTAGAAAGCAGGGAAAAGGATTGCAGGCAAAGGGGGACAAACATGCACAGGTTTTGAGGTGAGAGGGTACCTGCTGAATTCAAGGAATAGTGAGGAACTCCACAATGAGTCGGGGTGAAAGGGCAGGCCAAGAGATCAGGGAGGTCTGGGGTCCCTGATTGTGTGGAGGTCCCATAAACTACCAGGAGGACTTTCTCGATCTGATCACTCAGAGACAGGAGGGAGGGAAGTTTGTCCATGCCCTCCAGGACAGACATTCAGGATGTGCCAGAGGTTAAGGAGTTTATCTATGGCTGGGTTGGTGGTCCCCAGCAGGGATTTGGGTTTTCTGCCACCAGGCTCAATGGTGTCCACAGTAGGCCTTCCCTTGGCTCACCCAGCAGCCTTAGGACCCTGTGACCCTAGTTCCCAGTCCCAATAATTAAAAGTAGACACTAAGAAGCTCCATGTTTTAAAGATGGGGAGTCTAGAGTCCATAGAGGAGCTGGGGCTGCCCTGGGTCTTGGGGATTCATTTCTGATAGAAATGAATTCATTTCTGAAAGGCATGTTCATTAGGTGGCTGTGTGAGGAGCAGCACTAAGGTCTAGGGAGACCAAGATGTGCCATGTCAGTGATGCCCACACCTGGCTATAAAATGCTTATTTCTAGGCAGAGGCTCTGGGCATTCTGAGGATTCCGGGCCGGGATAGAGCCCAGGAATCTATTCAATTTCCTATTTGGCAGGTTTTGGAGTGACTTTCAGTCTGCTGGGGTACTAATGTTGCCTCTTTGCCACCAGGCCCTTTATAGCCCTCAGCTAGTGACCTGGAGTCACCAATGTGTACCCACACTCCCCTGGATGTCAGAGAGGGCTGAGCTGCAGTGCCCTCAGGCAGTGGGGTGAAGTGCCACCTATGCCTGCCCTCTGCATGGAGTCCTACCAGGCTTCAAGGAGGGCCAGGAGGAAGGCACCCACACCCACCTGACACACAATTATGGCTGCAGGTGAGGTGGGGAATAGGATGTACAGAGACTTTAGTGGGGCAGAGAAGAACTATAGTAGATGGGGTGAAGGGGTGAGGGAATCACTGAGCAGCAACCCTAAGTGTGACAGAGCTCCTCCCCTGCCAAGCAGGAGAAAGTGGAAGTAGGGACCTAAGAGAAGGAGACTGACTGACCAACAACAGGACAGTGGAGAGAGCCCTGTCTGACACATCTGTGTGATCCTTGGCGGGGATAATCGAATGTATGGAAAGAAGGGTGGGTGGATGGATGGATGAATGAGTGGATGGATGGATGAATGAATGAATGGAGGGATGGATGAATGAATGGTTGTTTGGATTCGGTGACCACCAGCTGCGCTCAGACTCTGGCTTGCAGGCGCCTCGGGCGGGGCTCGTAATTACGTGCCCCCAAGGGTTCCGGAGTGATTCCCTGCGAACTGGGGTCGCGCCACCACCGCCTGCACCAAGCTCAGGCCTTTATCGCGCAGACAGGCCTCCCCTCGGCCGCGGTCCAGCCCCAAGGCCCCCATTCTTCTTTGTCTCGACCTAGTCCTCGGCTGTCTCCTGGCTGCGACCCGCCTCTCTGGGTGGCCTTCCTCGCGTGCTTCTGGGCTGCCCCCGGATCTCCGGGCGTCGTTCCCTACTGTCCCCATTGCCATAAGCATCTTCCCCAGCCAGGCAGGGGCTCCCAAATCCTGTGCCTCTAGGACCTTGGGGCTGGAAAGTGGCAGGATCTCGGAGCTGCGTCTCTGGAGCGGAGAGGGGAGCCGCGGAAAGGAGCCCCCCATTTCTCTCCGCCTTCCCCTTGTACGGTTACTACACGTCGCTCTGCGCCCTGACCCCAGCGCAGCATGTTCGCGCCTTAAGCGGTTCTTCTGCGGCGGTGCGATCCCCGACGCCACGAGGGCTAGCCCCCGCCCTCCAGGCCTCAAACCCGCACACAGAGCAGAGCCCCACGGCCGCCGGCGGCTACAGACCATTGCCTCTGGCCAGCCCACAGACCGCACAGGCGCACTGCCCCTCCAAGCGCAGCCCACAGCCCCACACAACCGCCAGCCCACTCGCAAATAAGCCAGCACGGGCACAACGCTCCTCTGGCCCCACGCAGGCACAATCCCGTACACACACGCACAATCCCACACAGGCGCAGTCCCACCCACGCAGTCACACTATCCCCTACAAACAATTGCACACAAACACACCACTCCACGCAGGCACCGCATCACTCAGTCCCGCCGAGATCCAGAAGCACATTCACAAGCTAGTAAGTATCCAGACCGGCCCCCGCTCCGCAAGCCCCATGACATTCACACTCAGGGTAGACCAGAAATATACATCCACATTGATCCACACACGGACCTAAACGCACAGCCAAGAGCTCACCCGCGGGCTCCTAAGTCACTGAAAAATATTAAAGCGTTCCCTCCCTCCCCTTCGGTCTTTGGCGCGCGCGCGCGCGCGCGCGTACACACACACACACACACTCTCTCTCTCTCTCCCTCTCCCTCTCCCCCCAGTCCCTGAGCGCCTTGGAGCCTCGCAGCCCGTGACCCCGAGCCCCAGCGGTGAGAGTCGCAGGAGCGTCTCCCCGGCGCCCCCTCCTCCAGCTGCCTCTACAAGCTCACCACTCCTCCCCGCCTTCTCGCTCCCCGCCCCTCCCCCTCCCCTCCCCTCCCCCGCGTCTGGGGCGCGGGCTGCGCGCAGCCAAGCCCCCTTGTCGCGCGCCCCTCCCCGCGCGCGCCCCGCGCCCGCATCGCGCTCGCGGAGTGGATGCGGCCACGGGGCCGTCTCTAATTACCTCCTGTCCCCCAGCGGCCCGTGAATAATGGCTACTGAGGGCTCTCGCAGGGGCTGCTGAGAAGGAAACGCGGGGCGCGGGAGGCGCGGCGCGCGCGGGAGCGCGAGGGAGAGGAGCGAGCCCCCGGCCGCTGCGAGCGGCGGGCGGAGAGAAAGGAATCGTGCGAGCGCTCACATTTTTTTCCTCCCAAGGATCTCATCTGGCCGCCGCGTTCTGGAAGAGAGGGGGAGAGCGCGAGAGAGAGGAGAAGAGAGACGGCGGTGGAAAAGGAGACGGCGAGACGCGCAGCGCCGGCGCCCCGGAGACCCAGGAGGAGCCCGCAGGTATTGTTGGTGGCGGAGCTTTGTGTCCTCCGCAGGCCGTTCTGGTCGCGAGGGCTCCCTGAACCCCTGGCCCGCCGCCGCGCTCAGACCTGCCCGGTGTCCTGGGTTGCCGACTAGGGTCGCCACCCGCTGCGGCCACCCCTCCCGCCGCGCCGCGATCTTGGCTGGAGTTGTGGATTTGCCTGATTTGGGGTTTTCCATGTCGGTGGAGGGAATCGGTCTCAGGAGAAGGAATTTCTTTTTTTCCTTTAAAAAAAATTTTTTTTGGCCGCAGTTTGGTTGTGCTGGGGATTCCCCCCTCCCTTTTCCTCCACAATGCATTGGTGAGCGGTCTTGCCGACAGTGGCCCAGGCGGAAGGCTTGGGGCCGAGATGGCGGGGCTGGTGGCCGCGAACTGGGAGGTGAGGAATGCTGGAGAAGGAAGGAGTTCTGTTCAAGTTCGCCATCTGCGCCCTGGAGCTGGTCGGGCCAGGGAGGGCGGTCCGCGCACCCGGTCCTGCTCCGGGCAACCGGTGGGAAACTTCCCCGGAGCGCGGCCTCTCCGGGGACTCGGCGCCCCCGACGTTTCCCGGCGCTACCTCTGGCCGCCGGAGCCCCTCCTTGCCGCCCTCAAGTGCTTAAGGTCGCGCTTTCCCCACCCCCACTTTCCTCCCTTCCCCAGCGGCTTCCGGATCTGGACAGAGCAGCTTCAAACACTTCCCCCCGAGACCCCTCCCCATTGCCCGCACAGAGCTTTCCCGGAGCCCCCCTGCCCTGCGTCCCCATCTCGCGCGCGGCAGAGTGGCCTGGCTGACAATGAAATCCCGCACCTCTGCGGTGGGGGAGGCGGGACGTGGCTCAGTCTCGCCTGGGGCCGCTGACCCTGGGCCCCGGGCAGGGGGAGGGGGAACACTCTGGGGAGGGTCTTGTTTGGGTTGGAGACGTTGACGTGGGATGGCGCCAGGGCTAGGGGTACACGGGAGAGGCGAGGGAGTGGTGTGCGCTGCCGGGGGTCGTAGATTCTCTCTAGGCCGTGGACCCTCTAGGGCATGGCATTTGGCCGTTGCCCTGGGGCACGTCGAGGGCCCCTCTAACCTCAGCCTCCTCCCCTCCTGTACAATGCGGGTTTAGAGAGGTGATCCCGAGGGTGATGTGCTTGTGTGACGAAGTGTTTGTCTCCTGCGATCCACAGCAGACGCTGCTGCTCTGTGACCCGGAGATCCGGAGGCCTGTGCCCCTCCCTCCAGGGTGGGCAGATGAAGGGGGAGGGCGGTGGTGGGAACAACTTCTTTTCCCACTGGGGCCATGGGAAGGGAGGGCTAGGTCAGAGAATTTCTGGGGATGGCAGTCCTGAAGGAGGGCTCAGTTACAAAGGGTGGGGGGTCTGCTGGATCAGCTTTCTTGGCACTTAAAGCTCCTAGATCCTTTTACTCTTTTAGGGGTGAACGCGTGAGGGAGGTGTAGAGGTGTGGGGCTAGCTGGACATGGGGGAGGGGTTCATGAAAATCAACCTTAATTGGATTCCCAGACAGGCAGCCCAGGGGGGTAAGGGTGTCTCTTCCCCTTCCTTTTTCTGGGTTGGGGAGCCAGGTCCAGAGACCTCAAGCTGGCAGTCCAGGCTGGTAAAAACCATTTATCTTCCTATCTAAAGAGAGAATTCCTTGGGGAGAGAGGAGGCATCTTGAGGGGTAGGGAACTGGACTATTTTCAATCTGTTCTCTCCCTGGGTCCAGGAATAGAAAGAGTTAACCCTCCCCCAGAAATCTCTCAGCCCCCACACAGCAGGGACACATTGTTGGACCCTCTGACATACTAACAGTGTGACACAGGCTGACAGGAGTGAGCAGATTCCAGACCCTGTACTCCCCCTTCACAGCAACCAAACAGGACCTGGCTGCCTGGTTCCTTGTTCAGGGACCTTGGGGAAGACGGAAATCAGAACTCAGAGAGCCTCACACAGCCAGGTTGTGGACTTGTGGTCTAGAGGGAAAAGGGGTTACAAACTAGGTCTCCTGGGAACTAGAAGGGTTGGGGGGTGAAGTGGAGGAAGAGGGAGGCCCCTTCAACCTTTTGACTAGGTTCAGAAGGCTTCTGGACCCATTAGTTTCTCTGCAAACATGTGCCCACTCCTACCCTCACACCATCTGAAGGCCTGGCCCTTAAGGGTCACTTTCTGACCCCTAGGTTGGACTGAGACCCTAGCAAATTGAGGGCTAGCTGGAGGAGGGTGGCTGGAGGCAGGATTGATGGCTGTCCATTCCTTGGCCCTCTAGCACAAGCCTTTTAGTGTAGGCTTATTTGTGCCATCTTCCGTTCTCCTGGATGGTAATTTCCATTTCCTGTAGGTGAGAGTTGTTCACTTAGAGCCCCCCAGGCCATGCACACTGCGGAAACTCACAGTGTCCTGTGTTTGGCAGGAGTGAATGGATCAGTAACGAATGAATGAATTGATGAATGAAAGGGGAAAGTTTCTCAATTGGAGGCATCTAGTCATTGTTTAGAAAAAGAAGTCTTTTTGATTTGGATGTTTTAAAATAGGGTTCACAGAAAACCTGAAAAATAGAGAAAAACAAACAAAAAGGATTATTGACAGCCTTAGCGGGCTCCAGGGATGCTAACATTTTGATGTGATTCTTCCCAGGCCAGTTGGACTTGGTGGTTGGTCGGTTTTTTAAGGGCTCTGTCGTCATTCCCTATATTCACATGTATATCCTGCCTTTTTTTTTTTTTTTTTTTGCTGGCGACAGCACCAGCCTTTTCCTGTTTTGTAACCAACTCTTCATAAACACCACGGTTAATGTCTTCAGGCTTTTCCAGTCAAGTGGATGTACCATAATTTACTTAATATTCCCCTTTTGTTCAACATTCTGGATGTTCCTGACAAATGCTGTAGTGGATATATTTTGTGCAGAGAGCTTTTTCTTATGTTTAAGATGATTTCCTCAAAATGATGCTGCTGGTGCCAAAAGCTCTGACAGGCCTGCAGTGCAAGGAAGGAGCACCTCTATTTTCCCAGGATAAGTGGGACACCATTTTTCCTTCCCCACAATCTGGAAACTTCCTCCAGAGCTGAAAGGAGCATTGGCGATGAATCACCTGTTCGACCTCCCTCCTTTGACAGAGGAGGAAATCAGAACTCAGAGGGGAAGTGAGTCCCCAAGGTCATACAGTAGTCACTGGGCTGTGCGGCAGCCAAGAACCAGCTACCAATCTGCCATTTTGTTTTTTGCTTCTGTAAATGGTCCCTGGTGGTCCTCTAATCTGAATGTGCCCATTTCACAGATGAGGGACTGAGACCTCAAGTAAGGAAAAGCACCAGCCTGTTCTTAGTGGAGCACAGGCAGGCTCCTCAGCCATTCTGTGTCATATGCACTTCCGTGATCTTGGATCTGGGGCCACCATGGGCTTCCTGTCACCTTTCCTCACATCTCCCTTTTCTTTGCCATTCTATTTTCCATTTATTTTTTTCTTTCTTTCTTGATGGAGCTGAGGATCAAGCCTAGTTAGTGTGCATGCTAGGCAAATGTTCTACCTCTGACCTACATCCTCAGCCCTTGCCATTTTCTGGGGGAAAAAGCTGAGGATTCAGAGGTGAAGTGAGAGGGGTGGAGCTGCAGTTTTCAGGGGACCCTGGTGGTGCCTCTTGTACCTCAGTTTACTTGTCCAGAGGCCTAGCTTCAGATCAGTTCAGGAGCCAGGGCTAGGTGTCGGCACAGATCATATGTGGTATGGGGGTGTGGGGAAGGACAGGGTGCATCTTAAACTCTTCTGGCCTGTGATTGACCTCTGAGGCCCCCTGGGAAGAAGGAAGGAGAAGAGAAGCTTGGAGAAGGTAGAGAGAAAGGGATTCAAAATATTGGAAGGAAGAAAATGGGGGAAGGAAAAAGTAGGAAAAGAGAAAAGAGTTATGTCAAAATAAAGAAGAGGGAAGGCTCCATCGAGCATCCAAAGGAGAGGCTGGGTGACATTGCTCCCAGTGGGGGTGTCAGAGCTGGCTAGGACTGGACATTCGGGATTGGGCTCTGCAGCTGTTTGGGAGACAGAGGTGAGCGGCATCTGTGGGTCAGAAGGAATTAGACTTAAGTGAGTGTCATATAAGACCTGGGGTGGTGGCTTCTCCATTCTCTGAGTCCCCTGTGGGACAGGTGGTAGGACACTGCAATTCAGAGGCTTAGGGATATTTGTGGGGTGCAAGCTAATTGTGACTCTGAGTCCCCATCCAAGGGAAAAGCCTTTTTGCTTCCTTCTCTGCCAGCATGCCAAGCTTCAAGGTTAGGAGAAACCCTGCTATGAGCGTGTCAGTATTTGGACATTTCTGTGATGTGTCTCTCTGCAAGCAGGTGCTTGTGTGTGTGTGTGTGTGTGTGTGTGTGTGTGTGGTGTATCTGGGTGTCTCTGTTTTGGGGGTGTGTCTGGGTGTGCATATGTGCATATCTTTGTGTCTCTGATTTTTTTTTTGTATATTTTTTAAGGGGTCTGTGTCTTCCAGCTCGGGCATGTGCTGTGCGTACATGCCTGTGTGTCTGTCTAGGTGAGTCTGTTGTGTTCCTTGTGTGTGGGTGCATGCACATGTCTGTGCATCTCAGATCCCGCTTGAGCATTTCAGGGAGATGTGCCTCAGGCTTGTGTGTGTTTGTGTGAGCACACACTTCCCTCCTAATGGCTCCACTAGGGATCCAAGCATCAGGCTCTTGTGCGATTCTCAAGGTTGCGGCTGGGTGGGTGAAAGCAGGGGACAGCCTTTGGCTGGGAAGGTTGGGCTGGGGGAGGGAAAAGAAAATCTTAAAAGACCATCTTCCCTATGGTCTCCAAGGAGATCAGCCTGTGAAATGATCCGCACGTTAATTAAAAACGATTATATCCTGATTGAGCCATTCCTGCTCACATCCTCCAGCCAGGGAGAGAATGAGACTGACACTAGAGGATGCAGGGTGGGTTGGGTCCAACCACACGGCACAGCCAGGGCAAGCCCCAGCTCACAGAGGAGCAGAGGCTTGGAGGGCACAATGCAGCGGGATGTCGAGGGCCATGTGCCCAAATCATATTTGAGCTTCTCTTTTGAATTTTCAGGACTCTTCACCAGGTGGTGTCTAAGATCTTAGAGGCTGGGTGGCAGCCATCTCGGTCACATGGGCCTATACTTCCGTGCCCAGCACTGGGCCTGCTGTTTGAACCCTTCCTACGTGTCTGTGTGTGTGGTTCCAGTGTCACAGAGAACTGATATGCTTCAGGTCTTGCTGCCAGACATTGGATACCCAAGACTGGACTGAGTTGTCTGACCTCAAGGTCTAGAGCTCGTTCTTAGCTCCCAACTGTCCCCACACTCCCACCATGAACCCCTACTTTAGCAGAACCCTTGGGAAGCTAGGGCTCCCAAGGCCGTTTTATTTTCCATGGCCTCTGAGACCTGAGCTGCACTGGGCAGCTGCAGTGTCCTTTTTTGTGGGGAGCCAGATGACTCGCTGGCCTGGAACAGCTCTGGTCTGACTCATGTCATCTTCACCAACCTCCCTCATCACACCACACCCCATATTGGTTGATGATTCTGCAGATCAGCCACAGGTGCCCCTAGGGCCTGCTGGGCACAGTGTACCCGCACTCTTGGGCACATGTGCCAAGTTCTTTCTGGAAAAAGTCCAGACCTAGTCACACTATGCCTTGCCAGCTTATCTTAACCCTTGTCAACCCTATAAGGACTACAGTGATAGAAAGTGGTAGAAATAATAAACTAGATGACCCTCAGCCTATGCCCTAGCATCAGGTATTGCTGGAATCCATAAGAAGATAATACTCAAGTAAACTGGTTAGCTGCCTCTGTGTGCTCAGCCCCACCCAGAAGAAAGATCACTGGCCATAAGAAAGGGCTTTTTCTGCTTCTCTGAGCCTCAGCTTCTCTTTTGTGCAGTGAAGATCATAGCTTTTTCCTGGCAGGACTGTCAGGAGAGTAAGGAAAATCGGGTCAAGTTTGTTCAAGTGCACAGAGGGGCTCACTTGTGCATCTGTTTGCCCACTGAGGGCACTTGTGTGTTGCTGCAGCAGGGGTCTTGAGTTTGATGGCTTCTGGGGAGGGAGATGTAGCAATCCAGTGCTTTCTAGGAGATTGTCTGGGGTTCAAGTGACTCATCTCAGTATGAGCCTGTATGGGGCTAATTATTCACTGGATCCACCCAAGGTTATGTTATTAAAGGTAGAGTATTTGGGAAAAGAGAGTGGATGATCATGCTGGACTGGGTCCCAGTGAGATTTATTGAAACTGGCCCCACGTTCTCAGAGGGAGATTGACTAAGGAGGAGGTTGGAAAGCCAGAAATAGTGTCATAAGGGGAAGATAGAATGGGAAAAGTCTGTCCACCTGTTCCCCAAGGGCAGAACTGGGAGAGAGGGTAGACAGATTTCTGTTCATCTCACAAAAAGCCCTTTGCACTGAAGCAAGCAGAGAGGCCCTGCCTGCCCCCAGTCATCCCTGCAAGGTACCACCTCTGAGGAGTTTTCGTGACCTTGGTATCTGTTGTCCCTCTAAATATCCCTCACCTGCCTTCCTTGGGGCTGAAATGCCTCCATTTGTCACTGCCATGGGTCAGAGCATTGAAGGCCCTGCTTAAAATGCAAACATGTTATCTTGGAGGAGAGATCACAAGCAGACTCATGTTTGTATAATACAGGGGCCACCAACCCCCATGCTCTGCACAGCCGGGCAGGCAATGCTGATGAGGGCATAGAGCCTGCCTGGACCTCCTGGGGTGTGGCAGCTCAATCAGGGTGACACACTGGAATGTAGCCAAGGTGCCCATCACCCACTTTTTCAGGAACCAGGAGTCAGCTGTTCCCATAACATGTCCTGGTTTATATATGTTGTCACCTAATTCAGCAACAGAGCTACAGGCCACATTTGGACTCCATGCCACCATTTGGCAGCCTCTGACTTAGTTGCTGTTACCCAGCACTCACGATGAAAGTCCTAGAGTGCAAGTGGGGCAGGAATGGCGAAGCTCTCTTGCCCAGTTTAGGCCTATGAGGCCCTGGCAGGGCTGGGGGATCAGAAGAGGTTCCCTCACTAGGACCAAGGGGCCAAGTCACAGGGCAAGGCTTTGATGGTCTAGAAAGGACAGGCCAAAGAGATTTTCAGGTGTTGCCTCGGGGGACAGAGGCAGAGGGAGAAGCTTTGCTGGTGCTACCCTGTTGTGGGCATGCTGGTCACAGGGGCCTGATTCTGGGCTGGCTTGTATCATGGGGCGTCAGGTCTAAGCCCCCCGGATGGCCAGGAGAGGCCATAGGAGATGGTATCTGGGGAGGCAGGCCCAGAGAACTACTGGGGTGCCAGGCGCAAAGCCAGCCAGCCTCATGCAAGTATCATGCCCAGCTGGCCCTTATTAGCGGTGAGGATGTGGGGGCAGAGGGGGTTTGGACCAGGCTGAGGCCGGTCAGCTGACCTACTCATATCTTAGGGTGGGGGGAGAGGGGGAGCTGAGCCTGAACTCCCGGGCATCTGTCTGATCCATGCCTTGCGTCGCAGGCCACATTTCATTTCCTCAGTCCTTCAGCATTTGCAGATAGTCCCCATGGGTCTGGCCAAGAGGCCCTGCCCAGGGAGAGTCCAGCAGGCATCCTGGAGGAAAGGACGTGGGTCCAGAAGTGTTTTCTTCAGGAGGAAGACTGACTGCTCCTCACAGCATCCCCGAAGGCCTGAGGCCTGAACAGCATGGAGTATGTGTGCACTGTAAGCAACTCTAGAAGGTCAAGGGGAGCAGAAGAGGCAGTGGCAGGAGCAGAGGCTGGAAAGGACTCTGGGGCCTCAATTGCCATGAAGGGTTTATCATGAAAGCAGTAGAAACAGAAGGGTGCTCAGGCAGGGAACATGACTATGCCACATGGGGCCACTGAGGAGAGGAGCTAGGAGGATGGGAGAGGCCCTGGGTGGGGCTGCATGATCTCAGGCTACCTATGCTCTCCTTCAGGGCCCCCTTTTGCCCCCTGAGCACTCGAGTCTAACAGGTGGGATGTGTATAGGACAGGAGCTTCCTCCTGGGGTCCCAGTCTGGGAAGCAGGGCATGATCCTGCTCCCAAAGCCCTGCCTGAGCCCAGAGCAGCTCAGCCCAGCCCAGCCCTGCAGCATGTGGATCCCTGGGAGGGACTGTTAAGTCTCGGCTGGGGAAGGAGGTGGTGGTCCTCTGGGACCAGTAATTAAAGCCTAGCACATTGCAATTCACTAAAAGAAGGCCTGGCATAGAGGGAAGAATAGCACCCAAAGCCTGGGCAAGGGCCCAAGAGAGGCCCAAAGCTGCTTCTGCATGAGGCCTCTGGGGTGCCAGGCCCCAACACCTTAATTTACAGTCTTCAATTCCTTCCTGCCAGCAAAAGGGTTCGTGCCATCCCCATTTTTCAGATGAAGAAACATTTTAAGAGGTCAGGCAACTCTGGTTCAAGATCCCATGAGCCAAGAAGCTCACTGGGGTTAGAGTGTGGTCCTCCTTACTGGGCATTTGGGGATAGGAGGGCTGCTTAACTCCAAGGGAGGCTGTCTAGTGGTGGAGGCCCAGGCAGGCAGCAGGCCTGAAGCAGGAATGGGTTTGGGCAGGGTAGATTTTCCTAGTACCCTTCATGACACTCCCCATGTTTGGGGTCTTTGGGTGGGAGATGACTGGGATCACAGGTCACAGTGCAGTGACTGAAAAGAATTAGCCGCCCAGGACCTTAGGCTGAGCTGTCATTCGTGCACTCACTGTTGTGTGATCCGAGAAGTGTTGTGCCTCTCTGGACATCTCATCTGTACAGAGCTTGGTTTCTCTCATGGTTCCTTGTAGCCTTAACAGTGCGACTGACTTAGGAGGACAGATCCCTGACAGTAAATGGAACTAACTCTTGTGAGGCCTTTCCTCCTTCATCAATCCCACAGATTCCTACTGAGCCCATTCTCATGCCAGGAATGTCTGCATTCCTTTTGTCCCCTGCTGGAGGTGGGCTGTCTTAGCCCCACAGCAAGGCCCAAAGAGGCCCCTGCAGCCCAGTGGCCAGTTTGTCACCTGAGTGTGCTTTATGTCCTCCCTGTGGCCCTGACCAAAAGGCCATTCCCTCCCACATAGGGCCCACCCCTCCTTTAAGCAGACCACCTGTCTTCCACAGAGAGCAATTGAGGCTGAAGAGGTGACGTCCTCAGATGGGCACTGTTTGGCCAACGCAAGTAAAAATAACATCAAATTTCACATAAAAACCTACATTTTGCTTTTCTTTAAAAAACCCAGCAGGTTGACATTGCCAGTCCACAGGCACCATAGAGCACCGGGGCTGCCACCTTTGGCAGGATAGCACCCCATCCCCACCTTAGACTGCAGGTCTGACCCCAGCACCCTAGGTTTCACTGACATTGGGCAGATTACATTTTGAAGCTTATCTATTAAAAGTCACAGCCGAGGAACTGATTGCAAACTGAGTTTTAAAGGTGTTTTCTAAGAATTCTCCCCTCCCCCCACAAAAGGAGAGGGTACACCAGGTGGGGCAACTGCCTGGGGAATGACAGGGAGGTGGGAGGTGTGAAAGGGCTCAGAATGCTTGGGGATAATACCATATTCCCTTTGCTTGTCAAGTACTTGGTTGGCAAAGCCTGAATACGAACACCGATAGGATTCTTCTTGTTCTAGAACATGATTCATTCATTGCAATCAGTCATATGACCCTCATGGCATCCCCAATAGGGCATCATTGTGGGAGCTTTTGTTCCCATTTGTAGCAAACCAGAAAACTGGAGCTCAGAGAGGTGAAGTGAGACGTCCTGGGTGCTGGTGAGGACAAGACTCTGACAAGGACTCCTACCCCTAACTCCCAGTCCAGTGCTCGTCCTGATCTAAGCCTCCATACAAATGGGCTCTGAGGTGATCTTTTTTTCTTGTGCATTTTTAAGAATGCTCTTTTTAGTTAATATGCAGGAGGGATTTCGATGTTCTCATACATAACCTTTTGCTGAAACGACAACGTGCGATAAAAGGGTCCCAGGAGAGCTGGTGTAATTTGGGTTGTGAGGGACAGAGAATACCAATGCAGGAGCCTCTCCAGAAGGCCTGGCAGCTCCCAGGAGCTGAGACACTGGGGATACTTGGCCACCCCCTCGGCCCAGCCCCAGCTTGCTTCCATGTTGGGCCCTGGGATCATGTGTTCATTCAGATTCAAGTTCAACTCTGATTTTCTTTATTCTGCTCCCATTTTGGGGTGAGGACCTCAGTTTCAGAGGAAGGAGTTTAGGGGCAAAGAAAAAAATGGGTCTCCTGGACCAAGAGGGATCAAGAAGGGTGGTTGGGGACAGATGTCAAAGCCCCTTTTCTAGGCAAGAGCTGGCTAGTTGGGGGTGTCAGTCAAAGGAGCCCATGCTAAGGGCGCATTGAAGGGCATGCTCAAGTTCTATTCACGTCTGCCCTTGGCCCCAAAGGATCAAAGAGGGGGGCTTGGGAGGTTCCAGTTAATTGAGGCTGATTCTAAATTGGGAGACTTAATAAATGGTAATTATCCTCCTGTGGGAGCAGACCAGAGCCAAGCAATGCCTCTGGGAGTAGAGATCATGGAGGCAGAGCCCCTTTCCCTCCCATCCACCTGAGGGCTCTGAGAATTTCCCCCTGCAGAGGCATCAGGGGCACTGGTGTAGGACAGATCTGGAGCAGGCCAAGGGCTCATTTCCTTCCTCCCATGTGTGGTTGTACCTTGGACACGCATGGAGCACATCTGTGCTTACACATTTGTGTGAATGTCTTAAGTTTGTGTGCTGGTACTGGCCCATCCTGCACTCAGCTACCTCCAGGTCTCCTCCCTCCAGCACAGCTGCCCCCCTTATCTCTTCCACCAGATATGGAGCAAGGAGGACAGAAACTCAGTCTGAAATTACAACAGGAGATGGGCTTTCATGTCTGGAGAGCAGTGCTTGGCTGTGTAGACAAAGATGACAGAGCCTGATTTCAGTTCCACCCAAAGAAGAACCTTCTATCATACAGAAGTGTTGTGGGCTCCCCAGAACGAGTT
The DNA here is from genome assembly GCA_028644305.1 of Xerus rutilus. Taxonomy (NCBI): domain Eukaryota; kingdom Metazoa; phylum Chordata; class Mammalia; order Rodentia; family Sciuridae; genus Xerus; species Xerus rutilus. Next base: position 56,826,598 of record CM053402.1, read on the forward strand.
GAACATCCCATCTTAGTAGGTATGCAAGCAGATACCAAATGTCCATATTCCTCCTTTTTGTAGCCCCTTCTAACTTTTTGGGGCCATGAATTTCCCCAATTGGTACCAAGAAGTTGTGTGGGAAGTAAAAGAGTGGACTTGTATGTGTGTCTGTGTTGTGTGGGCATGTGTGTTGGGGGGAGGTGTGGGTGTTGGGTACCTATTTCCATGCTGTGTGTGTGGTGTGTGGCTCAGAAAAGTGGGATGGGTATTTCTTTGCATTGTATATTACCATGAAATATAATATGTGCACTTGGGCAAATGGTGGTGTTTATGGGAAGGAGGCTATGCCAAGACCTCCACCAACTTCATCTTGGTTCATTTCTTCCCACTGCAATCCCCTCTCACTCATCCTGCCCCCAGGACAGACTTGGGAGGTTCCCAGACACCAGCAGCCCTTCCCGTTCATGCTCCCTTATCCCAAAGACATTAGTACCAGCACATAGCTTTTGACTTTATTCTTGCTCCTTAGACAAGGGCAGACCTAGCAAATGGTGAGGGGGGACCAAAGGGACAAGGGAGGAGATCTGGTCACTGCACAGCCTTTCCCGGGAGATCCTGAAGGAAGAGGGTCTCTGAGTTTCTGCAGCATCTGGGCCAAAGAGACCTTTGCCATGGGCATTTCCAAACAAGCTGGAATATTTCTAGAAATGTTATGTTTCTAGAAATGAAAGCATATCTGGAGACATTTCTAGAGATGAGATGGTAAGCATTTCTGGAGGAGGGGCATTTCTGACAATGAAATGGGCATGTTTGAGGATAAAATGAGACTACTTAGAGATAGCAGAGGATTTTTTTTTTTTTTTTTTTGAGTGAAGATGAGGACTTTCTAGCTTCTGAGCATGGCCAGAAATGTAACATTTCTGAGAATGAAATCTTTCTAGAGATAAACTGTAGTGCCTCTGGAAGTGGAATGATTTTAAAGATGATGCTGGAGTATTTCTGAAAATAAAATAGGGCACTTCTGGAGATGAGGTATTTTTGGAGTTGAAATGCAACATCTCTGGAGATGGGATGTGGCATTTCTGGAAGTGGAACATCCTTGGAGTCAGGATGGAGCCTTTCTGGAGAGTGTTGACATTTCTGGAGATGGATCATATTTGAAAATAATAGGAGGTATTTCTAGAGATGGAACGTTCTGGAGCGAATGGATCTCTTGCTTAAAAGGAAGTATTCCTGGGGAGGAAATAAGTCATTTTCAGAGAGAAAGGACGTTTTTGGATTGAGAATGGACTTTTCTGGAGATGAGAAGTTGGCTATTTGAAGGTCTCTTAAGGCACAAATAGGGGAGGATCTCATGTGGCCCAAAGAATCCCCTCCTGTGACTGTTGTTTTGCAGGAGATGGGCCTGAGGCCCAGAAGGGAACCTGCTGCCTGGCTCACTCCTGTAAGTGGTACAGCACGCCTTCTGGGGACCTTGCCGAGGTCTGCTGCTGCCCTTGTCCTGTCCCCCCAGGCCTAAACAGGAATCCTCCAAGGGAGGCCCAAGCCTTCCCAGTCCTCCTCTCAGGGTCCCTACCCCCACCTGGGTGGGCCTCTGTCCTCATCAGGCACTACAGAATGGTTAAATTTAATTGAGTTCAGTTTTTTTAGCGCCAGCTGAGGCTCTCTCCCTAGACCCTCTAATAGTCGCCTCCACCCCTTTTCGAGCCCCCTAACAGTCCCTGCTTTGGAGTAACCCCTGAAGCTGAAGGGTGGGGTGAGGGCTACAGAACTGACCATGGGCAAAGGCCCACATTCCTGCTTGGGCCCAACCTAACTGCAGGGTGTCAGCCACCTACTCCTGTGATACTGAGGCTTGTCCCCACTTGAGATACTCTGGAGCCCCAGAGTAACTATTTCTCTTTCTTAATTGAAATTTCAACCTCAGTGATCCTGCCTCAAAAATGTGAGGAGGTAGAGACCCCTGCCCTGGCTGGGTATGTCCCCTCCCCTGCTCCCAGAAGGAGAGAGGCATTGTTGGCTACTATTCCCCAGGGGATAGGTGGCTTTCCAAGCCCTACACATTGGTGATGGGGCACAGGATACAGGACTGGCTCAGGGTGATGGGGGCAGGGGAATCCGAGGTGGGCTTAGGCCCAGTTATGGCATACCGCCATAGAAGGGTTGACCTCTCATCCCTAACAGCTGGGAGGAAGGTGGGGAGGAAGGACCTGAGGCAGGTGGGAAGCAGGGCTGAGCTGAGGTAGCAGGATGAAGTGGGGTCCCAGGAGAATCGCTGCCTCCTCCTCATCTGGTGGGGACCTGGAGGGTGTCTGGGGTGGAGTGAGGGGCTGTGACTCAGGCAGAGTGTGATGGTGGCTGATGGCTGCAGGCCCAGTTCCTGGTTCAGCGCTGGGTGAGGCGGCTGGCCGGGTGGGCTGGGCCAGGCTGGGGGTTGGGGGCAGGCGAGGAGCCTGTTTTCCCGGCTGGCTGCTGCGGTTGGGGTGGGCGGAGCATCCGGGCTGGGTGCTGGGTCACCACACACACACACCCCACACTGGGTCACCACACACATACTCTGTCCCTTTGCTCTCTCTCACCACCTGGGTGGTCTCTGCCACCCCACCGAGGCTTGCCTGGCCTGTCTGCTGGAGAAGGGCGGGGGCAGAGGACTCCTGAAGACCAGTGAGAAACAAGGAGAGTCATGGATTTGAGCCTACACCTCCATGAGCTTCTGAAGGGCAATTGTGTGGCTGAGACTGCCAGCCTCCAATCACGTTTGTGCAGACACGGACAAACCCAGCCCCAGGCAAGGGAACTACGTGCTCTGGTCTACATGCCCTGGTCCTCAGTGCCTGCAGGAGTCCAGAGAAGCTGCTTGTGGGCCTCTGGGTCTCAGTTTTCCCCATCTAGGAAATAGGTCTGCTTGGTGGGAATTGTTGGAACAAAATTGAAAAGGAAGTGCTCAGTGCCACGGCTATTGTTTTTAACACACATCTCTGGGCAACCACATAGTAGGAACTTGGGGAAGGTCAGGAGTGATCATCAGTATTATTTCTGAAATGGCATTTTCCTGACATCCGGGAAGTGTCTGTTGACAGGAGCACCCTGCTTAGGCTCTTTCTTCCCTGGGGGATACAGGTTTTGTGACAAGGAAGATTGAGGCAAAGGGAGTGAAAAATGGAAGGGGAGAAGCAGGAGGCACCCACCTCCCCACACACACTGGCTCACACATACAAGTTGCTGCCAGTGCTGAACACTCTCTGAAGGATGCAAGCTCAACAAGGCCCTGTCGCCATAGCTCAACTGACTCCTGGCTACTTGTGTTACATGTTCACAGCTTGTGGTTGTTGGGGATCTGTGGCTCTAGTTGCCCTCCAAGTGAGGGTGGGGGGACAGAGATGGCTGGACAGGATGGGACATGTCAGCCTCCAGAATCCGGTGCAAATGAAAATGTACCATCCCATTTGCAGTCCATTTGCTTCCCAGCCCTGACCCTGAGTGGGAGGAGGTGGAGGAGGAGGAGGAGGAGGGGAGATGTAGGGAGAGGTGGGTGATGATGCAGAGAGAGGCTGGCAGCTAGGGGTCAGAAGCAGGGAGCTCTAGGGCCAGGGATGCCTGCTGCCTGCCAGACTGGGGATGCTGTTCTGTCCAAGCTCTAGACACCCCATCCCCACCACACATTCCAACACCTGTCCCCCTCCCCTGACCTCTGCATTACCCTGCCTCCCTCCCTCGGGGATTTTGAAACTATAGGCTTCCATGTAGTGGCCAGGCTAGGCGTCTAGATCTGTTGGGGATGACCTGAGGCCACCTGGGGTGGGTCTCAGGCGCCAGCTCAGCCAGCCAGTCGGCTGTTGGGGCTGACCTTATCACCTTGGGCACAGACAGGGCAGCAGCTGCCTGGCCCCTCCCCACATGCACACAGCCACCTTCTGAGCTGACATGACTCACTGGTGCAAGCAACGCCCTCTCCCCACTGGGGAGGGGAGTGGAAGCCTCCAGATGCTGCATTTGCACCCCTGAGGAGAATCAGGCCAGGCTGAACTCCTGCCGAAAGAGACAACCAGGGATCAGACATCAGTATCCCAGGTGATGGGGGCTGCTTACTTGAATGGGCCAGTCCCGGTACCTCAGGTTCTGGGCCTGGTATCTATCTAGAGTCTTGGGAGGCCCTGTGGACCCCCACATTCCAGGGGGAAAAATCTGTATGGCATCATGCTGACCAAAACTCAGCCTTTAGGTCTCCTCCCTGCCCCACACTGTTCCCCGGTCCCCTTCTAGGAGGATCCTGGCCAGGGGTTGCCAGTTTTCCCTGTCATCCAAAGAAGCCTCAGTGGCCAGTGGGGTCCTGAGGTCCCAGGTGTGCCTCTTTCTATGAAATACCACCCAGAGTCTCTGAACCCTGACACAGCTGCCTTTGAGAGCTGGGGTTGCCATCCCTGCTATGGCTCCCCACTCTTGACAGAAAACTGGTTTGTCCCCTCAGCCCTGTAGATGACCAGGTGGATGAAAGAACTGACGTGGCGCCAGAGCTTTCTGCAGGTACAAGCATTTCCCATAAGGTCACCTAGTGAGGCAGGAAAACTGGGCTGAGAGAGTGGAAGAATTTGCCCCAGGCCACATAGCCATGATCAGAGGCCCTGGTTGGGATTTGAACCAGGTCTCAGAGCAAAGCCCTGTTGGCCATGCCTCCCCAGAACACAGCTCCAGGGAGAGATGCCTAGTGGGACAATGCTATTTTTTTGTGTGTGTGTTTATTTCTGACCCTCACCTTGTTGCCCACCCGTGTAGCAGCCCCCGGCATCCAGACCCTGTCTTGGTTTTCTCCAGAACAAAGCAGCTTCTGCTAGACATGCCAAAGCAGAGGCTTCAATGAGAGCAGGTGAAAGAAACCCAATCTTGCCTTTTGTTACTTTAAGGAGGGAGTGAAAGGAATGGATTTGCCCTTGAACACGGAATTGGGAGGCCAGGAGGACTGGGTGGGGCCCTGTGGAGAGAGGACAGGGACAGAGGTACCTGAGCTACCTGTCCCCCACCCCCATCAGAGCATCAGGATGTGGACACCATTTTAGTATGCAGCACAACACACACATATACACACGCTCACATGCATACATCCATATCACCCCCCACCCTCCCAGGTCCCCGGTAAACCATGCATATAGCATCTGACCAGAAAAGGGGGGGGGGGAGAAAAGAAAAAAGAATGAGAAAAGGAAAGAGAAAAAGATTAGTGGGGAGAAAATCGGATTCTGGAGTTACCTTAGTTACCAGCTCCTAATGACTTGCTGGGCGGGCTCAGCCACCTTCCTGAGCAAGAGGACCCTCCCTCCCAGGCCCCTCCATCACCCCATTAAGACGGGGCCCTTGTTCATGAGTTCTGCAGCAGAAAGGGAAGAATCAAGGACTTTTCAATAAGAGAGAACTCCCTGGGTGGTTTTGAATAGTTGCTTTTTGTGTGCCGGTGAGGGACACGTCCTCGTCCTCGGCTCTCTGCCCTGGCCGCCTCCCTCCACCGGCTCCGTCTGGAACCGCCTGCTCCCGGTTCTCCACACGGATGAGCTTGTATCTCCGGGAGCTCAGTCCTTTATTGTTCTTGCCTTTCCCCTCCTGACACCCTCAGCTTAGTGGAGGCCACAGGCAGTGTTTACATCTCAGGGAAGCCAGAGGATCCCCGAGGTCATTTTAAAAGGGCTTAAAACCTGGTGCTTTGCATGAAGGAAACAAAAGCATGCTCCCACATCCAGGGTGCTGGGCCTGTCGACCAAGGCCAAGCTCATGGCCATTGCTTCAGTGCCAGTGGAAGAGGAATGAATGGAGAAGAGGCTGGCCCAGGGGAGATGCAGGTGGAAAATGAGGGAGATGCGTAAATCCGTTTTATCAGACACTGCATATCTTAGGAAAGCACATTTCAGCTCTTTTGGCAAGCTGGTCATACCCTTAAATTTTCTAATAAAAAGGAATTACATTTGCGGAAAAGGCAGTAACCAGCCTCATGTCAGTGTGTCTTGTGCAGACCATAATTCCTGTCTTGGGTGCCTACCAGCTCCGGGGTGGGAAGGTAGCTTCCTGTAGCCACAGGTGATCTGTAGGGGGGCCAAGGGGCAGGGATACAGAGGCATACAGAAGATACCAGGCAGTGCCGTGTGGCTTTGCCCTGCCTTCCTCTCTCTGTCCTAACCACCCTCCAGCACAACTGCAAACCATGCTTCCAGGTGTACCATAGACTGGGCTCACAGAGGCCCCCGGAGGCTTACAGCAGACATTTTAATAAATATTTGTGGAATGAATGAATGGATTCCTATTGCTGAGGCCTGGGGTGGCTGGAAGGTTGCTCAGAGGTTGGGATCTTGGTTGAATGAATGAATGAACAAGTGGATGCTCTCCAGACCCTGAAACCACCAATCTGGAAGGACTTACAAACCCTGCCCCCCAGGCCCTGGAACTGAATTCACTGGAAAGTGCCCCAAATCATATCAGATTCTCTTTTTTTTTTAATCATGCATTCTTTGTTTCAAAAAGGAAAGAGAGAACAGAAGCATGTGAGGTCAGAAGTTCATGTCCATAGAGCTCCATGCCTGAAGTCCCTCAGTCCAGGTTAAGGGCCAGTCTTTTAGATCTTCCAGGTATTGGGAATTCTCTGCATTTCTCACTTGGTTTGAGGTTTTATTCCATGCACCCCTTTCACATACACTGACAGTCTCAGTCATGCCCAGTCTTTTGTGGGAGTGTTCTAGAAGTAGCCAGCTACAGAGGGGTCCTGCCATTTTTTTCTATTGCAAATACATTCCAGTTCCCAGTTTTAAGCAACATCATGTGACAGAACTCTACTTCAAGTGAGCACTTAAAAATAGTAGCCTTGCCGGGCATGGTGGCGCATACCTGTAATCCCAGCACTTTGGGAGGCTAAGACAGGAGGATGGTGAGTAAGCCAGCCTCAGCAATGGCGAGGCGTTAAGCAACTCAGTGAGACCCTGTCTACACAAAACACAAAATGGGGGGAGGTGGCTTAGTGGTTTGAGTGCGCCTGAGTTCAATCCTCGGTACCAGGAAAAAACAGTAGCCTTTGTGATTTGGGAGGAATCTACCCACTTCCATGCTCAGATCCAGGTCCTAAACATTTCTTATACTACCATGTGTCAGGTCCCCAAGGGTGCAGGACAACAGTGTTTTGGAAGGGTGAAGAGGTTCCTAAGTAGTATTATCCAGGAGCCCAACTGTCCTCCTCCCTCCCAGAGATCACTGTTAGCACCCAGGCTCCATCAGAGTGGTTTATGCCAGTGCCACCATAAACCACTATGCTAGAGCATGTAGGGTGGCAGATCTCACACGCAGGTGTTTTCTCTGGGGCTGCCTTTTGACCTCAGTGTGGAGGCAGCCCCCTTCCCCATGTGTCAGGCTTCTGAGGTTCAGCCAGCAGAAACTGGCTCCAGGCTTGTCTGGTCTGGTATGGGAAGCTGCATGCAGAAATGTGTCCAATGCACAGCTCCTGTCTTGGGGCCTGCTGAATCTCAGTCCCTGGGGATGGCCCAGGAATCTGAATTGTAACAAATAAATCAGATACCACTGGTGCCCGCCAGAAATGGGAACCAGCACAGGGCAGAATAGAGCCAGGGACATTTTAGGCTGGGTGGGGCCTGGTCTGCTCTGTAGTCTCCTGGCTGGGTGGAGGGAAAGTGAACAGGCTCGGCAGGGAAGAAAGGTGGAAGGGGAGACCTACAAGGGTGCTGTCTCCCTAGGTGCTAGTTTGGGTAGCAAGATCATTCACCCACGGCTTCTGCACAGTTCTGGGCATTTTGTAGATGCTCAGGAGACTATATAGATGTGAGTGATGAATAGTGGCATATGGGAACGCTGAAGAAGGCACAGATTTGGGACATGCTGACTTTTAGGGTTCTCGTGGAATTTCCAAGATCACTCTACCTTATCTTATACTCAGCATGGTTGGAGAAGATTCAGCAGCCATCAGGTAGCGTGGGATTCAGGTTTCCCTGGAGTTCCATTGCTGGCCCATCTGCCCTAGGTAGCTCTTCCCTCTCAACCTCTGTTTGCTGTTCTGTAAAGTGGGCCCAACCATTGCAGCACCTTCAGGGTGGCTGGGAAGGTTGGCAATCAAAGAGGAGATAGCCTTGCTCATAACTACTCCCTATGGCAATTTTCAGGGGCAATCTTGGTGTGGTTTTCATCAAAATATATTTTTTTAACCTACAAAAGAAAAGGTAGTTGTACGTAAAAAAAAGAAAAAACTATACAGGTACATAAATAGGTTAAAGTTCTTCTCTAGTCTTCCCTGGAGGTCATTTATTTTACTGGTTTAAGGTGAGTAGGTGAGTCTTTGGATGTGTGTGTGTGTGTGTGTTTACATATATTTAAATCTTCGTTGATCACCTACTGTGTGCGGAACCTTGAGGATTCAGAAATGCATAAACCTGAATTCTGCCTGGAAAATGTTGCTTACAGTCCTATTGGGAAGAACCACCCCTAAGCTGATAAATTACCCTTGAATGGAGAGCAGGGCTTAAGGTGATAAAGTAGAGGAGGTGCCAAAGAAGGGGCTAACTGGCAGCAGAGTAGGGAGGGGATCAGAAATGAATTTAATGAGCAATCAGGAAGTATTAGAGAAAGGACAGGGACTGGGGATATAGCTCAGTTGGTAGAGTGCTTGCCTTCTGTGCACAAGGCCCTTGGTTCAATCCCCCAGCACCACAAAAAGGAAAAAAAAAAAAAAAAGGAAAAGCTTAGGGAAGCATCCAGAGAAATGGAAGTGTTTGGAACTCCCAGGATCAGCCACTACAGGAAGCCCTCATGGGGCATTGGGTCCAATTTTATTCTGTAGGTGGCAGAGCTGAGAAGTGGCTTGGTCCTGCCTTTGAAATCTGCAGTCTCTCCAGAAGTTTGCCCGAGGGTGAGTGGAGAGCACCTAGGCGGCATCAGGGCAGGCTGGAGCAGGCACCGGGACCGTGGCCCCATGACAGAAGTCGCAGCCTCAGGAGAGGGGTGGGCTCGGGCATGGGAGGGGAGCTGCGATTGGCGCGGGCAGTGGGCGGAGCCCGGCGACCACTGGGGACAGGGACCGGTGCGTTGAGTTGATTTGACCCAGAGAGCCCAGGGGTGACCTGCCGGTGGGAGGCGTCGCTCAGGGCTCAAGACCGCTGCCTGCCAGCCCACCACGCCGCGGTCCCACCATGAACCTTTCCTACCAGCACCTGTCAGTCCTGGAGCCACCACGGGCCTTTGTGCAGCTAGTCCTCCAGGGATGCAATGATCACCGGACCTGGCAGAGGCCCCGGGGGTGCCACTCTGCCCCCACCCACCACCTCTGATGTTCAGCTGCTCCCCAGAAAGAAAGACCTTGTCACAAAGAGAGGAAGGGAGGGAGAAGACTTCCGCAAGCAGCCCATCTGGGAGCCAGCGTTATTCTTCTGATTCAAGAAAACATCTGTTCAGTTCTCTTTCAGAGAGGCAAGCAGAGAATCCGAGGCCCGGGTGCTGGGCAGGAGGTGGAGACTGGTGCTGAGCCCTGAGCTTGTCCCAAGGTGGTTAAGACCAGCCACCACTGCTCCCAGTTCCTCTTCAGACTCCTGCTGGGGGCTCCTGCACTCCCTTAAGATGTCCCTGACTGTCACTGCCTCCCCTCAAGAATGGGGACCCCTAAGGCAAAAGTCATAGCCTGTCCCAAAGTGCTATGTGTATTTATGGAGGAACCTTTCATTATTTCTCTTTCCCTCTCAAAAATGTGCACACACTTCAGTCGTGTTTTTGAAAGATATGGCTGCCAAACAAACTGCATTTATTACATAATGATTAATTCATTGCATCCATTTCTTATTAATCAAAGACATCCATAACTGCCTATCTGAGCTTTGGGTATGGGGAGGGGGGCAGAGCAAGCAGAGCCTCCAACTGACATCTTTCCAGCCTAGAGCAGGGGCACTAGTGGATTTGTGTCAATGCCACCTCGTTTAGGGTAAATGCATAGTACCCCTGAGATTTCTAGAAGAGATGGAGACAGCTCATGGACCCACACACATCACTTCTCTAACCCCCCAGGGCTGCCTGGGAAGTTTTATAATCCCTTCTCTAGCCAGCTACTTGGCACTTAGCCTGCTGGCTGACCAGTGACTTTTCAGAGGTTGAAGGATGTCAAGGGGACCAGTCACCATCCATTAATGGCAGCTGGGGGGGAGCCTGGGGCCCAAGCTGAGGTCAGAACCACCCTGGGCAGAGCTTGAGGGTAGTTAACAGGACTATCCTGGCAAACTGGTCCTGAGCTGGGACAAGGTCGTTGCAGATGATCAATCTCTTGTCTCCAAGGGACAAGGCAGGCTTGTGCTTTTGGCCCTTGGGACAGATGCAAAAGCTGAGCCTGGCCTGTGCCATACATTCTTCTTCACTGCCTCACCTAACACTGTCCATATGACCAGGCACCAACAGAGTGTCTCTGCTCTGAAAATCTTCATGGGCTTGTGTGGATGGTGGCAAATGCCCTAATAAGTCATTGTTGTCCTTGTTTTTTTTTTTTTTGGTACCGGTAATTGAACTCAGGGGCACTCAGCCACTGAGCCCCATCCCCAGCCCTATTTTGTGTTTTATGTAGAGACAGGGTCTCACTGAGTTGCTTAGCGCCTCGCTGTTGCTGAGGCTGGCTTTGAACTCGCGATTCTCCTGTCTCAGCCTCCCTAAGTGCTGGGATTACAGGTTTGAGCCACTGCGCCCGGCTCATTGTTGTCCTTCAGAGGATTGAGCAGGATTGAGGAACCAACAGGTTTGAGGAACCAATAAGAGGACACTTAACCCAAAATCAGCAGGACAGAGAGCGTGTGATGGTTGGCTAGGGAAGGCTTCCTGGAGGAGGTGCTGCTCCAAGAACATTGGGTAGCCACCTTTGGGTGTTTATTATTTTTTAATTTTGTGCTGGGGATGGAACCTAGGGCCTTAAGCATACTAGGCAAACACTCTATTGCTGAGCTACACCCCCAGTGCAGGTCTACGTTTTAAGTGTCTATTTTGTGGAACATGCTTGCTCTTGGGGGCTTTTGACATCCATTGTCACGTTTCATTACACCAACAACCATGTGAAGTGGGCAGGAGCTTCAGTATATTTCCAGTGACTTAAGCTAAGGATCCAAGAGGGGAGGTTGCTTGGCCACCTGGGTGACTCAGCCATGATAAAACTCCAGGTGGTTCTTTAAAGATGATAGAAAAGATGTAGGGGGTGGGAGGTGAGGCTGGCATACCTGGTGGAAGAAACAGTGAATGCAAAGCGTGGCCATGCAGGAGCAGAGGTGTTTGGCCTATTGTGCTGCAGTGAGCAGGGGCGGGCTTGGGTCATGGAGAGCCTGGAATGCTGGCTTCAGGGAGCAAGGGTACCCGCTGTAGGTGTGTAAGAAGAGAGCGTGACGTATTCCTACTACAATTCACTGGGGGTTTCAGCTCCTGGAGGGACACCCCTCCCTCTGCCTGCCTGAATCTTTTTAGGCACCTTGCAACAAGCATACCTCCCGGATCCGATGCATCTGTTCCTGCACTGGAGATGGCAGCAAGGATGGCATCAAGCATCAGGAAGATACACAACATGTCAGCCCTCGGGGGCCTCCTGGACCTCCCCTCCCTCCCTGCGGTGCCCATCTCTACTGTGCCTGTCCAGAAAGAGGCTGAATGGAGGCCAGCATCTGCCCGTCAGCACAGAGTTCCCGCTCTTAGCACCAGCTTGCCCAGGCTGCCTCTGGGGACAGTCCAGCCCGCCTCCCCTGAGAGCCAGTGCTTCCGATGGCTGCCGCCTAATAACTCTTCCGGCTGGAGATGATCCTTGATATTTACCCTGCATGGCAGCAGCCCTAATAGCAGCAGCTCTCCCTCCCTGCTCCTGCCTCCTGAGCCTCAGAGACAGCCCTACTCACCTCCTGAGCTGACATCCTCCATGCAATTCCCAGGCATCAGAGAAAGGCATGGACCTTTTTGTCCACTCTTGGTCACCTCAGGAGTGAGTAAGCATCCATCCAGGAACACTGTGCTTGCATTGTGTGGTGTCTTCTCTGAGATCCAGAGATGGCCTGTAAGAGAGTGTTATTAGCATTGTCCCGCCTTTTTTTCTTTTTGGTACTGGGGGATTGAACTCAGGGATACTCGACTACTGAGCCACATCCCCAGCCCTATTTTGTGTTTTATGTAGAGACAGAGTCTCACTGAGTTGCTTAGCGCCTCACCATTGCTGAGGCTGGCTTTGAACTCATGATTCTCTGTCTCAGCCTCCCTAAGTGCTGAGATTATAGGCGTGCCCCACCGCACCTGGCTGCATCATTCCCATTTTAAAGATAAGGAAACTGAGGCCCAGAAAGGAGACATTATGGATATAGGCCACTCTGGCCTCATCTTAACCTCCCTTTTGTTCCAGAGAGTGGACAATGTTCCTTCAGACTTTTCACATCTGCTGGTCTCTGCCTAGACTTCTCTCTTCCTTTCATTTCTCTTTTGTCTTTAGACTTCTGCTTGGGATGCCCTCCTGTCCCACACCCATATTCACTAAAGATGGCCAATGGCCTTTCCTTTTTTTTTTTTTTTAAAGTTATGCTGAGCACTGAACTCAGCCTCGCATATGTTAGTCAAGTTCTCTACCACTGAGCTACACCCCCAGCCTTCACCACCACCTTTTATTGCCCCTCTATGTATCCCTGGCCCCCGTGAAAAGCATGTGACTCCCACAAGGCTTCACTGCATATTTACTGAAAGTGTGAATAAGAGGGTGAGAGAATGTTGGTACTACTTAGGGTAGTTACTAGATGCAGTAACAAACCAACCCTGATGTTTCTAGATGTGTATTCTTCACAAGTGAAGTTGACAAGAGCTTCTTTTTTTTGGTACTGGGGATTGAACTCAGGGGCACTCGACCACTGAGCTACATCCCCAGCCCTATTTTATGTTTTATGTAGAGACAGGGTCTCACTGAGTTGCTTGCTTAGCGCCTCGCAGTTGCTGAGGCTGGCTTTGAACTTGCGATTCTCCTGTCTCAGCCTCCCTAAGTGCTGGGATTACAGGCTTGAGCCACCACACCCAGCTTGACAGGAGCTTTTGGTTGGTGAAAAGTTTGCTCCTTGCTGGTATAATCTGGGCTTGGTCCCATTGTGGAAAGTCCTGCTCCCATTCACATTCCACTGTCTGGAGTTCAGTCATGTGATTATGTCCAACTGCAAAGGAGGTTGGGAAATGTAGTCCAGCCATGGTCTAAGGAGTGGTCTTTATTTCTTTCTTTCTTTCTTCCTCTTTTTTTTTTTTTTTTGATACTGAGGATTGAATCCAGGGCCACTTTGCCACAGAGCTACAGCTTCAGTCTTTTTTATCTTTTATTTTGAGACAAGGTCTTGCTAAGTTGCCCAGATTGACCTTGAACCTATCATCCTCCTACCTCAGCCTCCTGAGTCACTGAGATTACAGGCATGTGCCACTGTGCCTGGCACTGTTAGTCTTTCCAATCACCAAAGCCAAGTCCTACCACCATGCCTGTTCATTTGCTCACACTGATGATTCTATTCTCACAACAACCCTGCAAGGCACTATTATTAGCCCCATTTACAAATGAGGAAGCAAAGGCCCAAATGGCCAGTTAAGGGCACAGTAGCTCCTGGAAATGCACCACTGATGTCTGGACATGCTTCAACCAAAGGCTGAGACCCTTAGCCCTGACTTTCCACACAAAACATTATGGACATTTGAAGAGGCAGGTGAGTGTCCAGACAAAATGACTTATATGTGGGCTGAGCTGAAGTTGCAACCTTCCTTTGCTCTGGCCTTTATGAGGGTTTTGCTTGATGGGAGCTGGGGGTGGTACAGTACATATCTCTGAGGGCCTGGCCCAGGGCTCAGCACTCTCCATCATTTCAGCTGTCCATTTTTGAAGGGCCTCTGTTCCTTTTCCATCCACTACACAGGGAGAAGATGGGCATGCATGTGGGGATGAAGAGTAGCTGTTAACTGCAAGTTTTGTGTTTCTGGCCCCTTATGATTGATGAATGCTCTCCTGTTAGACTTTCTGCTACTTAATAGCTGCCTCCTGCAAGAAAGCTGGAAAGTTGTGTGGTCAGGTCTGAGATGGTGTCTCATGCCAGGGAGCTCAGGCAGTGGCGCCTCACCAAGCCAGATAGCTCAGGCTTCCTGAAGAGGCAACATCTTATTGGCCTTTGAAAACTAAAGTGGTAGTTTGTCAGATCCAGGCATACTAGGCAGAAGGAAAAGCTGTGCTAAGGCTGAGAGGCAGCTTCTCAACTCTGGTCTCTGCCTCAGCCCCTAGAGCCAGGTCATTTCCCTGGCAGGTGATCTAGGTCTGAGGTCTTCTGACCCACTCGGCAACATCTCAACTTACTTGTTCATCTCAGCTCTAGTAGAGGAGAGAGGAGGCATGGGAAAAAGAAGAGGGACGAGAAGGGATTGGAGCTGAGCACCTACAGGAACCCATCTCTTTTTGCCCTGTCATTTCCTTGACCTCTCTCCCCTTGAGGACCCAGCTATGAATGGGGCACACCTCTTTGCCCTCCTCCAGGGCATTTGCCCTTATTAGCCACTTGCTCTGGCTGCAAGTACTCTCTGTATTTCTTCATCTTCATGCAGGACCTTCTCCCTGTACAATTTACTGACTTATATTTTTGCTTACTGTCTGTCCCCTTTCCTTGCATCTTTCCCCATCTCCCTCCAATATAAGCCACAACGAGGGCAGGATTTTTTTTCTTTTTTTTAATTTAATTATTTTATTTAAATGCGTTTCAAGTCATAGTACATATACAGAGTTCAATTTTTCCATTTCTCTGGTTGCAAACCAGATAGAGTCACACCATGCATGTGTCTTCATACATGCACCAAAGGTAGTGATGACGATCTCAGTCAACCATCATTACTATACCCATTCCCCTTTCCTTCCCCCTCCCCCCTGGAGGGCAGGATTTTTTTTTTTTTTTAAGTCTTATTAAGTGATGGATCTCTAGTCCCCGAACACAGTAGGTGCTCAATTAATGTTAAAGTATGAGTGAATTCAGCCTCGGGCAAAATGTGACCCTACTTCACAGAGGAGGGAGTGGAGGCCTAGGGCCTCGCAGCCACGTGGTAGGGTAGGGAAAGGCCCCGCGCCCCACAGGAGCCTCGGAACCTCGCCTCCCTCGCGGGCGGATCCCGGGCTGAGCGCTGGGCGGCGCTAGGGCGCCCGTAGCCATGGTTACAGCGCCCGAGACTTCTTGTATTTCCTGCCTTTTGTGCTCACCCAGGCCCCAGCCCCCAGCCCGGGCCCCCGCTCCTGATTGGTTGTCACTGCGGAGAGGCGGGGCGAGGCGAGCCGTGGAGCGGGCGTGGTTAACCCATGTGGGCGGATCAGCAGGGTAGGGCTTATCGCTTACCGGTGCGCAGAGGGCGGTTAACAAGCTGACGCTCTAGGGCGAGGCTGGAAAGGGGAGGGGCTTCCGGAATGGCTTTCCAGGAGCCCAGTTGGAGGGGGGTCAATGCTTTTTTTTGGTACCAGAGATTGAACTCAGGGGTACGCGACCACTGAGCCACATCCCCAGCCCTATTTTGTGTTTTATGTAGAGACAGGGCCTCACTGAGTTGCTTAGCGCCTCACCATTGCTGAGGCTGGCTTTGAACTCGTGATTCTCCTGTCTCAGCCTCCCAAAGTGCTGGGATTACAGGCGTGCGCCACCGCGCCCGGCTGGGTCAGTGCTTCTTGATGGCTGTCCCCCAACAGAAGAAGCTTCACAACTCGGGGGCCCCTCTCTTCGTAGTTTCTCTTGGTTTCTCAGGGTCTGAGAGAGATCTCGTGGGGCAGCGCCCCTCGTCTTCATTATAGTCCTTGTTGGTTGGACTCTGCCAGATTGGCTTTTCCCTCCCCTTCCCCAGGGCCATTACATGCCACTCTCTGTTCCTGGACACTTTTGTCGGGAGAGGGCACCAGAGATTGAACTCGGGGGACTGGGCCGCTGAGCCAAATCCCCAGCCCTATTTTGTATTTTATTTACAGACAGTCTCACCAAGTTGCTTAGTGCCTCGCTTTTGCTGAGGCTGGCTTTGAACTCACCTTCCTCCTGTCTCAGCTTCTGAAGCTGCTGGGATTACAGGTGTGTGCCACTGTGCTTGGCATGTTCCTGGACGCTTTTTAAAGTCCTTTTTTCCTAAGCTTGCCTCAGGAAGCCCTCCGTTTAGACCACCTCCTCCCCTTACACTTGTCTCTGGTTTATCTGTGCCTTTCTGTGCATCCTCCTCCCCCACCAAGTGAGCATTAACCAGGGCAGCACTTGTCTGTGGACCTGCACACAGTAGGTGCTTAATTCATATTGTTGAATGCATCCGTTCATCTGGCCACCCCAGTTTCTTTGGTAGACCCCATTCTGGGCACTGTGGCTTAGAAGGAAGGGAGACAGATGTGCTTTCACACCTAGACACAGCAAGGCTTGTCTCCATGGCCAGGGCATGGGCTGAGTGTCTGGCCTGCACCCCAGACCAGATGAGCCTGGTTTGGTGTGTGCCCTTGGTGAATGGTCCACTGTACTGGCCAAAGGAGGAGCCTAGTGGGCTGGCCCTGCCCCAAAAGGAAGGCACAGTCACAGAAACAGGCTGGAGAGACCTAGGGTGAGGACCATTCAGCACCAGTTGAGGCCAGACCTGGGAGGCTCAGGCATCTTACTCTTTCTTTATAGAACATCTCCTATGCCTTGTTCTGGCTGGATGAGTGAGGGCAGGAGTGATAGAGCAATGAGAAAACTAACAGCCAATGCTGGTGGCATGCCCATGACCCTGAAGGGAGCTAAAGTCAGAAATGAGTTGTATAGATACACCGATACTCCTTTTGGGGTTTTAATGGGCTCTGGGGTTTTACATACCCCAAAAAAGACAGCAAAAGTGTAGCATGCAGCAAAGCTAATGTATTAATGTAGAACAAAGCTAGTGTATTTAACAGATGAAAGGCTGAGGTTGTGGCTCAGTGTTAGTGTGCTTGCCTAGCATGTGTGAGGCACTGGGTTCAATCCTCAGCACCACATACAAATAAAAAATAAAAGGTATCATGTACACCTACAACTAAAAAATATATATATTTATATGTATATTATGCATCCATAATATGCATATTGTATATATACATAATATATGTATAAATGAAATCAGAGCTTTGTGAGCCTTACTGTGCACTATAAACCACCCTGGAGTTTGTGCTAGGGGTAGATTCCTCAGCTCAGGCCATCTCCCAAATCATCAATCTTAAAGGATGGGGCGCCGGGCGCGGTGGCTCAAGCCTGTAATCCCAGCACTTAGGAAGGCTGAGACAGGAGAATCGTGAGTTCAAAGCCAGCCTCAGCAACGGCGAGGCTCTAAGCAACTCAGTGAGACCCTGTATCTACATAAAACACAAAATAGGGCTGGGGATGTGGCTCAGTGGTTGAGTGCCCCTGAGTTCAATCCCCGGTACCAAAAAAAAAAAAAGGATGGGGCTCAGAAATCTGTCTCTTCAACCTGCCTGTGTGGTTTTGATTCTCTCTCTCTTTTTTTTTTTTTGGTACCAAGGATTGTATCCAGCAGTGCTTAACCACTGAGCAACACTCCCAGCCCTTTTTATATTTTATTAGAGACAAGGTCTCGCTGAGCTGCTGAGGCTGCCTTTGAACTGGTGATCTTCCTTCCTCAGCCTCCTGAATTGCTGGGATTATAGGTGTGTACCACTGCACCCGGCTTGATACTCTGACTCTTAAGTCTACCATCTGAAAAATGAAATGACAGATGTTTGTGTCCCTCAATATGTTCAAGTCTTCTCCAGGCTCTGGCAAGTCCCCTCCATCACTCTTCATCCCAGACTCTGTGTCCAAATTCAAGTCTATATTGGAGTGACCGGACACTTTGGAAGTTGGGAAAAGCTCCCAATTCTTTGCAGAAACATGTGCTTGTGCACACCCACCTGGAGTTTGCATTTGATCTCAGGAAAATTCTTGCACCTGGGCTGGGTGGTCTGAAAAGCAGGAGTGACCTATTTGAGGAAAGACCTCCATGCTTGACCTGAATCTAGGGCTAAAGTGTATGGCTGTACAGGTTGTACACTGCACAAGGGTTCCTGGCAGAAATCCAGCCACTGGCCAAGCTATGCAGCTTGGTACCTGGGATGTCTTTTTCTATTTTGTACAAAGGCATCATATGGCACTTCCCCTCCTGCCTCATGACAACTCAGGTTAGTGGCACTGATGATGTTACAGAAATTATGCGCATTAGTGGTAAGGAGCTGGCCTTCTGTAAACTCTGTTATTAAAGCCATAAAAACTGACCTGGCAGCCCTTACTCGCTAATGTTTGGCTCCTAGTGCTCCCAGAGCCCAGGGCTTTTATTAGGCAGTGGTTGGGGGACTGACCTGAAAGAAAGCTGAGGCTCTGAGAGGGTGGGTGATTTGGGGTGGAGAAGGTCCCCCTCCATCCAGGGAGGGCTGATGGACAAAGATTTGGGAGTAGGACAGAGACCTTCACACTGAGGTGTCCTTCCACCAGAGACCCAGCCTCCCAAAGGAGCTGTATCCTTCCCACCTGTAGGCTAGACACAGCCTCCTTAGGGACTCTTTGATCTCAGAGGGCCCTGAAAACAATGGGGACTCAAGACCCCATAAAGCATACTCCTGAGGCAGTTTCTTGGTGACCATCAGTCAGGGTCCCCACCAAAAGGGTGCTTCCCTGAGCCAGAAGAGGAGGAATGCCCAGTCCCTTCCCTGACTGTCACCTGTGGCTCTCTGACAAAGGACAACTTCTCACCTGGCAGCCAACACCCCTCAGACACACCCACACCCTCTTGTGCCTGCGCGCCCACCACCTCATGTCTTGCCTTGCCTTCCACAGCAGGGCTGGGTTGCTCTCCCTTCAGTAATGGTCATCAGTCAAACAGAGAGTTATTCACCATTGACCTGGAACCAGTGCTGCCCTCAGTGCACCCAGTCCTGGCCTGAGTTCCAGGCACTGCAGAGGACCAGGAGAGCCAGGCAGCTTCCCTGGTGGCTTGAGGGGCGATTGTTGGGTCTTTTTGCCCTGGCTCCTCAGGGACAGCGGGAAGCTGGAAACTTTCATGCTTCTCACTGGACCTGGCAGGGAGTATCCAGGATGCCTGGCCACAACATGAAGGAACGAGTCACGGGTGCATGGGAAACTACAGTGACCTGACCAAGGAGGCAGGAGGGTAAGGGTGGGTGAGCCAGGAGACACACCTGCCCCTCCACCTCCACCTGCTGCCCCACTAAAGCCATCTCAGAGAGAGCCTGCAAAGGCGAACACGCAGAGTTCACTAAGGTGGGCTTGGATCCCTTCAGCCTCCACGATGCCTCTTCTGTGTGCTGCACTGTCCTGCGCAGGGCACGGCATGAGCAAGTGGACAAACATCCTTAAATGTGTGAAGCTGATGCTTGGGTGGGAGGTCCCCAACAAAAGCAAACCCAGAACCCTATAGCCAGTACTGAAACAGGAAGGGGTCTGCAGTGGGACGGTATAGAGGTGGCAGGAACAGACTTCTGCTTGAGGAGGTGCTGTGTCCCAGACCTCGGTCTTCTCATCTGTGCGATGGAGTGATGGGCTCACCCCATAAGAACAGTATTCTGCTCATAACTTTTTAGTAGAAATATGCCCACAGGCCTTCAGTTTATCGGTCCCTTCTTGAGGCCCCAGAGGAGCCCATCATGAGCTTAAGTGCATGCCCTGGTTGTGCTGAGCACCAGGCCCTGTGTGCACTTCACCTCAGGCTTGCCACCTGAGGTGGCAAGGGTTGCCACCTCTGATTTGCAGAGTAGTGAAGGGAGGCCCAGGGAAAGTTGGGGTGGTCCTGTATGCTTGAAGTGGGGGCCAGGGGGAGCACCTGGACTGAGAGTGAGGCAAAGCTCCCCATTTGTAGGTGTGGAGAACTGTAGAGGTGAGGGGCACGGTCTGGGTGTTGGGGTACCAGCTCATGCCTGTTTCTCTGGTCCGGAGAGCTTCTAGGGCTGCAGAGGTAGGAAAGGTTTTCTGAGCCTGGGCTAGAAGCCAAGGTGCTTGTGAGGTGGCAGGAGAGAGCCCCAGGTGGGGGGAGCAGCCAGAGTAGGGACTCAGAGGACAGCAGGGCATAAAAATCAAGAGGGAGGACCCCTTCCTGCAGACCTGCACAACATGATTAACCTCCATGAAGGGACCCCCATCTGTGGAGGAGCTGGGGACAGGTTGGCCACTGTGGGGTCTGGGCTTCCTGGCCCACATGCCCCTGCTGATGCCAGGCCATTTCACCTCTTGCCCGTACTCTTCCTCCATCCCCCTGTGCCCTGTGGCTTTCTTGGGGGTGGTGGGACCCCAGATGAACAGTCCTGCCTCCTGCCCATCATGGCCTCTCACTCTCTATGGAGGATCCCCATCCCCCTTGACACAGCAACAGACACTTGCAGTCAAGCAGAAGGGAAGTTTGGGCTTGCACTTTGCCTCATAGCGCCTGTAATCAGCCCCACACAGCCCCCGCCGCAGGCGCCCATCAATGCCGCTTCCGGAGACTACTTGAGATACACCTGCTCACGCTAAAAGGAGAAGCAGTAATCCATCAAAACAACCCCAGGCGCTGGGGCGGGAGGGGCCAGGACTTGGTTTCCCCTCCGTGGAGCAGGCGGCATGGGGCATCTGAAGTCTCAGCGGGTCCTGGCATCCTGAGCCACGCAGATCAGTGGCTGTGCCCTGCCAGGCCTTGGTTT
This sequence comes from Xerus rutilus, assembly GCA_028644305.1. Lineage (NCBI taxonomy): Eukaryota > Metazoa > Chordata > Mammalia > Rodentia > Sciuridae > Xerus > Xerus rutilus. The sequence continues at coordinate 56,847,257 of CM053402.1, forward strand.
CCCTGTCTGTCAAAGGTGTGGGGCGGGGATGAGCTCCCAGCTCTTGCCTCTAGGCCTCCTCCCTCACCCCCACCCTCATCTCTCCCTTTCCAGAGACATTATAAATCAAACGGCTTAGAACGTAAGGCATCAAAAATTCTGAAACCTTCATCTATTATTAACGCTGACAGTAAATTCCCCCTCCGAGCGTTTTACATAGCAACTGTTACCAAGACTTGCTGGTGGAGCTGCCTATCCAGCCGGCCGCATCCCAGCAGCTCCAGGCGGCATGGCAGGCCTGACACCAAGCCTTACCCGTCGGGCCACCACCTGGGCACCTGCCAGGCTCTCTCTTGGGGGGAGGAGTGGTGTGGGACTCCTTGGCAGGGAAAATGGCTGGCTTCCTGCTGCAATGGGGTCCCAGCTGCTTTTTCCAAACCCTGCTGGGGATTTCTGGCAGGCCCCGGCTCCTGGTCAGAGAGGAAGGGTGCTGAAGCCTCCAGGCTCTTTGGTTGCAGCCACTGTGGGCAGGAATGGGGTCCCTCAACCTACGCTGGTTAAAAGAGGCCTGTGAGATGGAGGACAGGAAAAGGCTTCCTAAACTGTAAAGGGCTGTGCAGATGTTGTTTACAGACTCACCCACCTGTCAGCTAGACGTTCCCGAGTGCCTGTTTGTCTGCAGGCAGGATCTGGGCACCAGGGATTTAAAACAAAGACAAGAGACCCAGTCCCTGTTGCGTCCGGAATCAACCCCTAATTGCAGTGAGCGTGATAACAGTGTGTATACCAGGAATCTATGAGGGGAGGGAAAGTAGGAAATGGGGGGCCCCACCCAGAGCTTGATGCCTGGGTAGGGGTTTGAAGGATGAATAGGGGAGTCTGTTTTTTCTGGACCAAGGAACTAGCATGTGCGAAGTCCCAGGGGCATGAAGCAGCCCAACTGGCCAGTAGGTTACAGGCTGACTGTTTTGGGGGACTGGAGGAGGGAATGGGGGTCAGGTTGCCAGACTTTTAGTGCAAAGCAAGTGGGGGCATTATTTGGAAACACTAGGAAGTCATGAAAGGTTTTATACTGGGAAGGAACAAAGTCAGGTTTGGGTTTGGAGAGGAGCATAAACATTGAGAATACCTACCTAGATGCTGTTATTATGTTCTTGCTGTATGCCTAACCCCACATTGGCAGAGTAGTACAGCCTCAGACCCTGGGACTGGCAAGGGTCAGAATAAGGGAGTCCAGGAGTCTTCTTCTCATGCTTGCTCTGTAAAGCTCTAGAAAAGCAGGATTCAAACCCGTCATGGACTTCTACCAGCTATGGAGGCATCTGTTGCCTGTCTACCCAGTGACAAAGTAATATGTGTTTATTGTAGAAAATTCAGCAAATAGAAGTCTTAAGAAAATTAGGCTCCCCTATGATCCCCCCCATGTCCTGGTCACATTTGGGGCCCTAGTGCTCCAGAAGCAGGAAGGGGTACATATTTTTTAAAAGCAGAAGTGACATCATATTCTTTTTCATATACCCTTTGGTGACCCACTTTTCACTGGGAAGAGTTCCCACATCCTCACATATTCCAGGGTGAGGTTTGCCAAGAGCCAAGCTACCCAGAGGGGTTCCAGCTGATCTGGAATGTATGGGGCTTGTTATTGAGGGCATAGGCCTTTCCTATCTAGTCCGTGCTGTGCTCTACACAAGGCACAGACTCTGGCACCCAGTGGGAGCCCAAGGCAGTGCTGGGGAAAGATGTGAGTGCTCTGTCTCTGAAGGGGAGCAAGAAGAGGTCAGATGGAACCCTTAGGGGTGCTTCCATTGGCTACACTGGGTCAAGCAGTGAGCTCTCTGCTTACTAGGGCTCCTGATGTTCAGGGAGGGCCTCCTGGAGGAGGCAGGTCAGGGGATGTTGTATAAGTGAAATAAATGCATACCTGTTGACTCAGCCACTAGAGCCCAGACAGGGTTGTGCCCCCACAGTGCTGCCAGGCTTGGGAGATGGAAAACTAAATGTCCAGCCATTATTGCTCTGTCTCATGCTGAGAAAGCCTCCAGGGAGAAGCCCCTACCTCTTAGCCAAAGAATTTGAGGAGTGGGATGGTGATGTAGCTCTGTGGTAGAACACTTGGCTGGCATGCACAAGGCCCTGAGTTTGATCCCCAGCAAGGGAAAAACATTTTTTTTGAGGATTGATTTATGGTAGGGAGCATATTGACAACAAGGAGTACCTGTAGGTGATGGCAGTTGGGGCACTCAGGTAGCCTACCTGGCCAGAGATCCCAGGACTTTCTAGAACTGTGTGCTTGGCAGTAGACAATAATTGCAGTTGAAAGACCTGTGTCTTGAAGTCAGACAAGCAGACTTGAGTTCAAGTTCCAGCTCCTCCATTTCCTGGCTGTGTGACCTCCAGCAAATTCCTTGTCTTCTTTGTGCTCCATGTCTTGATCTCTACACTGGAGGTAATAATGATGGTGCAGGGTCATCTTTTTTTTTTTTTTTTAATTTTTTTTTAGTTGTTGATGAACACAATGTCTTTATTTTATTGCTTTATATGTGGTGCTGAGGATCGAACCCAGGGCCTCACGCATGCGAGGCAAGCGCTCTACCGCTGAGCTACAATCCCAGCCCAATGCAGGGTCATCTTGAAGGTTGAATGAGGTAACCCATGTGTGAATGCCTCCATACAGTGCCTGCCTGGCACACAGTAAGTATCTAGCAAATGGTAGTTGCATGTCTCTATCTCTCTCTCTCTTTTTTTTTTTTTTTTTTTTTTTGCAGTGCTGGGATTGAACCCAGGGTTATTCTACCACTGAACTACATCCCCAGCGCTTCTTATTTATTTATTTCAGACAGGGTCTTGCTAAGTTGCCCAGCTTAAACTCAAACTTGCAATCCTCCTGCCTCAGCCCCCCAAATCACTGGGATTTTAGAGGTGTGCCACTGCACCCAGCTGCTCTTACCTTTTTACTAGTGCCCAGGGCTGTGGAGCTGGCAGATTCCTCACCAGTCCCCGGCACACACACAGCCATCATATACTGCCTCTGGAATTGCATGATATCAGCCCATTCCCAGCCCACCTCATCAGTGTTCTGAGCTCCTACTATATGCTGCTCTCTGGGGCTGCCATGATGGAACCAGAAGGTGAGGTCACAGGGAAGCAGACGGCTCTAGAGTCTGACATACAGAGTAACCAGTGCCACAGTGGACAGGGGCAGGGGATGGAGGTGGAGTAAGGAATCCAGGACAGGCGTCTGTTGGAAAGTCACAGGGAGATTGGAGAGGAACTGAGCCTGTGCCTGCCTGCATTTTGCCAGCAAACAGGGAAGGAGCAGAGCGTGCCAGGATCCTGCCTAGCGTGTGCACTATCAGGAGGTGCAAGAGCTTCTTGTAGACTAGTGTTGGCTGGGTATGAAACTTGGGAACTGGGAAGATGGTTAGGAATGCCAGGCCAAGGAGACAGGGGCATTGTCTCATGGCTGATGGTTACCCTAGAGGTAGAGTTGAGTAGGGAAGATGGTGGTGACTGAGGAGGTGGGGACTGCAGATAAAAAGGGATGGGAGGCCTCCCAGAGCCCAGGGCCCTGCAGGCTTAACCAGGCATTCCTGGGCCTGAGCTTGGCCTGACTCTGCACCTGCTCAAAGATGGGGTGGTCAGCACTCACGGCCCCAGGTAACATGCATGCCTGTGGTGTGCCACCACAGGACAAGTGGGACACTGCCTTTGGAGTTAACATCCAGTGGGGCAGAAAGACCAGAAGCAAGTGGGTAAATACGCAAGTTGGGTTATTTGGACTAGTGAGAAGAGCTGTGGGGGCAGTGCTCCCTCAGGTGGAGCAGTCAGGAGGGCTTCGTGGAGGAGGTGGCTTTTTAGTGACTAGAGTATGCAGTGGGATGGTGGCCCAGACAGAACAGCATGTGCAAAGGCCTAGTGTATCAGAAGAGCCAGAGTGGCTGGAGTTCATGCAGGAAGAGGTGGGAGATGAAACTGGGAAGGAATCTCCTTCCATAGGACAGCATAGGCTGAGCTAAGGGGTTCACTTTGACCCCAGAGGATGTTTTCTCCCCCAGTAGTAGGGGGGCTGCCAGCACGGCTTTCCCATGTGACCTGAGCAGGTGGTTACTGCCTATGAACTTCCAAGTTCTGTGGCCACACAGGAAGGTGATACACTTGCTCAGAGCCCCCACCCGCACCTGTGACCTTGCTCCCACCCGGTCCTGCTCTGTGGTGGGGAACTTGTGGGGAAGAGCAGATGGCGATGAATGCTGCAGAACCAAGAGCCCCCAGGACATGGGGCATTTGGGGGACCTATGCCAGCTCATTCCTTGATGTGCCCCCAGATTCCTGTCCACACTGCCTCACGCAGACCCCTCCTTCCACAGGCAGAAAGCAAGAGGCTCCCCCAGGGCTGGCCCCATGACTGGCAGAGTGGAAAAGGCTTTGTGGAAACCCTCCTGCTCCTGGAGGTTCCTGTGCCAGCATTTGTAGCTGAAGTTCCAAGGCCAGAGCTGAGCCCCGGACTCATTTATCACACAGTGCAGGCCTTCCTGGAAAAAAGTTCTTTCCCTGGGATCACAACTCACATTATCTGAAACAGGTTAATCAGTGGTACCAGTTCCCATGGAGCACCCCAGATCCTTCCCTGCACCCCTCTGAGCCAGTAGGAGAGTGGGAAGGACAATCCTTAGAAATGATAGGAGCAGGGGGCTGGCGTTGTAGTTCAGCAGTAGAGCACTTGCCTGGCACATGTGAGGCACTGGGTTCGATTCTAGCACCACACAAAAACAAATAAATGCATTGAATCCATATACAACTAAAAAAAATTTTAAAAAGGAAAGAAAGAAATGATAGGAGTGAGAGTTGGGTACTGTGGTACACACCTGTCATCCCAGTGACTCAGGAGGCTACGGCAGGAAAAGCATAAATTCAAGGCCAGCCTGGGCAACTTAGTGAGACCCTCAGCAATTTAGTAAGACCCTGTCTCAAAATAAAATATGAAAAGGACTGGGGTTGTAGCTCAGTAGTTAAGCATTCCTAGACTCAATTCCCAGTACTGAAAAACATAAAAGAAAGAAAAACGAGGCAGAACGACAGGTCCAAGTCGAGTTGTGCTTTCTGAGCATGCTGGCCATGCAGAGCTGGTAAGAGCTGCGAGGAGTCCTCCCAGGAGCTGTAGTGACTGTTGGGAGGGATCCTGGAGATAGACCAGGCACCCATGGCCTCCCAGGCTGCACAAAGCTTTGTGATCAAGGGCAGGGGATGCCCTTGAAGTCGCTTCCCAAGGAGCTAGAGGTCAAGAGCCCTGTGTGTCTCATTCTCTCTCTTCCTTGTTCTATGAAATCTAATGATTGACTGCTGACTGCATGCCTTGCCCTGTAGAAGCCACTGACAGCAGAAGGAGATTGGACAGGTAGGGGGAAAGGAATTATATGCTGGATGTGAAATTTGTCTATTTTACAAAGTAAAAGATGTTGTCAAGGACCAGACAACTAAAAGCCTTGAAGGCCAGTTGTACTAGTCAGGATGGGCTGGGGTGTGCTGCATAACAAATATCTCCAAACACTAGCACCTTCACTCAGTTTTTATCCCTTACTCATGCTGTGTCTGTGATGGAACATGGAAGATTACTCCTGATGTCACCAGATAACCCAGGCATACAGTCATCTGAAGTACCTGCATGTCACAAAGAGAAACAAACAGATATGTAAGTGCATAGAATTTTCTCCCCGAAGCAGGACGTGTCACCTCCCAAAATTTTATTGATCAAAGAAAGCCACCTAGCTACCTTAGCTTCTTTGGGGAATGGGGATGTGCATACTGCTATTGGCTAAGTAGAAAAGGAAAATTTTGATGTTGATCATATGGGGCAAGTTGGGTTCTATACTTTAAGCAAAGGAAGGAGCCTTGGAAGGGATTACGTAGAGGAGGATTCTGTGTTTGTTATTTTTTAGGGAATTGAAGCCAGGACTTGGTGAATGCTAAATACATGCTCTACCACTGAGCTGCAGCCTCGGCCGATTTTGCTTTTTGACTTTTTATGGACTTGCATACAGAGAAGAACATGAATCATAAGTGAATGGCTGATGATTTTCTATACACTCCTGTAGAACTGATGCTCAAATCAAGGAAAGGAACCTTATCAGCCTCCAGAAGTCCCCTGTGCCCCCTCAGGCATTTCCTGCCCTGAGTAGTTGTTTTTTGTTTTGGTTTTGGTAATACTAGAGATTGAACCTAGAAGACTACCACTGAGCTGTATCACCAGCACCCCCTTTTATATATATATATATATTTTTAGTTGTAGATGGACACAACATCTTCATTTTATTTATTTATTGTTATGTGGTACTGAGGATCAAACTCAATGCCTAACACGTACTAGACAAGTGATGTACCACTGAACTACAACCCCAGCCCCTCACAAGCCCTTTTACAATTTTTTTTTAAAGACAGGATCTCTGTTGTGAAGGCTGGCTTCAAACGTGCAATCCTTCTGCCTCAGCCTCCTGGGTAGCAGGGATTGCAGATGTGGGCCACCACATCCAGTTTACAGTTTGGATTTTAAAAAGCACCCCCACAAGGCCCATGTATTAAAGGCCTTACCTTCAAGCTCCACGCTATTGGGCAGCAGTGGAACCTTTAAGAGGTGGGGCCCAGTGAGGTCCTTAGGTCAGTTGGGGCTGGTCCACAAAGGGGATGGTGGGACCCCATTTTCTTTCTTCCTCTTGCTTCCTGGCCTGAGGAGAGCAGCTTTGCTCTGCCATGTTATGCTGCCTCCAGGATGTGTTGCCTCTCCACAGGCACAAAGGCAACGGGACCAACCAATCACTGACTGAAACCTCCAAACCTGTGAGCCAAAATATAGATAGTCAGTACAGGTGCCCTTCACTCACCAGGGTGGTGAGCCTTGCCCTGTGGAACCCAAGGCTTCGTGCATGCATGCCAGGCTCTATGACCAGGCTACATCTCCAGCCCTATTCTGAGCATTTCTGAAAAGAGGAGTCAAGAGAATTGGGTGGCTGTATTGTCTTTTACAAGTTGATTATTTCCTACATTTGTTTAGTAACAGAAATCTAATATGGTTATACATATGTTAGATATTCTCCTCATATGAGAGAGACACACTGAAGACCCACAGGGTATGCCTCAATATATATATAGCAACAAACCCTATGTTTACTATATTTTTCTTACACATACCTACCTATGATAAGAGTTTAATTTATAAATTAAGCACAGGAAGATATGAGCATAAACTGCAACCATGATGCTATAATAAAAGTTATTTTAAATTTATGAATTATTTACTTCTAGAATTTTCCTTTTAATATTTTTGGACTGGGGTCAGCCATAGAAAACTAAAATCATGGAGAAAGTGAAACCCACTTGAACTACTCTGCCACCATTTATTTATCCATTCTCCTTCTGAGGAACATTTGGATCGGAGATTACAGTCTGAGGATCTTATGAATAAACTCGCCATGGAAAGTTCTAGAACACATTCTTTGGTGCCTGTGTGTGGCACTCCCATCTTAAGTGTGCTTGGAAATGGAATTAGCGTGGTGGCATTTTTGTTTACAAAGGCTGCCTTGGACACTAAAGAGAGCAAGGCAGTGATCCAGGCAGCGGGGAGGGACAAACAGGTGGTCTCGTCAACCTCAGACTCCAAAAACATCCCCAGTGTGGTCTCATCCTCTATAGGATTCGGGGGCTATACTGTCCACATAAGATGAAAATCACGTATAGTCAGTCCCCTGAAATCAATGCGAGGCCCAGACATTTGGCGTGGAGCGTGCAGCCCCAAACGGCAACATGTAGACCTTCCTGTATGAGTCACAGAGTGACATTCTAGCACATTCTAGCACATAGGCAAGAGTAACTATATAAAATTTGAATGCATACAACTTACATCCAAGTGCCTGTGTGAGGAATACCCTTCCAAGTCTGAACCTGGGAAGACCGAGGCCATCCATTAAGTCCAGAGGTGACCTTGGGCCAGGGAGTCTGTGGCCACTGCACTGGGGCTGGTCCCTGCTGTGCTCCTGGCTTCCAGGCACACAAGACAAAGGATCCTGGTGCCCTTGGCTGCCAGGGATGGTGAGACTCGCCCTGTCCTATTCTTGGTATTTCTTAAGAGGAGCCAACAAAAGGTATTCCTTTGCCCAAAGTAAGGCCAGGAGAGCAGTGCAGCTTTTAGGCTTCCACTGTTGGAGAACAGGACTGATTGGGAGCTGCCCCGGGGCCACCTGGAATGAGCTGAAGAGTCCATGGTGGCTGTGAACTTAGGCTTGATCACTGGAAAGACCTGGCTTCTAACCCTGGTTTGGAGACATTCCGGCAGCCTCTGCTCAACCAGACCTTCCACTGTGAACTTACATTGGTGCACACGAAGCTGCTGCTTGCAACTAATTTGCTCCTACCAGAGATGCCTTTCCTCAACTGAGGCCAGATCTAGGGCTTGGCTGAGACCCTCAGGCTCGGCTGGTAGGGTGCATCCCACCCCACTAAGCCCTGAGGAATAGCTGGGTGCTATCTTAAATGATGGAGGGCTGGTGATGTGGCTCAGTGGTAGAGAGCTTGCCTGGCACGTGCGAGGGCCCTGGGTTCTATCCCCAGCATCACAAAAAGAAAAAATAAATTGTGGCACAGTTGTTATTTTGGCTGGCCTCCTCTAGCCCTGTGTCTGGGTGACCCAGGCATGGGTGGTCCCTGATCCAACCACCCTCCCCATTCCTGGAGAACTGGGCCAGGCTCTGACAGGCAGCGTCTGGGGAAGCTGAGGGAGATGCTGGAAGAAATGCATCTTTGTCGCAGACACATGTGGGGCTCTTTATGTAAATTGTTTCAGTGCCTAAGAGGAAGAAGAAAAATGAGGCTTTGATGCAAGCCGCCGCCTCTCAGCCGGGTGTGGTGTCACTCAGGCGCGTCCGTGGCCTGCTTCTATTAAGGAGCTGTCAGCTCTTCTCAGGCCAAAGACCCAGGGGGCTCTCTGGGTAGGAGGTGGCTTGGAGCTGTCTGCGGAATGCCAGACGTCAGCATGGGGGCTGTGCTGGAGGCCTCAGCCCAGCCCACCTCCAAAGTGGGCAGAGGGGACTGTTGATGGATCCCCTGGACACCAAGCACTGTGCTAGGCCCAGGGGCCAGGAACTTGGATGAGCCCTGTGGGGCTGGGATACCTAGGGGAGGACAGAGGGAGGTGGAGACTAGTGAGGGCCAGAGTACTGGGCTGGGCAGGAAGTCAGTAGTACACACTGGGACACACTTCCTAACATACTACCTCCCAGTTGAGGGACTGGGAGGAAGGGAGAACACAGACCCCTGGCCCTGGGAAGCCCTGTGTATAATCCTTCTGCAGTGCCCACACAGTCCAGAGAGGTAACTCCTCCAGCAAATCAGGCACAGACATCCCAGGGAGGGAACCCCAAGTCCCTCAGGCCCTAAGGAGCCTTCGGAATCCTCAACAAAGAAGGGAAGAGAGTCATGGACCAGTGCAGGCCCAAACCTAGTGCATTGTGTTCTGGGTCTTGGAGAATGTTTAATCCCCACATGGTATCTATGGCAACTCTCTATTAACCAGACTTTGTTTCTACCAACTCCTGTCCACATTCATTCTAGGAAACTCAGAGCTGTTGGTCTTTTTAAAAACTTCACTGTAAGGCTGGGAATGGAGGTCAGTGGTAGAGAGCTTGCCTAGCAAGTGCTCAACCCTGAGTTCAATCCCAAGCACCCACCCATGACCTCACACACCTCACTGAAAAAAAAAATAGAGAAAAATTATCAAAGAAAATAGAAGAGTCAGGCACGGTGGCTCAAGCCTTAATCCCAGCACTTAGGGAGGCTGAGACAGGAGAATTGCGAGTTCAAAGCCAGCCTCAGCAATGGCGAGGTGCTAAGCAACTCAGTGAGACCCTATCTCTACATAAAACACAAAAGAGGGCTGGGGATGTGGCTCAGTGGTCAAGTACCCCTGAGTTCAATCCTCAGTACCAAAAAAAAAAAAAAAGAAAGAAAGAAAATAGAAGATATTTCTAGTCCCTCTGATGAAGGGACACTGATTTTTTAGTGTTTCCACCAGTCAGCTTAACAAAATTAGGATTGTGTTGAATGTCTGCTTTTGCATCTGGATTTTTTTATTATGTATCAGATCATGAGCATTTGCCCAGAAATGGAAAGGTTTTTGAAAACAAGGCTGCTAGGGACTGGGATTTGGAGTGCCAGCTGTGCTGTGTGATCTTACAAGGGTCAGTAGCCCTCTCTGAGCCTCAGTTTTTGCCTCTCTGCAAGAAGAGATTGAAAGTGGTTTCTCAGACTCCCACCAGGGGTCTCACTGTTCCAATCTGGCTTTCAGGAAAATCTGTGATTTTGCAGCGGGGTACACACAGGACCAACACTCTCGCTGGTTGTGTGGCTCAGTGTGTGTGCTCAGAACATGTTTGTGGTTGGTTGGTTGGTTGTGTCATTCATTGACTTGATACATGCACAGTGCTCTACACATAATAAGTGCTCAGTAAAGAGGAACTATTGTGGACTGGGGTGGTGGCTCAGTGGCAGAGTGCTTACCTAGCATGTGTGAGGCACTGGCTTCGATTCTCAGCATCGCATATAAACAAATAAAGTCCATTGACAACTACAAACATATTAAAAAAAAAGAGGGGGCTGGGATTGTAGCTCTGTGGTAGAGCGCTTGCTTCGCAGGCGTGAGGCACTGGGTTTGATCCTCAGCCCCACATAGATAGATAGATAGATAGATAGATAGATAGATAGATAGATAGATAGATAGATAAAGATGTGTCCACCTAAAATTTAAAAAAAGAGGAACCATTGTTACCATTGGGATTATTGCTACCTGGGTACCTGGTATTATGTATCAGTCACAGGTATGATGTGAGCATCAACTGTGGAACTTCCTGCAGCACTCAGCAGAATGCCAGGACCTAGGGAACATGGTCGTGCTCCCATGACCTCCTCCTTAGCCATGGTGATCTTCATAGCTGCAACTTAGGCAGCTGCCCAGAGCTCACATTCAGAAAGGCCCTGTGCTTGGTGCAAATGCTGCTGTCACTGCCTCAGGATTTTTAATACTTTTGGGGCTTTGTACTGAAAGTTTGGTTCAGCAAATTATGAAGCTTCCCTGCCCTTCTTTTTCAATCCCAGTACTAGGGATTAAAGCCAGGGCCTCACACATGCTAGGCAGGTAGGTGCCCTACCACTGAGCTAAATCCCCCGCCCCTTTTATTTTTTATTTTGAGATAGGGTCACACTAAGTTGCTCAGGCTGGCCTTGAACTTACAGTCCTCCTACCTCAGCCTCCCTGGTTGCTGGGGTTACAAGCATGTGCCTTTGTTTCCCACTTCCCCTGCTCTTAACAATGGGATTTCTCATACAGGACACCTTGGCCAGGCATACACACAGAGAAACTCCAGGGCTATTTGTGGAGTGCAGACAGAACTGGGTGGGCCCCTGTTCAGAGAACACTACCCTGCAAGAATCCTGTCTGCTAGAAATCAGACAGGGCCCTGACGGTCACAGGGGCGGTGAAACTGCTGAGGGCAGGAAGTCCTCCACTTGGAATGCCAGCCGGAGTAGGCAGGGCAGAGTGTGCCCCGCTGAGCTGCAGCCAGACATACTGGGAAGATGCAAGACGACTCAGGTTGGAACTGATTGAAGCTAAGCCAAAGAGCTTAGGCCAAGAGCTGGGGCCTCAGAGCGCACAGGAAGAGGAGATTCACACCTAGGGCGGGTGGCTGTAGCCAGCATCTAGAAGCTTCAGTGGAATGCCTCTCCTCTGTCCTGGAGCCTGTGGGCAGTGCCCAGGTAGCGGAGGCATACTTGGACATCTGCATCCATCCATGAGCCGGAGAGAAGAGCGAGGACCAGGCCACCGAGTGTTCAGAGGGCCCAGATGATTGTGCCAAGTGTTTGTTGGGAGAGATGAGACCATAGCAAAGGGGACTTGAGGAGGCTTGAGCGGTATCCACAGAAGGCATGGGACTTGGGCCACATATGCTGGGAAGGGGCACCAGGACTCAGGCGGGTGGTGGTGACTTTGTCAAAGGCAACTCAGAAGAAAAGAGAGGAAAAACTAAAGGAAGAAGAGAAATGACTTCAACTCCTTCGCGAAGAAGGGAGAAGGCAGTGCCTCCACGGGGTCTCCTAGGTCAGGCATCAGCAGGGAGCCAGTCCTTTCTCTCTGGGTCAGCCCCAGGGCAGGAAGCTCTGGGCCCCAGAGTGGAAGTGAACAGATAGGGCTGTCCCCCAAAAGGAGAGGGAGAGAGATCAAGGCTGAGCCTTTTAAACATTCCATGTCAGCTTTCAGGGGACCAATTCTGGCCACTCCACTCACTCCTGTCCCCAGCCTGTGTCCCCAGATGATTGCCCCATGTTAGAAGGGGAATTCAAGGCTCTGAGAGGCACACAGGTCTACTTGGCAGGAAACCAGGGTGGGGGATGAGGGCTCCACAAGACAGGAGGCTTTGGGAACCCCAAGAGGGACCTGTGCAGATTCAAGGGAAAAGAAAGAATCGCTTCTTTTGGACCTGCTGAGTTGGGAAGGTGGTAGGCAGGTCTCAGCTAGGCCAGGCAGCAGGATAGCTCCGCTTGGGATCTCTGGTCTCAGACTGAATTGCAGGGCAGGGGGATCTGGCCCCCTACGCCCCTCAAGGCCCTGGAGCTGGAGAGGTCATCGCCCTGCTAAGAACGAGATGAAAGGAATGGGGAGGCGGTGAAGGCTGTACAGCAAGGGAGTGCCCAGAGCACAGCTGGGTGGGGCCACAGGGACAGAGAACAGGCGGGCAGTTGTGGAGTTCCTGGCCCGAGTCTGGATTGTGGCTGAGGAGGGGTCTGATGGAGAGACCTCTGGTAGGGGGAACCCAAGAGGACAGGGCAGAGGGTGAGGTTTGGGGAGCTGTGGAGAACTCAGGAAGCCAGGGATACAGTGGCTCTAGGTCTGGAGCTACAGGAAGGGTCAAGTGGAGGGGACAGGAGAGGCCTTGCCCTCTGGGTCACCCAGAGAGGGAGGCCAGAGGAGGGAACAGAGGAAGAGTGACAGTGGGAAGGAGGTGCCAGGGCCAAAGGGCTCTGCTGGTCTCTGTAGGACCCCAGTGTGCCCTCTCTTCTGGGGAGCAGCGGGACAAGACCTGTGATAGGACACTGAGGGAGTTGGCGTCAGTGGCCTGGGACCAGAAGTCCAGGGTCCTTGTCCACCTGCCAGGAGGGGACAGCTTGTCTCCCAAAGGGCGGTGGGGCAGCTGGGCCTCAAGGACAAAGGCAGGCGGGGGCAGGGGAAAGAGCCTGTGGCTGGGAGCTTAATGGCCCCGAAAAAAAAACATAAAGCTGGAGAATTATGGGGAGACATAAACAGAGCTGTCAGGCATTAGCTGCAGGGAGACGGCTCAGCCAGGGAAGAGCTGCCGGCGGCTGAGCTGGGATCCTTGCGTGTGCATAAAAAAGACAGAAGTTATAAAAGAAGAGAGATTAAGAAGCTGCTGCCTCCTCCACGCCTGGGCTCCCTGGCCAATTCCTTTCTCACGCCCTGGCTGGCTGAGGCCCTGGCCACACACTGACCCCAGGGCCAGGCCCGTGAGGCCTGGCTGGGGCAGGGGACAGGGCCTGCCAGCAGTAAGGGGCTCTGTGTGGTGGCAGGGGGACTCGGCCTGGGTTGGCAGAGGGGCGGGGAGTCAGGCTCAAGGATGGAGGCGGCGCCAGCCCTGACAATTTATGGGTGATCACACACTCTGCCATCTCCATTTTCACCGTTGCTGCTGATGTCATTAGCCAAGCACTAATGGGCTTAAATTTCACCTTAAACCATCCCCACTGTCCTCAGCAGATGACAAACACTCTGCTCTCCCAGGAGCTGCAGAGCTGGAGTGGGCTGGAGTGGGCATGCACCCCTCCCACCTCTCATGTCCTTCGGCCCCCACCAAAGAGGATTCCAAGGACCCTGGGCCTGGGGACACTCACAGATTGGGGGAAGTTCTGAGGGGGTGTCTAGGAGCCCAAGGGGGAGGGTTCAGGAGAGGAGGCTTTGGGGGAGCTGTGGAGGGCCTGGATGGTGTGGCATGAGAGACAGGGTCCCAGGCTCTGGTGCCCCCCATGCTGTTTGGCCTGGGCAGGCCTGCGCTCCCCTAAGTCTCCCAGCCTGGCAGCATGAAGGGGCAGCAACAGAGACCCAAGGGGCCCTAGGAACCACATGCCATGTTCTTAAAAGCCTTAGGGAAATCATGTTTTGCATAGGCTAACAAAAATAGCAATAGCTTTGCTTGGGGCTGGAATTCCATTCATCCACCCACCCACCCACCTATCCATCCATCCATTCACTCATGGATTCAACAGACTTGTGGCCCACGGACCCCTGGCTTGTGCGCATCTGTCAAAAGCTTGATTTGCTGTTCTTTTGAGCCCTATGAGAGAGAACAAGTGGGTGACCTCTAAGCAGTTTGGGAGACAAAATCTTTTGAGCACTGGTAGCTCCGAAGGTGGGAGGAAAGTGACCCAGGAGCCCCAGAGGTTGTGTGGACCTGGGGCCCATCCAGTCTGTGAAAAGGGCATCTGCCTGAAAGGAGGGTACAGGAATAAAGACAGAGCTGAGGCCGAGGAAACTCAGCTGGGCTGCTTCTGATTTCCCTGATCATGTTTGTACATGTCCACGGCCACCGCCCGCTGCCGCCTTTGTTTCCTAGTGAGGGGCAGGTGCCCAAGGAGCCGGCTGGGGCTTCTCTGCCATCAAAGCTAGCCTGTAGGGGGCTGCGCACAGAGCCATCCCTTTCCCATGGGAACCTCACTCCCTTCCAAGTCCCCAGTTCCCGTCTTTCATCACCATGCTGGGAGCGGGTGTTCCCACTGACACCCTGATAGCAATGCCAAGAAGGCCACAGCCAGAGGGAGGCCACAACTGTGCAGGCCTCAGATGTCACATTCTCTGTCCCTGCCACCCCCTGCAGTAGGCTGGTGCAGCATGAGCTGGAGATGGAGAGGGTATCCTCTCAGTCCCCATGCTGTGTGGCCCCCTTACCCTCTCTGGGCCTCAGACATGCAAGCGGTCTCCTAAGGGTGTTGAACTTGCCAGGCTCTGCCCAGAGTTGTAAGCCAGACTTGGGTTGGCAGTACATACAGGGATCTGAGAGAGGCAGCCCCTCTGGACCCAGGAGGATGGTGGTGTCCAGTGGGTAGGAGCACAAGCTTTGGAGAAACCCTTTGTCCCCAACCAGTAGTTGGAACTGGCTGTTGAGTCCTGCTAAGACTCTGTTCCTGACAGTTCTAGAGTGACAACTCTCCTTCCTATCCTCTCCCACTAGTTTGGTCTATTCCCATCACTGTTCTCTGGAAGACTGTCTCAGCCACTTCCTCCTTGGCTTCCTGGCCTCCACACTCAGCCCGTCTCCAATTCATCCTGCACCACTGGAGCCGCTGCAAAGCATGTAATGCATGTGTCCGATGGCATCATTCACTGCCCTGCTTGCCCACCGTGGCGGCAGTGGTGGACATGTGCAAACATCACCTTCACCACAGTCTGTGATCTTCACTGTGTGACCCACAAGGCCCTGCACCGTGTAGACCCTGCCCATTTCTCCCAGCTTCACGTACAGGTGAGGAAGCCGGCCATGCTCCATCACCTTCCCTCTCTCCTGCCTTCCAGGGCTTTCCTCTTTCCCTTGCTAACTCCTCACATCCCACAGGATGCAGGGGATGGGCCACTTCCTCTGGGAAGCCCCGTGGTCCCCGTTTCCACCGAAGCTCTTGCCTGTGTACCTGCACTCCTCTGCCTTCTTCGGGAGGCTCTGTGGCCTCTGCTGCCTCTGGCTGCTTGGTCCTATATGTTTGTGAGGCATATAACAAGCATAGGCACTTAGTAACCGCTTCTCAGATGGACAAGTGGGTGGGTGGGTGGGTTGATGCGTGAGTGGGATGTGTGGGCTGTGAGGAGAAGTGGGGTTCTGCGCCTTAGGCAAGTCTCTGCCCTCAGTGGGCCTCAATTTCCCTGCCTGTAAACTGGTCTACTCAGCTCCCGTGGCTGGTGTGGAGGCTCCAGGTGAGCAGGAGTGAGAGTGCAGAGGCCCCAGAGGCAGCCAGCTGGGAGTTCCACAGTCAAGGGATGGAGCAAGTTCACTGGGAGTTGCTGCAGCCCTCCAAGGACCTCTCTTCTCCAGATCTGGCACTCAAGATCTGTGCTCTTGAGTAACAGACATAGGCCAAATTCATATCCAAATATTGCTTCTTACCAAGAAATTCCCTTTGCCTCCCAGGCCTTAATTGTGCTGTCTATAACATGGGGAAGCTCATGTGTTCCTTGCAGTTTCTCTGGGAATGGAAACAATTCCCAATGGAAACAATGGGGCCGGGGAAGCCATCTCTCTTGAGGGTACAGAGGGTGCCCCTAAGAGGGGTTAAAATCCCACCACCCGAGCCAGGTGAGGTGGCGCACACCTAGAATCCCAGCGGCTCAGGAGGCTGAGGTAGGAGGATCACAAGTTCAAAGCCAGCCTCAGCAAAAGCAAGGTGCTAAGCAACTCAGTGAGACACTGTCTCCAAATAAAAAACAAAATAGGGCTGGAGATGTGGCTCAGTGGTTAAGTGTCTGAGTTCAATCCCCGGTACACCTCCCCTCCAAATCCCACCACCTGAACAGAGATGCTTCTGCCCCAGCTCCTACCACTGGGGACAGACCCCAATGGGACCACACTGGACCTTTCTACCATGGCCAAGGCTACTTTTGGAAACTGAATTTGAAGCCTCCAAACCTTAGGCCTGACCTTACGGCCACAAATTATAATAATTATATTAGGCCTCTCTTTATTTACCTAATAGCATGTTTCTGCCATGTAGAAGCTTTGTGATTTTCGTCAAGTATCCTAATGTCTCTGTGCCTCTGATGCCTCATTTATCAGGTGGTTTAAAATGTACAGACTGCTTCTTAGGATAGGGTATAGCACATGTAAGGCCAGGGTGAGAATTAGCTATGAACTTGATGACAGGGCATTTCTGTATCCATTTTTTCATTACTTAGCCCTGTAACATGGGTATCTTTCAGAATTACTATTTTATGGGTGAAGAAACAGACCCAGAGAGGTGGAGTGACTCACCTGAGGTCACCAGCAAGCCAGCATTAGGGCCTTGGGTACTTGATGTTCTTTCCAAAGATTTGTGAGACTCTGCTCTGGAAAAAGCCAACCTTGGAGCAGGGCGGAACACAGAGAGCTTTTTGAACGCTTCTTCCATGGGCCCCGGGGCCGCGGGGGCTTCCAGCCAGTCAGCCAAGTCAGTTCCACCCAAAGTGCCAGCCAGGGAACAGACGGCTGGACCCTGCTCGGGCCATTGCCCGTCAGACCTCCATGCCAGGACAGCATGTCCGCCCACCCGGGGCAGTGACCAGCTGCTCCTTGGGCCCCTGGGGCTGGAGCCAGGTTTCTGTAACTCCAAGGGGCTCCTGGCTCCACCTCCACCTCTAGCAAGGACCAAACAGGGATTTTCCTGACCTTTCCCTTATTATAAAAAATATATATAGCGATGTTTACCTTTTTCAAAAGATTGCTAACTCCTTGCACCACCCACTCTGCCCAAGATTGCTCTAACAACTTTGCATAAATTATCTCAGCTCATTCTCACAGCACCTCAAAGGGAGAAGACGCCTGCCCAAGGCCCCACAGCTATGCAGTGTCCACTCTGTCCAAGTGGGAATTTGGACCTGGACAGGAACCTCCTTGTCCATCAGGCCTTCACAGTAGAGTCTTGGGGCCCACAAAACCTAGAATGACTTCTGTTTTTACACTTTATAACATGTGTTGCTTTGTTCAGATGATTGAAGGAAAACTATTGCTGGTAGAAGTAGAGAGGAAGAGCCAGGCAGGTGGTGCACACCTGCAATCCCAGCAATTTGGGAGGCTGAGGTAAGAGGACCATAAGTTTGAGGTCAGCCTCAGCAACTTAGTAAGAACCTATCTCAAAATAAAAATTAAAGAGGCCAAGGATATAGCTCAATGATAAAGCATCTCTGGGTTCAATCTCCAGTACCACCAAAAGAAAAAGAAAATAAGATAATATGTAAAACTAATTTCCTTTGAGCATTTGCCTGGGGCTTTGTCCTTTGCCCCGGTGCTAGCCATACCCACACAGGTTAGTTCCTTGCTGCCATACCCACACAGGTTAGTCCCCTAAGGCTGTGCGTCCACATCAGACACAGCCTTAAGGGAAATTCATGTTTGGTCCCATCACCTTTTAGTCTGTTTCCTCGTTTGTAAATTGGGAGGATAATCCTTATCTTGCCCACTGTGGGATGCAGAGGAACTGTCTCCTCATTAGCCACTGGGCCTCATCCCATTCTGCTGAGGAGGAGTCAGAGGCTGGCCCACTAGCCTGCCGCCAGCCAGTAGGAAAGGGGCAACGCACAGGCTGAGCCTGGCAGGAGGCTCACTCTTCAACCTCATGTAGCCCAAAGGATGAATTTTTTTTTTTTTAATACTTGAGATTGAACCCAGTGGTGCTGTATCACTGAGCTACATACTCAGCACTTTTCTTTCTTTTTCTTTCTTTTTTTCTTGGTACTGGAGATTGAACTCAGGCATTTGACCACTGAGCCACATCCCCAGCCCTATTTTGTGTTTTATGTAGAGACAGGGTCTCACTGAGTTGCTTAGCGCCTCACTATTGCTGAGGCTGGCTTTGAATTCGCAATTCTCCTGTCTCACCCTCCCTAAGTGCTGGGGCTTGCACCACTGCACCCGGCTTCTTCTTTTTTTTTGTAATTTCGAGATAGTGTCTAAGTTGCAGAGGCTGACCTCAAACTTGAAATCCTCCTGCCTCAGACTCCCAAGTAGCTGGGATTACAGGTGTGCGCTACCACATCCAGCCAAAGGGTGGATATTTATTCTTGTATTAGTTTTTAAATCTCTTAGTAGGTATTACACATTCAGGGTGAAAGGAAATTTAATAACTAAATATACCATCTTTTTTTTTTTTGTACCAGAAATTGAACCCAGGGCCGCTTAACCACTGAGTCACATCCCCAGCCATTTTTTATTTTATTTAGAGACAGGGTCTTGTTGAGTTGCTAAGTGCCTTGCTAAGTTGCTGAGGCTGGCTTTGAACTCATGATCCTCCTGCCTCAGCCTCCTGAGCACTGGGATTACAGGCATGCGTCACCACTCCAGGCCTATACTATCTTTTTTTATACAAACTGCACACTTTTTCTCTCCAGTGATGGGGATGGAGCAAGGGCCTTTCACCTGCTAGGCAAGTACTTCACCACTGAGCTACACCCCCAACCCTTCCTCCCTCTCTTTAAACCATATGGAATTTCCCAGATGTATTTCCCTTATCCCCCCAGATGGACATTTAGGGGATTTCCATTCTCTTGTTGCTGCAAATGACACTGCAGCTAATAGCAGATGAGTTTGGGCCTGGGTCAGAAGGCACATGGAGTTTTTATTTGGGTCCATATTGCCAGAAAGCTCTCCAAAGAGATTGACTAGTTAACCTCTCACATCCTCAACTAGACCAGGGCACCCTTTCCCCATGCCCTCCCCAACTAGGCCAATATAGTGCACTGTGTCTACACCTGCTGTATGCCAAGGAAACCAAATGGGTCATTTCCCTTATGAAATATCAAAGGGCTGGGCCTCACTGAGGACTTGACCTAGGTGGCCAGGCAGGCCGGCTGCAAAGAGCCCAAGTTCAGCCACTTCCGGCTCTGCTCCCCTTACCAATGGCAGGACCTTGGTGATAAGCTTCACCTATGTCAGACTCAGGAAAATAATGACACCCACCTCATTCTCCATGCTGCTGAACCAGCCAAGGATTCTTCTACAAGTTCCAGAACAAGGAAGTTCTGGGGTCAGGCCAAGTTGGCCATGTACAGCTGGAAGAGGCCCTCCCCCATCCCACTGGATTCTTGCAAGGACGGTAGAACTAATTGCTTAGGATTCTGCTCAGCCTATGAAGGTACCCCATGAGAACTGGCTATAATTTTTAGTCTGGGTGAGTGTTACCTCCAGGACTACATCCATCTACCAGCCACTAGAGCTGATGCTCAGATCTCAGATCAGTGCCTCGGGAAAGGGTCAAGGGAAGAGGGGTGCAGAGAACCATCAAGGGCACAGGGAAGGACCAGCTTACCCCAGCTTCCTACTGTACCAAAGGGGAATTGAGGCCCAGAAAACACCAGGACTTGAAGTGATTGCCAGCTTAGGGGCACAAAGTTGCTTTTTACCAGTGTGCATTTCTACCAGGAAGCAGATACCAAGTCTAGAGCACCAAAGGTTGGCCAGACCACGGCAGAAACCCATCTCAGACAAAGCCAGAGCCTGGTCCTGAGATTCCTGAGTACACTCATATAGACAGAATAGACCCCATATCCCCTCCATGAGCCCAGCTGCCAGGACTCAGCAAAACCCAGGGTCCCCTAGGACTGAGCTCTCGCCTTGCCAGATGCAGCCCACGTGCCAGTTGCATGGGCCTCACCCAGGAACTTGTTAGAACCTCAAGCCCTCCCTCACCCCTGCCTCAGCTGTATGTTAGTGTTTGAGGGACACAGGGAAGACACTCATCTACCCTGGGGAAGAGGCTGCCACTTGTGGGCAGACCTCACCTCTTGGTCCCAGAATGCCTTGCCAGCTTTGTCTTAGACACAGGCAGCCCCCAAGACAAAGCATAAGCTTGACCCTCACTCCCATAACTGGGTGGCACTAGACATTGCAACCCTGTATTGAGTCTCTACCAGCTGTCAAGCATAGTGTCCCATTTAGTCTCACATTACGCCTGCAAGTTTGATGCTTGGAGTACTTTACAACTAAGAAACATGAAGCACAGAGCAGTTAAGTAAATTGCGCAAGGTCACCCAGCAGATATGTGTGCAGGACTGAGATTTGAGCCTAGAGCTGTCCAGCATCAGGGCCTAGTCAGTGTGGACATGGGGACATGATTACATCCTCACCCCCAAAGTTAACCCCTCATCCCCCTGTGAGCACTCAGAATGAGCTGGTCTGACCCTTGTGAATTAGACCTCTCTCCAGAGCCACCCTCCCTGGAGAAGAGGCTTGGTATTCTCCATGCTGCTGAAGCAGCCAAGGATTCTCCTACAAGTTTCCAGAACAAGGCAGTTCTGGGGTCAGGCCAAGTTAGCTATGTACAGCTGGAAGAGGCCCTCCCCCCACCACATGCTTACTGACTGGAAGCCAGGGGGAGGGAGTTCTAGAAGGGTCTGATGCAGATGGAGGTAAGGCCCGTGGGGCCAGGGCTGGGCCTGGAAAGAGAACCAGCACACATAGTATGGGTAGAAAGTATGCTGTTCACTCAGAGTGAAACAAGAGCGTTGTTCAGAACAGCCGGACACTGGATCAGACAGTTACCCTCACCTCATTTTTACTCTTAAACACCTCCACATTTCATGGCCATTTGGAGACAGGGAAATCAGCCAGGTGTCCACTCAGACAGCAGCTGAAAACCAAAGGCAAATATTTTCCGTCCTGAGGAAAGCTTCCCAGGCAGGCTCTGGAGCAGAGGCTGGTGGCTCACTGTCCCCCAAAGCTGGGGCTCTTGGGCACCAGGCTACATGCCTGGGCGCTGGCCAGGATCCACCAGGGGGAGATTTGGAGCTGCAACCAAAGCATGCCAGAAATGGAAGATCACTTTCTGGTGATGAGGGCCACCAAGGGGACACTGTGAGCCCAGCAGTCATCTGAAGATGGAGAACCCTTTAATACAAAAATTGGAGCTCTTAGTCTGTTGTTGAGCAGAAAGGATATAACTAAAAAGCCACTAGTCCCTAAATGAATTTGTAATTTATTCATCACATTAGCTGGGTGTGCTTGAAAAGTAGTGGTATATGGCTCTGTGAGATTTATATTTCGTCTACAGATGAATAAATGAGAACCACATGGACTTCAGCCTCATATCAATAAACTGCAGCCCCCAGAGCCAGACCTCTCTTAGGAACCCTTCATAGGGGGATCTGGCAAAGTATGGGCGAGTCCATGGTAATTGACCATGTGCCTTCTTTCTCCAGCCCTCACTACCACACTAATTCTGCCCTTTTTTCTCTTCAGAAAATCAGTTTTCTGAAATTTCCAAGGGTGGAAACATTTATTGGGAACTTGTGCCCTCAGCATTTATATTCGTCGAAGGCCTCTGGGAACACATTGCTGCCCAGATTAGGGCCCAAGTTAGGTCCCCAGAGGCTGCCGTTTGGAATGACCTCTTCCCTTCTGGAGCCCAGTTTTCATGTCTGTGAAACAAGAGGTGACATCACGTCTTTGAAGGGTCGTTTGTGGCCTGGAAGTAAAAGCTCCCAAGGCAACTTGGACAAAGGAGGGGGCCAGACAGCATCAGCCTTTGGGCTGCTGTTACACATGATCCAGCAATGAGGGACATGATCCAGCAATGAGCAGAACCAAGAACTTTCCAGATCTGAGGGAGGCCCTGAGCCCAGTGTCTAGCTAGCTGGGTGAGGAGCCCCTTAAGAACCTGCACTCAGCCATGGCAGGCCCTGCCAGTGCTTAGGAGCCCTGTCCCCCTCTTTTTTCTCTCTTGGATCTGCATCACTCCAGGCAGACTGGGCCCTTGGAGCTAAAGCTACTGGCCCAAAGGTGTCACCAGTCCAGCCCACGACAGCTGCTGTCCTGCATCTGTATTCCACATGCATCTTCACCCCTCCACCCAAGATGCTCCCAGCCTACTAGGCTTCTTACCTCTCTGCCTTAGCCCTCCTCACCTCCTAGATGCTCCCTTGGGTTGGAGGCCCAGCCCTCCCCAACCCTAAACCCTAGCCCTCAAGGCCCCAGCCCAGCTAAGCCTCAGAGAGAAATACATCTCAAGTTCCCAAATAGGCTGTGTTCTTTCCTGCCACTAAGCCAGGCAGCTCCTGGCAGCTGGAATGCCCTCCTTTCTTCTCAGCCCACCACTTCCTCCACTTTCCCTCCTCTGCTGTAGCGTGGTTACCCCACCTCCTTCGGGAGGGAGGAGCTCCAGGGGCCCCAAGCCCAAGGGTCTTTCGGATTGGGCATTGAGCAGTCTGGAAAATGTCAAAAGCGACTGAGGGATCCAGTCAAAGCCCCAGGGGGGCTTCTGGGCTCAACCATTCCTCTGCTGCCCACCTCCTTTGGAGGGAAAGACAGGCTGGGGTTTGGGTGGGTGGCCTTTTGGAGAGCAGGGTAATGGGAGAGGACGTGAACTTCCTGCGGCCTGGTTCCCCTGAGGAAGGGGGTGGGGTCTGAGCTCCGGTCCTGGGGTGCTGGGCCAGCTTGCGGGTAGTGGTGGTGGGGTCTCGAGGAGGGAGAGACTGAACAGAGTGACGGAAGTAAACTACCTTCGATGAGGCCCCTCTGTGCGCCCCTGGCACCTTCCCAGCCCCCTGGCACGGACATCGCGCACTTGTGGGGTCTGCCTTGAAGTTGTTGGTATGGCAAACCCGCTGCTGTTTAAATGATGTGTGTGTTTGGAGTGGCTCAGGGTCGGGATTAGAGATGGGGGAAAGGCAGCGCCCCGTTTGGCGCCGACGCTGCCCGAGAGTCCGCGCGTTGGGAGCTCCAGCTTCTACATGATCGAAGAAGGGTGGGCGTTGAGAGAAGGCCAAGAACCGAAGGGGGGGCCCGACGCCCCGGGCCGGCCGCCCCCCATTAGCGGGAGGGAGAGCAGGAGCCGCCTCTCGCAGCCACTCTGTGCGCAGGGTGGGAGGGAGAGAGGGAGGCGAGGGGACGAGAGCGCCGGGCTCCCCGCCCCCATCCCACCCGGTTCCAATATTTCGCTGAAAGGCACGCGGCTCCTAATCGGTCCTTTCCAGGCTGAGATTTAGCCGCGCGATGCCCGCGCACGGGCGGGGGCCGCGGGTCGGGGGAGGCGCTCAGAGTCCGGAGCCGCCGAGCGAGGTGAGGAGCCCGCGTCCTCGGCTGGTGGAGCGGGCGGGCGGGCGCGCAAACCCGAGAGGCAGATATAGAAAGGGGGGCAGGTTAAAAATAACCCTCTCCGGCTGGGAAGCTCGCGCGCTCTCTCTCGCCTCGTTCGGTGCCAGAGGACTCCAGGGGAGGTGGCGTTGGGGAGGGCAGAGCGGGATTCCCCCTCCTCCGCCGCCGGGCGGGGTGCCCGCCTGCGCGCCGCGGCTGCACGTGTGCGGGGCCGCGCGCCCGGGCCCCCTCAGAACCCGGCCTGTGGGAGCCCCCTCCCCAGGACCGGGCGCATCTGGCAGCGGCCCCCGCCCGCAGCCTTGCGTGGCTGGAGGGAAGCGCTCCATTATTCATTATTTACGAGCGTTAATAGGTTTGAGGCAGGGGGGTGGGGGCTGGAGGCGAAGCGCTGGGGGGACCGAGGCACTAGGGGAAGGGGTGGGGAACGAGGGGGAAGGGCAGGGGCGGGGACCCGGCTGCGGTGCCTGTCTGGAGGGAAGGGTCTCCACCTCGGGCCAGGCAGTCGGGACGCACCTCTCCGCCGGGTGCCAGGTCCAAGCGAGGTGCGGGGACGGAAGCTCGGGCCTTTGATTTTGCCCCCGGCCTCTGTCCTTCGCGTCCTCGCCCTTCCCGAGGCTTGGGGAGGGGGCTGTGGGCCGCACGCCCCGCCCTGCGCGCCCCTCGCAGCCGCCGCGTCCCCGACGCAGCCGCGGCCTCATTTATCATCATCTTTGGTCAAGTGGAGTGTGCAAGGAACAGCTGCTTCACTCGGCTGACTTCCGAGGGCGGCTACAGCGGGAATCAGGGAGATGAATGATGGGGTCTGGGGGGGGCCACAGCCCCCGGGGTCTCCGCGCAGGCGGGAGGCAGGCGGCGAGCGTCCGGGGCCTCTCGCACCTCGTGGCGAGTACAGCGCCCCCTTCCTCTCTCTCCCGATGCCTCCAATTACCTTGGATCAGGGACTGGGGGCGCCCCAGGAGGGGACTGGGCGCGGGGTGGAGGGGCGCCCTTCGCCGGCGGAGGACGGGCGGGCGCGCTGCTGGCGGAGCCCGAGGTCGCCGTGACCTTGCTGGGGTCAGCGGGTTGGGCTGCGGAGGAGGCGGCGCGGTGTCTTTGGTGGCGCTTTCCGGATTGGCGCAGAGGCCGGGAAACAAGGCGAGGGCGGGCGGGGGTGTGAGAGGGGAACACAAATAGAAGGTGAAATTTTACCTGCCCCGGAGGGAGTCCTGCGGATTTTCTCCCGACAGCGGCAGGCGCTCTGCCTTTGTCTTACACAGCTGAAACATCTGTTGCAGAGGGGCGGTGAGGCTGCAAACAACCCCCACACACCCCGCGCTGCTTCCCCAGCCCCCGCTTGGCCTTAGCCAGGCTCCAGGACTCGCGGCGCCGCGTTAACCCTGCTAGCGCTGGGGCGCACGCTCGGCCGCCCCCTGCCGCAGTCCGCATCTCCGTGTGGTGTTTCTGGACCCCGGTCCCGGAAAGGGCCCTATCGGGGGCGCCCAGTAGCCCTCTCCTTCCTTGAAAAGGTGCCATAGCATCGATCGAGGGAGGGGTGGTGGAGGAAAGGGTTAATGGCTTAGTCGCAGACCCTAATTGTCAGAGCCGGCCCCGCTTCGTTTCAATTACCCTAAGTAGAGACTGAATGCGCAATTAACGAAGTCAGCTTGCCAACTGGAAAGCTGTCCCCGCTTTCACATTGAGCAGAATACTCCACCAGCTGACTTGGACTAAGCTATTTCCTCTCTCTCTCTCTCTCTCTCTCTCTCTCTCTCTCTCTCTCTCTCTCTCTCTCTCTCTCTCCTCTGTCTCTGTGTGTGTGTCTCTCTCTCCTTCCCTCCCCCCCATCCCCTCCCTCTTTTTCTCTCTCCTTAATAATAAAATTATACCAAGCAGTTTGCGGTGTGGCAGGCGGCCAGAAAAGCGTTTCTTTAACGCCGCCGTCTCACAATTAGGCAGCAAGAGGATTTGACACGCCGTGGCGGCCTGACAGGCGGCTTCCTCCCCTGGGGGTTGGGAGGTGGGAGGGGGCACCAATTCCCCGGGTCCCCCAGGTGGAACCGGGGCTGGGAGGGCTGGCGTGCTCTGCCTCCCTGGCTGTCAGGATGCTGCAGCGAGGGGGTGTCAGAGGCAGGGAATGGAGAGGTGGTTCCGCCCAAGCTGGGGAAGACAGTACATTCCGTGACTGCTGTGGGAAACGGGTGTTCAGGAGGAAAGCCTTGTTCTCCCTTTTCATTTGACTGACAGGCCAGTTACAGAGGAATTCAGCCCTGCTGGGCCTCATGGACAAGATGCTGACCCTCTCTGGGCATCCATTAATCTCTCTGAAAGGAGAGAAAGGTTTGAAGATTGTGTTCTGCAGGAAGTGGCTTCTAAGAGCTCATGGCTCTTCTCTGCTGGCCTTGTTAGCTGAGAGGAATAAGGACTGCAGTGCATCTGAAACAAGCCCAGCACCTCTCTGTGACCTGGTGCCCCAGAGGCTCACAGGACAGGGACAGCCAGGGAACTGTGATCAGGTAGCAGGTGACTGGGCAGGATTGCCAGGGATTGGTGCCCTAAAGACAGAGGACAGTGACAATTGGTTGCAGCAGCAGTACCACCTGAGCTGGGGAGTGGGAGTAGAGAATTTGGCAGGGGTGGGAGCTAACTTTGGTGACCCACTTGCTCTTTGTTGCCTCCCAGCTACTGTCATGCTGTGGCTTCACCCGTCTTGAATGGGTAAGTCCTCCAGCCTCCCCACAGCCCCTTGGGTGTCACTTGATCTGGAAGCCATGAACCATGTGTCCACTTCAGGAGAGCGTGGACATGCTACATTTTCCTCTGCCTTTTCAGCACCCAGCTGGGCCCCCATCCAGACTTCAGCCAGCAGAAACAGGTTCCACGGGTTCCACAATCGAATGAGCCCAGGCACTCAAGGGGTGTGGAGGATAGAATGTATGTACACTTCACCTTTCCTTCCTGACTGGCTGTTGCATGTGTCCTGGCCTCTGGTCCCCTCATCATCAAACCCTCTCTCTGGACCTCCTCCTTTGGCTGTGGTGAGGTAGCACAGAGGCTGACATGCCCCCATGCATCCTAACTATTTAATAGACATCAACTCTGGGGCCAGTTTCTGGGTTTAGAACTTAGGACCAAACAGAAATCCCCTACCCTCATCAGACAACATTCTAGTGAGGGAGGTGCGTGGGAAGCAGCTCATTGTATCATTAATTATGTAATTACCGCTGTGATAAGTGTCACAGAGGAGCTCGGAGGGGACCCAGGAGAGTGGGGGGCAGGGCCTCACCACTGTCTTGGTGTAGAATGCTGTAAAGGTCATTAACCATCTCTGTGGGCTTTAGCACCCCCACCTCTGCACCTCCTTTCCAAGGCTGCCCAGCTCTGCCCTCCCCATGCACAGGGTACTGGCCTTGCTCCACTCCAGTGCTTACCTGGTTCCTGCTGGTACCTGGGGCCAGGAAACATTCTGGATGTAGCTCCTGCTCTCAACCCTTCCCATTGAGCACCCACTCAGTGCTCACACCCCCAGCACAAGGCCCTGCCTTTGCCGGTGCTCAGGCCTGTCTGCAGCACTCTATGAGCATTTGACATCTGGGAGCTTGTGATCAGGTACAGCCCCGCAGTCAAGTTCCCTTGAATTCTGGAGTGTTAAAAAAAAAAAAAGACAGGTGTGATGGCCATGGCACAAACCTGGAATCCCAACAATTTAGGAGGTGAGGCAGGAGAATCGCAAGTTCCAGTCTAACCTGGACAACTTAGACTCCATCTCAAAATAAAAAATAAAAGGGCTGGAAATGTAGGTATGTGGTAGTGTCCCCAGGGTTCAATCCCCAGCACCAGAAAAAAATAAAAATAAACTTTTTACATTTTTAAAATGAAAGACATCCCTTTTTATAAAATCCTTACTTCTCACTTAAAGGAAAAAACAGATATTCTGGCACCCTGGGTTCCATTCCCCCATGGCAGCAATCTGCTGGGCTGAGTGGGAGCTTCTCCTCCACCAAACACACATATCTGATTTGGGACCAGGATCTCCAGCCCCATGTGCCCACATCATTCAGGTACACCTCCTGTCTTGGGAAGATATTTTTTTGTCAAAACGAATGAAGCAGAGCTGTGGCCACCAGCCCCCGCCCTGCCAAGTTCCTACCCAGAGTTTTTCGTCCCTCCACTCTGTTGCTCGCTCTGTATATTTTTACAGGTGACATCTGGAGCATGAATCATTCAATAAATATTGTTCTGGGCAGTGGGGATATAACTGAAGAAAATAGGTGAAAATCCAACTTTCCTTCTAACCAGGAGAGACCAGTAAGAAAGCAAGTTAAGGTTTATTACAAGAAGGTAAATACTTTGGAGAAAAAAATGGGGAAAAGGAGTACCAAGGTATCATTTCAAGGAAGGCCACTGGAGACAATGACAGATGAGCAGACTTAGAGCAGGGTTAGGGAACTGCGCAGTTAGTTGTCTGGGAAAGGTATTCCCAGCAGAGAGAACACCCAGTGCAAAGACCCTGCGGCCTAGGCAGGGAAAAGGCTTGCCAAAGTTCACAAAGTCAATCAACATTCAGACAAGCCCACTGGTTTGGCTCCTCCGTGCTTCCACTTCCCCAGGGAAGTAAGTCATGGTCCCTCTGGGCACATGCGCAGGGAGGACAAGGCTGGGGGTGAGTGAGAGGTTGAGCTCTTTGGTCATTTGCTTCCCTTCAGAGCTGCCAGCTGCATCCCCTTATCTTCATTGTGTGGCCTCCTGCCAGGGTTTGGGGTACAGAGAAGAATGGAGCAGACTGGGAGCACCCTCTGGGTCCTCTGAGACCCACACTGGGCCCACCCTTTGAGCTTGCTGGTTCTGGGACCCTGATTATGTTGGTGGCACCAGCCTGACTTGGGGTGGGAAGGACGGGTTGTGCGGCCTCCCCGCCCTGGAATGGGCAGGAAGAGGCCTGGCCCCCTCTTCCCATTTGCATCCAAACAGTCAGCTCACCCCTCACCCCCCACTTTCCCTTTTCTTCATTTTGACAGAGACATGGTGCTTTTTGTTCCATGGTGAATAAAGTGATCTGAAAAAAATTATTGTCCACAAGAGACTGATAAGTACAGAGCCCATAATAGGTGAGCGCTTCTCCTGACAGCCTCTCCCAGGAGGGCTCTTGAATACCAGCAGCTGGGGCAGATCCCTTCCTGCTGCCCTCCACCTCGCAGCCAGGGCAGAGGCCAGCGGCCACTTGCCCTCTCTCCCTGAACTGCGGGCCCTATGGCCTGGGTCTCCCAGTCTGTTGCTAGCTGCAATCTGGAAACAGGCATCATGGCACAGGGTGGCTGGTGCAGCTTCAGAAATCAGGGGCTCTAAGCACTGCCCGGGAAGGGGCCTGGCCGGTGGGTGAGGCCAGGGTAGCCTGCACATCCACCTGGGTTAGACTCTGCATGGGGATCCCAGTCAGATGGCTTAGTAGACCTCAGCTGCCACTGAGCTAGGTCCCTAAAGAAGACAATGTTGGTGGGCTGTGGAGATGGGAGTGGGGGGCTTCCCAGACATCTGGAGAGTCCAGAAGTCTTCTGGAAAAAAAAATCCTCCAAAGAGCTTTGAGCCCCCAGCTTTGCTAGAGGTCCCACGTCTCAACTAAGGAGCCCAGCTGCCGACGTGAGATCTGGAGAGGGCTGTCTTCTGCTTCTCCCCCTGTCACTTGCCTCTTGCTGCTCAGGACCCCCAGGCTCTGCAGAGAGAGGCATGCTGGCATCCTGTGGGGTTTTCGTATGAGCCAGGGGACCATAAATGAGGAGGGGGGCATGCCCAAGTGTTGCCCACATAGGGCCGTCTGGAGAGGTCATGTTTTGGGGAGGGGGCTGTCTTGTCCTTGAGTTGCTTATCTTCCAAGATGGTCCCTCTTGCCCAGCCACCCTCACTTGTCCCAGAAGCCTATGGGGTACCCACCGTCAGCTCCTTCCTTCCAAGTCAGGCCCTTAGGACTTGGCATAGACCCCTACCCCAGGACAGCAGTAAATCTGGCTAATGATTTATTATGTCCATCCAGGTCTCCAGTCTTATTACTCATCACCCACAACAGATGGAGAGACCCCAAGGGGTTCCACTGGCCCCACCCCTTCCTGGACACCCCCTCGGCCCCTCCCTAGCCTCCTGAAACCCCATAAATTCCCCTTCCTCCTTGAGTTCTCAGGCCCTTGAGTGTGTCGGGTTTAAATTTTTTTTTTCCCCTGCAGCTACAAATCAGAAAAACAGGTCATAAAACAACCTTGGATAAGCTGGTGGGATGGAACCAGCGGCTTCAGAGCTGCTGCTGGGAGCAGAAGGCCTCCTTTCTCTCTCTCAGGAAAAAATTCCTTCTGCCCACTCCTGACTGGGCTCCTCCAGTGCCACAGCCCTGATCCATGCTGTGCCCATTTCCTTGACAGAGATCCAACCCTGGAGTCTAGAGAGGCTGTAGACCCATGACCCCTCACTGCAGCTGCCCAGAGGACAGTAGTTGCCATGGTGACAGCAGGTGGTCAGTGGCCATCATAGCCCATTTGTGGACATACTTAAGGTGGGTCTGACTGCTGGAAGATGAGGGTAAGGTAGGGCTGAGGTGTGGCTATGATAGGGGCTTACTTGCAAGGCCCTGGGCTCTGTCCCCACCATTGCAGATAGAATAACAGTTGACTTGGCCTGAGGACTCAGAGGCTCTGGGGCCACAGAGAACACTGGACATCAGAGTTGCCAGCATCCCCACCCTAGCACAGCACCTTTGCTTTGCTGTCTTGCACCTCCAGGATTTTTTTTTTTTTTTTTTTTTTGTACTGGGAATTGAACACAGGGGCACTTTACTTGAGCCACATCCTCAGCCCTTTTTGTTTTTATTTATTTATTTTTAAATATTTTTTAGGTGTAGATGGACACAATATCTTTATTTTATTTATTTATTTTTATGTGGTGCTGAGGATCGAACCCAGTGCCTCACGCATGCAAGGCAAGCGCTCTACCACTGAGCCATAATCCCAGCCCCCCTTTTTATTTTTGTTTTGTTTTGTTTTGTTTTGGTACTGGAGATTGAACTCAGGCCACTCAACCACTGAGCCACATCTCCAGCCCTATTTTGTGTTTTATGTAGAGACAGGGTCTCACTGAGCTGCTTAGAGCCTCGCCGTTGCTGAGGCTGGCTTTGAACTCGCGATTCTCCTGTCTCAGCCTCCTTAAGTGCTGGGATTACAGGCTTGCGCCACTGTGCCCGGCCCCTTTTTATTTTTTATTTATTTTATTTTATTTTTATTTTTTGGTACCAGGGATTGAACTCAGGGACACTTAACCCCTGAGCCACCTCCCCAGCCCTATTTTGTGTTTTATGTAGAGACAGGGTCTCACTGAGTTGCTTAGTGCCTCGCCATTGCTGAGGCTGGCTTTGAACTCGTGATTCTCCTGTCTCAGCCTCCCTAAGTGCTGGGATTACAGGCTTGAGCCACCGCGCCCGGCTTCCTTTTTATTTTTGATTTTGAGATAGGGCCCTGCAAAGTTGCCCAGGCTGGCCTTGAACTTAAGATCCTCCTGTCTTAGGCTCCCAAGTCACTGGGATTGCAGGCATGTGCCACCTCGCCCAGCTCCAAAATGGGAATTCTTGGTGTGGGGTCCAGGTGAGGCGCCTGGTCACCACGGCTGAATCACCTGGGTTAGGTTCTAAGCAAGTCACTTACCCCTCTGAAGCTTGCCTTTTTTTCTGTAAAAGAGAGAACAACCAAAACATAGGGAAGGGAACCTGTGCAGAGACACTCAGCAGCTATAGGAGGTCCCCTGCTGAGGTCCCAGAGTCTTGGAGGGGAAGGCCATGTCCCAGGCTTACCCCGATGCCAGGGCCTTTGAAGACTCCTGGTCTCACCTTGGAGGGAGTCTAGGGTCTCGTTGGGTCCCTCCAAACACTCTTTCATGGTTGTATTGATGGCTTTTGAGGGGTGAGGTCTGTTGCTGTGCAGAGGGAAGTCCTGGGACACTGCATTCAAGGGCTGGAGCCCTGGGCCCAGTTCTGGGCTGTGGGGCCTCGTGCTTCAGCCCTACTAAGCCCAGCAGCCCCTACTTCAGTAGTGGTTATAAGGATGAGGAGCTCAGGAATCTCGTGTTAGAGGTCTTCAGGACTTCCTCTCTGCCTGTCTTTCAAGCTCAGCAAGAACTGTAGAGAGGTAGAGAAGAGGCCAGTGGGGGAGGGACCACAGGGCAGGAGTGCTTTGGACCAGGAGGAGCCGTGTGTGTGTGTGTGTGTGTGTGTGTGTGTGTGTGTGTGTGTGTGTGTGTGTGTGTGTGTCCCTCTCTCTCCTGCCCAAGCCACTGTCTGTCCCCCTGGCCACTTCACTCTTCCTCTCCCGATGCTGCCCACCCCAAGCCTACTGCCTGCCTTTCTCCCCCTCAGTGTCCTTTCCTAGTGCTCTTGAAAAGTAATCATAATCACAATAATTAATAACAACAGAGCCTATGGCAGGCCTGAAGCAACTCTTAAAGAGGCAGTGCCCCATTTTCTCCTGACACAGCCACAAGGACCTCTGGGGATGCTCTGAGAGGCGGCTGTGATGCCACCAGGCCTTTGTTCCTGCATCCCTCCCTCCGTCTGGGGTTGGAGGGTGGTGTTGGGCCGAGCATTTTTGTTGCATCCTCCATCAGGCACTGGGCCTCTCCTATTTTAATTGAACTGTCTTTTCTTAGAGATAGATGTTTCGCCACATCCAGCTGCTCGTGTGTATTGGGAAACCCGCCTGTAATCCAGCTTGGCTAAATTAAAAGATGCAGCAGCTGGACTGATTAAACGAGGAGGGGGAGATGTGGACAGAGAAGGCAGGGAGGGGACACTGCTAATGGCACACACCACCAACCCCCCTTTTTAAATAATGTTTCTGGTAATGCATTTTGGAGAATGTGAAAAAAATAAATAAATAAAGCCATAGAAATGTTAATGATATCCACAGGACACTCAGCAGGAAATGAGAGTGATCTGGGACTAATAAAAGCCGAAATGTAATTTGTGCAGATATACGAGCGAGGTGCAGCCTTCAGAGCCGTCCTGGGTTTGTGCATTCTGGACTCATAAACATGCGCCTGGGGAGGGTAGGGAGCGGGCATGCCCTCAGCCTTGGAGCTGGCCTTCCTCATAAGGGACCAGCAGCCAGGCCTTGAGCAGAGTTGGTCACCTGCAGGCCTAGGGCATAGATAGCATGGGAAGGTGCCTGCTGGTCCCCTCTGCCCTGGGTAGCACTGTGGCAGTGTGGCTACGCCCTTCTCTGCAGAGATCAGGACAGAAGACACAGGACTGCCCACCTGGCTGGGAGCCACCAAGCCAGAACCATGAGCCTCCTCCAACTCCTCTGGATTGGCACGTCCGGGAGTGTTTATCCAAGCCACCAGGGCTGGAATTGAAGTGGGTCAGGAGGGTGGACACTCAGCTCCTTTCACGACACCTGTGGTGAATCCAGGGAGAGGAGGAGAGTAGAGGGCAGGAGGCTTTGGTGGGGAGGGGCTCGCTTGGGGATGCTGGCCCCTTCTGTGTAGCTGGGTCTGGCAGTCTTAACTCTGAAGGGCAAAGGAGGTGCTTGAGCCAAGCCCCTGGGATAGATGGACCTGAGACTGTGCCATTGGGCTCCTGGGGACCGTCTGATGGCCTGCTCAGCTGGATAGGGTCCTCCTCTGTCCCCTTTCTTGGGTCAGTCCCCAGACCCTAAATGAGGAAAGCATTTTTGATGGGGTTCAGGCCATACAAGAAGGGTTAGGGGCTGGACCTCCCTTCTGGGAAAGTCCCCCTGCCCCTTACCCCACTCCATCTCTCTGCCTCTCCTCTCTCCCTGTCTCTCGCTTTTCTCACTTGTTTACTTTGTGTGCCTCTTGCCTGGCTACCTCTCTGTTTATTCTTTTCTGATCCCTCAAAACACTCTGGAATCTTTGTAACCCAAGGCAGGCCATCCCCTCTTTTTAGTATTTGGGAAGGAAAACTGGAAAGTCCCTGTCCCCTCCTGGGACACAGGCTAGGCAGAGGCCCCTTTGGGCCTCTGTGGTTGCTGGGTAAATCCCAAGCTCTTGGGATCAGGGCCTGTGGCTAGCATTCTCTTTTCCATCCCTCCTCCTTTTTTTTTTTAAATATTTTTTTTAGTTGTAGGCAGACACAATACCTTTATTTTTATTTTTATGTGGTGCTGAGGCTCAAACCCAGTGCCTCACCTGCACGAGTGCTCTACCGCTGAGCCACAACCCCAGCCCTCCATCTCTCCTCTGAGGGCCTTCTAGGCTGACCAGACTTGCCCGTCAACCTGGGAAACCGTTAACCTCAGACTCCCACATCCAACCCGTATTGTGAATCCTGCAGCTCTGCTCTCAAAGGTTCTTTACCCTGCCTTGGATCATTTTCTAACCCAGGCCCCATGCTCTGGAGTAGGTTAGACCCCACCTGGGCCCCAGCCCCTAAAATCATAACCAGATGGGCTGTCCAGTGCCACCTGACCTAGGGAGGTTGGGAGAGGCCCTGCCATGCAGGACCAGGCTCCATCACACCATGCAGAGGGGCTCAGGCCCGCTCACTCTCCTGAGCCTGCAGGACTGCTTCTTCGTCCCTCATCAGCATGCGCTCCCTTACTCCAGATCACGTAATCTGTTTATGCACCTAGGATATCAAAAACAGGAGGCAGGTGCTGCTGTCCTATGTTCTGGGAGTCAGAGGAGGGGACGTTTTATATCTACAGTGGCTCAGCAGCCCCCAGTTGACGTCTGCTAGAGGGAACAGACAGATTCCAGATGGCGTGGCAGTGATAGGGGAGGGGTGTGTGTGTGAGTGTGTGTGTGTGCGCGCGCGCACGCGTGCAGTCACGGCAGGCTTTGGCAAGCGGCCTGTCCCTGGCGGGGTAGGACAGATCCTCATGGGTCCCCAGCATGGCTGGGTCACGCTTGAGTACAGCCACACAGGGACTAAGATTACAGGATCCAGCGGGCCCCAGGGGACGGAGGAGCCGGAATTGCTCTGCTAAATGATTTTGAGCTGTCTGGAAGAGCTGGGAGTGGTGGGTGGGGGCCGAGGGGAGGAGCCAGCCAGGGGGAGGGTGGAGTGGCCGCTCCCCAGTGACTTGGCTTGGGCAGCCCGTTTTGCACCTCCTGTGCCCGTGGTGGCCGTCCTTGGTGAGGCAACGCTGCTGGCACTGTGGAAGTGGGAATTATGGAGCACACCTCCTTGATACAGAAGTTGTCAATATGTGCACAGCTGGTGGGGAGGCTCTGGCCAGCAGAGAATATCGAGGGCTGTGTGCAGGGCGAGGACGGGTGGTGAGGTGGCTGAGGGGAAGGGACAAGGACGTGGCCCATCTGAATCGCTCTCCCTCTGCCCCCACCCCGCCCTCCCTCTCTCCCTTTTCTCTTCACAGATAACCAGCCCGAGTCATGCAGTCTTTTCGAGAAAGGTGTGGTTTCCATGGCAAACAACAGAGCTACCCACAGACCTCGCAGGAAGCGTCTCGCCTGGAGAATTACAGGCAGCCGAGTCAGGCCGGGCTGAGCTGTGACAGGCAGCGGCTGCTCGCCAAGGACTATTATAACCCGCAGCCTTACCCGGGCTACGAGGGTGGCACCAGTACGCCCTCCAGCACTGCGGCTGCGGTGGCCGCAGAGAAGTACCACCGAGGTAGCAAGGCCCTGCCCTCACAGCAGGCCCTGCAGGGGAGGCCGGCTTTCCCCGGCTATGGTGGCATCCAGGACAGCAACCCTTACCCGGGACGCTACTCTGGGGAGGAGGGCCTGCAGGCCTGGGGGGCCCCCCAGCCGCCACCCCCCCAGCCACAGCCCCTGCCAGGAGGGGTGGGCAAGTATGACGAGAACTTACTCAAAAAGACGGCAGTGCCCCCTGGCAGGCAGTACCCAGAGCAGGGCGCCCAGCTTCCCTTTCGGACTCACTCCCTGCATGTCCAGCAGCCCCCGCCACCACAGCTGCCACAGCCCCAGCAGCCCCTGGCATACCCCAAACTCCAAAGGCAGAAACTGCAAAATGACATTGCCTCGCCCCTGCCTTTTCCCCAGGGTGGTCACTTTCCCCAGCACTCCCAGTCTTTCCCCACCTCTTCCACCTACTCCTCGTCCGTCCAGGGCAGCGGACAGGGGGCCCACTCTTACAAGAGTTGCACAGCACCGTCCGCCCAGCCCCATGACAGGCCACTGACCGCCAATGCCAGCCTGGCCCCGGGACAGCGGGTCCAGAATCTTCACGCCTACCAGTCAGGCCGACTCGGCTATGACCAGCAACAGCAACAAGCACTTCAGAGCCGGCACCATGCCCAGGAAACCCTCCATTACCAAAACCTCGCCAAATACCAACACTATGGACAACAAGGTCAGGGCTACTGCCAGCCAGACACGGCCGTCAGGACCCCGGAGCAGTACTACCAGACCTTCAGCCCCAGCTCCAGCCATTCCCCTGCCCGTTCAGTGGGCCGCTCGCCTTCCTACAGCTCTACCCCGTCCCCGCTAATGCCAAACCTAGAGAACTTCCCATATAACCAGCAGCCACTCAGCACTGGGGCCTTCCCCGCAGGGATCACTGACCACAGCCACTTCATGCCCCTGCTCAATCCCTCCCCGACAGATGCCACTAGCTCCGTGGACACCCAGGCCAGCAACTGCAAGCCCCTGCAGAAGGACAAAATTCCTGAGAACCTGCTGTCAGATCTCAGCCTGCAGAGCCTCACGGCACTGACCTCACAGGTAGAGAATATATCCAACACTGTCCAGCAGCTTCTGCTGTCCAAGGCTGCCGTGCCACAGAAGAAGGGGGTCAAGAACCTCGTGTCCAGGACCCCGGAACAGCACAAGAGCCAGCACTGCAGCCCCGAGGGCAGTGGCTACTCAGCCGAGCCGGCAGGGACGCCGCTGTCTGAGCCTCTGAGCAGCACGCCACAGTCCACCCACGCTGAGCCACAGGAGGCTGACTACCTGAGCGGTTCTGAGGACCCACTGGAGCGCAGCTTCCTCTACTGCAACCAGGCCCGTGGCAGCCCCGCGAGGGTCAACAGCAACTCGAAGGCAAAGCCTGAGTCTGTGTCCACCTGTTCTGTGACCTCACCCGACGACATGTCCACCAAATCTGACGACTCCTTCCAGAGCCTGCACAGCAGTCTACCATTGGACAGTTTCTCCAAGTTCGTGGCAGGTGAGCGAGACTGCCCACGGCTGTTGCTCAGTGCCCTGGCGCAGGAGGACCTGGCCTCTGAGATCCTGGGACTGCAAGAAGCCATCGGCGAGAAAGCCGATAAGGCCTGGGCTGAGACCCCGGGCCTGGCCAAGGATGCCAGCAAGCCTCCCTTCTCTCTGGAGAACCACAGCGCCTGCCTCGACTCTGTGGCCAAGAACGCGTGGCCACGGCCAGGGGAGCCTGAGGCCCTGCCTGATTCCTTGCAGCTGGACAAGAGCAGCAATGCCAAGGACTTTAATCCAGGGCTGTTTGAAGACCCTTCCGTGGCCTTTGCCACCCCTGACCCCAAGAAGACAACTGGTCCCCTCTCCTTTGGCACCAAGCCCACCCTTGGGGCTGCCACCCCAGACCCCACTACAGCAGCTTTTGACTGCTTCCCGGACACAACCACCGCCAGCTCAGCAGACAGTGCCAACCCCTTTGCCTGGCCAGAGGAGAACCTAGGGGATGCTTGTCCCCGCTGGGGACTGCACCCTGGCGAGCTCACCAAGGCCTTGGAGCAGGGCGGGAAGGCCTCCGACACTGTGGGCAAAGGGGATGCCCACGAGGCTTCGGCCTGCCTGGGCTTCCAGGAGGAGGAGCCCCCTGGGGAGAAGGCAGCTGCACTGCCCGGGGACTTCAAGCAGGAGGAGGCGGGTGGGGTGAAGGAGGAGGCGGGTGGGCTGTTGCAGTGCTCAGATGTGGGCAAGGCCGACCGGTGGCTGGAGGACAGCCGGCACTGCTGCTCCGCCGCGGACTTTGGGGACCTGCCCCTGCTGCCACCCACCGGCAGGAAGGAGGACCTGGAGGCCGAGGAGTACTCCTCCCTGTGCGAGCTGCTGGGCAGTCCAGAGCAGAGGCCTGGCATGCAGGACCCACTGTCGCCCAAGGCCCCCCTCATCTGCACCAAGGAGGAGGTGGAGGAGGTGTTGGACTCCAAGGCCGGCTGGGGTTCCCCGTGCCACCTCTCTGGGGAGTCTGTCATCTTGCTGGGCCCCACCGTGGGTGCCGAGTCCAAGGTCCAGAGCTGGTTTGAGTCTTCCCTGTCCCACATGAAGCCCGGCGAAGAAGGGCCTGATGGGGAACGGGCTCCAGTAGATTCTACCACCTCCGATGCCTCCCTGGCTCAGAAACCACACAAACCCGCTGTACCTGAGGCACCCATCGCTAAGAAAGAGCCTGTGCCACGGGGCAAAAGTTTACGGAGTCGGCGGGTACACCGGGGACTGCCTGAGGCTGAGGACTCCCCGTGCAGAGCACCAGCGCTGCCCAAAGACCTCTTGCTCCCCGAGTCATGCACAGGGCCCCCACAGGGACAGATGGAAGGGGCAGGAGCCCCAGGCAGGGGGGCCTCTGAAGGGCTTCCTAGAATGTGTACCCGCTCCCTCACGGCCCTGAGTGAGCCCCGCACGCCTGGACCCCCAGGCCTGACTACCACCCCCGCGCCTCCTGACAAACTGGGGGGCAAACAGCGAGCCGCCTTCAAGTCGGGCAAGCGGGTAGGGAAGCCCTCACCCAAGGCCGCATCTAGCCCCAGCAATCCAGCTGCCCTGCCTGTGGCCTCGGACAGTAGCCCTATGGGCTCCAAAACCAAGGAGACAGACTCGCCTGGCATGCCTGGCAAGGACCAGCGCTCCATGATCCTCCGATCGCGCACCAAACCCCAAGAGGTCTTCCACGCCAAGCGGCGGCGACCCTCAGAGAGCCGGCTCCCCAACTGCCGGGCCACCAAGAAGGTCCTTGCCAATAACCACCTGCCTGCTACATTCAAGGTCGCTGGCAGTCCCCAGAAGGAGGGCAGAGTGGGCCAGCGAGCAAGGGTCCCCAAGCCTGGCACAGGAAGCAAGCTTTCTGATCGGCCCCTCCATGCCCTCAAAAGGAAATCATCCTTCTTGGCGCCCGTCCCCACCAAGAAGCGGAACCTGGTCCTACGCAGCAGCAGCAGCAGCAGCAACACCAGTGGAGGTGGGGGGGATGGGAAAGAGGAGAGGGCTGAGGGCACCCCTTCTCTCTTTAAGAGAATGTCTTCTCCCAAGAAGGCCAAGCCCAAGGGCAGTGGCGAGCCCACCACAAAGCCACCGCCCCCGGAGGCCCCTGATGCCTGCATCAAGCTCGCCTCACGGGCAGCTTTCCAGGGGACCATGAAGACCAAGGTGCTGCCACCCCGGAAAGGCCGGGGCCTCAAGCTGGAAGCCATTGTGCAGAAGATCACCTCGCCCAGCCTCAAGAAGTTCGCGTGCAAAGTGCCAGGGGCCCCGCCTGGGACTCCTCTGAGCCCAGCCCTCCCTGAGAAGGACCGAGGGGGTCTCAAGAGTGCTGGGGGCAGCCCAGCTGGGGCAGAAGAAGGTCTGGTAAGCGTGGGCACTGGACAGAAGTTCCCAGCAGCTTCGGGAGGTGACCCGTTGTGTAGAATTCCGACCAACAGGTCCTTAAAAGGCAAACTTATGAACAGTAAGAAACTGTCCTCCACTGACTGTTTCAAAACTGAGGCCTTCATGTCCCCGGAGGCCCTGCAGCCTGGGGGGACTGCGCTGGCACCGAAGAAGAGGAGCCGGAAGGGCAGGGCTGGAGGCCTTGGACTCTCCAAAGGCCCTCTGGAGAAGCGGCCCTATCTTGGCCCGACTTTGCTCCTCACTCCCCGAGACAGGGCCAGTGGCACACAGGGGGGCGGTGAGGATAACTCTGGTGGAGGAGGCAAGAAGCCAAAGACGGAGGAGCTGGGCCTGGCCTCCCAGCCCCCCGAGGGCCGGCCCTGCCAGCCCCAGACAAGGGGGCAGAAGCAGCCAGGCCACGCCAATTACAGCAGCTATTCCAAGCGGAAGCGCCTCACCCGTGGCCGGGCCAAGAACACCAATGCTTCACCCTGTAAGGGGCGTACCAAACGGAGACGGCAGCAGCAGGTGCTGCCCCTGGATCCCGCAGAGCCTGAAATCCGTCTCAAGTACATTTCCTCTTGCAAGAGGCTGAGGGCAGACAGCAGGACCCCAGCCTTCTCACCCTTCGTGCGGGTGGAGAAGCGAGACGACTTTACCACTGTATGCACTGTTGTCAACTCCCCAGGGGATGAGCCCAAGCCCCACCGGAAGCCTTCCTCCTCCACCTCCTCTTCTTCATCCTCATCCTCGTTCTCCTTGGATGTGGCCGGGGCCTCCCTGACCACACTCCCAGGGGGCTCCATCCTGCAGCCACGGCCTTCCCTGCCCCTCTCCTCTACAATGCACCTGGGGCCTGTGGTTTCCAAGGCTCTGAGTACCTCTTGCCTTGTCTGCTGCCTCTGCCAAAACCCAGCCAACTTCAAGGACCTTGGGGACCTCTGCGGGCCCTACTACCCCGAACACTGCCTCCCCAAAAAGAAGCCAAAACTCAAGGAGAAGGTGCGGCCGGAAGGCACCTGTGAGGAGGCCTCACTGCCCCTTGAGAGAACACTCAAAGTTGAGTGTGCAGCTCCTGCTGCTGCTGCTGGGAAGCCCCCCAGGCCTGACGGCCCAGCGGACCCAGCCAAGCAGGGCTCACTGCGCACCAGTGCCCGAGGCCTGTCCCGGCGGCTGCAGAGTTGCTACTGCTGTGATGGTCGGGGGGACGGGGGCGAGGAGGCGGCCACAGCCGACAAGAGCCGCAAGCATGAGTGCAGCAAGGAGGCCCCTGCAGAGCCTGGCGGGGACACCCAGGAGCACTGGGTGCATGAGGCCTGTGCTGTGTGGACCGGCGGGGTCTACCTGGTGGCCGGGAAGCTCTTTGGGCTGCAGGAGGCCATGAAGGTGGCCGTGGACATGGTAAGAGGCCAGCCCAGCCAGGGCGGGAAGCTTGGGTTTCTGAAAGATAAGCAGGCAGGCAGCAGCTGGGGAGCCCTGGTCTCAAGGGCTGCGGTTTGGGTCAAACATGCCTGCCCACAGTCACAGCACTATCCACAGACCCCAAGACCCCTCGAGTGAGGCACACATGAAGTTAAGGCAGGAAGCGCTCACCCATCCTACCCCAGGAGGTTTCCTGCGGCAGCCCCTACCTTCAGCCCACCCAGCACCCTCCAGCCAGTGTTCCCACTCACCTGGCACCTTCCAGCTCCAACCCTACTGACAGAGGCACCCAGCAAGGCATGAGGCCCCCAGAATTAAATGCCAGGGCAGCCCACCAGCAAGTTACTCCTGCAGGGCAAAGCTGGGCTAGGGAAGAGTCGCACGTGTGCGTGCAGCATGGGATCTTCCCCTCTGGGGCGCGGCCCCGGGATCACCTTACCCTGCAGGAGTGTACGGGGTGGCCCAGGAGCCTCTAGCCATCCTCTCCTGACCCCTGCAGGGAACTCTGCTCGCTGAACTTTGTGAACAAAAACCGTGGGACTGCACACGCTCCCCACGGACACAGCCTCTGCTTGTGCTCCCTCATCCCCAGGGTGGGTGCTGAGTGCCCACCAGAGGGAGGGGCTACGGGGTGCAGTGAGTCAACGCCTGTCATTAGGGTGGTGCCCAACCCACTCAGGGCTCTGTGTCATTGATGGGACTAGGAACCACAGGGTGATGTCCTACCTACCACCACCTAGTACTGCAGGCAACCACCTAGCTGCTCCCTCCTTGGCTCCCTTCTGCTGAGGGCACGTGGCCTCTCTGCAGTGAGTGCACAGGCGTGTGCCAGCCAATGCGACTCCAGCCCTGCTCTCTTGTCCCCTGGCAGTGGAGGTCTGTGCTCTCCCCATGGAGATTGGGCTCATGTCACCCTGTCAGGCTCCTGTGGAATGACATTCTCTGGTGCTCTGCCATGGGCCCTGGGTTATCCCCGTGGATACACACACCACTGTGCAGCCCTGCCCCAGCCCCGCCCCCTCCACGCCTGCCTTCCTGCAGCTTGCCGCCAGAGGTGCCTGTGAGGCATGGACTTCCTGCATCTGAGTGATCTGGTGACCCAGCAGAGCTGCCGGCCTGGTGGCCTTTGCCCCTCACCCCATCTGTGCTCCCCTCCCAACCCCTGCCACCTTATTCCACTTGCTCCTCTGCAGCCCACCCCTGCTCCCACAGCCGGCTGGGCACTGTCTGGCCAAAGCACAGCCCTGGGGCCACCGCAGATGCTGCTCATGCCTCTGTTTCCCAGGCTCCTGGCTCCCCACTGCCCATGGGGATGGTGGTGACCTCTGTGCCCTGAAGTCCTGTCCACCTCGTTGAGGAAGGCCCAGCCCTGACAGGACGTAGCTGCCCAGGGCCCCCGCCC
Organism: Xerus rutilus; assembly: GCA_028644305.1. Lineage (NCBI taxonomy): Eukaryota > Metazoa > Chordata > Mammalia > Rodentia > Sciuridae > Xerus > Xerus rutilus. The sequence continues at coordinate 56,889,446 of CM053402.1, forward strand.
GCACACCCCGGTGTGGCCCACGGGCCTGGGTCTACCCTCTTCCCTTCTCAGTGATATTTTCACTCCCTTCTGCTTTCTCTTGTCACTGGCTTCTCTGCAACCACCATAAAATAAGTTCAGTTCTCGCCCATCATTAAAAACAACGACCCTGCCCTGGGACAGCCAACCCCAGCTGACTGCCACCCTGTCCCTGCCATCCACACCATCCACACTGGCCTCAGGAGTGCTGGTGTTCCCACTCGCGGCCCCCAGGCCACATTTCTGAGGTCCAAGTCCGGGATCTGGTTATCTCTGTGTCCCCTGGCTGGTCCGGGTGAGGAGGAGTCGGTATGAGAATAGGTGAGGCCCCTCTCCTGTCCCAGCCTCTCCCCGTGCCTTTGGTGTCTCAGTGCACTGATCTGCACAAAAAGAAGGTCCTGTTACACTGAGGGGAAGCATGTGTCAGACAGGGGCTGGGTCCCCCACTGTCACACAGTTGGGCTGGTCTACCCATCCCATTCTTATGTGCTCTGAGCCAGCCTGACAGCCTCTGCCCTGGGAGTGGCCCTGGAGGCCCAGAATGAGAAGCACACACTTGGCAGATGTTTGCTGGTCACCCAAAGTATCTCCCTGCCAGAGACGTTCCTGGGCCATGCCCAGGGCTGGCAGCCAAGACATGCTGCCCAGCCAGAGGGGCTGCCTTCCAGAGCCTTAGGGGGCTTGTGACAGCATGTCTTCATGCAGGGTGGTCCCCAGGCAACACCCTGGAAAGATGGGCAGGGTCACCGTGCAGCCCACTATTCTTTCCCGCTAAGCTCTATTGAAGTCTAACTGGTCATGATTCAAATTACAGCTCTGCCAAGGGCCAGTTCATAACTGGAAGCCACTTGTCCTTGGAGCCCCAGAATGCTGAACCCCATTAGCAGGATTGTAAGAGTATGCAGACCGCTGAGTATGCAACGCGGCCCACCCATTGCACCTTCCCATACGTGGGCGTTCCTTGTGCTCTCTGGAGAATAGAACTGTGTGAGCTTCTGGGACACCCCTCCTCCACACCATCATGGACCCCCATCCCCTATCCAGATGAGGCCCTGTGATGCCAAGGTAGAGAGGCGGGTCACAGGGCTGAGCCCATGTTTGCTTAGGCCTCAGTGGGAGCCACACCTTTTGGGGGTAGCTGGGGTCAGAAGCACCTGAGGCCTCAGTCGCCTGAAATTGTTTCTTCATGTCTAAATCCAATGCCTGCCTCAAGGGTTGCAGGGGACCTCAGTGGAAAGAAGCCGTCAGCTCAAGGAACCCCATGGTGGCCTTTTAAACATCACAACACTCCAGGGCCACTGAGGATGAAAGTTTCCATCTGGCCTGGGGTCCCCACTCATGCTCATCAGGAATTGGGGAGACTTGGGCCCTAGTTCCTGAGGAAGGCATCCCAGATGAGACAGGAAAGAGGCCGTAGCCCTGCACCTGCTCCTGGCCTTCCTCAGGAGTCCCTGCCCTGTTCAGCCAGGGGTGTGACTGTGCGCCTGTGCCCCAACTGGGCTGTGGGTTCAGGGCTCAGTCTGAAGCAGTGTGCCAGCGGGCAGGTTACCCTGGAGCAATGTGGATTGGGCTTCCAGCCAGGCCTGCCATGAAGCAGGCTGCACTTGTTTCGGTGGCTGGGCCTCTGGGCATAGCCCCACCGTGCTCTCTGCTTCCCTCCTCTGCCTCAATCTCCCACGTGGACAGTGATGGCTGATTCAGGAATGTGGGTGACATTGGACCCGTCACTTCCCTCCCTAGGCCTCGGGGTCTTGCTTCATTCTTCCAGGGCCTGCCTTGGTGTTGCCATCCTCTCCTGGCTGCAGGACAGCTGGGCCAGGCAGGGGTCAACCCCCAAGCTCAGCAGAAGACATTTCTGAGACTTGTAAGGGACCAGGAGCATGCTGGGTGGCACCAGATTTACATTAAATCAGCATCTCAAGATGGCGTGTCTCCAGATCTGCACCCAGTCCATCCTAGGGAGAGTGACTGTCATCCCTGGGCAGGACGACCTGGTCCTGCCACTGGTGCTCCTGCTGCCACCAGACAGCGTGGAGAGCAGTGCTCATCGCCTTCACTCTTGCCTGGCAGGGGCACTTTGGTGTCACCACCTGTATGGTTAATGAATGCTACCCACCTCAAGCACTGTTAGGAGCCAGCAGCCAAAGACACACTATGCCTAACCTGCAGGAAGCACTTGACAAATGCTGGCTGGTACCCACAGCCATAGTGGTGACTGATTCACTGGCCCAAGAAAGTCCCCCCACACCCAGCATGCCAGCCCAAGGGTCCCAGAGAACCAGCCTGTGTGGGCGTTTGCACCTCAGACCTGGACCTCCTTTGTGCTGATTTCCAGGGTGGTTTTGGAGGAAGCCGGTGGGGACTGTGTGGGGCCTGCCTGGGGAGCACCAGGACTCACGGCCTTCTTTCTCTCTGTAGACATGTTCCAGCTGCCAAGAAGCCGGGGCCACCATCGGGTGCTCCTACAAAGGATGCGTCCACTCCTACCATTACCCGTGTGCCAGTGACGCGGGTAAGAGCCAACCGTGGGAACAGGGAGGCCCGGAGGCACAGCTCCTCCAACCCAAGCTCCTTGTGCTCCTCGGGTTCCCTCTTGTCCTGCCCCAGCAATTCTTTATCTCCTCATATTTCTCTCTAGCTAGACCACAGCTGGGCAACACACCCCGACTGCCCCCAGCAACGCAGAGAGACAGGCATAAATTAGAATAAGGAGAGCTATTTGAGGAGCCACCATTACAAAGGGTAGCAGGGATCTCAGAAAGAAAGGGTATTGGGGCTGGGCCTTTGAAGAATGAATAGGAGTCCGCTGAGCAGAGAAAAAAGGAAAGATTGTACTACAACAGTAAAACCAAATGAGTTGAGGGAGAGGAGGTTCAAACAGAGTGAGGCTAAATGATCTCCTGTTCTCCACAGGGAACCCTTGTGGGAGGTTTTAAGCAAGACATTGGGGTCCTGAGGCAGGCCGAGGCTCCTCTGCAGCCTCTACCCCAATTCCCTACTTTATCCATTTGTTCCATGGGCATTTATTGAGCACCTACGGTTGTGAGGCACACAGTGACAGATTGCACGGACCAGAAAGATCTGGGAACTCCAAGCCTCATCAACCACATGGGTAATCTGGGGCTCAGAGAGATCCTTTATTTCATCTAAAGAACTACGTAATGTCAGTCATGAGGGACGGCAATATTGTAAGGGTGCTTAAGACCAAGTATGGCCTGGATTCAAATCCTGCTGGAATTGTTTGGTTTGGTTTGGGACTTCTGTTTGTTTGCTTTGAGATGGTTCTAGCTAAGTTGCTGAGGCTGGCCTCTAACCTGCAATCTTCCTACCTCAGCCTCTCAAGTCTCTGGGGTTACAAGTGTGTGCCACTACACCTAGCTAGCATTTCTGAATGTGTGGTCTTGGGCAAATCCATAGATGTCTCTGCATTCAGTTGCCCGTCAAGATTTTAATAGTTTCTTTGTTCCATAGCTGTTTGAAGCAGAAATGAACACTGTCTCACTGGAGCTGGACCACAGGGGGGGCCCTCGGCTCTGCTCTCTTGCTCTGAGCCAGATTTGAACGTGGACTCAATCCACATTACCCGGCCACTTTCCCAGGCACATGGCCTCACTCCCCAGCAGCTCCCTCGAGCCCCATCCTCCTGCAGTGAGCACCCTCTGCCTGTCAGGCCCTCGCACCATCTCCAGTCTTCCTCCTGGCACCACAGCACAACACTGGCAGAAGCCAGGTGTAATGGCCCCACTTTCTCACTCCACGTCCTGTGCTCTTTATCCTACCCCAGAGCTATGCAGCCTCCCCAGGGGCTCACCTTGAGGTAAGGCAGATAGGAGAACCACAGTTTTTGCCTGCAGTTATGGAGACCAGATGAGGAAGAGGGAGTGCACATGGGAGAGGGCCTTCCTGTCTGAGCTGGGAGGGAATCCAGGAAGACTTCCAAGAGGAAGTGACATTTGAGCCAGGCCTCAAAAAATCAGGAAAGATGGGCTATAGCTAGTTACTGATAGGACTTGTATACTAAGCTTTGAGCAACAGAACATATGTTTCAAATGAAATCTTAGAAAGATTCCCCATATAACAGAAATCTCCGTAGAGAATGAGGTAGGAAAGTATCTGGGAAAAAGTGGACATTGGCATGATCAGGGCTGATGAACTACTGCAATAGTCCAAGCAGGAGAGGGTGGCCTGGTGCAGTAGAGCTGTACATCCCAGAGGCTATGTTGACATAGAATCCATAGAACTTGATGTAAGAGATGAAGGAGAGGGAGGTGTCAGGCTTGATGTCCAGCTTCCCTATGTGGGGGGAGAAACCAGTCTGAGCAGGATGAGCATAAGGTAGAAGGTATTAACTACTGCTACTTAGGTATTGGCCTTGGCAGGCTCTGCTGGGGCAGGATGCTCTAGGGAGGCTCCAGCTGCTGGGCCAGCCCCTTTATGCTCCACATGATCCATGTGGTCTTATTCTCCAGCGCAGCAGGGGCTGGAGGTCATGGGGCCTCTCACAGCCTGGGCTCTGAGCTTCAATGTATTCTGTTAGCCAAAGCAAGTCCCAAATGCACCCCAGATTCTGAAGGTGGGGGAAAAGCATGCCACCTCTCCATGGGACAAGCTGCAGAGTCACGCTTCAAAGGACCTGGGGACAGGGAGGGGGATCAGGGCTGTGTTGGCAGTGCACCTGCCACACGCAGCAGCTACGTTTTGGACAGGTCGCATTTGAGCTATTTGTAGAAATCAAAGGGAGCTGTCCCAGCCAGCTGGGCTCAAGATGGAGAGTCACTGGCCATCAGCAGGTAGGGGCTCATTAGAGCTCTGGAGAGGACAGTGTGTAGGGAGGTGCCACCTATGAATAGCTGGCAGAGGAGGAGGAGGGGAACTCTGGGAAACAGGCTCGGCAGCCAAAAAAGGTGAGGGAGGACAGGGCTCCAAGAAGCAGGGAGGGCTGCTGGTGGTGATGAGCCAGCAGCAGGTAGGGGATAAGAGAGCAGTCTGCCCAGCGGGGGTCAACAGGGGCTCTCCCGGTGCCGAGACAGGCCTCAGACTGCAGGGCACCCAGGCTGCCAGCTTTCACCCTGCCTTGCTGCCCTAGCCTACGAAACCCGCTTCCATCTCATCCTTATTAGGGATCCTCTCTTAGGAGACCAGCATTGACTCCCAAGAGCAGGCAGAGGCTGTTGCACCATGGTGTCCTGTTCAAACCTTCCAACACTCAGCCAGCCCCAGGGCCACCTGGTCATCGAAGTCCGAGACACCAGGGGAGGGACAAGATGTTGACACCTGGCCCTTCCCAGTAACGCCCCTCCCACACCTGGCATGGGTGATGCTAGGTGATAGCTGAAAGCCCTGACTTAGAAGTGGCCCCCTACCCTTGGCTTCTGGTGACCCAGGTACTTGGCCCAAGTACCCATAGCTGACCCAGAGTGCTGCTGTGTAGACAGCAGGCAAGCCTAGGCTTCTAGCCCTTGCTTTTTGGAAAGTCTCACTCTGTCCCAGAACCAGAAGGGAAAGTTGCTGAGTTGCCCCAGCCATGGCCCTAAATCATGAAACCTCACAGGGGTTCTCAGGTGGTGGGCCCCTTAGCTTCTGGCAGGGGTTGGGTGGAAGAACAGGGGAGAGGGTCTTAGAAGGGCCTGTAGCCCTGTTGTTGGAGCTGCAGATCTGCCCCCTTTCTGCCCTGCCTCCTGGCCACTACCCTGTCATGGTGCCACCTCCAGTGTGAACTGGAAGAATATGCTTGGGCAGGGTGCTCCTCTGGCCAGTGAGGCTGAGACAGAGGAGAGATGAGCCCAGAAGGACTGGGAGGTGATGAGTGGGGGTTCTTAGGGAAAATCCAGGGTCTCCACAGATGGCAGTAGGCAGGGAAACGAGGACTTGTGGAGACATGGGCACAGTCTGGCAGAGCTGGGCGTAAGGACTGGCCAAGCTCTGTTCTCTGCCTCATCTGTAGTTGGAGTGTTCACTAGGACCCCATGTTCTCACCTTCCCCTGTCCCCACAGGAATAAACCCCTGCATCTTGAGCACCTACTGTGTGCCACACATCTGGGGATAGTTATACACGCTCTCTTCACCAGTCCCCAGGATAAACATGCTGTAGGTGACACGATGCCCATTCTACGGATGTGGAAACCAAGGCTGAATAGCTAATGCTGAAGTCCAGATTATGACCCCACCCCTGCCATACTCAAGCCATCATTGAGTATTTCCTGGGCTCTCTTCTAGGATCTGGGCACACATCTCTGGGGAGTGGCCAAGGGCAGGTTCTGCTTTAGTCAAGAAGTCAAGGAGCTGGCCATGTGAAACAGGGTGGGGGAAGAATTCCAGGTGGAGGAGGTGAGGTGAGCTGAGGACAAAGAACAAAGCAGGAAGAAGCAGAGGGGCCCTAGCCAGTTCTGGTGATGGAGTTGTGATTGTGGAGAATTTAAGCAGGACCTGGGTCACTCTTTGAAAAGAGCTCCTGCAGGCTAGGGCCTGGCGGACCCCACCAGCTAACCACTGAAACTTCTCTTTGGTTACAGGTTGTGTATTCATCGAAGAAAACTTTTCTTTGAAATGTCCCAAACATAAGGTAGGTGATCACAAGGAGCCCCACTCCTTCACACGGCCTTTACAAGCCCCCTGCCAGGAGCTGCAGACCCTCAGAAGACCCAGGCCCCACCAAGTCCAGCCAGGATCCAGCTCAGCTTCCCCTCACCTGTCGCCAGCCTCCCCTGCCGCCAGTCATCAGCGAGCCTAGGGGCAGGTCAGCACTGGCTGGTCAGAAAGAATGCTTAGTCAGCCAGGCAGATCCTTAGGGAGGGGCCCTTTCAAGATAGCGGGCAAAGAGAGGGCCAGCAGGGCCACGGGACGGGACGGAGGGCACTCAGGTGAAGGTGGTCAGAAGAAAGGAAAAGCCAGAGGGGGCATTTCCGCGGCCTGACGCAGAAAGAGACCCAAGCTGAGCCCAGCCGGCGCTAGGGCGGGGCCCCATCGTGGGCGGGGCCTGCGGCCTGTAGGGAATCAGCCCCTTCCTCAGGTCCCTGGCCAACAATAACGGACGGGCGGACGTCTGCTCTTCCTTTACAGAGGCTGCCGTTGTAATCCACCGCAACGGCTGGAGAAGCCGCCGGAGCCGCCTGACGCCCGCCTCCGAAGGAGAGAAGCAGCCTGCGCAGCCCTGAGGCCTTCGAGCTGCTCCCAGCGCGCGTCCAGAGCCGATCCTTGATCCGGGTCCCGGATCTTGGATCCGGCCGCCCAGGGCTCGACGTGCGGCCCCGGGTTGGGAAGAAAACCTGTTCCGGAGCCGCCTGCTCCCGGAACTGGACGGCACAGGGCTTTTTTGCCCACACCCCTGGGGCCAGGCTTGGAGAGGGGGAGCCCGCGGAGCGGCCAGACTTCTCGGCCCACCCAGCCTCCGGCAGGGGTGGGAGACGGCTTTGGGCTAGGGACACTTCCCCCTCCCGGAAGTTCCAAGACGACGTGGCACACATTCCTCGTGGGTGCTGCCGCCACCGCAGTCGGTCGTGGCCTGCAGCTGGGCGCCCTGGGGTCGGGAGAGGAGATCCAGACGACCCTGCAAGGGGCCGAGGGCGGCTCCTAGCTCCATGGACAAGGCAGGGGAAACCGGAGCCTTTCTGGAGGGGGCCCGGCCAGCGCGGGAAACCAGTCGGAATGCGTCCAAGCGCCCTTCCCACCCATCCTTTGCCAAAGCTTTTGTGCGGTTCCGGCAAAGCCGGTGTAGTCGTGGGCCTATGCTCAGGGGATGTGGACTCCCCGGGTGTGGGCGGGACTGGGGCATCTTCTGTTTGTCCCCTTTCCAATTCTCCACTCCACTCCTGGAGCCCAGCCTAGGAACGCAACGAGAAAGGAGATTCGATCCGAGCATGAGCATACCTCCGGCGGATGCGCGATTGTCCCTGTGCATCACCACCGGTTTTCAGGGACCACAGCGCCCACTTAATACGGGAGCAGGGACAGCGCTGGTTTCGTGTACAAAACCTGTGTACCCCTCTATATATATGTTACATAGAATGTATATATGTTGGGAACATGCTCGCTTCTCCTGTGTGTCGCCGCCGTGCGTCGTGCGCCCTGCAGCAGAGCCCCAAGCGGGCCCTTGCCGAGTAGGGGGTCTACCGCGAAGACCCTTCCCCATGCAGCCACCACCGGCTTGGGCCAGTCCCTGCCAGTCCGTCCGCCTGTCTGTCCATGTCCTCACCTCAGCTGTCCACGCTTCAATAGGCCTGACGCAGCCCCAGGCCGGGGCTGCCCTAGCAACTTCCTGTACATATGACTGTAAAATGGTAAACGTGTGTATTATATCTGGCCTCGTTATATAGTGTATATATATGTATACATATACATATATATAATATATATGAAGACTGTAAATGTTAAGACGACTAGTGTTCTTATTAGTATATTGCTTCACACTGAAGATTGTGTGTATCGAGCTGTTTCTAAAAGATGTTTATTTTCCTTAAGAGTAAAAAAACAGTCATTGCATTCAGAAAAAAAAAAGTCAATAAAGATACAAGATTGTTTTGGAAGTCTGCAGCCCATGGATTCTGACCAGATTCTGCTGGGATCTGGGACCAGACTTTAGGGGAGGGGGCACACAAATGGGTATAGGGATTCAGCCCATTTCTGTAGGAGACTCACCTCAGATCACCTCACCTGCCTATGTGACCTCAGGTCCTGACTGACATAGTTTCTCCAGGTGTGTAGGAAGGTGACCAGAGGACAGGTAGGAGAAGGTGGGGGAGCTGTGATACTCCAGACATACTGGGAGACCCAAGTTATAGCTCCTGTCAAACAGGCCCTGGAGGACACTGTCCAAGTCACCCTGGACCTAGTGGGGGCAAAGAGGTTCAGGAACAACTGAAACCATCAAGGCCCTAACCATACAGCCAAACATGTGGCCTAGAGAGCAGTGGGACAGGTCAGCTAGAGATCATAAGATCAGAAGGGAGTAAATAATGTCCTATGGAGGGGTGGAGGATGGGAGGCCTTGGCATAGGTGCTGGTGGGAAAGGAAAGCCCAAAGGTCTCTAGTCAGCATGTCCAGCACACTTTCCCCAAAGAAACAAAACCAAGATTATAAATAATTTCATTTTTTATTCTCTGTACAAAACTTCTCAACCTACGAAAATAAAGTTTGCAAAAGGAAAAGTAGCACATGAGCCTCCGAGGCAAGGAGACTGGCCCACCCGGATCTACACTATGTACAAGTCTCCCCAAGAAGGGAGAGAGGCACCTTGGGGCAGGACTCCCCTCAGCTCGAAGAAAGGTACCCTTCTCCTCCCTCTAGAAAAGCGAGGAAAAAAGCCACTAAGGTGCCTGCAGAGCAAGGGGGTGGCACGCGGCCGGCACGCGGCCAGCTCGGCTCCTGTAATTCCCCAATCGACCACCAGAGGTCAGCACCCCCCTGACCGCTGCTTGTCAAGTTGAGGAGCGGGCTAGGATGGTGGGTCGCGCCTCTCCCGCCTCCCATCCCTCGGGGACAGAGCAGCCGCGGGTGAACTGTGGAGACAGGGACGCTGAAACTGTAGACGACGCCGGAGGTCTAGCTGGAGGTAACTGTAGTCCCACCGCCCAGGCGCATGAGCATCTGCTGGCAGTCATGCAGAAGCCGGCGATCGCCCAGCTTCTCAAGTGTGCGAGCTGCCTCGGTCAGCATGCCCACGCGCTGCCCGGGCGCCGACAGGAAGCCGGGAGGCAGGTAGCATGAGGCCAGTAGCAGAGCTTCCGCGTGCTCCCGCCGCGTGGGCCGAGGCTCCAGCTCCGCCACCGCGCCTGCGCACACGGGGCTGCATCAGGGGCATGACTAGCTTACTGTTTCACCCCGTGGGCGGTCCGGCGGGGTCTAGGCCCCGCCCCATAAATAGCACAGATGTGGGGCCTCTGACTCTTTCCCCAGAGACCGGTCAGTAGGGCACAGACTCAAAGTCACAAATGTACATGCATTTGTGTATACCACAAATGGTCACCTCCAGTCGACTTCTCATGAAAGATATTACCATAAATTGACCAAGTCCCTAGATTTCCCCTCCTACACACACACACACACACACACACACACACACACGCAGTCTTCCTCAGTATCCATCACACCCCATCTGAGCCCTTCCCACCTGGGCGAGAAGAGGGGTTAGTGGAGAGGGCCACATGCTGAGCCAGAGCACCCCACACCTCTGTAAGTTCAGCCACCCTCACCTTTGCCACCAGGACCGGCTCTCCTCCTCAGACTGCGGTCCAGGAGTTGGTGTGTCCTTGTAGGGCTGGCCCCTGCCATTAGCCGGGCTGTGGCCTCATGTAAGAATACCTGGGTGGGCGGGGCCAGGAGAGTTGAAGTTCAGCCCTGGGTCCCACTCTCTCCCTCCCCCAAAACTGCTGCTTCACGCCCCCACTGTGAGGTGAGGGGCCAGTAGGCACTTACCCTTCTCATGGCAGGACGAAAGCTCTGTGCTAGACACCTCAGGCCACTCAGGTCCCGTTGGAAGCCACGTAGCTCGAGAGCAGAGGCCTGGGGCCCGCTGCTGGCACCTTGAACCACCTGTGCCGAAGCTGGGGGCTGCTGCTGTCTCCACAGACTAGTGCGTACCACAAGGAGCAGGTCACACAGGAGCAGTTGCACAGCCTGGTGGTGGCAGGTAGGGTGGGCAGGGTCATGAAGTGGCTCCAGCTCTGGGAGGGAGACTGGGGGCCAGTGGCGCCAGGGGCCGGCTCCGGGCTGCACTGCCGAGGCACTGCACCCGCTGCACACACGTGCAATGCAGCAGCAATGCACCACGGGGCCGCCTGCCTCTCCAGGCCCCCACATCACCATCCACCCCAGGAGCAGCCCTCCAAAGAGCTCTGTCAGGCTGCTTCCACAGCCCTCCTGGGCATGGTGAAACAGCCCAGATAGGGAGAGTCACTCTCCCCCAGACTTAAACTTTAGCCCAAAGCAAAGTCTCCAGGGCCCCCAGTCCTGTGCTCCTTGGGTGAACCCCAAATGACTGGGGAATACAAGGTAGTGACCCAGCCCAGCAGGCCCCCAGCCCACCCCTCACCTTGTCAATTGAGCTGCCAGTTGGTGTGGTGGCCAGGCTGTCCCTCAGGTACCCACTGGCCTTCTCACAGATGGCCAGGCTGGCTGGGCCAGACTCTGCTTTTCCACGACCCAACAGAGCCCGGGCAGCCTTGAAGGAGTGCAGTGCTGCCTTGGGCAGGGGTTTTCTGTTGGGGCCAGAGCAGAAGAGTGCCGGTCAGTGCAGGCCCACCCATCTACCCTGGCTCTGGATTCCTGGGAAAGAAAGCCTGGTGACCTCAACCATGCAGAGCAAAGGCAGGTACAAGTACAGTGCTAAGGGGCCAGGAGGGGCGGCTGGGGACCAGGGCAGAGAGAATCTGGCCATGCACATACTCGGTCTCCTGCAGGGCCTGGGGCAGGTGCTCTACCAAGGGGTAGAGCCGCTCAGCAGCCTCTTCATCCTGCCGCAGCCAGTGAATCACCACTGCCGTCAGTGAGCCCCACCACTTGGCCACGGGGTCTGTGCCTGCAGAGGAGGGAGGGGCACTCTGAACCCTCATCCACAGTGTCTGGGCTGAGCAGGAAGTCAGGGGCAGGGGTCTTAGGACTCACCTGTGGCAGCAGCCATGCTGGAGCTGATGGAGAAGCTGCAGGTAGGAGCCCCAGCAGCATCAGAACAACTTGTCAGGAGCTGCAGGTATCCAAGGGCGTCTGAGAATTCCCTGTGGCAAGAGAGGACTGGCTGTCAGGACAGGGGTCCTGGTCCTACATGCCCACCAGAGGACAGTCTGACCCCATGGCTCTACCAAGGGCCACATTCTCCTGCCTGGCTGGTGGGGAAAATGAGACCAACACAGACTCTGAGGGCACCCAGTAAGTACATAGCAGTCCCTAGACATGGCCATTCCTGGACTACATGTTGGACACTACTATCTTGGAAACACAGGGATACTTACCTGTCCCCATCAGCTGACCCGGGGCTGGGGCTGAAGCTGGGCTGGGCCACACAGTTCAGTGCTCGCTCCAGGAGATGTTCACGGAACAGCTGTGTCACCTGGGCCAAGGGGTCCACTGTGGATGGGAGGGGTTGAGTGAGGAGGAGCCCACCCTCCTCTTTAACATTCACCTCTCCACACCAAGGCCTCCTTCCTGAATGGGCTGGGTTCACCCCAGTACCCACTGAAGTGCCAGCTTTGATCCTGGGAACAGCCCTTGCCATAGGCAGGTGGAAAATGGTAGTTAAGTACCCCAGCCCCTGCATACTGGCTTCAAAAGCCACCCTCTGTGTTAACACCTGCACTAGCTCCACCCCTTCCCTGTCTCACTTCCTCACTCCACAATGATGTGGCCCAGGGTTACCTCCCAAATCAACTGTCTGCCCTCTTGATCCCTATGTTGCTTCTGAAGAGCCTCAAGTGGAACAGAGAACCAGCCAGGCCTTGAGTCCCCACAGCCCTGCAGCTACAACCCACACAGGAAGATAAACTGGGGTGGGTGGGGACATCCAGAGATGCAGGGGATAATGAGGGACAGGAATGGGGGACAAGGCACAAGATAGGGGACAGGGACAGGGGTGAGAGAGCACCTGGGTTCCCGGCCAAGCTGTACAGGCTCTCCCGCGGAGCACTGCGCACGGCCCAGTCCCCATCCACGAAGAACCGGTGGCCCACGGGGTGGCAGAGCCACTGCATGGCAAGAGGCACTGAGCCACTCTGTGCCAGGCAGGCTTGGCGGGCGCTACTCAGGAAGAAGCGCTGTGGGGGAGGGGAGCTGGGCTGTCACACGGGCGCCAGGCAGGGGCTCAAACCCAGACCCCTGTTGAGACCCCAGCTGGGCCTAGAGCCCACCTGGTAACCAGCTGCCACTTTCTGGGCAGCCCCTTGCCCAGGAACCATGGGAAAGACAAGCCCCCAGCCCCATCCCACCAGCCCACCACCCACTCACTGTCAGAAAGTGCAAGGCCCTTGGCAGACTGGTCTTGACCCTCAGGGCAGCTGCCACATAGATCTCTGCCAGCGTTGCCATGGACACAGTATCCCCCGCACACTCTGCCAGGTTCAGGGCACTCAGTGCCAGGTTGGTGGCAGCAAGGTGCCCACCCGTGTACTTCCCTGGAAAGCAGGTGGGGTATGAGGCCAGGAGGTGATGTGAAGCAGCATGGTGGCGCCCTCAGCCCAGCTCCATGCCCAGTCATACCCATGGTGTGCAGCTGGTGCAGCTTATGGTAGACGAGGGCCGCATCTCGGGCACTGGTACATGCATCTGCCCTCAATGTGCAGTCCCTTCTCAGGCCCCCAGCCTGGCCCGCCAGCCAACGGCCCACCCAGAGTCGCTGCAGCAGGTGGCGAATGAGGTTCCAGAGTAGACTGCAGGCCAGGTCCAGGTGGGAGGTGGGCAGGGGCCTGCCCAGTGCCCGCAGGGCCAGCCACAGCTGCTGAGCAGCCTGGGCAAAGTCCCCCTGGGAATGAGGGGTTTCCAGGTAAGAAATGTGGCATCAGACTGTCTCATTTTGTCTAGACCCCGGGAGTCAGTGAGAGTCTGGGGGTGAACAAGAGTGAAGGGCAGATTCATGATGTGCACAAAAAGCAGGAAGCCGGGGGGGACGCTCAGCACCTTCCTGGCCTAGAGGCCCTGCCCTGCACTCTCTTCTGAGCTAGTCCCTTACCCGGGCCAGGTCCAGGTCAGCCTGCTTGCGGTGTCTCCAGAAGTACACAGCGGGGCCTGAGTGGGGCCGTGTCACTGGCTCCCCATAGACAAAGAGAAATGCCAAGAAGGCCAGCACCAGTAGCCCATTGACCAGCCAGACCAGAGGGGGCAGCAGCCACTGCGCCCAGTCAGGGCCATCTGTGGGCAGAAGGAAGAGCTAGGCTCCCAGGGAATACAGAGCCCCAAGTCCACAGCCAGGGGTCTACAACCCCAAAAGTCCTTCCTAAATATGCCCAGGCTGGCCTGACTTACCTCTGCCCTCAGTGCCCAGCATGCTGCGCCCAGAACTGTGGTGGATACCCACGGCATCTGAGGGGCCAGAAAGCTTCCAGCCACCCAGCAAGGAGGCCAAGGGGTTACAGGACAGACAAAGGAAGACAAGTGTGCACAGGGCCAGGCGGGAGCGATCCAGCATGGCCCTGCTATGGGGAGATGGTAGCTGCTCTGGCTTCACCTGGAGGGGAAGGGCAGGTGGTAAGGACAAAGCTGGGCAACCCCAAGGAGCAGGGGGCGGAGGTCGGGGCTGCAAGGAGGGATCAGGGCCCTGCAGGGATCCAGGCCTGCTTTTCTATGAACTGGGAGGTCAGCTCCATTAGGGGCCTCTTCCTGATGCAGTCCTAAGACTCAGAAATCTCTGGGAGAGGGCAAGGGCAGTTTTGGAGGACCCAACCTGGCTATCCTCAAAGACTGGGCTGTCAGGCTCTGAGTCACTGCTGCTGCCACCACTGCCACTACCCCTGCTGCCAAGGGACAAGGGGCTGCTCTGGGAGGGTGAGCCGGCATCTGAGGGTGGTGGGGTCAGCGTGTCCACCAACTCAGGCTTCACACCCTCCATGGGAACATCTGTGTTTCCTTTACTGCTGCAAGCGGACACCAGATCCTTCAGTGATTCTGCTGGTCAGAAAGAGCAAAGCTGGGGTGAACATCAAATAGGCCAAATCAGAGCTCAGGGCCCTGGGGGTAGGGGTGGGGAGATGGCCTAGGTTCTAAGAATGGGGAAACTGGGACAGGGCTAGGTTACGGCCAAAATGGGCTAGGGCCATTGCAGGTCCAGAGCTGAAAGTGGGGCGAGGGCTGAAGGTAGGACTGGCTTACAGGAAGCAGGGCCAGAGCCTAGGGCAGGGTGTGACTGGAAGTAGAGGGAAAGGGAGGCCAGGACTCACTGCTTTTGTGGGCAGCAGTTCGCAGACTTAGGTTCTCCTGCTTGAGTTTCTGGTTGCTGTGTTGTAAGAAGCGAATGTAGTCAATGGCCTTGCGCAAGACAGCAGATTTATTCAGCTGCAGGGGGCAAGAGAGAGAAAACACAGTTGGCTAGTTAGGTCTGGCTGCGGGCACCTAGCAAGGGAGCACAAAGGTACTTTGCCACACAGCTGCCTCAGGACCTTTGCACTCGTTCCTTCTGCCTGAAATGTTTCTCTGCTAATATCTCCCAATAGTACCTACCTCTACCTCCCAGGCAGAAATAAGGATTAATATCTAAAACACAGACCACAGAGTTTGGCCGGCTGATGTTAATATCATTACCACATTCATGCCTCACTTCCTCACCTCCTTCAAGTCTTTGCTCACATGTCACCTTATCGAGGCCTTCTCTGACCACCCAATTTAGATTTGCAATTCTCACCATACTCTTCCTGCCCTATTGTCTTCCCTGGCACAATGTGGGGTCCTCAAACACTGACTTAACTTATTCTGATAAATGTCCATCTCCCTATTAGAATGTCAGTTCCTCTAGGGCAGGATTTCTGTCTCATTCACTGCTACACCCCCAGGGCTGAGCATGACCCCTCACTTTATCTCAGAGGCCCTCAATAAAGTATAACTGAATAAACAGGGCTGCTGGTCGTCCCAGCCTGCACCTCTGCAGGCCTCTGCCCACACCTTTGCCTCGGTGCCCACCACCAAGTCCTTGAGCTCCACTATCTTGTCATTGATGGAAGAGCGGTAGCGCTTCTCGATAGCATTGTGGGCTGTGCGCTTCTCACCACGGCTCTGGGCTGAGCCCATGGCTTTGCTGCCGGCGGCCAGCCGGTTAATAGGCAGCTTGTCAGTGTCCACAACCAGTGGGACTGTGGCCAGGATGGTTCCACCACTCATCAGGGTCTGCAGGGCAAGGCACATGTTACCAGGAGGACGCGCATGTGCACAGCCTCTGCATCCTTCTGCTTAGTCCAAACCACCCACCTGCAAGGGCCCTGTTTGTACAGCCGTGCCAGGGGCCAGGGAGCTGATACCCGCAGCCTTCACAGCGGCCCCCACGTCTGTCTTCATGGTGGTCAGGAGCAGCGAGTCTGCCTTGATGAAGTGGGGCTGCAGCAGGACCTGGGGGTAGGAGAGGCCTTGGCCATAAGCTGTGTGCAGGGACCAAGGGCCACCACCTTCCCAATGCCTGGCCAGACCTCCTCACCGGGACCTGCTGGATCTGTGAAGTTACAGTAGTTGTTGCAGGGGCCACTGTGGCTGTCAACAGCTGCTGAGGGGCCACACTCTGGACCTGGCTATGCAAGGAGACAGGTGGGACCCCTGGCGGGGAAGCCAGTGGCAGGCCAGGCAGCAGCTGCTGGGTGCTCCCAGGAGGGGTCCCTGCAGAGACAAAGCCTGGGGCTGCGGGCAAAGGCTGCCCTCACCCACTTTCAACCTGCCCTTGCAGGTCTGCTATCATGTGGCCCCAAATCAGTCATTATCCCTGTGGTTTCCTATCTGGACAGGCCCTGCCTAGGATCTGATGCAAACATACCAGCCAGGCCACTGGTGGGAGGCAGCACTCAACCCAGCACCCAGGACATGAGGAATGCTGCTAGGCAATGGGGCGTCTCAAGCCGCAGAGTGGAGACTCAACTTCTAGAGCCTGCAAATTCCTCCACTAGGACCACGGCTGACACTTCTTCCTGTGTTCCTGGCAGCCTTATCTCCACTGTCCCCTCCCTCCATACATCCCCCTTACCTGCTGAGAAGCTTCCAGGAGGGTTGGAGTAACCCAACACAGGGGCAGAGTTGAACTGTGGGGGGGCTGGGGATGCAAAACTCTGGGGCAAGAGGGCCCCCGACAGAGGTTGTGGGGTAGGGGGCTGCAGGATGGTTAGTGGCACTGGCTCTTCTTTAATACCAGGTCCAGGGGAGAAGGGGGACACAGATGGGTACATCTTCAATGGGGTGGGTGCAGACTGGGGAGGGGACAAGGGTGGTGATGCTGCCTTTGAGTCCCCCAGGAAGGCTTCCAGAGGGGAGCTCAGTGAGGCAGGAGACGGAGACAAGTTGCCCGGGGAGCTGGCACTGGGGCTGGCAGGCTCTGTGTCCCCTGCCCCGCTCCCAGCGTAGGGTGGATCAAATAGGCCAGGGAAGTCGCTGTCTTGGTTGTTGATGAGCTGAAACATGTCTGGGAAAAAGAGAAGAGGGTATGAATGGCAGCAGAACGGGGTGGAGACTGAGCCCTGAGCAGGGCCTATCTGTATGCTCCCTGACCACACACAGCTGTTCGTGTGTGGGTAAATCCACAGCAACAGAAAGCCACCCACACGAGCCAGTACTCCCAGACACACAGCCATCTTTCAGACACGTGTTTAATGGCACCTGTTACAGCATGTGCATCCAATAGCCCTAAATAACAACTGGACAGGGTGGACACCACAAGGATCACTACCCTGCCCCACTGCTAGGCCTAGACTGAACTGGGGTCAGGATTGCTCATTTCAGAGTCTGACCTCCTACCACTGCCTCATGTTTGCCTGAATTTCTGACAATGCACTTAGTCCACAGCACGCGCTGGGCCCATGTTCGTTCATTCATTCATCCATTCATTCATTCAATAAGCTCGTACCAAGTGCCCACACATGACAGGCACTGTTTCTGACCGTGAATAAGACAAAAATCCCTGCCTAAGCCAAGTGTGGTGGCACATGCCTGTAGTCCCAGTTATTTGGGAAGTTGAGGCAAGAGGTTCCCTTTGAGCCCAGGAATTCTGATGCCAGCCTGGGCAACACAGCCAGACCTTATATGAAAAAAAAAAAATCCCTACCCAGAACCAAACAACTTTCTGCGGACTGCGGAGCTGAGAATGTCCTGTATCTTAGTGGGAGTTTTGTTTGTTTTATTTGGGTTAGTGCTGGAAATTGAACCCCGGACCTCACACATGCTACACCCCCAGCCTCTGTCCTGTATGTTGATGTGGACAGTGGTAAACTTTCATTCTTGTCTTCAAGGGACAGCCACTTCTGAGTCCCTACATACTTGTACATCTACAATGCACTGCAGATTTGAAGTGGCACCAAATGATTGCCTAGGAGGTGACAAGTCTTTCCAGACAGCCTCTCCTCTTCTAGATAGTCCTCCATCACCACACATACCAGGACCTAGCTTGGTGAAAGAGTGTCCACTCCAAAAGGAGTCCACAGGCCCAGGGTCAGACTTGTTCCAGCACCAGTTGGGCCTCCGTTTCTCAGTCTGTGAAAACAGGGCATGCCTCTCACCCCCAGCAGGTCCAGTTCTAGGGAGGTACCTGGCCATAGGACACAGAGGGAGAAGGCAAGTGGGGTACAGGACAGAGAGGGTCTTCATAGAGATGCAGTGGGTCCCAACCCACCTACTGGCCATTTCTGGACTCTTTTTTCAAAGCTGTCCAGTAGGGTCCCCTAGACACAGAATTTGAGACTACTGAGGGGTAAGTGATGACACCCATCCTCTCAATTTGCAGGGGGAAGAGCCAGGTGCTGAGAACGGAAGCCCTGAGGAGGTGGTGAGATGGTCTGTACCCAAACCCAGCTGTGCAGTCGTGGCCTACTCCTCTTGGGACAGCCCAGGATCTCCAGAAAGGAACAGCAAAGAGGGCAGACCTCCAAGAGAAGCCCAGGTCAGAGCAGGTCCTTGCCCATGCTGAGAAGACTCAAACGGTAGGAAGCCAAGCCAGCAGTGTAGGTCTGGGCCAAGATCCAGGTCCACACTGGGGCCACCCACATTGATGGGACCAAACTGTACCCATAATCCATCTGACATTCAGTGTCAAGAAGTACTGCATAGGGCTGAGGTTGTGGCTCAGTGGCAGAGCACTTGCCTTGCACCTGTGAGGCACTGGGTTCGAACCTCAGCACCACATAAAAAAATAAACAAGATATTGTGTCCATCTATAACTAAAAAATATTAAAAAAAAAAAAAGAAGTACTGCATAGAAAGCTGGGCGCACTGGCGCATGCATGTAATCCCAGCACTTAGGGAGGCTGAGACAGGAGAATCATGAGTTGAAAGCCAGCCTCAGCAACACTAAGCAACTCAGTGAGACCCTGGCTCTACATAAAACACATAAAACACATAATAAGGCTGGGGATGTGGCTCAGTGGTCGAGCCCTGAGTTCAATCCCTGGTACCAAAAAAAAAAAAAAAAAAAGTAGTACTGCATAGAATGTGATGCTCTCTTCTAAAGATGAAGAAACTGAGCTATAGAGGTACTAGTCTAATGTCTTACAGAGGCAGAGACAAAACTAAGTCCAGACCAACCTGACCCCAAGGCCACTACCTCTACTCAGAAGTTTAGTCCATCTATCTTGGAGGCAAAAAAGGACACCGCAATTCAAGAAGGGCCACAAGCATTCCAAGAGCACGCAGTGAATTCAAACCCAGGTGTATAAAATGTCAAATCTCTGCACCTTTCCCTGCTCTACCAAAGAAGGAAGCTGCTATCACTAACCCATCCCTCCAATGAACAGAGACTTGGGCCTGAGCCAGCTGCTGGCCACGCAGCCAACCAGTGTGTCTTTGTGTGTTGTGGGCACAAACCCAGGCCCTGCTGCAGCCAAGTGGCCTCAGGACCCAGGTCTGGCCATTCAGGGCTTTGGTTTCCCCTCCATAAAAGCAAATGCTAGCCAGGCGCGGTGGCGCACACCTGTAATCCCAGCACTTTGGGAGGCTGACAGGAGAATCATGAGTTCAAAGCCAGCCTCAGCAATAGTGAAGTGCTAAGCAACTCAGTGAGACTCTGTCTCTACATAAAACACAAAATAGAGCTGGGGATGTGGCTCAGTGGTCAAGTACCCCTGAGTTCAATCCCCAGTACCAAAAAAAAAAAAAAAAATGCTGTCTGTCCTCTTCCTCCTCATACAGACTGGGACAGACTCCTTGCCTCAGGCCCAGCCTGGCCACAGGCCCTCTCCCTGAGCTGGCAACTAGCAGCCTCACTGGCTCAGTCCAGGGCCCTATAACCCACTCAGGGAGGCCACCTACTAGATCAAAGGGCTCTTCCGGATCCATAAGCACAATCCCAGAGGCCTACAGTGTTTTCAAGTCCCCCCACCCTAAGCTTCATCCCTGCCTACCATCTCTGCCTACCACCTGCCTACCCCTTGGGTGGGGCTTGGGCTACTACCCCCCCTCATTGGGTCTCAGTTTCCTCATCTGTACAACAGAAAGGATTAAACCTTTTTTGACAGTGCTGCCTGAGGCTTTGCTCAGCAGAGTGGGGACAACATTGCCTACCAACAAGTGCCAAAGCAAGAAAGTCACTACAAGAGGGGACCTGTCTAAGGCCATCAACAGAGAAAGAGGGTCATGGCAGGCTCAGCTTCCCTGGATCCTCAAACAGAAAAAATTTGTGGGCCCTTCAGATTTGTGCAAGTCATAAAGTCACACTATACTTCTGATTGCAGGACTCCCAGTCCTCAGCCCAGTTCAGGTGAGACCCTTTTTATATATAGGGGAAACTGAGTCCCCAAATAGAAATTGACAATTTAAACAATCCAGGACTCCCACCTTCTACCCACAAAAAGCAGGGCGACAAACAAGTCGGACTTCTTCGCAGACAAGACAACTGGCCCTACTCCCTTGCCTTTTATTGACCTTGCCCAGAGTGGGAGATGTGGAGAAAGCCACTTAAACCCTCTTAAGTTTCACCATTCTGCTGTTCTGCCTCTAAGCAAACCCATCCCTTGGGCTGTATAGGGGACTAATGAGATTGGAGGGTGGTCCACCAACTTCCCCCAGAGAGCCGCGCGTGGTGGCGTAAGCCTGTAATCCCAGTACTTAGGGAGGCTGAGACAGGAGAATCGCGAGTTCAAAACCAGCTTCAGCAACGAGGCACCAAGCAACTCAGTGAGACCCTCTCTCTACATAAAACACAAAATAGGGCTGGGGATGTGGCTCAGTGGTCGAGTGCCCCTGAGTTCAATCTCTAGTACCAAAAACAAAACAAAACAAAAAAAACAACTTCCCCCAGCGAACGGAGAACTGCTGTGCACTCTCCCTGAGGAAGGGCCCCCCACGCCCCCCTCTGTGAGAACTCGCAGCGGAGGCCAGAGGAAATATAATAAAGGAAGTGGGGTCTTCCAAAAAATACCTTCGAATGTGCAATCCATGGCTTCGTAGCGCGCGCCCCCCGCCCCCTCGGGGCGTCCAGGCGGTTGGCTTTGACCGCGTACCCGCGACGACTTCACCTGTCAAGACTCCGCGGAGCTTTAAAGCGGGCTGAGCGCCTCCGAGAGCCCCGCCCCGCCCGGCCCTCAGGCCCCGCCCCCAAAGAGGGCCCGCCCCTATCCCCGCCCTCCTCGGGACCGCGGGTCGGGCATGGGGTGAGCGCGCGCGGCCAATCAGCGGCCGTGCCACCGCCTCACTAGGGCCCCGCCCCACCCCGACGGCGGCTGGGCTCGGGTTTCACCCCGCGGCGCTGAATGAGACCGGGGTTACTCGCGGGCGTCCGCCTTTAACCCTCTCGGCGCCAGCGTCCGCCGGGGTTACTAGCGGTCATTCTCGCAACCAGTTCCCAGCTCCTCCGTTACCACTTCCAAGAAGGGCAGAGAGGCTGGGAGTCGGGCAAGGAAGGACCTGGGCAGGGGTGCTCCAACACCCCGAGCTCTGTATTCCAAATTGCTGGCTCACTGACACCCTGAGCGAGCCTGGACCGCTCAAGCCTCAGTTTACAACCCCAGAAAACAGGACAAGCATATCTCCTCGGCTTGAATGGCAAAAGTAAGAAAGATGATATGGGTGTAGCGCTTGGTACAAAAGGGGCGCTGAATTAACGCCAAGGGCCTCCAGATGTTGCTCCGAGTGAGTTACAGGGACCTCTCCCTTCAGTGGCAGCCTCAATGTGGGGCTAACCTTCACCCCAAAGAGTTCTGATAATCCCAATCTAGAAGGTCGTTTAGGGAAAACTGCAGCTTAGAGTAGATATGAGAATCACCTGCCCCAAATTTACAATCCAGGGTATCCTAACTCCCAGCTCAGATGTCCCTCTGCAGGGTCAGTGAAGTCAGCACCCCACTTCTAGGTCTCTCAGCCCCCCAATGGTTACCAAGACTGACTCACTTATCATCATAGGGCCCGAGGATACCAGGAAGGGACCCAGTCCCTGAGACCCAAGGTGAAAAAGACAGGGGTGGAGGGCTCTGAGGGTTAATAGCGGGGTGGTGCCTAAGCCTGTCTCCCCTTCTGTCAAAGGTAAAAGTTCAACACACACGCAGAGAAATGACCAGAGGCTGGTCAACAGCCTGACAGCCTCAAACTGCAAGGACAGTCCCCATTCTGCTGCCACATGGTAGGGCTGAATCCTGGGCAGACCAGGCCAATGTCTCAGCAGCTGATGTTGGGGTGCTGGGGTCTCTTGTGGCCTCGATCTCTTTCCCTTTTCAGGAGAAAACTGAAAACTCAGCCATGTTTCGTTCACATAAACCCTGTCCCCACCACTTTTCCAAGTTCTTCCTTCATGGCCTTGTGGGAGGTTCCAAGGACAACAAGTCTTTTCTGGCACCTCTGCCTCCCTCTTTGGTCAGCCTGTGGGTGCTCACATGCTCCACTGCCCCACCCCCCAAATAAAAACAAAGCATTGCTCTTGGAAAAGGCTCTGACCTACATGAACAAGACAAGGAAGAGTCCCAGCCCAAAAGGACACAGAGAGCTGGGTTCCAGGCAGGAGTTTCCCAAAAGTGGACTACCCCAACTTGGTCTTTTCATTACTTTGTTCCCCAGTTTCTAAGCCTAGAATGTGGCAGGGCCAACAGGCAGAGATGCTCATCTGAAACTTGCCTGAGATAGCAGGACTAGGGCCACCAGAGAGGATGTCAAGCCCCAGTCCTCTCCACCCTTTTGCTTTTTTATTTCTTCTACCTCTCTGCTCTGCGCCCCTATCCTATCTGGACTGAGGAGGGAGGGAGAGGATAGTTGTTCATTGACCCCCCTGAGACACAGGACTCAGGGGAGGAAGAACATGAGCCTGGCATGGAGGGCTGGCCTTCAAGCAGAGGGCACAGCCTAAGCTAAGCTGCAGGATCAGGGAAGAGTCTGGATTCTCTCAGGCACCTGGTGGCTTGTGAAGATACAGCCATCCCCTGAAACTTGTGGCCTGATTAGACCCCACCTAACTCTCCCCTGGAGCCACGTTTGCTGGCCCATTTCTGCAGATGCTAATGGCCAGAGTTAAGAGTAGGATGGAAACTTGAGAGCCAGCCCCATAGTTTCTCTCTAAAGATGTAGCTAATCCAGGGATCTAGAGCAATGGCAAGGCTTGCTATTCCTTCAGCCCTTACTTGCTGTGTGTCCTGAGGCAAGTCACTCCCCCTCTCTGAGTCTCCACGCCTATCTCCACTCTTCAAATCTCCACGGATGAGGATTCTGGGAGAGCAAGTGTGCAAAGCACCCACCACCCAATAGGGCCTCAACAAAGTCTTCCTCTGCACCAACTGAAATCGTCTAGAACTGGAAAGTCAAGTAGTAAGTTGCCTGACCCTTGCAATATTCAAGTCTAAGCTCCATAACAATTTGATCGAGATTCTTTTTATGGGGAATTAACAGGGCTGGATTAGGGTGAGGCAAGTGGGGCACCTAGGTGTACATCTTAAGGGAGCACCGCTCTTGTCTCTCACCCCAGTTCCTGCCCTAGGAGTAGGACAGTTAAGTATCAAAAGGCAAAACCATGGAGCCCAAACTGTGGACTATCTACTGGGGAGCTGAGCTCTGGGCTGCGCGTGGACATTGAGAAACCCTTTTGGTCTCTATATACTCTCTGAACATAGGGAAAAGGGGATGGCCCAGATTCCAGGCCTCAGTGGGTCCAGATGCTCTCTGAATCTTTCATCTTCCAGGCTTGTGAAGCTCCTTCCCAAGCCTGATTCCTTTTTTTCTCTTTCTTCTCTCCTGCCCAGATTCTCTCAAGCTCCAACAGGGAGCTGGACATGGTGGTGCACACCTGTAATCCCAGTGACTCTGGAGACTGAGGTAGATGTATCACAAGTTCAAAGCCAGCCTCAGCAACTTAGCAAGGCCCTAAGCAACTTAGTGAGACTCTGTCTCAAAATAGAAATGAATTTTTAAAAAAGGGCTGGGGAGCCAGGCACAGTGGCACATGCCTGCAATCCCAGCACTTTGGGAGGCTGAGACAGGAGAATCCCAACTTCAAAGCCAGCCTCAGCAATGGTGAGGCGCTAAGCAACTCAGTAAGACCTTGTATCTACATGAAACACAAAATAGGGCTGGGGATGTAGCTCAGTGGTCAAGTATCCCTGAGTTCAATCCTTGGTACCAAAAACAAAAACAAACAAAAAACAAAACAAAAAAAAGGGGGGTGGGGATGTGGTTCAGTGGTTAAGCGACCCTAGAGTCAATCCTCAATACCAAAAAAAGAAAGAAAGAAAGAAAAAGAAAAGATCCAACAAGAAACCTGAACTGGTGGCGCAAGCCTGTAATCCCAGCGCTTAGGGAGGCTGAGACAGGAGAATCACGAGTTCAAAGCCAACCTCAGCAATAGCAAGGCCAAGGTGCTGAGCAACTCAGTGAGACCCTGTCTCTACATAAAACACAAAATAGGGCTGGGGAGGTGGCTCAGTGATTGAGTGCCCCTGAGTTCAATCTCCAGTACCAAAAAAAAAAAAAAAAAAACAAAAGAAACCTGAACCGGCTCTTGGCTCTACCTCCAGGGTTCCTCTGAAGGCTGAGGAGGAACAGCCATTAATGACTGGCCTACTTATGCTGCAAATCCAGGACAAAAGTCCTGAAAGGGCTTCATGCCATGAACCTGCAGAGAGCCCAGCTCTGACTATTACAGAGGTCTACAACCTGAACCCCAAACATGTAAATGGGGTGGTCAGCAGAGGCCTGCCTTAGCATCTGAATGGAACCTGAGTGAAACAGGACCAGAAGGGAGGAAGAACATTCTGGAGAGAAGAAAGAGTAAGTGTAAAGGTCCTGAGGTGGGCACAAGCTTGATGTGATGGCTGCAGCAAAGGGAGTCAGGGGCAAGGTCAGCAAGTAAACCATGGAGTTGGGATTCTAATCTAGGTTTGTCTGGCTCTGTCACCTGAGCCAGAGACACTGATTCTCAGAGATTTGCAAATGGTCCTATGCAATGCAGATCAAAGGTTGTGTGAAGGGTAAATGGTGTAAATGGTGTCAGTGGGGTGCCACCTTCAGGGGAGGACACAGGATGGTGGCTCCTGGAACCCCTGGAGCACACCATCTCTGCCTGCCAGATGGAGGCTGCAGGGTTGGGGAGGGAATGGCACTTGCCCATCACTCCAAGGAGCAGCGGCTGTACCTGCCTGCCACTGCCCAGCATCCTTCAGCTCCTACCAGCCCCTCCTTGATCCTCCTGATAATTCAGATCAGCAGGTGTTGGCATCTTCTGGCTGGTCATGTATGCAACAGGGGCACAGGCTGCCCTTTGTGTGCTCACAGATGCCCTGGGGGTGCAAGTGTGTGCCTGTTCTTCCTGGAATGGGATGGGCCAATGGCTGGGCCCCTGGTGCACTTGGTCATGGGCCCTCTTGATGGATGAGGAAACTAAGGCTCAGAGGAGACCATGTGCCCAAGATCCCTCTTCTGCCAAGGGAAGAATCTGGGACTTAAACCCAGATCTACTCACCTCAAGGCCTACTTTGCAGCCCTACCCTGCCAGGGCCAGGATTGAGCCCCAGCTCCAGCCTGATTCTGTCCCAACCTGCCTTCATCACTTGTCACAGCTTAGTAAGTGTGTGCATAGTGCAAGAACAGAGAGGAAATACAGAGCTCTTTAAGGATCAACTCAGCACTGCCTCCTCTCTGAGGCCTTCCTAATCACTCCCTGGTCCACTCTCCCGGCCCCTCCCCCTGCCAAATTTGGAGCCAGGTTTCTGTAGTGCTCCCTCAAGGCTGAGCTAACATCTGAACCAGTTCTGTGATCCCAGCCTTAACCAGCACAGACCTGAGCACAGTAGGAACTACTGTTGAGTTTGGTTTTTTGGGGTCTTTTTTTGGTACTGGGGATTGAACTCAGAGGTACTCGACCACTGAGCCACATCCTCAGCCCTATTTTTGTGTTTTATTTAGAGACAGGGTCTCACTGAGTTGCTTAGCACCTCGTAGTGGCTGAGGCTGGCTTTGAACTCACGATTCTCCAGCGTCAGCCTCCTAAAGTGCTGAGATTACAGGCGTGTGCCACTGTGCCCTGCTTACTGTGAGGTTTGTATGGACTGCGGACTGCAGTCATGCTACCTCCACCACCACCCCTGCTGTACTCCAGCCATAAGGTCCCATGGACCTCAGCTCCAGCAGAGCCTCATTCTCCTTTCTCGCTTTCTGAACATATCACGTTCCTTAAGGCCACCATGCATTTGCCCAGGCAGTTCCCTCTGCCAGGAATGTCCTTCCCAATATTCTCTGTCCACTTGGCAAATTCCTATTCCCTCAAAACATTCTCTGATGTCACCTCAGAATCTTCCCTCATCTGGGCTACTCCATGCACCAGTTCCTAGTACACTGACCATACCGTCCTGTAAAACAGTTACATGTCCTCTTCCCCCTGGGGCTCTTCCCTGACCTACAGGTGTGCTCAATGATCCTTAATATAAGCTGTAATATAGCGATTCAGCAAGATGTTATTCAGCATCAGTTCTAACAGTTGATCTGGGTTGCGGAGATACAATACACATAATTATCATTCCAAAAACTGAAACACAACAAGGGACACTCCACCAATTGCCACTGATTTTGCCCCAACCAGGGGTGGGCCCTTGTTGCTGGGTAATTATTCCCAGACTCAATAGCAACCTGTGCCTTTCTTATAATTTTTTTCCCTCCCTTTTGGGTTGTTTTAAACCTGAAGCAAAGGCAGCATGTCATTTCAGAGCCACTTTGCTTTCCAGAAAAGATAAATCCATTTACAACCACGTCTGTAATGCCATCTATTTGCTCAGCATCACCAGCACTAGGTTTTTTTTTGTTTTTATGTACTTTTAGTCCTTTTGCTTACTGCCAGAGCTGTGTGACTGAAACCTCCAGGGCACTTCATTTGCATTTCCAAAGCCACCTTAATGTGCCTTAATGCAGGAAACCAACCGTAGTGGGAGATTGAGAAATACCTGCTCCTCTTCCCCCAAGTGGAAACAAGGTTCCTCAGCCTCCCCAACTGACCCTGGGGAAGCAATCCCAGGGGCCTGGCCTCCTGTGGCACCTTCCCCCACCTCAGCTTCCACTGGGCAGGGGTCACAACTGTCAAGGCTGGGAGTGAATCCCCATCTTCACAGAGGACAGGGACACCATCTCCTTCCATCTTCAATGGATGATAAGGAAAGGGCGCTTGTCCCCCAGAGTGAGAGTAGAGGGCTCCTTGTTTACATGTCTCATGCAGAGCCAAAACCAAGACATGGCCTGTGCTCAGAACTTAGAACCATAGCCTGGAACACTCTGGAAACTTCCAGCACAGGCTCCTTGGATAATTGTTGCTAACATATTTTGAGCTAAGTGTATCAAACATCAGGTACCAGGTAAGTGCTCTAAACGGTGATAACAACAACAGTAACTGGCACTGTTGAGAGCCTACTATGCGTCATGCACTACTTATGCTTTTGACCTAAATTAGCACATCTGATCCTCACAACTCCAAGAAATTGGTTCTAGTACTCTTCCCCTTATATTGATAAGAACCTAAAAGTCAGAGATAAGAACCTTGGTCAAGGCTCTTGCTCAAGGTCACACAGCAGGATGGATGTGAAGAGCCCTGGGCTCTACCCCCAAGCCTGGTAGGAACCACCTGGAGGTTCAAGGTTTACTGGGAGAAAAGCTGGTTGGGGAGGTCAGTTAGGAGGGGAAAATCTCCAGACCACAAAATTTCAGAGTGAGATAGGCCCCCAGCCCTGGCCCACTGCTAACAAGACCCGAACCCAGAGGGCTGCATACCCGGAGCCAGTTCTAAGACTCCCTGCCCTCTTGCCAGGAGCTCTTGACATGTTTCGAAGTCCCCCCAAATACCTTTGTGGAGTACATAGGATGCAGGGCTCATAGGATGATAGGACTGTGCAGTCCCTATCAGTTCCCAGGGTCAAAGAGCACACCTGCAGGGCATGTGGCTGGCAGGAGACAAGGCCAGAGACACTTCCAACCCGGGCTATACCCGTCAGCAGGCAAAGTCCAAATCCCAGGCCTCTACCTGGCAGCAACCTCTGCTTGGAGCTGACCAGGTGTGACCAGGTCACTTAGGATGTTTGTGTTCAGCTAAGTGACTGTCGGGCAAGAGGTAACTCCCAGCCACCTGCCTCCTTGGACCCATTCCCAGCACCCTCCTCTTCATCCACCCAACCCTGTAGCCTCAGAGGAATTAGGACTGAACTCTCAGGGACTACCATTTCCTGTTTTTCAAAGGAGGCTCCTGTAGTTCAGAGAGACAGGATACTTTCCCTAGAGAAAGCAGTTCATGGCCACTGCTGGGATTAAAGCTAGACCAGACACCAAGAGGCAGAAAAAGGCATGCGAAGGGGAACAGGCCCCTCTTAGGCTCTGCTCCTGAGGGAGGTGAGGGAGAAGGAGTAGGCCTGAGAGGTGGGTTCTTAATGGGTGGGCAATGTCACAGGGGAGGCAGGTTTGGCAAACCTGCCACATCTTGAACGTCATGCTGAGACAGCAGAACATTATTTGAGGGGCACTGGGGAGATTTAAGCTGAAAGCTGGGCAGTAACCGGCCTAGAGTTGTTTGCTAAGGAGTGCCTTGCTTGGCAGGACTAGAAAGAGAGTTGAGATCCCCTGGGAAGAGATGTGGGTAGCAGAGGCCCTCTCCACCAAGGTGGGTCTGGATCTAGAAAACAGTCAGACACAGGCTGGAAACAAGGCCCCCAGGGGTGGGGTTGGACAGAGAAAGAGAGAGCTCTGCTCACTTGGGGTGAGGTGGCCCTGGGGTGGGGAGCTGAGATGAGACCCAGGGGGGCCTACCAGGAAGCCATATTTGACCAGAGCTTGGCAGACATCTGGGGTCTGAGGGACAGAGCAGACATGGAGAGTAAGTGAGTGTCACCAAAGACTCTGGGCTGCCCAGAGCCCCCAGAGTGACCCCTCAGCTGGACCTAGGTCTTCAATGGGGACACAGAGGTCCCCTTGCTGGCCCCCAGTCACAACTCTATCTCCATTCACTTCCTCTGCACTTTTAAACTTGTGCAAGATCTGATAAATTAATCCTCAGCAGGGAGGTGAAGTCTGCTATGGGCTTAATAATAATCCCCAACATGTGTAAGGGCTGCTCTCATTCCTTCTCTCTCCCAAGCCATAAGGGATCCCAACTGGGGAGCAAGGAAGGGAGGAGGTAGAGCTCACTGAGGTCAGGGTGCAGTGGCTGGGCTCAAACCCAGAGCACATTGTCACAAGGGCAGCAACCTCACCCACAAAAACAAGGCCTCCAGGTGGCAGCCCTACCCCCAAATCCACTCACATGACAGAGGGTTTGGCAGAGGCAGGTGGCAGGGCTGAGTGGAGCTCAAGGCCTGGGCAAAGATTGGCCTCAGAGTGCAGCTAAGTTTATAGAACAAAATAATCCAGAATCTAGATGTCCATTGACAGGGGATCAGGCAGAGAAATGAGGGAAACTGATTGTTCTCTGGCCATTGATATGAGCCAAGAGGGTTCCAATCTGCTGTGACCAATGGATCCTATTCTAATTTATATATATATATATAAAAGTGTCATGGTTGTCTGCAGCTGGGGAAAAGAAAAAGGAAGATCTACAAACAGGCACAATAGATCTTACCAGGGTGATGAAAATATTCTACAACTGCTGATGGTCATACAACTCAATAAATTTACTAAAAATCACTTGGTGCACCTGAAATGATATATAAATCATTATTTTCTCTTTGCTTTTTTATAGTATGTAAATTATACCTTGATAAAGTTTTTAAAAAGAGGATAAGAGGGCTGGGGTTGAAGCTCAGCAGTAGAGCACTTGCCTCACATGTGTGAGGCACTGGGTTTGATCCTCAGCACCATATAAAATAAATAAAGGTATTGGGTTCATCTATAACAAAAAAAAAAAAAATTTTTTAAGTGGATAAAGAGTGTGCAGCCATCTCAACACACACATGCAGTTTATCTCTGGGTGATGGGTTTAGGAACGATTTTATTTTATTTTTGCTTACTTGTGCTTTCTAATTTTTCTGCAATGAAAAACAATGTGTTGTGTCATTGGGAAAAAGAGCAGAAAGCTTGAATAAAAACTGAGAACTCCTCTGATAGAGCGGGAAGACTTTGGCCCCCATCCCAGCAAGAGGATGGGGCCATGGTTGTCTCCATTTTATCTGTCTGACCCCTAAATGCCTCCTACAATGGCTGCCCACACGAATGATGTTTCTTTTCTTTTTTTCTTTTTGGTACTGGGGATTGAATACAAGGGCACTTAACTGCTGAGCCTGCATCCCCAGCCTTTTTTCATATTTTATTTAGAGACTGGGTCTTTCTGAGTTCCCTTAGCAAGAACCTTGCTAAGTTGCTGAGGCTGGTTCTGAACTTGCAATACTCCTGCCTCAGCCAATGATCACTGACTCTCTATCACAAGTCAGTAAGAAAGGTATGTGACAGACCAGCAGCCTGAACACACTTCAGCTTCAGCTCCCCTGTGAAGGAAGCTTTTGCATTTTCACTTTTCTGGAAGGGGAAACTGAGGCATAGCAGGTGAGAGGGCTTGCACAACATGGCAAAGGAACTGAGTAGTGTTCAGGCTCAAGTCTGGACTGCAATGCCCATGTACTTCCAGCCTGGTCATGGCACTCTGGGACTGTGCCCACTGGGCCCAGAGCTGCAGAACTGCTAGCTGAGTCAGTAGGGCAGGATTTGGGGTGGCTTAGTTGTGTTGGTTTTGCCAAAACCAGGGTGGCCACAGTCACCATGGACATTCATCCAGGTTGTGAGAATCCAGGCAGCTTGTTGCTGTGCTTTTTGTCTCAACTTCCCCATCAATGAAGTGCCATAGCCGGTGTTTCTAACACTCCTGCACAGCAACCATGAAGGATAATTTTCTGGAGGGATTCGCTTTTCCTCATCTAGAAAGTGAAAGCCACAGCCTCCTAACTGGCACCTGCTGCCACGGTTGGCCCCAAACTCCTGGGTATAACCACCAGAGTGGTTTATATAGTTTATACAGTTTAAAAGAGCTGGAGTATGACTGAGTGTTACGGAGCTTGCCTAGCATGGGGGAGAACCTAAGTTTAATCCAGCACTGAAAAAAAAACTTTTTTTTTTGGTACTGGAGATTGAACTCTGGGGCACTCGACCACTGAGCCACATCCCCAGCCCTATTTTTTGTTTTACGTAGAGACAGGGTCTCACTGAGTTGCTTAGTGCCTCGCCGTTGCTGAGGCTGACTTTGAACTCGCGATTCTCCTGTCTCAGCCTCCCTAAGTGCTGGGCACCCGGCTTGAATAAAAAATTTTAAATGGGTGTAAGCGAACACCACTGCTCTGCTCTGGTCCCCGATGGGCCAGGCTCATCCCCTTTAGGGCAAGCCCTCCACTAACTCCTCAGACTTAGGTCCTTCCTCAGGGACCTTACCTTGGCCTCGACCTGAAAACATTCTTCCCCATTGGTCTCAGGGCTCAAATCAGCCGGAAGAGGCCTCTCCAGACCGCTGGACCCAAAGTAGCCACAAGCCTGCCCCAGCCAAAGTGCAACAAAATACTCGTCGGTGGGTTTCCTTGGGAAATTTCGTATTCCCAAGAAAGACGGCATGGATCTGTGAACCTTCAGTGCTTAGAACTGGAACGGTATTCAGTAGATGCTCAATAAATTCTACGGAAGCGATGGTCGTCCTAGACCTGAGACCTGTACGGGAAGGAGGGGAGGACGAAAAACAGCGCCGTGCGCGTGCGCAGGAGCTCCTGGGCCGAGCTGAACTCTCGGCTGGAGGGAACGACCGTGAGTAACCTCCGCTGACGTCACGGCGGAGGCGGGGCTTCGGCGACGCCTGGGTCTGAAGCTCTAGCCTTCGCGGCGGCTGGGCTCGGGACGCAACGACCGCGCGGTGCAGAGCCGCGGACGCCTAGAGACGCACGTGCCCCAACCCGAGTTGCCAAAGGACCCAGCGAGGTGCGGCCCCCGGGAGCCCGCACCCCAGCGCGTTGTGCGAGACACATATGGCGGGCGACGGGAAGGTGCAGGACCACAAGGCCCACAGCGCAGCCCAGAGACACTGGGGAGCCCCGCGTGCACAGCACCGAGCCGCTGCCCGCTCCGCAGCGTCCCGCGCGGGCCGGGGAGACAAAAGCCCAAGTGCCGCCCGTACTTCCCTTGTACTAACGCACCTTCCATGTCGGCCAGCAATGTCGTGTCCAGCTCACATAGCTCGGTCAGCATCTGCTCCAGAGCCGTCTCGCCGAAAGGTGGCCCGTCCATGGCGCAGCTGCCGCTTCCGGGCGGCCCGCCGGGCCCGCCGCCGCACTTGGCCGGTCCCTGGGAGCGCTGCGCTCTCGCGTCCCGCCCTGGCCTCGGTGGTGGCCCGGCGGCCTTGAAAAGTTGCTCGGAAACTGGGTTCCCGGGGCAGCAGCTCAGTTGGGCGGGCGAGGCTGGGGCGGAGCTGGCAGGATGCCCCGCCCCCCACGGTGGCGGCCCCGCCCCCTGGGGGAGAGCAGAGTGAACCCCCCCTGCGCCCGAGACTGCCCTACAAACCTGCACTCGGAGTGCCTTCCAGTCTTTCAGTATATCCAGCCTCACGCACAGCAGCCTTTGGCAGACTTGCCTTTTTCCAGGGCAGACCGTAGCCCTGGGCCTCAGTTCTTCCAGCATCAAATAAAGGGGCTGAGAGGAAGCCCCAGGACTGGGCCCATCCCAGAAGTCTCTGGACTGCGGAGGGCAGTGGAGTCCCTACAAACCTCACTTTCTAGATTTGATTCTTGTTTTTGTTTTTGTTTTTGTTTGGTACTGGGGATTGAACTCAGGGGCACTCGACCACTGAGCCACATCCCCAGCCCTATTTTGTGTTTTATTTACAGACAGGGTCTCACTGAGTTGCTTAGTGCCTCATCATTGCTGAGGCTGGCTATGAACTCGCGATTCTCCTGTCTCAGCCTCCCTAAGTGCTGGGATTACAGGCTTGCGCCACCACGCCCAGCTTCTAGATTTGACTCTTTAGAACAAGACAGACTCAAGTCTGAGGTCCAAGTCAGGGCTTTTCCAGACCTGCTTTGTGGCTTCAGGCCAATTACATCACCACTATGTGCCTCTGTTTTCCTCCTCTATAACAGGGATCTAATGAGGCCTCTCCATGGGCTGTTTGGGAGGTTAAGGATGATGTAAAGTAGGATACAGCCTGTGAGATCAGCATAGGAACCAGAAGACTGGCCTCCAGAGAAAGAGAGTGATCATAGGGAGAGCCTGGTAGAGGCTAGAACTTCCCATTCTGTCTTAATCTGGTTTCCTACCAGATCCAGCCGTGGAGGTGGAGGTGGGAGAGGGAGTTGGGGATCAGAAGGGCTTGAGGGCCAGCAGTTTCTGAAGGAAGAAGCCAGTACCCAGATGACCTAGAGAAAGTGACCAGCCCAAGGTCACACAGCTACTCAGGGAGCAGCAAGGTTTCACTTCCTCCACCCCCCGGGGGTTGTCTGAATACAAATTTGGTGCAAGTTTCTGGGATCTACCACCATAAGGAAGAGGTGGACTATGTGTTAGATCTAAGCCCAGTTATCCTGGACCATGACAAGCTGAGCAAGTTCAGAGTAAGCAGCCTGGCAGAGGAGAGGCCTGGAAGTGAACCCTAGGACCTATGTCAGGGACAGAGCCAGGCTGGGGAGTGGAGAGGAAGGGGTCCCTAGGAGGTGGACTGAAATAAACCAGAACTGAAACTCAGGTATCTGAAAGTGAGTCTCCAGAGCTTTGCAACAGAGAGGGTACCTTTGTAGTCTCAGAGAATAAGGGTTTAGAGCCCCAGGCCTCAATGAGAGCCATCCTGAAGACTGCTGTGCCAACTCCAGATACAGCCTGTCTGGCCACTCCCCCACCCTGCGCCCAGTAAAATTAGTGCTATACTTTAGAAGGAGGTGAGATGTGTAGGCCAAGAGTGGCCAGAGAGGCCCAAGTCCCTAGGGTTCAGCCTAGATGCACAATCCTCTTTGTTCCTTTCCTGGAAGTAGCTGCTATGGAAAATTACCCAGAACAGGATGGCCAGGAGTCATGGGGGTCTCCAAACCCCCATCTTCAAAGTAGCCCTACTAAAAGTAGCCAAATCTACAAGTAGCCCTACTCAAGATGAGCCTCTGCTAGGGAACACAGGGAGCAGTTGGCTTCTCAGTCCACCCTTCCACCGCCTCTCTTCTTTCCCTGAAAATGCAAATGCTTTTCCCAAGGAAAGGGGTGGGGGCAAGGGGTGCTTATTCACTCAGCTGATCTGGTTTTTCACCTGCTTGCTGTGCGACCTGGAATCACTTCAATTTCCTGACTCTTCGCTCAGATTTGTCACTTTGCCAAAGCAGGTAATGTTTTGGAGTTATCTATTGCAACAGATCTGCTTTCAGCGGTCTCATTTCACTATTCTGGTAATAAGTTTAGTACATATGTGAAGAGCACAGCTCAATAAATATGCAATCCAAAACTGCAGGAATTCGAGAGAGGAGGAAAAAAAGGTAAAGCCTGCACCCCAGACTACAAAAGCAAGAAAAAAAGACCTGCACCCCAGACTAGAAAAGCAAGCTGAAATGGAAGCTTGGCTGAAGCCCCCTATAGGGGGTGAGGGAGTCTGCAGCCAAAACAAATCTTTGCCCCATAGCCTAGGATCACCCAGGCAACCAGCAATACGCAAGCCAGGCTAGGGGTTCCAGTTCTTCAAGGGAACCTGCTCGTCTTGATGGATTCTCCCCGTCAAGGATCTCGAGACCTCCAAATAAGACCCTCAGGCCATTTTTGGCTGGAGAGTGCTGAGCTTTGGCGCTTAGGGAACAAACCTTTGCGTCCCGGTGTACGCAAAAGTGGGCGGGGTCCCAGTCTGGCCGACTGTAATCACAGTCGGCAGGTTTGGCCACTGTGTAATCACTGAACCACTGAACGTACTTATGGCGTGCAAATACATTCCTTCTAATTACCCGTTCATTCCTCCCAACAGACTGAAGAGGACTGTTCCCATCCCATTTTACAGATGAAGTAATTGAGGCACAAGGAGGTGAAACGACCTCCTCAAGACCTCCCAGCGCTGTTGTCCTCATTTTGCCAGGACTGGGGACAATTGGAAAGCAAGGCTTGAAGCGCACGCGGCCAGGGAAGGTCAGCGGCTGGAGATCTGGAAGTCGGGGCGCTGAGCCAGATGAGCCCCGCCCCCGCGGGCCGCCGCAGCCAATGGGCGCTCGGCCCGGAATGGGGTGACGCGGCGTCAGCGCGTCCTCCGGGGAGCCGGGCCCTGGGTCACATGCGCCGCGCGCGTTCGACCCGGGGGCAGGGAGGGGCCGGCGCTGGCGGACTGGGCCTGTGCTGTCCGCCTGACACCTGGCTGGGACTGAAGCCAGGTGTGCGTCCCGGTCTCCCGAGCGGGCTGAACCGGGACGGCCCCAGCGGCCCCATGCTGTCTGGACTGCCGACGCGCCCGGAGCGTGTGGTTCCCCCCAGGTCACCCAGTCCGGTCCCTTGCCTCACCTTGGTTTTATCAACTGGGAGATAGAGTTCTCATCTCCCACTTCGTCCTCGAGTGTCGTACAAACTGGAAGGCAGCTACTATGGGTTCCCAGTCCTATGGGGCAGATGTTCAGCGTGGGCAGAGTTTCTGTTCCGGTAGCCTACTGGGTCGGTGGTGCGGAGTTATGCCCCAAGTGCCCGCAGCTGGTTCGTTTTGGAGGGGCCCGCGTCTATAAGGGTCTACTAGGCTAGTAAGTCTGCTCCCACAGCCCCCTGACACTCTGCCTGGCCCTGTTTATTGTCATTGCTGCAGAAGCTGAACTGGGATGTGCCTGGGTTACGTCCAGGTCCCCATAGCCAGGCATCTCTCCATCTGTATATCATGGAATGGAATGACCATGACATGGATGCTTTTGGTCCTAGATGTGGCCTCATTCCAGCTGGCCTCTGCTATGAGCTGGACAAGTGATTTCTAGTCCTCTCTGAGCCTCCATGGGTGGCTTTGCCCGTGGAGGCTGAGACCCTTGGTGGACACATCTAGCTCCTCTTAAGTCACTTGATAGATCCACGAAAGAGCTAGTTGAGCCCCAAAGCCTGTTGCACAGTGAGAGTGAGGCTCACAGACTAAGAGGATGAGGGATGGGATCCCTGTCCCCTGGGGCTACCTGGCTGTTTAGGGAAAGGCCAAGTGCATATTGAAGGGGAGTTACAGAATAATGTGGGTCTAGTTGGTGGCAGGAAGACACAGAACCTCAGGCATCATCGGACCTCCATCAGCCAAATACAGTCATAATTGTTATGCCCGGCACAGTGGTGTACACCTGTAATCCCAGCACTTTGGGAGGGTGAGACAGGAGAACAGCAAGTTCAAAGTCAGCCTCAGCAACAGCGAGGCACTAAGCAACTCAGTGAGACTTTATCTCTACATCAAACACAAAATACGGCTGGGTATGTGGCTCAGTGGTGGAGTACCCGTGAGTTCAATCCCTGGTACCAAAAAAAAAAGGTGGGTTATGTCTTTGAATTGTCAAAAGAAGAAAATTTTACCTCTTAGCTGGATTGCTGCCTTTTTGTTGTTGTTTTTTTAAGTGGGACTGAGAGTCAACCTTGGACTTGACAGTGAGCTGCCCCTTGAGCAGGGTTATCGGCTCTTCTATGGTCCCCACCACTCCGTGGTGTCACATCCAGCCCACTTTCCTCATGTATAAATGAATGTAGGCACAGAGTTTACCACTTAAAATCCCATTTTACAGAAAAGAGAGTGAAGAACAGAGAGGAACAGTGATTTACTCAGCACTCCAGGCAAACTGCTCTTAGAGTAGCATGGAAGCAGGAAGGAGATGCCCCCGGCCTTGGAGTCCACTCAACTTCCAGAAACATCCCACTGACTCCCTAGTGCATAAAGTAGAGGTTTTGCTTCCAGGGATGATGAGGGACTGGCCTTGAAGGCTCTGGACAGGCTCCTTTGGGGGCCACCCAAAAAGCTCTAACAAGGGTCCCTCTGAAATACACTGAGGGACTTTCTGGGTAAGTTATGTCTTACCCAGAACATGTCTGGTTCTGTCTCTCTACCAAGGACCCTTTTCTTTTTCTTTTTAAATATTTATTTTTAGTTGTAGGTGGGCAGAATATCTTTATTTTTTTTTTATGTGGTGCTGAGGATCGAACCCAGTGCCTCACACATGCAAGGCAAGCACTCTACCGCTGAGCTACAATCCCAGCCCAACCCTTTTCTTTTTCTTGCAGTACTGAGGATTGAACCCATAGTCACTCTACCACTGAGCTGCATCCCCAGCCCTTTTTAGTTTTTTTGTTTGTGGTGCTAGGGATTGAACCCAGGGTCTTGTGCATGCGAGGCAAGAACTCTGCCAACTGAGCTATATCCTCAGCCCCCTTTTTTAGTTTTTTTTAAATTTTTTTTTTAGTTGTAGATGGACACAATGTCTTTATTTTATTGCTTTGTATGTGGTGCTGAGGATCGAACCCAGGGCCTCACGCATGCGAGGCAAGCGCTCTACCACTGAGCTACAACCCCAGCCCCCTTTTTTTAGTTTTTGAGACAGGGTCTTTCCTGAGTCGCTGGGAATTACAGGCATGTGCCACTCTTGCCAGTCAGCCAAAGATCCTTTTCTTGGAAAAGAGGTGGGTGCCAAAGATTCCCTTCTCAGGTGCTCAGGCAGAGACTAGTGGGCAGATGGCCATGAGCTATTGCAGGACACCAGTACTCCTGCACTGCGCCCTCCCAGATTCCTGGAGAGGGAAATTATAGGTGGAAAGCACCTCCTCTCCTCTCAGGACTCCAATGACATGACTGGAGGCAACTGAGGATGAGGAGGTAGCATGGAGAAGTGAGTCCAAAAGTTTGTCTCTGTTCAAGTCTGTGTCCCCAGGAACATCACTCCCACTTTTGGCCCTCTCCATTCACACTACAGTGACCATTGTTCATGCCTACCCAGATTTCATTCTTTTCTGCAATCTGATTTTCAGGGTAAGTTCTTGGACTTTTATGGGAACTATTGGGAAAGCAGCATCTTCTGCCAGTAGGATGTCCGCCTAGAGCTTCAGATAGCCTATAGTTAACCATAGATGAGCCAACCCAGAGAAAGCAGAGCCAAGATACACAGAGAGGCAGATTCCTGATCAAATACATAAGCACCTGGATCCAGCTATTCCTGAAGCTGATATTCAGTTACTTAAACCAGTAAATTTCTCTTTCTTTTTTTTTTTTTTTGTGGTACTGGGGATTGAACTCATGGGCACTCGACCACTGAGCCACATCCCCAGCCCTATTTTGTGTTTTATGTAGAGACAGGGTCTCACTGAGTTGCTCGCTTAGCGCCTCGCCATTGCTGAGGCTGGCTTTGAACTCGCGATTCTCCTGTCTCAGCCTCCCTAAGTGCTGGGATTACAGGCTTGAGCGGCTAAATTTCTCTTTCTAATTAACCAATTTCTGCCAC
The DNA here is from genome assembly GCA_028644305.1 of Xerus rutilus. Classification (NCBI taxonomy): domain Eukaryota; kingdom Metazoa; phylum Chordata; class Mammalia; order Rodentia; family Sciuridae; genus Xerus; species Xerus rutilus. Next base: position 56,927,910 of record CM053402.1, read on the forward strand.
AACCAAAAAAGATCCCATATTCAATTTCTGAGAAATTTGGGCTGCAAACTCCCTTCATTATGGACAAAGAAGTCCTAATGCTGCTAAACTTAAAATTTCCACACAACCCCTATTTTTTTATGAAGAGCTATTATTGTATTTGGAGAAATGCACTTTGGTGAGTGCCCACCAAGGATCATGAAGTCCCTCCCAGGAGGCTGGTCAGCTGAGTTAGAGTTGCATGAGTGCCCTCCCCTCCCCTACTATTGGCTTACCCACTGCAGCTGCTCTTTCTCTCTTTTCTTTTCCCTTTGATACCAAGGATTGAACTCAGGGGTACTCAACCACTGAGCCATGTCTTAGCCCTATTTTGTGTTTTATTTAGTGACAGGGTCTCACTGAGTTTCTTAACACCTCACTGTTGCTGAGGCTTGCAGCTGCTCTTTGACAGCTAGAATGAGCGTTCTGGGGCTCAGCTACTCCCAAAGGGCAGAGCCTTGCCTCCCTGCAGACCCTGCGAAAGGATTCCAGGGCTTCCTGGCTGCAGATTGTCCTTGATTCTGGGAACCCAGCTCCCCAAGGGCAAGACTGGAGCCACCCTTCTCTTTGCCTCCCTCCCCTACAGCACCAACCTGGCACAGAGCAGGCTATCAGGCACATTGGCTGAAAGCACAAGTTGACCAGGTGTCCTGGCAAGTTCCTGGTGGTGTCTCAGGACTGACCTGCTCTTTGCAGGGCAGGGACACTGCTCAGGCCTCTTTCAGGGCCACAGTGCCTGACAGAGGGCTGGGGGCAAAGGGTAGACTCAGGATCCATGGTCCCCATTTCAAAGGGACCTAGGCCTATGGGCCCTTTCCCATTTTAGAGACACTCTCCCCTAAGCCCCCTGGGGTAAGGCAGCTTCTAGCCCTAGGGGCTGGGATTGTGGCTCAGTGGTAGAGCGCTTGCCTCGCATGCGTGAGGCCCTGGGTTCGATCCTCAGCACCACATACAAAGCAATAAAATAAAGACATTGTGTCCATCTATGACTAAAAAAAAAAAAAAATTAAAAAAAAAAAAGAAGGCTTCTAGCCCACCCCAGCTATCGAGAAACAGGCAGGGCCTCTACAAAAACTCACTGGGGCCCAGGGTGGCAACTGGCCCCAGGGGACTGGGTGCTGGTGCTTCTGGGTTGTAGATAATGGGGATCCCAACATGGGCCTTGTCATGGGCTTGCCTTCCTCCTGTCAGCAGACAGGGAGTTCCATTCTAAGCCCCCCACCCTTGCTTTGCCTGCTGGTCCTGGAGATGGTGGTCTCCCTGCCATTCCTCCACAGCCCAGTGCGTGAGTCTGGGTCTGAATGCTGGTTCTACTGATTCCTGTGCAGCCTCAAGCAAGGTTCCAGCTCTTGGTTCCTCACCTGCCCAAAGAGGCTGGAAGATGTCTCTGCCTTTATGCTGGGGCAGGCATAGTGATGAGTCTTCACTTGAAGTCTGATCTTAAACTCTGCCAGGCACTGAATTGAAGAGCCACTGCTCCAGGGCAGGTAGATCTTTCTTCCCCCCACCTTTTTTTTTTTTTTTAGGAACAACTTTATTGAGATAAAACTGACATCACCAGGTGCACTGTCTACTTCCCCAGGAGGGGAAGGGATTAAGGGCTCCCAGCACCACCAAGCCACTTGGAGAAGGCACAGGGGACCCCAGGCTCTCCCACAATGCCCCCTTCAGGGCCTCTGTGTCTGGGACTGCTGAGGTGAAGTTCTGCAGGAGTCACGTCCAGACAGGGTAGCACAAAGGAGCCCAAGGAGCCTTTCAAAAGGGAGAGCAGGTAGGAGGATGGGCAGAAATGGGGTTTCTTTTGGTGGGTGTGGTGGGTGGATGAAAATGTTCTAAAATTGATTGTGGTGATAGTTGTACAACTCTGTGCCCTGTGCACATACCCAAAACTACTCAATTGTACTTTTTTTTTGGTACTGGAGATTGAACTCAGGGGCACTCAATCACTGAGCCACATCCCCAGCCCTATTTTGTGTTTTATGTAGAGACAGTGTCTCACTGAGTTGCTTAGCACTTCACCATTGCTGAGGCTGGCTTTGAACTCGCAATTCTCCTGTCTCAGCCTCCCTAAGTGCTGGGATTACAGGTTTGCGCCACTGTGCCCAGCTTCAATTGTACACTTTAAGTGGGTAAATTGTGGGTGATAATTTTTATTTTTTGTGGTACTAGGGTTTGAACCCAGGGGTCCTCTACTGCTGAACTACATCCCTCAGCCCTTTTTATTTTATTTTTTAATTTAAAAGAGGGTCTTGGGGCTGGGGTTATGGCGCAGTGGTAGCGTGCTCGCCTAGCACGCGAGAGGTGCTGGGTTCGATCCTCAGCACCACATAAAAATAAAATAAAGATATTGTGTCCACCTACAACTAGAAGATAAATATTTAAAAAAAAAAAAAGAGGGTCTTGATCAGTTGCTAAGTCTAGCCTCAAACTTGTGATCCTCCTGCCTCAGCCTCCCAAGTAGACAGTGCACCTAGCTGATGATGTCAGTTTTATCTCAATGAAGTTGTTATTAAAGAAAAAAAAAGGTGAGGGGAAGAAAGATCTACCTACCCTGGAGCAGTGGCTCTTCAATTCAGTGCCTGGCATAGGCTCTGCAGAAGATTCTGATACCTGACCAAAGGTGGAAGCCCAGCTGAGATGGGTCAGGTGGGTCCAGCCTGCTTGCTTTGGGCAAGGGTGACTGGGCTCCCTGTGCCACTCTGGGACCTGGCACAGAAAGACCCACAGTACCTAGTCCTAGCATTCACAGGCAGGCTGTGGCAGCCTTGTGGCTGCTACCATCAATGCCTAGCTGTGCTGGGTGTAGGGATTTTCCTGGCCAGGCAGCGGGGCAGCCGGGGAAAGGGATGGGACATTCCTGGCTGCTCTCCCCAGCACAGCCCCCTGGCAGCCCCTGATGAAAGGCAGGTGGTCTGGCCTGGCAAGCCCCCTGGATGGTCAGAGCCAACTCTGCAGAGATCACCCAGGAAGAGTTTGTTCAAGTATTTATTTATTGTGGATTATTTTACATGCAAGAACCCAAACTAGAGAGATGGTATCTGGAAGGTGAGCCAGTGGGGGCAGGTGGATGCTCCAGTGTCCTTCTGAGCCGTTCAAGCACTGACCCACCCTCCAGAACCAGCTCTGCCCACAGAAACACAGGACAGTGACAAGAACACCAGACTTTTGGAACAAGGGGACAAAGGACTCAACACATTCCTCTTCTGAAACAGTCACAAATTAAGTGCAAACTTCAGGAAATAAAGATCCATCCCCCATTCTCCAGGAGATCCTGGAGATTTGGGACACTGTGACAAAAGCAGTCATGATGCACGGGTTGACAGCTGTTCCTGGGGTCTGGTAGCCACAGGGGAAGCCTGGCCTGGACGCCTATGGACAGCAAGCGCTGGAGATGGACCTGGGAGAGGCGGGTACTACAGGGCCCGAGCATCTTTGGGGTGGAAACATTCCTTCATGGGTGGGGAAGAGTGGCTGTTTCCCTATGTGGCTGAACAGGAGGAAGAGCCACAGATGTCTCAACAGCAGGCTGACAACAGACCATGGAGAGTCTCACAGGCCCCACCTGGTAGTGCAAGGGGCTAAGAGCAAGCGCTTCTCCATGGTGCTCTTTCCCAGCTGCTAGGGGCTGACCTGGCTCCTAGGATGCCCATGGCCCACCCTGAACCATTCAGAAGGCTGCGCTCCAGTTAGAGGGGTGTTTGCAGTGAAGGGGAGGAGGTACAGGAGTGGGTGTGGTGGCAGGAAGGAAAAGGAGGGAGAGGAGCTCTGCAGCCACTGGGCCCTGCAGAGCCATGGCCAACACCCTGAGCTGAGAAATACTATGGGGTGCCCAGTTCTCACCTCCTGAGGGGCTGCAATAACAACACAGGCCCCAAGACCACTGGGTGGGGGCGGGGGAAAGACAGTGAGCCAAGGCACAGTCACTCACAGAGGGACTGACAGACAGACAGGAGGACAGACATAGACAATCACCTTTCCCCCTGGCCCAGGCTGACAACAAGCCCTTTCACTTTTGAAGCCTCGTGTCCCACAGGCATTGATAAACGAGCTGACCATTCTCAGTCTGGCCACAGTCTACCTGCTGTGTGCCTGGGCAGGGACCACTCTGCAGCAGGCAGGTGAGAGCCTACCATATGGGGGTCAAACCGCACATAGTGCCATTTACTGTTGCCCGCTGGCCAAAAAGTTAGGCAGGAGGAAATGGTTAGTCTTCACATCTCAGCACACAATGAGCACAAAAAAGGTTAAACACGTCCCCAAGAAAATATTTTGACAAAATAAATATTTTAACCTATAATCAGGTATAATTAGTGCTTATGAGGAATCCCAGCAATAATTTAGTGTAATTAAGTACATACTGTATCTGTGATTTCTAACACTTCTGGAGGCTAGTGACTTGCCAGGGTCCAGCTTTGCCGCCAGGGCTCTGCTCCCTCCCCTAAGCAGGTGGCCTGAGGACTGTGCTCCTCAGATGGCAGGGGGTGAGTGGGAGCCAGAGGCCTTAGATATCTTCGCAAGAGCTGAGCAGTGCACCCTTCAGGGCACCCACCCATACATGCTTCCAGTGCAGGCCTCAGGTCTGTGTTGCTTCCGCCTGCAGGTAGGATAGGCTGCCTCCTGACATTCTATATAAGCAGGAGATGTTTGAATCACCAGCTCCAGGCCACAAGGGCAGGGGGCCCTTGTCTGCATGGCTAGTGGCCTCCTGCTGGCCCACAGGGGTACTCCACCAGCTGCTGCCACAAGGCTGACAAACCTCTCCAACCTGCACCAACTGGCTGGAGCTGGGGTTAGGGGACAGCTCTGGACAAAGGGCTTTGCTGGGGACCCCAGGCAGGCACCTATCTCAGCCTTACTTCAGAAAGAGCTCCCTTTCTCTCACAGCACCCTGCACAAGGCAGGGAGGCTGCTGGACCTAGCTGCCATCACCTGTAGTTCTGGCAGGTTGGCAAAGGTGGGCTCTGACTCCAAGACTGTTCCAAGACCTCTGGGCCACCCCAGCCACCTTCTCTTCAGCTTAACTCAAGTCAGCCTCCTTTTTGAAGTTTTATATCTAAGCAGGCCTTGGGAACTCCGCCCTAGAGAAATGCTGAGAAGGGCACTGCTGACCAAGGGCCAGGGAGTAGAGAGTGGAAGAATGACATGTGCTCCGAGGAGGAGAGGGCTGGAGGCTCAGAGAAAGGGCTCCCTAAGCTTCCTCCACAGAACTAGACCAACATCCCTGCTGGTCCTGCCAGATGGGCTCCCAGCCAGACCACAGGCCGCATCTCTGGAGGTGGCTGAAGGGGTGCTAGACAGAGCATGGGGTTCTGGTGTGCGACTGTCCCTGCTAGTACTCAGCAGGGCCCTCCCTGCAATCCTGGCCCTAAATGCTTCCTGGGAGCCTGGTCACTCTCCCTGTGTGTGTGCAGCTAGCCTCCTTTCCCTGCTGGGGCTGGCGGCCTGGCAGTGACAAGTGCATCCTCTGGGCCATCCTGTCAGATGGGAAGGGCTGACCACTCCACAGGAAGGAAAGGTTGTCAGCTGGACCAGGACTTGGGTAACACTGTGAGTTCATGGCCAAGGGACACACCAGCAAGGACACAGGACAGGAGCAGGTGTCACTGGCCCCCATCTGTTTAGCCCCAGGCTGTCAGCTTTCAAAGTCTGTTGGGAGAGACTGCAAATTAGTGGCTGGGGGACATGTGTAGTGGGAGGAAGTCAGGCTGTCAGGACTGCTTGGGGAGGAGGCTAAGGCCCATGTCAGATCTTAATGTTGTTCTGGCCACTGGGTCATTTGGAACCTCCAGGCACTGTGCAGTGCTTCTGCTGATGGCTCTGGAGGTAGGGTGTGGAGGCTACTACAGGCCAGGACAGAGCTCCAAGTATGGAGTGTAGCAAACCCATGTCACTTCCAAGCAGTCAGAGCAGTGCCTCCTGTCTGAGCCTCCTCTACACTCTGGGGCCAAACGTATGTGGGTGTGAGTGTGCAGCATATGCAAAATGGGTGGTCTGTTTATGGTAATGCTGTCTGATCAGCGTGTCACGTGGCCGCTGTCGACAGCTTGCATATTGCAGGTTGCTCTTGACCATGAGCCACAGGTCCTTCTGGGGCCAGTCAGACCCAAACTCAGCTGCTGAGCCAGCTGGGGCACAAGGCCTGCCTGGGCCAGCAGCTGACTGGTGGAGAAAGGGTCAAGGACATGAGACCCACATGTGGGTACCCCACAAAACCCTTCTAAAGTGCCAAGGTGCCACAAGGTGACATACAGTCGAAGGACAGAGACTGAACCTGTAAGTGCAACCAACTAAGCCCTGCTCTTCCAGAGGCACAAAGCCCTTTCTGGAAGAGGGGGCAGCATGCCTGAGGGAAGCCACTGGGCCATGCAGAGGCAGGGCACATGTGGTGGGTGGGGGCCTGACCCTCTTTTCCATGGGCAGGTGATGGAAGAGACAGTCCATGGGATCTGCTCCAGAACAGTGTCATGGGGGGTCCCCCACCTGCAGCCAGGCCACTGCCTCTTTCTGGGAGAACACACAGCCAGTCGAGGAAACCTGGTGGGGGAGGGGAGAGTGGGGCCTCACTGCAGTGCCTCTGTCCCACCACCTGGAGAAAAGAAGATGGTGAAAGCTGGTCCTGACTAGGGGATGCCTGGGAGCAAACACAGTGGTGTTTCCATGGAGACACAGATATGCAGAGGAGGGGGTGAAGGGCGGGGAGGCGTGGCCAGTGCCCAGTGCGATAACCTGCCATGGTAGAGGCACACTGCAGAACAGCTCACAGGGCGAAGAGGGCATCCTCTGACCGCTCTGGCTTCTTCCGGCCAGAAGGATTTGAGGCTGGGGTGGGGGCCTCCACAGGGGGTGAGGGGAGGTCAGGAACCATTTCAGCAGCTTTGGCTCTTTCTTCCAGGAACTTATCAAACTCTGCAATACAAACCAAGGCAAGCGCCAGGGTTGGTGGAGGGTGCAGCCCACCTGTTCCCTGGAGCTCACTCCACTTCTCCCTGTAGGTGTCTCCCCAGCATGCACCCCTGCACCTCCTAGCTCCAGCCTGCACAACACTGTGGGGCCACTAGTCAGGGGGGTAGAGGGGCAACAAGGCAAGCAGCCAAGCATGGGTGCTTCTGGGGACCAGCCCCAGGGACACCCTCCTCACTCCCTCATCTCAGTTTCCCTCTCTGCCTTTTGCAAGACGGGTGGGGGTGGGGAGGGCTACATGCATTGCACTGTGGGGAGAGATGGAGGTGAGGGGTCCCTGAAGGCCTGAGGGCTGGAAGACAGAGTGCAGAGCACCTACTCACTTTATTCCCCACCTCCATCAGCACTGGGGACAGGGAAGGGAGAGTCAAGCTAACTCCTACTTAGACTTGGCAGGGAATACCTGCCCCACCTCACCAGAAACAGGAAGGGGCTGAAGAGCCACTAAAGAAGGGCTCTCCAGAGGGGAGAGTGGGCAGGTCTTCTGAAGGTGCTCTGCCTGGGCCATCTGACCACAGTAACAGGGACAGGCAAGGCATGGACTGAGAACTTTGGGATTGGGACCCAGGAGGGCAATCTGAGCCCACTGTTCACCAGCTCTGTGACCTTCTCTAAGTCGTGTTCTTCCTCTGTTTCCCCTCAAAGATGGGAGAAATGACACACTGCATCTGCATGAGACTGGCCAGGACCAAGCCCCCATGGAGGCAATGGCTCAGAGCCTGGCACTCACAGGGGCTCTGACAACAGAGGCTCCATGATGATTGTGCCAGAGCCTGGGGCAGAAGCAGCAAAGGGGAGGTTGTAAGGCCACTCACTGGCTGGATCGTACCTTCACTCGTGACTCCCTCTTCCAGGTCATCGCCCTTCTGTGGGAGGAGCAGAGAGAGCAGCATTAGGGCTTAGTGGTCCCCACCTTGACTGCCCAGCTACCTCTGCCCGCCTGTAGCCAAACTCAGGACGAAACTGCCCATGGCAGCCCAAGTGAAACTTTCTGATTTCCCTGTTTCCAGATTTCTGTAATAGCAAAATATTGCTCTTATTGAAGAAGCAAAATTTTTGTTAAAGAAAAAAAAAAAGTAATAACCAAAAGTTAAATAGATTGTAGGTTTGATTCCCCAGAAAGGCCAGAAAGAAAAATCCAAAATTGGTGCATGGTGGGTCCTGGCCTGAGCCAAGGAGGGCAAGCCTCACTCACTGACACCCTTCAGGCTCTGGGGAGACACAGGGGTGGCCATAGGAGGCTGAGCAGAAGATGCACTGGAGTTTCCATATGTGCTCCTCTATGCAGGGTATACTTGCTGCTAGTACAGGGGTTCTAGGAAGATCCTGTCCACACCAACAGCTGGAAGCTGCATAGCACTTGGATAGCCGCTGGCCAGGCACTCAGTGGAGGCTGTCCCTTACAAAGTGTCCTGAAGCTTCCTGGGGGCTGCACAACCCTCTTCTCACAGCCCAGATCCCATCCCAGCTGCTGGCTTCTGAGGGGCCATGGAGGCTGTGTGCACACATAAAAATGGAAGTGTATCACACTTGATTTTGTTTGGAGAACATAGCACATGCAAGGGCCTCGTTGGGAAGCGGGCTGATGGGGAGTGAAAAACTCTGCACTGGATTAAGAGGCCTGGGTCTCTTCCCATCCCTGCCACTGACGTGCTCTGCAGCCTTGCTAGATAGGTCCCTTCCCTTTTTGGACCTTGGGAGTCCCCCTTATAAGATAAGGGCCTTGGCTCTTCTTTCTTTGCTTCTGTGAGGGAAGCTATTTCTTTTCTAGGCATCTCCTTTGGAAAGATGTCATGGGACCTCTTCTCCCTCCCCTGACCCCTCGGTGGCTGCCTCCCTTGGCAGTGTCTTTGGAAAGCCTGGCCTCCCAGGGAGGAAGCAGTGAGAAACCCCAACTTGAGGCCTGCTGTCCTCCTATAGGAGGTGGCTAAGTCATCAGCCACAGCCACCAGGCTGACCCTGAGATTAGAGTAACCAAGGGGTTATGTTGCTCTGGGGAGAAGATGCTCCAACAAGGAGACAGCCAGGAAGAAGAGATGAGGTGCCTCCACATCTGCCAGAGTCCAACCAGATCATGACCCGGGAAAGCCACTTCCCAGGGCTGCTGAGGGTGAAAGAGCTTTGTAAGGGGCAAAGGGAGGGATCCATTACCTTAGCTTCTCACCCTGTCTCAGAGATTGGAGACAATGGCTTTTAGGGGAAAGGGTCTTGTCTTTTTTTTTTTAATTTATATTTTTTATGGACACAGTATGTTTATTTTATTTATTTATTTTTATGTGGTGCTGAGGATGGAACCCAGTGTCTCACACGTGCTGGGCAAGCACTCTACCTCTGAGCTACAACTCTAGCCCCAAGTAGGGGAGGGGTTCTTTTAAATCCAAAATACTAGAAGATATTGGGAAGAGGGATGATTGTGAATTTAAAACAACTTCACTCATCTGTGTGCGTATTTCATAATTTAAAAAAAAGAAGAAATGAGGGCTGGGGTGTAACTTAGTGGTAGAGTGTGTGTTTAGCATGTACAAGGCCACAAGTTCCAACTCCAGCACTGCCAAAAAATAATAAGTAAATAATGAAAAATAATAATAAAAAGGAAAATCCCCCAAACAAAGCAAAACAAAAAATACTTCCTCAAAACTCCCCCCAGGCTGGGCGTGGTGGCGCAGCCTGTAATCCCAGCACTTTGGGAGGCTGAGACCAGAGAATCGAGAGTTCAAAGCCAGCCTCAGCAATGATGAGGCACTAAGCAACTCAGTGAGACCCTGTCTCTAAATAAAACATAAAATAGGGCTGGGGATGTGGCTCAGTGGTCGAGTGCCCCTGAGTTTAATCCCTGGTACCAAACCCCTCCCCCCGAAAAAACCAAACAACAACAACAACAACAAAAACTCCCCTCAGAATGCACACACCCTTGAAATTGAAAGAAAAACTGGGAAGGAGGCAAGTGCATGTTAGGAGCTGGCTGTTCTCATGGGTGGTAGTGTGCCAGGTAGGGACCTGCCCACACTGCAGGACTGTGCCCTGAGCTGGTACCCATCATGGTGGCCTCCCAGGCCTGGAGTTGGCTGCAGGCAGCACCTTGGGCTAGGCTATGTTGGAGAGGAAGCTAAGCTGCGATAACCTGGGGGCTATGACATCCTTGTCTATCCTGACCTCCCTCTTCCACCCACCCTAATAGTAGCGCAGCCCCCGAGGCCTGTCCTCAGAAAAGCCTCTGACTTGCCATGCCCCACACACAAAATATAAAAATCGAGTCTCACCAGGTCCGTCCTGAGCCACACCTCAATGTCGTCCATGACAGAGGGCTGCGCAACGGGGATCTATGGAGGCGGCAAGCAGCGGGGCCAGGCAGCCCCACACAGCCAGGCGAGAGAAGACAGAACACCAGAACAAAGTAAATCGTCAAAAGCAACCCCAAACGAAACCAAAACACACAGAGAAAAAAAACCAAACAAAAACAAAACCATAATTGGCATGGCACGCACGGGCAGCACAAGGCAGCCACATATGAAATGGCAGGTGAGGAAAGCAATGAGGTGGCAAATTATAAGAAGCAGGGCTGACTGGCAGGGGCCAGTGGCAGGGAAGGTGGCAGTACGTATTCTTGAAATGGATAACTTTTTGACTAGGTGTGTCTGCCCTTCAATCATGGGGTCTTTTGGCCTCTGAATACAAAGCACCTTTTGATCTCAGGAACATGCTGGTGCTGCAGGTTGATTTTTTTTTTTTTTTTTTTTTTTTGGTGCCAGGGATTGAACTCAGGGGCACTCGACCACTGAGCCACACCCCCAGCCCTATTTCGTGTTTTATGTAGAGACAAGGTCTCACTGAGTTGCTTAGCGCCTCAGCGTTGCTGAGGCTGGCTTTGAACTCACGATTCTCCTGTCTCAGCCTCCCAAAGTGCTGGGATTACAGGCGTGCGCCACTGCGCCTGGCTTGTGGGTTGATTTTGAACTAATCAGCCATTACTGCTGTAGAAATGACTGCTCTGGTCAGGCTCGATCCAGGGCGTGACTTGAGGAGCCAGGAGTGGGTCCCTGATGCCACAGGGGAGGTGTGTGGCAGCCTGACCGGAGCAGGATATAGGGCAGGACAGCTCCATCCCAGGAGACATCTGGGTGCCGTCTACTCAGCAAATGTGTTGCAGAATGTATCTGGGTGCATTTCTGAGTGGAAAGGAAGAGCAAGGAGGTGGATGCTCTATCAGCCTACATGCGACCTAGTTGACGGAAGGTAAGCATGCTTTGCAACCAACAGAAATACAGTTCAAGCTAGGGCTTTGATGACAAAAGGGACTGTGGAGCTTTAGTCTTCTTTGTGTCTCTTTATGGGGAAAAAAATCACATAGGAGCCCTGAACTCAACAGATTCCTTTAGTCTCATCCTTTCTTCGTAGCTTTCAATGGCTGTCTGTGCTTCAGTAGTCAAAGAAAAGAAGTTTGCTGAGGACTGGGGAGAAGCAGCCAGGGTGCCAGGGTGGTGCCAGAGCTCCCTAAGAAACCTCACAGTGCTTGAGCAATCACTAGGCCTGGGCCACCCATGTCAAGGGCACTAGGGGCAGAGATTCTGAAAAACATGTGTGGCTAAAAATATTTAAGTTGTTGCCAGGTATGATGTGATAAGAAGTAAAGGTGACTTTAACCCCCTAGAAGCCATGAAACATTGGCTCCCAGCCTAGACAAATGAGGTGATGACCTTTAATCACGGTGACCTGCCTCCTTACCTCCCTGGGCCTGGGAAGTACTCTCCAGGGGCTCAGTTGCTAGCTTACTCTTTTTAGAAAAAAGCATCAGCATTAGATCTATAGCTGGCTACAGCCCAATGCCATGCTCCAGGGTCAGAATAAAGTTAAAATAAGTAATAAGAGGACTGCTTCAGCATTAACCAAGTCTAAAAACTAATATGACAAAAGACAAGAATAAAGAACTTATATCTCCAGCCCTGATGTGACAATTCCAGTCCTGGAGGCTGATACCTGTTGCCTTTGGGGGAGGTTGGGTGCGCACTGAGCGTCTGCAGTATCATGGAGGGGCTTCACTCCCTCCCCCAGTGAGCTTGGCCGACCCCTGGCTCCAAGTCATTCAATGCCCTAAGTTCAACCCAACATAGGCAGCCCCATGAGCATTTTTAGAAAGGACAAAGCTAACCTCTGACCACAGTAGGAAGTTTCTCTCTATGTTGCCATGTTGGTCCTCAGACTTACTTGGGGATTTCAGATTGCTCAAATGAAAAAATTCCAGGTATTCTTACCACCCTGACATGAATCCTAGGGACAGAAAACATGTGATTACTCACTTGGGGTGGGGGGCACCAATACTAAGGTGGGCACCCACCTTCCCCATCAAAGAGCAGCAGGGCCCAGCAGGTGCCACCTGGCTGGCAGGCCTTCTGCCTTGACATGTTCCTGGAACAGGAGATGCTAAATTTTCATGATCTAGATGCCTGTAAGTCCTCCCCTGGCTCGGGGAAGACACATGCCATGCCAAGTCCCCAATAAAGTCAGCAGCTTCCCGAAAGAGAAAATCAACCTACAACACCTACCAGAGCACGCATGGGCCTTTTAAATAGGTATCTAGCCTCAATCCACCTAGAAGAAACTGAGACTTCATGTACATTTTCTCCCTCCCTCTCTCCCTCCCTCCCTCCCTTCCTTCCTTGTACTGAGAATAGAACCCAGGGCCTCACACCTAAAGCTAGGCAAACATTCTACCACTGAACTTTTCAATGTTTTGCCAAAGCTTGGAAAAAGTCATTTGGAGTCATGGGCCTAGCTGGGGATAGTGGCATATATCTATAATCCCAGCAGCTCCGGAGGCTGAGGTAGGAGGATCTCAAATTTGAGGCCAGCCTAGGCAATTCAGCAAGACCCTTTCTCAAAAGAAGAAACTAAAAGGGCTGGGGTGGGGGCTGGGGTTGTGGCTCAGTGGGCAAGCACTTGCCTAGCATGTGTGGGGCATTGGGTTCGATTCTCAGTACCACATATAAATAAATAAAATAAAGGTCCATTGACAACTAAAAAATATTTTTAAAAACATAAAGGGCTGGGGACATAGTGCAGTGGTAGAGTGCCCCTGGGTACAATTCTTTTTTTTTTTTTTAAATATTTTTTAGTTGTAGATGGATACAATGTCTTTATTTTATTGTTTGTGTATGTGGTGCTGAGGATCGAACCCAGGGCCTCACGCATGCGAGGCAAGCGCTCTACCGCTGAGCCACAATCCCAGCCCCTGGGTGCAATTCTTAGCACTGTAAAAAAAAAAAAAAAAGATATTGGCCTAAAATCTTTTTTCTTATACATCTTTTTTTGTTGTTGTTATTGTTGTTACTACTAGTAAAACATAGAGAGCTGGACGTGTAGCTCAGTGGTAGAGAACCTGTCTAGCATACATGATGCCCTGGGTTCCATCCCTAGATCAGTAAAAACAAATAAATCCTTTGAGCTTGGGGTCATGCTACAATTTTCTTTGAGGATTAATTCTGAGAGCCAGTACACTCAGAAAATAAACACTGACATCTGAGAAACTCCTCATCCTTTAAAAAACAAACAAACAATTCCTCACAACCTGGATCATGGAGATACTGCTGTTCCCCTTCCTAGATGTGTCCAAGTGAGTCGTATGTGTTTATGGAATGGTGGCCTCCAGACCAAATCCTAGGAGGCTGAGCAAGAAAGCATGGGTTAACAGGTAGGGCTGGGCTCCCAGCTGGGCCGTATACCTTTCTGGTGTCTGGCCTGGGTGAGTCTCTTCTCTCTGTTCAGCCTCACTTTTTTTTTTTTTTTGGTACAAGGTATAGAACCAGGGACACTTAACCACTGACTCACATCTCCAGTCCTTTTTATTTTTAGTTTTTGGTACTGGGGATTGAATTCAGGGGTACTCGACCACTGAGCCACATCCCCAGCCTTATTTTTTGTGTTTTATGTAGAGACAGGGTCTCACTGAGTTGCTTAGTGCCTCGCTGTTGGTAAGGCTGGCTTTGAACTCGCAATTTTCCTATATCAGCCTCCCAAAGTGCTGGGATTACAGGTTTGTGCCACTGTGCCCGGCTTTCTTTTTACTTTTCGAGACAGGGTCTCCCTAAGCTGCTCAGGGCCTTACTAAGTTGCTGAGGCTGGCCTTGAACTTGGGATTCTCCTAACTTGGCCTACTGAGTCAATGGGATCATATGTGTGTGCCACCATGCCTAGCTGCTTCTCTCCTAAGAAGCCTCAGAAGTTTGGGTGGAGAGGCAGAAGCAAGGGCTTGGGCAAGGCATGGCCTCAGTTGCTTCATCTGAGGAATAGGGTGATTGCCAAGTCATATTTGGTTTTCAACACTCATGACTTGGGATCTCTTACCTTCCAGATTGGCCTTTTATTTTCTAATTCAGACATCCAAGGAGGTTGGATTATTGGAAATGAATTTACAGTGAAAGGCACTGGACCTCAGAGCATGAAGCACTGAAGGGCCACGGTGCTGGTTATCAGTGAGATTACTTAATGTGTTGGTTATCTGTGAGGGCAGGGGTTGACTTTGTGTTTGGAAGCAAAACATTAGCTATATGAACTAAGTAGCTCGAGTATTCCAACAGGGTCAAGGCCCTGTAGGTGCCATCACACCCAGACTAAACATGTACACTGTCATGAAAATATGAAGTATAGAAGCTGAGGAGAGGAAGCTCCCATCTTCAGGATGGTGGGAGCATGGCGAAGGAAGGAAGCACTGTACCAAGTCTTAGGGGATTCTGTGTCTAAGCCCTGTGGCTTCAGGCATGTCACCAGGTCCCTGGGAGGCTCAGCATCCTTATCTGTCAAATGATGGGCTGGCCTAGGAGGTTCCTAAGAAGACTGTTAGCTCTAATGGGCCATGGTTTTAGCATCTTTTTGGTCTGGTCCAAGGGGTCTGAAGAAGAGTGTACACTAAACAGGGAAACAGAGAGGAAGGAAAGACGTATAGAGAGGAAAAAAAGGGAGCTACCCTAGAATATCCTCCCATAGAGACCAAGACCTTTGTAAAGCTAACCCCTGTGAGGACAGGCAGGCTGGGCTGACAGGGCCAAGGCACTGCTTATATCAGTCCTGCAGAGTCCAAAGAGAAGCAGGCACCTGGGCTGTCACAGCAGGAGGTTTGAATCTGAATGGTGGGTGGGCTTTCCTGTGTGGGCCGACTCTCTTCTGGAGCTATAGGAAGGAGCAGCTTTGCTTTAGGAGTCAGAGAAGGAGGAGAGGTGCTGCCAACTGCTTAGCCACAGCCGGCACTCTGTAACCTCTCATGTGCTGTGTCTGAGGGTCTGCCAGGGTTACTGATCATCTGTCCTGAGTGGGAGGGGCCTTGAGGACTCTAATCCCAAGCTAGGCTTCTGCAATAGCAGTCTCTTTTTAACTAACTTGCTTCTGGTCTTGCTTTGATTTATATTTATTCACACCAGTTCATCTTCCTGGCTGCATCCTGCAAATGGGAGACATTCCTAGCTGATCACCAGCCAGGACTAGCAGAAAAATGCAAGGGCCCTGTGGCAGGGGAAAGGGGGAAATGCCAGATCTCATTTCTTTTCAACTGGCAATGAACCTGGCATGGTTAACTAACTTTTGTGTTGGATATCCCTATACCTGAAGTCCCAGGAGAGAAAGGCCCTGGTGAGGTACCCCTTTGCAGCTTCCCATAGTCCCAAGACCATAAAGAGACCTATCCACCCAACTTTCAATGCAACAGGAGTAAGTCTGCAGCTCAAGTGTGCTATTTCCAGGGGAGCTGTGAAACTCTCCCTACAACACTGCAACCAAACAGAATGGAAGGAATAATCTGAAAAGCCTCTAGTTAAACTCAATAGTACAAAAAGTTTCCATGTAAAGAATTTGTACTCAGAAGGTTTGCAAAGACTTAGAGTTTCTACACTATGGGGAATAAGGCAAAGCAATTAATATACATTGTTTTAAAGGAAAAAAAAAACTGCAGGCAGACAGGTAAGACACCAGGTTAGCTGTTAGTTGGGTTTGCTTCTGGGAAGTCAGAAACTGGAGCTCTATATGGGGACAGGGCAGAGGCAGGCGCCATTGCCAGCTGCCAAGGACACACTCAGGGTAGTTTGGGAGGGCAGTATCCTTTTTTGCAGGATTAGTAGGCACAAGGACATATGATCTTCCCAATTTGGACAATGGAGTAGACACGGTCTCCAGGAAGCCTGGGCACACGTGTGGCCTAGCACTCAGCCTGTCCTTAAAGAAGCAAATGAAGCCAGGCCAGCCCATCTTTAAGAACGGCCTTGAAGGTCGATGCAGGAATCACCTACTCATCCGGGGAAGGAGTGAACGGTGGCTGTGCACACATCACAGCCCAAGCTCACACCCATGGCTCTATGTGGCCTCTTGTCTGGTCCAAGTCCTTGCTCTGGCAGGTATTCCATGCTTCCTGCTATCTGGAGCCTGTTGATCCTGTCTGGGCCCCTCCCCTGGCCGTAGGCTGGCCTGCTGCACAGGGGTGGTCATTTGTCTTCCCCACCCCAAGCACCTAGAGGGCAGAGGCTCATGTTTCCACTTCTGTCACCAGCTTTCTTTCTCTACATTCTCTCCTCTGGCCCTACCACATGGACCCAGAACTTTGGCCACTATATTGGGAGTGAAATGGTCACTCTGAGGCAAGTGGCCTGAAATGAGGTCACCCCCTCTCCATGCACCAGAAAAGCTCCACTAAATAGAACTGTGTTTTGTTTAAAACTCATCCCCATCCCCTTTCATTTTTTGAGACAGAGTCTCACTAAGATGCTGAGGCTGGCTTTGAACTTGTCATCCTCCTGCCTCAGCCTCCTGAGTTGCTGAGATTACAGGCGTGTGCCACTATACCCGGCCTAACTGTATTTATATTAAGCTCCCCATAGCTTTATCTTCTTTTTACTCTGTTCCTACTGTGTGCATTTCTGTAAGAGATCTCAAGCCCTTTGGGGAGACTTGGAGAACGTAAATAACTATATTATACAAGTCCACCAAATCCAGGACTGCCAGATTTCTAGGCACTAGAATCTAGCAGGGCCTTCTTTGATGGGCCAGATGCACCAAGTCTGCTCCTTCAGAATCATCTCCTCCAGAGCAAAGGCCACAGTGACTTGTGCTTATCTTGAAAAAATGAATACTGCCAAGAGCTCCAGAGAGAGTCAAAGGAAGGAAAAGCCCTCCCCTCACTCCTGCTACTGTCACAGACCCAGAAGGCCTAGGGGCACAGACCTCAGCAAAGAACCAGAGAAGGTACTTCTGGGACTGGAGGTCTGTGGCCTAAGGAGATTATACAAAGACAGGAGGGGAAATTTGTCACCCCTCTAGGAAGGAGCGAGCATGGCCTTGTCCTGTTGGAACACAAGGGGCCTGCAGGTGGCAAGAGGAAGGCATCGACTGTTACACAGGTAAAAGGCTGGGGTGGACAGTGGACTCGGCTCAGTTGTGGCTCCTCACCATTCCTTGGGTCATGAGCCAGCTGTCTATGGGCTCCAGGTCAGAGTCCCCACCTTTCCCTCTCTGCTGGGCCAAGGACAGAAAAGTCCCAGAAAGAAAAGTCACAGCAAACCCCACAATAAAGAAGTCAGATAAAGAAGTTATAGCACATATTGTGGAAACAGGAAAGTCACTGTTCAGACTTGATTGTTTGTCACATAAGGAAATATGACCTGATCCCCCAGCCCCCATCTCTGTCATGTCCCTCTTACCTGTCTGGAAAAGAGAAGAGAAGTTCAGTAGCCATGAATCCCAATGGGATTACAAATACTCATGCCAACTACTCCTGGGCACTTGGAAAATCTCTGTGAGCCCTACTGCCTTTTTAAAATGATAAAAACATTTACAGGGAAGATGCTGATATGGTGGGATTTTATTTATGGTGGTGTGCCTACACAACATTCTTCCCATCTTTATTGTGTTCTGAATTTCTCCCTTGGCCCAGTTTTTATTTCCAAGTCAGCATGGCTTAGAACAGGACAAGGCAGCCTGCAGTGATGTGTGTGTACACACACAGCCAACATGTGCCCTGCTGCCCTGTCACTGAGGCTGAGCCTCACCCCAGTGGGCAGTAAGCATGAAAAGCAATCTGCCTACCACCACGTGGAAAACATGCTGGAGTCATCAAGACCTTTGAAAACAGGGAGCTAGTCCAAGCCACGCACACCCCAGAGGGTGAAGGGCAAGAGGGTGAGGAGTCATCCCCATCTCCTGGACTCAGACCCAGGCCCAGGGAACTGCCAAGAGCAGGGGTGTGCAGGACGCTTGCTGGCATGGACTGGGCAGGCCCTGGAACTAGAGCTGAGGAAATAGGCAGGGTCAAATAGGGAGGCATCCTCCCCAGGAAGGATGATAAAAGGCCCCCCCAGCCTGGTTCTCTAATGTCCTACCTGGATTAGGTAGGAGGATGTCCAAGGAACTGAGAAAGACCCACCACCACTGCATGGATTTGGGCATCTTAGGGGTTGGGGTGGCTTCTGTGAAAGGGGAGTGTGCTGAGAATCCCAAGTAGCCGGCTGGCTCTTCGGTGCCCCCTCGTGGCCAGTGTGGAGGGACACATGTCTTCAGATCAAGTTGGCTGGGCCAGCTGGGAGGAATCCCTTCCCCTAAGGGACATACAGATGCCAGGTGGCTGCCATGCTGCCTGACTGGGCCCATTTGGACAGGGGTTGCAGGAGGCTAGGAAGTGGTATTTGAAAAGCAAAGAGCCCTTTGTAAACCTTCCTGTCCAGTGGATGGGTGGGCACTGCCCCTTTTAGCCCAGCTGGAGACCCTAACAGGAGTTCCAGCTATTGTAGGCAGATGTCCCAAGAGCCCTCCTCCTCCCTGTCCCTGTAAATGGCATGCATTCACACACATTTCTTAGCTAGGCTCAAAAGAGAAAAATCTCTGGAGAAGCATTAGACATAAAACCTTTCCCCTTCAGTGATCTGAAATCTTACAGAAACTACAGCTGTGTTTTAGAGCTCATGCAAATGTCATGCTCCACTTCAAAAGTGCCTCCCTTTCCCTCAGCTCAGCTCCTCTCAAACTCAGAGCTTTCTAGGATACCCTCCCAAACACTCCTGACCCTCCAGCTCCTCAAATAACTCCTGAACCTCAAATGCCTTGCCCAGGGTTGGCACTGCTTGGCCAGGCTATCTACCAATGGTCACCAGAGGGGTGGCTCAGATTAGCATTCGCCTTCCAAGGAGGGGCCATTATTTTGCCAGCACACTGCCCACCCCAGGCACTATAACATGCAGGGAGAGGCCTATCTGCTTATAAGAGACTTGTACTCTAAGCACTTGGGTCACCTCAGTAGGAAGAACAGGGACTCTGGAGTGAAGACACTCCTAGGATGGAATGGCTATGTGCAGCCTGCCATAAGGGTTTCTCTTGGCCCATCTCCCACCACTCTGGGCCTGTTTCCTGTTGAGTATCATGGGAGCATCACTTCATGGGGTTAGCAAAGACTAATGAGGCACTGCCTGAGGGCACATAGGTCCCTTGGGTCTCTCCTCCAGTGTGTCCCTGCTGTTTACACAAGCCAGTTTCTGTTGAATTGATCATCCAGCTTACCAAAATGTCAACCTTCCCTCTAGAAGAATGGGCAGAAAAACAGGGTTGAAGACCTACCACTTCTGAGCTCTGTTTCCGACTGTCTAGTGCAGAAGCGAGTCCTCCAACAGTCTGGGGATCCTCATAGGTGACTCTGAGGATAAAGCAGCACAGGCACAGTGAGCTCCCTCAGGAGTCATTGGGGCAGGACAGTGACCCGTGATCACTTTCCATCTCACAGCACCTTCCTCAAATGTGACCCTGGCCTTGGGCAAAGGTTGAGGAATCATGTCTGACTCCCTGCAGCTGGAGTGAGGAAGTCTAGGACCAGCGTGAGCTCACACTAAACTCCTCTGAGACCCGGGAGACTGTGCATTTCAACATCCTTCTCTAGAATAACAACACTGGGGCCTCTAAAGCTCAATGGCAGGATGTCAGAGTGCTCTGAAACTCCTCAGGAGGGGCTAGATAGAGACAAAGCAATATTAACTCTTATTTTATGAGCAGCAGTCTGCCTTTAGGCTGAAAAGAAAGCTCAAAGCATGTTCCCTGCCTCCCTGAGATGCAGGGGGTTGTCTATTTTGGAACTAACTCCCCCAATTCCATATGGCTCATCCTTGCCAGAGCTGCTGTCAGAAAAGCCTCTGCCCTGATGGCTTTTTTTAGGCAGTTAAACCTCCCTGCTAGGAACCCATTTTGGTCCCTGCCTGGCTGTCTCCTCTTGTGTCCAAGCTTCTCTTGAGACTAAAGGTGGGGAGGTGGTGTCTGCAAGAAAGAAGAATAGACTTCTGTGACTGACAAGAGAAATGACACTATAATCAACCCCAAGCCCTGGAGAGCGTGGGGGGGTGTTGGCATTCACTCAGCATCTGCGGTGAATGCCAAGTCCCTACAGCCA
Source organism: Xerus rutilus (assembly GCA_028644305.1). Lineage (NCBI taxonomy): Eukaryota > Metazoa > Chordata > Mammalia > Rodentia > Sciuridae > Xerus > Xerus rutilus. Next base: position 56,948,287 of record CM053402.1, read on the forward strand.
TATTTTAAAGTTTCTGACAGTCTTGGATCTGGTAAACAAAAGGCTTCTTTGTGTTAGTCTGTGATCAGGCCTGGGTCAACTCCCCCTCACCCCCCAATATCTTCAGAGAGCCACTGGAAGGGGCCCCACATACGTCTTGCGCTGCTCCGCCAAGGAGTTCCCTCTAGTCTGGGAAAACATGTCAAAGCCGTCACGAGGGTTACACTGCTGGAGTGAACTGAGGGTGCCACTGACGCTCTCTGTCCCCAAGTCTATGACAACAAAACAAATAAGAGGCAGATGAGAACAGAATGTGGACTGTAGACCTAATGGAGGCCTCAAAGCCAGAGGGGCAGGAGAATGGTTTGTGGGGAAATAGGACTGTTCTCAGCGCTCCTAGTAAGTCATGTGCAGGAGGAGCTAGGGCTGCGCTGGCCCCAGGCTGCTCAAGGAGGGGAAAAGAGGTGTCATGAACAGCAGGGAGACTGCTGGTGGCCAGACAGTGGACACCTGGCTAGCGCCCTTCTCAGGGTGCCCCTTATTTATTCAATCCTAATATTTAAAAATCTGGACTATTTACTCATTTGGCAGATACTTCTTAGGTTCCCACAAGTTCAGAGCCAGATCTCAAGTGGACCCAGTAAGCCCTGACTTGGTCCATGGCCTCAAGAAGCTTACCCAGTAGATGGGAAAGGGACAGAGAGTCAAAGTACTTGGCTTGAGACATTAAGAGGCACTCAAAATCAACACAAGGGTGGGTCTTACAGGATGAGTGAGGCTGGGGTAGGGGAGAAGAAGGTGAGACTTTGTGAAGTGTCTGCACTCATGGGAAAGAGGAGTAGAGGAGGAGGCTGGGGGACAGGTGGGAGATGGCCAGAACGAGCCTCAAATGCCCAGTAATAGGTGATTGGGGAAATGCTAGACATTTTTTAAGAAGGGAGATAGCAGAATCTATTTTGAATATTAGGTATTAAATCTGGTGTACATAGCTGAATGGATTGAAGGCAGAGAAATCTGTTACAACAGAGAGAGAGACACAGAAAACACTGAAATGGCTATAGGTACAGAAATATTGAGATGCTAGAACTGGTGCAAGGCCATTAAATAAATTTAATTCAATTGAAATGAATTGAAGGTAGAGAAATATTCCAAAAAAGCAAACAAAAAAAGCAAGGTAGAAGAATTTTGAGGGTCATGCTTATTAATTATGTCAATATTATAACTTTGTTATAAATTGGTATCATCTGGTATAAATAAAGCATCTAGAGTCAAATACACACTTTTATTATGGAAAAGGGGAGTTTCTAGCAAGTTTCAGAGAACAGAACACTTTAGGCTGATGGTATAGCTCAAGGAGAGCAAACATGTCACTGCCACTACCACCTCCTATTCTCAGCCCACCGCAGGCATCATCAGTCAATCACAGATTCATCTTTTAGGCTCTGATGTGGATTATCCAAGCAGTCCATGAATTGAACCCATGCTTTTACCACAGGAGCAATTTGCTAGTCTTGGCCTAGTTATGCTGAAGTGTAGAAGTTCCTCAATTCCTGGTTTTCAATACAGATTTAAACTTCAAATTTAGGAAAAGAAGTTACAAGTTGAAAGTGGTATGTTTGGCTAGAACTCAGAAATACATCTTTATGGATTCCTCAAAAGGTTCTCTTCTGGCCTTCTACCAAAGAAAAAGACAGCTTGTAAGGGAGGCCCAATGGCCATAGGCAGCCTCTTTATACAGCTGTGCAACACTCACCCAAGCCTGCGAGCTGGGAGGAGAGGGAAGATGGTGGTGCTGTGCTCCCCACCATTGGGCTCACCACAGCAGGAGAGCCAGGGCCCAGGTCTATTAAGTTATCTTCAGTTACTTCATTCAGCACCTGTTGGGACATTGAGGTTGGTGATGAGGCCCTATTCCCTGGGCTGTGTTCCAAGGTAAAAGCCAGGATCTAGCTGGGTGTCGTGGCACACGCCTATAATCCCAGTGGCACAGGAAGCTGAGGCAGGAGGATTGCAAGTTCAAGGCCAGCCTCAGCAACTTAGCAAGGCCCTAAGCAACTCAGTGAGACTGTCTCAAAATAAAAAAAAATTTTAAAAATTCAAAAAACACTGGGGATGGAGCTTAGTGGTAAACTGCCCCTGGGTTCAATTCCTAGTACCCACACCCCGAAAAAAAGCCAAGACCTGTGCTTTTACCACAGGAGCAAGGCAGCTTCCCTTACCCACTTTCAAGATCACGGTGGGCTCAGGCTATCAGTGAGCCCCACCACTGGCCTCTCCCTGCTCCCCAATTAAAAGGAGGCAGTATTGAGTCACCAGAACAGTGGGAGCTCTACACTTGGGCTTTCTTGCCATCCTTCCAGCTCTTCTCCATCTGCCATCCACCAGACATGTTAGCCCCAGTTAGAAAAACTACAAGTGAGGCCTGACTGGGACAGGTCTGTGTGAGGGGGACAGCCTCAAGAATATAGGAACTTCTAAAGGCACACTTACTCCATTGCTGGCATTCTGAACTGATCGGCCCGACCTGTATCGCTGGAACCTAACAAGGAAGGGAAAGTAGAAGTAAGGAATGAGGAGGCCGTGTGTGGCCTGCTATGCTCATGGTCCTGTGAAGAGTTCTGGGTACCCAGCAGAGGATGACACTCCAGGGAGGGGCCCAGGCAGTCCCAGTTGGGGAGCAGGGGAGTAGACTCCAAATATACCTTCCTCTACGTGGGGCTCCCATCCCCTAGGAGGATGAATTTCTCTGCCTCTCCCACAGGTACCCTGATTCTGGCTCCTGGGGTCAACCACTTTCCCTAAAGGCATCATGCTGCATGCCCATCTACAAAGCCAGGAACTAACTTCAGACCCCTCCCTACTCTTGCTCCTGAGGCTGTTACCCCCACCTTTATCTCTGGAGGAAAGTAAGTAGGGAGGCATGGGCACAGGGCCATAACCAAGGCCTGGTGAAAAGGCTTGTCAGAAGCTGCGAGGAGGTTTAGGCCAACCATCCAGAGGCTGCCAGGATAGCAGGGTCAGCTGGTCCTTCGGCTCTTCTGCACCATCAGCAGATGGCTACGGATGGGACTTGCCTGTGGGCAACGGCAGAAAGTGTCCCTTCTGTCACACTAAAGTCATCCTTGTAGCAGGTGGGAATGCAAGAGCAGTTGGGATGTGTGTATGTGTGTGAGGGACAATAGATCCTGTCTGGCACCATATTTAAAAGCTCCTAACACCATACACAAAGAGGTAGCCCAGAGACTTTCTCCAGATAGAACCTGAGAAATTGGGCTTTAGGGAGGTGCACTGTTTCATGTTTGCTGCCAACTTGCTAGGTTAGTACTTGGTGACAAGGACTTCCCAAGAGGAATGATCTGGCTTGGCAGTGTGTATTCACTGTGGTTTTAAGAAAAACTTGTGTGTTTTTTTCCAACAGTGTTCTATAAAGAGAACAGAGATGTTAATATATCTGAAAAACTCTTAATCATGGGGTATTGTTTTTTTCGCACTCTCTTCAAGAGACCAACAGTCTATCTAACCAGGATGGCATCTTAGGGCCACTGGCTCCAGGTAGTACCTCCAAGTTCTCTGCAGCATTGGGATTGGTGGGCTTGTGGATGACAAGGGCCACATTAGCTCCTGTGTTCTATTCTACCTAGGGCTTAGATGAATCTAACAGGTCAAAAACCAAGCTCATCTAGCATAGGGAAACAGACCATGTGGCAAGACAAGGGGGCTTCACGGTGCTTTGGGTCTGCTCCTATTCTCTGACTGGTAGACAGGAGGCTGTTGGGTGGCCCCACATTCCTACTGTAGAGGCGTCTTCGTCTGTCAGATGGGCATAGGACCATCTATCTTTACCGCTACAGTCAGAAATTGAAGCAGCCCAAGAATATGACAACCACCACATCACTCTCTCAGCCCCCAAAGAGTAATGCAAATGCAATATTTGTCTCCCTGACCCTAATGGATGCCAGATCCATGTCCTCTTGACCAATCCACACAGTAAGCCATGATTAGCTGGTAGACAGAGAGGCCAGAACAACAAGTCTCCAGGGAACTTAGGCTGCTGCCGTGCCCTCTTAAGCCTCATCTTTAATGGGAGAAGGGTGGCCTGCTGGAGGTCCTTTCTGGTCCTGACACTGGCTCATTCAGAAGAACCCAAGGTGCATCCATCATGTCACAGAGATGGGAAGTGCACTTGAAATTGCACCTCCTACTTGAAACCAGTTCAAATATGTTTTGGACCCTGTCCTGAGGAAGTCTTTGGAAAAGGAAAAGAATTTTCAGGTTTGTTACTTCAAGCCCAAAAGTGATTTGGCTGCAGAAAGAACTGAAAAGAATGTATGTGTTTCCTTAAACAGCAGCAGCAGCAGCAGCAGCAGCAGCATTCTGGCACTTACACCCTGCCTGCTTCTCCGGAACACTCTAGACACGCTGACATTTACAAAAAGAAAGCTCTTTCTTTTTACAAGATTGGAAAGAGGAAATCCTTTTTCTTAGTAGAGGTTTTTTTCCCCTTTAATCCTTTTCAAATTCAAAGGATCATCAAAGGAGCAGGTGCAGAAGCTCCAGGCCCAGACCCCCCAGTCCTGGTCCTCCCTGGGGCAGGTCGTGGGGGGAGGCAGAGCAGCCTGAGGCTTATAAAGGGCAGAGTGAATTCTGCACGTCAACTTCCTGCTGCTTGTTCCCAGGAGAACAAGAAGCATTTTCTCCGTCATCCAGGGGAACAAATTAGCATCTCTGATGAGTATTTTCCAACTCTAATCTCTCTGTCTGTGTGTGTGTCTCTCTCCCCTTTGTTTATCAAAGAAATCTCTCTGTTATGGCAACAATCTTTTCAAGGGGAAAAAAAAAAAGGACTCTGGCTCCCACCTCTCATAGCGGAGAAAGACATTGTTAAGGTCATCATTGACATGCAGCAATTCCTCGGTGACTTCCTCGTTGGACACTCGGGAGATGAGCTCCACGATGCGGTGCTGCATGGCCCGGCAGGTCCTGTTCAGCTCCTAGGGAACACAGGCACCTCTGCAGAGCCTGCTGGGAACGCTTTTTGTCACGTTCTATTGCCTTTGAAAAGATTTGTACTGATTCTTAAAAGTCACAGAAGGAGTACATGCTTGTTCATAAAACCAGACGTGTGCAGAATGCAAAGGGAAAGCTCCCTCTTCACTGTCTGCCCCTCCCACCTCAGAAAATGGGTACTTTTTCAGTAGAAGGACAAGTGTCCACATGTACAGACTGTTGTGTGAATATGAGCATGTGTTTGTACAAGTCATTTTTAGAATGTGAAAATGCCATTCTTAGGGGCTGAGGTTGTAGCTCAGCGGGATAGCATTTGCATAACATGACAGTGCCTTGGGTTCCATCCTTAGCACTAAAGGGGGAAAATATATATATATATATACACACATACACACACACACACACAATCATATGCGCTTGCAAACATATGACTCTTTGTGGTTTGCTTTTTCCCTTCAACAAAATATTTCAGACCCCTTTACCCATCACTGGGTATAGAATGACTCATTTGTTTGTGTGTGTACTCTAATGAAACTCACCATTCTGACTGGTGTGTGTTCTCTCTTTGTTTGGCTAACCCAAATAATGTAGCAATGAATACTTGCACACATACATGCTTACACACTTGGGCAAGCACTTCCACAGGCCAAGTTCCTCAGGAAGGGAATTTCTGAATAAAGTAGTATATATGATCTTTTAGAATACTGACTGGTAATAGTCAAAGGCTTTCCAAAAAAGATGACATCAATTTACTCATATTGCCAGCAACAGCATAAGTGTATTTTATGACTGCATTAGGTACCTTGTGGTGGCACAGCTATCACCTGGTAGAGGTCTTGGAAGCTCCACCAACTCCCACAGAGCTCCCACTGTCCAAAGATGACACTCACACACCTCCAGTCACCACAGGAGCCTCTCAACCCTTTGAAGCAATGTCTCCTGAGGACAGAGCCTTATACCTTATGTCCTGGTTTCTGTGAGCCTCCCCTGTCCCAGAACAGCCACCTTACTAACACTCTCATTTAAACTTGTTTGTGAGGCCCCTTCAAATGCCTTCCAGGGCCCCTTGCCCTCTTGTATGCCAGACTGAGGACACTACAGAAGAGATCAGTGGCAGGCCTGTCAGGCTGGGCCCTCAACTTCGCTGACCACATGAGCTGCCTGTGGACAAAGCTCCAAATCCCAACAGGGTAAAAGTAGGGCCAGGATGCTGTCCTCACCTACCCAGATGCTGGAGGGAGCTGATGTGTCAGTGAGTTAAGGAATGAAATGTCCCCTCCTGCAGTTCCGCCTCAGAATTACCTCAGTTTGGAAATGTATCTGGCAGAAGTAACTGATCCACTCACAGCAGACAAAAGCAATCTCTGCTTAGCTCTTGCTTTGGTCACATCATCTGGCTGCCTTGGCTAGGTCTTCCCTCCTACCAGATCATAACTTTCTCGAGAGGGATGCTATCACTTATCCACCCGTGGATGTCCTTAAGCTAGGCACTGAGCTACACACAGTAAAGAAGTCCAAAGGGCATCTGCTGAATTGGGTCACTGAGGTGATCAAACGAGCAAAGTAGGGAATCCAAGGCAATCCTCTGTCAGTACATGGCAACACAGTGCCTGCCTCAGAATTACCACTGTTGGGTCCCGAATCAGCCTTCCACTCTAGACCAAGGCTTCATGTCATTCTTCCTATTTTCCTGGAAAGAAGGTAGGAAGAATGGCAGGCAAGCAGGCAGGCCACATTCCCTCAGCCCACATGCAGTCTAAAGTATCGAACAGCATTTCTAACTTTACTGCTGCAAGGCCTGTGTATCCTGGGCCTACCCTTCAGGTAGGAACGCGGGAATCTCAATGGGTTGCTTTGGCTCTCTCTCCTCCTGGTGTCAGTCTCAGGGCTCCCTTCCCAAGAATGGGGACAGCTAGGGAAGGAGGCCTGACCAGAATTGCCTGAGTATAGTCATATTTTTCAAGGCAGAAAGAACTTGGATTTGTGCAGCTCATGAGTTTAGTTTCATATTGACAAAAAACTTCCTTGGAGACTCCTTGACCCTGTTTCTGGTCATCTTGCTGGGCTCTGACTCTCTGGCCCTGACAATGCTGCCATTTGTCTTGGTTCTACCCTCAGCCAGAATGGTCCTGTCAGACTTCCTTGGTCACTAGGGAAGGAAAGCCAGTATCTGGACCTTTCAGATTTTTCTCTAAACAGACTCTCAGTGTTGGCTTTCCCAAGACTTCTACCCTAGGCAATCATTCCTAGAAGTCTTCCAGTGAAGGCAGACCCCACCACATAAGCCCAAGGCAGGCAAACATGGCCTCTGTCTGTTGCTTGTGGTAAATCAAAAGCCCTGGCTGCACTTGGTTGGGGTAGGGGAAAGAAGAAAGTCAGTTACTTGTCACTACAAGGCATAAGACCTAAATATTGGGGGCATGTCATGAGAAATAGCTCTAAGGTCCTCCAGAAGCTTGGGGTATCAGAGACCAACCCCTAACACACCCCTAACCCCTTAGACTTTCCAGGACAACAGGTCGCTTCAGGCACTTACCGTGCTGCTCAGAGGCTGCTGAGAAGCTGGCCTGCTGCCTGTAATGTCTTACTTCCTTTTCCATTTCTTCCTTTTCTACTCATCCTTCAAGACCTTAGGGTGTTTCCCCACCCCAGTATTTCACCATGCAAAATTTCAAACATATAGCAAAGTAAATGTACCACCACCTGTAGTCTACCATCAATGTTTTACAGTGCCTGCTTTACCATGTATCTCCCATTTATTCATCTCCCTGATCACTCAGAATATTTTCTGGGGACCCCCAGCCACTGATTTTCACCATTTTCTCACAGCATTCTAAACACACCTGAACCACAGCTGCCAAGCCAGACTGATGTCAGAGCTCCTCTGGCAGAGCCTCCAGCCTCCAAGAGATGACCAGTTCTACTACCACCCTGAACTATAGAAGTCTCAGGACGAGAGCTGGCCTGAGGTGTCCCCCTAGATTCAGAGAGATGCCAAATCAGACTCTTTAGCAAGATGCAAGGAGTGTCTGTAAAAAGTGACTACAAACCCCCAACCACTAAGAGCACTGAATGGGAGAAGAAAAGGGCTCATTTCTCTTTCCCCCACAGTGCTCCAGCTGGGTACTGAGACCAAGCAGCATGCAGCAAGTGGCCATGAGTGGATAAGCAATCCACGGCCTTGATACTCTCCCTGCATAAAATAAGTGGGCTGGATACATGTATAACAAGGGGGAAGTGCTATAGAGTGTCACTGCCATGCCCCAGGGCAGCCAGGGCAACTCTGCTTTTATTTATTTTAAACACTGCCATTCTCTGTAGAATTTTATTTGTGGAGGAAAGGGTTCCATTATTTTCAAATACTGTTTGGAAAGTGCTAGAGGATTTCTGAGGCACTAACATTATGACCTCAGCTTGGAGGAAGAATGAGACCCAAAGGTATAGAATGTAGAGGTTTCATGGACGCTAAGTGCCAGAAACATCCACTGTAGCCTCACATTTGCTGCCTCCTCCCATTGCCTTCCTGCAGGGTGGTAGCAGAGATGGTCTTCACCCCACTGGCAGAGCTCACAGGCCTTCATCCTAGAGGAGCATCCCAATGGCTTTCCCTACCATTTCACCCAGAGGGTGTCTAGGGGTCTTGGCACAGAGAAAGTTACCACTATTGGTTTTAAAGCATTTAAGTTACTGTTTCAAAAAGGAAGAAAAGTCGGGCACAGTGGTACACACCTATAATCTCAGCTACTAGGGAAGCAGAGGCAGGAGGATGCAAGTTAGAGGTCAGCCTCAGCAACTGAGCAAGACCCTAATTCAAAATAGAAAAGGTCAGGGGTGTGAGGGTACAGCTCAGTGGTACAGTGCCCCTGAGTTCAATATGCAGTGCCAAAAAAAAAAAATTTCTGCCACCACCATACCAGATGGCCACTCACATGGCTTCAGTGTCATCCAAACCAGCCCTATGGCAGGCTCGTTCCATGGCTGTCTTCCTCCACCTCTTAACCATGAGACAGATTGACTGTCTTATTGGTCTAAAGTACCCAAGAGCTCATTGCATGACCAGGTCACCCTTACCACTGCATAAAAGCTGGACAGCTGGTCAGGAATTTCCTCAGTGCTGAAGATTTCAGCTTCAGCTTCCTATTTCTGGTTCTCAACTAGGAGGAGGACAGCTGGTCACTTATGCAAAAGTCTTCCATCTATCAGAAGACCTTATTAAATATCCTCTCTTTTCTATCTAATTAATCTCAGGGCCTTTATCTTTTCTTCAAGGGACAGTCTCAGCCCCACCTCACAAAAGTCTTTTAATCATCCTTGTGGGTTTCCTCTGAACTCTTTCCCAGTTCCAAGAAGCATGGAATAAGATCCTAACAGCCTGTTATGTTGCTGCAAAGGCATTGGGAGGGAGAAGAAAGTCTGCTGACAAGAAAGGGGGAATAATGAAGCGCAACATGTAGAATAAACTAGATTCTCTAGAGAAAATGGTTTTGGCCATTCTTTGTTGAAATCAGATGCAAGAAGCAAGGAGGGATATACCATCTGCTACTTGAAGGAACAACATGGAGACAGCTTCTTTTGTTATCTGATGAATGGCCATTGAAGAACGACCATTTTTTATACCACTGGATTAATTAAAAGTTATTATTAATTGAAGGCAAAGCTCAAAAGCCTAAATTAAGAGGGAGAGGGCACCAAATGATGGAATCGAGATCTTTCAAGATCCCAGAAAGTGGCACTCAGCTCCAGATAAGAGCATGTGCTTTAGCAGGGAGGATGCAGTTTCGCATTTGGGGCCCACACCCGAGTGTCCACACATAGGATTAGGAAGATATAGCTCAACAGCCACACAAGGAGACAGGGAAAGGTTTTAGATGACGGAAGCTCTCCATTTGACAATTTCTGACTTGTGACATTGAAGAGCTGCCTGCTTATCTACAAGGTGAGCTGTCAAGAGTCACACCTGTTCCACACAGAAACTGGGCAGTGGGCAGGGCCCATGGCAATCTTGTAATACTTAAGGACCCACCATGTGAAAGAGAAATTCATTTTGTTCTGTTGTCTAAGACAGACCCAGATCAAAGCCTCAGGGAAACAGACTTGAGCTCGAGGTGCAAAAGAGCTTTCTAACAATGGTCACAGAAGCGACAATGTGTGGAGAACTTGCCTGAGCCCAGCACTGTGACAGGCACCTGCAGGGTAAATGCAATCACTTCAGGCCAATGAGGGAGAAGCAGATTGAGAGAGGGCTAGTGACTTGCCTGGCATCACCTGGCTCATCAGTGAGAGGATGAGGATGTGCACCCAGTTATTTGTAAACCATATTCTCTCTACCTTGTGCTATTTCCAAAGTCTAACCAAGACACCTATCTGAAAACAAAGTGCTTTAGGGGGCTGTGGGAACAGCCTGTCATTAGGGATGTGAAAAAACAAAAACAAAACAAAACAAAAACCAGTGGGCACTAGGACAAAATGCTGGCGAGAAAACCTGAGCACAGTTGGACTAACAAGGTCTCTCCCAGCTCAGGGAGTAGAGAGGTCAACAATGGCTTGAGAGGCATTGCTGTGTTCACTCCAGGCATCCTGCTTCTCTTTTTCTTGGGCTCATACTAAGCTGACAGAACAGGGTTCCAGAGTGGACTCAGCCTTTCCTTAGATACCAGCCACCTGCCCATGAGTCCTCAAGCAAATTGCTCACAAGCTTCCCTGCTGTTCTTGCTGGGCTGTAGGAGGATACGCCAGAGAACTTTGCCAGGCACAGGAAAAATCAGGATATAACCTGCCTACAATTATAATCAGCCACACCAGTGCATCCCAGGGCTGACTCCCCCAATTACCTCTCTTCTCATTCCCTCTACTTTCTAGCCATCAATTTACACTTGAATCAGAAACAGCTTCTGTTGGTGGGGAGATTTGGGTTGGTGACAAATGTGTTTATTTCCACAGCCCTGGCCAGCACTCTGGGCTCTGGCTGCTTCTGCCCTGAGCACTCTGGCTGTCCTCCAGCTTGACTGAGGGGTCTGAGACAGATTCTGATCCCAGGGCTTTCCAAGCAGACTGTAGCATTTTCCCATGTGGAAGGCTCACTGTTCCGTGCTGCCCTGACCCTTGGGAGCTCCTGCCTGCTGGCTTCTGACAGCCAGAGAAGAAGAGGGAGGATGTCAGGCATGTGGCCACCAGCCAGGAGCACTGAGTCTGTTCACATAATGCTGCCCACTCTTGCATCTCCCATGCTGAAAGGAGAGCCTCCCACAGGCCCCCAGAATCGGCCTTTTTCTGTTTGATTTATACGACAGCAGTAAGGGCTGGGAGGCTCAGAGTTGGATGGAACAAAACAGAGGGAAAGAAAACGTCATGGGAAGCAACCTATTTTTGAAAACTGTGAGCTGATGCCAGGAGATTAGGTTCTGTTTGTCTTGGCTGAAGGGCTTGTTTAAAAAGCAACAACAACAACAAAAACCACACAGACACACATACACACACACACACACACACACACACACGCACGCACATGCACACGCACACACATGCGCGCGCGCGCACACACACACACACACACACACACAGAGTATTCCTGCTGTCTGGGTCTGCTCTGGTTGTCTGGAAGCATCTTGGCTTTGTTCAACACACCGCCTGCTGCCAGGAGCTCAGTTCTGTCCAGAGCAAACCCCCCTGTCAGCAGGAATTCCGACGCTGACACAGCACAAAGCTGCCTCAAGAGGCCCTCATGGTTTCTGAACGGCCCTCAGATTCCTGTGCATCTGGGTAATGCCTGGCAGCTGCCTTCCTGCAGCCTGGGGGAGGCCAGTGACAATGCATTGAAGGGAGGCGAGTCTTGTGGAGTGCGGCACAGGGATGGTTGATCCGGCTGAATTGAACAAGTTAGGTGTCAGGAACAGGTCTGGAAGCTAGTAGTACTATTGACCTGAACAGCAGGTCAATAGTACTACTATTGCTAGGTCAATAGCACTCTTCTTGGCTTCAAGAGCAGCTTGGTGTCCAGGTTACATGGAAGAAAGCTGTCTCTGTGAAGTCTTCCAGAGCAGGGACTACAGATGCTGCCTCTCTGTGGCCCTAGGGCTGTGCTGGTCACAGTGCAGGGCTCTACCCACCCTCACCTTCATAGGAGCTGATGGTCTTGAAACGAAGACTGGGCACTCTAAGAAGTAGCCTGGGACCAGGCTAAGCCACCAGGTATATGTTGTCCCGAAAGGTAAGGCCATCAGAGCCAAGCTGCCCAGGAAGTTAGTGTGTGCCAAAGCAGGGTGGGAAGTGTGGCACTCAGGAGGCCAAGACTGATGATTGAGTACCAGTCAGAAATAGCAGCAGAGCCGGGCGTGGTGGCTCACGCCTGTAATCCCAGTACTTAGGGAGGCTGAGACAGGAGAATCACGAGTTCAAAGCCAGCCTCAGCAAGGGTGAGGCGCTAAGCAACTCAGTGAGACCCTGTCTCTACATAAAACACAAAATAGGGCTGGGGATGTGGCTCAGTGGTCGAGTACCTCTGAGTTCAATCCCCAGTACCAA
>CM053402.1:56960893-56986677 GCA_028644305.1 Xerus rutilus
CAGAAATAGCAGCAGCAGCAGGTGCAATGAAAGCCACTCATACCAGGTTGCCAAGCCAGTCTGGCTTCTGACCCATCCACTTATATGTCTTGCCTCCTGCTGTAAAGATCTGGCATTTGTAGTTCACAGCATCCTTTCTCCACCCCTCTAGAAGGTCATTGCTCCTGAGGGCAGTGTCGCTGCCATTTTCTACAAATGTCAGAGTCATCTGAGGTTAGTATGGTCACTGACTCTGGGCCTGGTTGGCCTGGGAAAAAGATCCAAAAGGGGTTCCTGCCTCTAGTCCAAGGGTGGGACCGTAAGCTGGCTTGCTCAAGGGCCCTTTCCTGCCATGTTTGAGATTTGTAGGGTGGGCTGGGGTTTGGCTCAGTGGCACAGCACTTTCTTAGCATGCATGAGATTCTGCATTTGATCCCCAAAATTGGAGAAAAAAATTTAGAAGGGTGATCAGAGTTTGGGAGGCCAGCTACAGCAGTCTCTTGGGAACCATGATGTGAGTGAGCCCCAGCCTGGGCCTCCTCAGCATTTGGGAAGAGAACAGGAGCTTCAAGTTCATCTTAGTCTCAGGAATTCCTGACTCAGGAGTGAGGGGTGTGGAGAAGGGCCCTACATGCTGTCATGGCCAAAGAGGCCTTGCTGTACAATGTCAGTGACCTGATGAGGCAGCAAAGGCACACACAAACTTGTACACATAGCATCATCTCAACTAGATTTAAAATAAACACAGCAAACATCCTGAAAGAAAATATAACAAAAAGTCAACAGTTGTTGTTGTGGATGTGTGGGTTAAAGAGAATTATTTTCTTCTTGACTTTCTTTTTCTTTTGATGGGCCTGTACTCTACAATTGGCACTTTCTAATCAGGACATGTAATTAAGGAAAATAAAAAAGAGAGAGGGTGGTACTGGTCTCTATCAGTCCCTAGGAAAGTGTGAGGCTATGAGCCAACATGGACTTAATCCCTCCTGACAACAGTGCTACCAAACTGTCCAGTCTCAGCTGCGATGTCCCCAGAGGGGTCCTGTCACAGCATGCAGCAGTGGTGCTGCCCCCACAGGCCCTGACCCTGTGCTCAGCCCAGCACTTCCACAAGACGAGGTTCTCCTCACCTGCAGCAACTCCAGGTCAGACGAATCTTCCTGCCCAGGGACCATCTCTGTTAACATCTCTGACATGACTTTCGTGTTTCCCCGGACAACATCCAGCTCGCTCCGCAGTCTAGCAATCTGTGGTGCAGCAGGAAGGAAGGCATGAAGGAGAAGTCAGTCATCTGCACTTGGAAGATCAGAACCAGCCAGCCCTACAGGGTGGGGATGGTCCCATCCACAATGACACCTACGTTGTTTTGAGTGTATGCTATAGGATCTGCCTTCTTGTTTATCTCTGGCCTGCCTGTGAGGGGATGGCAGCTTGGCAGCTTAGAAAAAACTGAATGGGGAAGCAAGGCTGTCCCAGAGGTCCTGGTCACCAAAAATCAGTCACTGGTGCCTCTGCTTATTACACCAACTGAAGAGCAGTGAGCACTGAAGCAGAAGGAACTGAGCTTGTCTCAACACTTTCACCACGGGAACCTGGGTAGGTCCTACTCTATGAACCTCATGATTACAGGCTCTGCCCCTTGAGTGTCATAATCTAAAAGCTATAATCCTCTGGGAGGCTTTCCAGTGCTAAGAACACTTTTCTGGTGTGGCAATAATGAGAGGGGGAACAAGAGAAAACCACAGGGGGAATTCTCCCATGTTCAGCTCCCTACCTGGTAACTTGACTCTTGAAAAATCTCTAAGACACCCACCCATATCAGCACTCTCCTAGGCTGAAGTCCCAGACACTCTCCAGCAGAGACACAGTAAACCACATAAACCACCTCCTCTGGGTCTCCAACCTGAGTTTCTCTAAACCCCTTTGAGGCATCTGTGAAGGCCCCAAGGACCTTCCTTGTCCACACTAGGATATCCTAGAAGAATTTCCATAGAACTGCCTATTGACTGATGGGAGACCAATACACACTAGACAGAGAACTGTCAGGATAGTACAAGGAGCCCTGAAAGATTCAGTGAGCTCAGGGCTCTATAACAGCCGCAACACCCAGAGATGGATCCAACTCTCTGAGTCCCATGTCCTCACCTAGAGAAGGCCTAACTCTAGACCTCACAGGTCGCTGTGCTACCTACCCAGCAAACTGGCACATACATATACTCTCTGCTCCACGTGTGGGCTCCACTCCTGTGCTTATCTGCACTGGGACGCTGATCAAGCGACGCTTCCTTTTCTCAGTTTGCACTTTCTCCTCTCCCCTGCCTGCCCTGAGGTGGAAGCAGCCACTCCCAGCTTCCTTCAGCCTTTCCTGGGCAAGTGGGCTCTCTTAGCAGACCCTTAGCTCCTCAGGGCTATGTGGTTGAGTTCTGTACCCTTAGCACAGGGACAGGGACGGGAAACTTCAATTAGTCAGAGAAATGGTCCAGTCTTGAGAGGCTCTTATTGCCTATGGCTCGCCTGGTGGATGGCTTCAATGCCTTGGCCATGAAGGTTTCTGGGCAGGGAGGCCCATGCATGCTCTCTGGTGACCAGTCTGAAGCCTTGGGGTCTCTAGGCCAGGCTGGGCACCAACCTGCTGCCTCAGCTTCTATGCTCCCTGGGGCAATTGGTGCCATGCTCCTGTGCCACCCATGCCCTCTCTTTCTCTCTCTTTCTCTCTCCAGACTCTCCCCTCGGCCGTTCTGGCACTAGCAAGCCCTACTCCAGCACCTGCTACATTGATGGTCAGTCAGCCAAGGCACTCAGAGACTGTCCAACTTCAAAAATGTTCTGCCTTCCCTCAAGGGAAGACAGCGACAGTTCTGTCCATGGAGGCAATGCCTAGAGCCAAGGCCTTCTGCCCCAGGGCTCCTATTTTAGGGAAGGCCTTGGCAGTGTGTGTAATGAGGAGGAATGGCATTTAGTGACCCAAGCCCACAAGTAGTACAACCCCCACTGATGTCAACACTGGTGTCAACTATACAAAATTCCCTGACCCCTCTATTTCAGTGAGGTTTCATAATAATGATGTCACATCGAGGAAATAAGGATTTTGAAGTACAAACATTGGAAAGCATTTTTTTCGAAGCCTGGGAAATTTTTAAATTTTAATTCTTAAATCTTAAATTCTTAAATTTTAATGCAAATCTATAGATTCATCTAAAGACCAGTCTTGACAATTCATCTAAAAATAGTGGTTTGGGCTAGAACTGCATCAGCTTATCAGGAAGTAATCCAGAGAAGGGAGGTAGTGTTTGGGATAAAGCAAACAGAGTACTTCCAAAAGGCCTCCCTAACTTTGGCCTCTGCCTCCACAGGTGCCTTGCTGATCAGGCTATTGCCCTCTGATGGCTGACATTTCTTACGGGACTGAGGTAAATCTCTCTGTGTAACAGACAAACTCATTCACAACTCAACTGCTTTCCTCTGCTTTTGGCCTCACTTTCTGTCACTATTTCTTCCCCTACCTGGGTCTAACACCCACCCCTGTCATTTCCTGATGATTCTCACCCCTCTGTGCTCTGCATGCACTGACGCCACTGCCTGAGCAGGGACTCACTCGACAAAGCCCCATGCCTGTTCCAGGGTCCTCATTGCCTCGGTTCCTGGGCTGCCTCCAGGCACTGCTCAACTCTGGTACACCAGAGCACTGGGCTCTGCTCCTCACCATGGTGTGACCACACTCCATCATGACTATCTCGCATTCATCTCCCCCAGGGCCTCGGTCCTTCCATCTTTGTGTCCCCCACCCTCAGGGCACTCCCTGGCCTGAGGAGGCTTCTATATGCTGGGAAGGTGAAGGAGGGTTATCAGCTGGTTGTTTATGGCCCAGAAGCACACGAGTACCTGTTCTGAATTGGCCGTGATGGGACCAGTCACACTCAGAGCCGGGGCCTGGGGAGCGGAGTAGGAAGCAGGAGGAGGCGAAGAATAGGAGCCGGTATTAGTCCTCTGCTGCGACTGGGACCTGGGCATGGTCGAGGCTGGATCGACTTCTGGGACACTCTGGGATGGCAACAACAAAGTCCTTAGTTTGCCTGGGCTGCCTGTGTGGCCAGACCCAGCACCTCCCCCAGCCTGGGCTGTGCTTTCCATCAGAGTTCACAGAGCCCACCCAGTTTTACCATCTGGGCAGTGAAGCCACCAGTGGCTCCTCCCTCCACTAGCCTCACAAAGAGTGTGCAGCAGACAACCAATGTAACTCTAAAAGGCTGCGGAGAATGTTCCATGAGCATTCTGGTCATGGTTCCATTACTAAGACCACCTTGGGATCCAAGTGGAGGGAGGGCTATTATTAAGTTTTGCTAATCATGAATCTTTATTTGGTACCATAAGATTACATTTTGGCCTTTACAAGTAGACTAATATAAACAGCAATTATGCAATTTATCGAATGTTCTTTGTAATTATAGGAACAACACTGTCCTATAACACTGTGTATCATTATTAGAAGAATAAAGCAGGTTATGTTTATTCCACAAAGCATAGTAAGTGGTTTGGAGAGATCATAATGAGAATAATGCTTTGGAAGTACAATGCCTAGTGCCTTCCCTCAAAGAATGTGGGGACGGACCGTTGTATCCATGGAGGTAGGACCTGGGGCATCTCAGATAACCTCGTCAACATTAGCACATGTGTTCACAACAGACACACACCCAGCACATTGTCCTCCTTGAGGCCCCTCATTTCAGACATGGGCAGATGGGGGCCAGCAAGGCCAAATGTGCTATGATGGGTGCTTCTTCAGACCCTGGAGCTTTCCAGGCTCTCTCCCTGAGCCAGGAGCTGGTGCCCAGTCAACAACAGGACTAGATTCCCTGTGAAACCATGACTGATATCATGTGTGTGATTTTTTCCTTATTTTTTTAATTGATGCATTATAGTTGTACATCTGCATGCTTTTAATTCTCAAGTGCAGAGCTGGCCCATCCATTGCTGGCATATAAAAGCTTCAGTGGGATGCTCAGACACAGACCTTACCTGGGCTCCTAATCCCAAGGCTAATGGAATTCAAAGATTCCTAGACTGATGTTGAACGTTCATAGCTCAAAATACATTTGAGATCCATCTGACTGAGCTAGGGGTGTAGCTCAGTGTAGAGAGTGTGTTTAGCATGCATGATTCCCTGGGTTCAATGGCTAGCACCATATTGAAAAAAAAAAGATCCATTTGACTTACACAGTTGAAAAAAGTAAACACTACTCTTTGCTGGAGTAACATCACCTTGCTGTACTGCTCTGAGGTGCTCTGGTGCTGACAGGAAAGAGGACAGATTCCCATAACACATTCTACAGGCCTTGGCAGAGCAGGTGCTAATGACCCTCACAGGATGGCTCTGCCCAAGCAGCCATTTCCATGAAAACGCCTGAACTGATCCCTCTATTATATTCTTCCACAGTCAGTGTGAAAACCAAGGGGGGACACTGCTGCCACTTAATCACCAGTCAACCAGCTGTCTCACTTCTGCATTCCCCTTGTTATTAAAAAGAAATGCCCTGGAGCTTTAAGAAAGCACGATGACAAGCTGAATAATTCAAAGGCAGCAGCAGAAGGGTGGTGGCAGCGGCTTGGCTCCCCCGTTCTACAGTCCGTCTTTCTAGAAAATGCCAGCTGGAAGCTTACCCGCTGGGGTGTATGGATGGGAGACAGAGCATCCAAGTCTGCCATGGGAAATTCAACCCCCTTCCTCTTCAGCTCCTCGTAGATGTGCACAACACCAGTGAGGTCAGGACTGCTCCGAAAGGCATCAGCCCACGCCTGGGAGGAAAGAGCAAGGCCCATTAGGAAGTGGTTCTTAGCCAGGCCTGTCACAGTGCTGGAAAGTCAGCCTGGGCCCTCTGTAATGCCAAGTGCACTGGCAAAACCTATTCTGTTCTTCTCTTCCTGCAATTGCTGCCACGACATGGCTGGCAAGACCCTGGCTTTCAGTGGTGCTACTGAGCGTGAACAAAAACATGAAACTTACTTCAGCATGTATTTCCTTGGAGAGGAGGCAGAGAAATAACACCTACACACCGTGGTGCATCCGAAAATGCAGGCATTTTCCTAATGGCAAGGAAATCAATTGCTGGGGCTATTTAGCTGAAGGGAATAGAAGGCTTGCTTTGATGCTTCCCAGTAGGACACCCACCCTCACCGGTGGAAGCAGGAACCATCAGTAAATTGAGCAGAAAGGAAAGGAGAAATTGATGTGTGATAGGAAATCCAGGCTCACTCTAGGTTTCCTCAATAAATCAATGACCACTAGGCTCGCCCAGCCTAGACCTGTTGTTGACAGGTGACATGACTTTAACCCAAGGGTGCAAGAGCCTACTGGGAGCCAGACTGTGGGCCAGTCGCCACGGCTCACCCCCAGCAATCCTACTCCCAGCCCCATGCTTCTTTCTTGATGTTGCACTCCCGATGATCTCAACATACATCTGCCCAGATAGAAAAACCTAATGGAAAGCATGACCACTACACTCCCTTACATGAAAACACAACAGAGAGGAAAAAGCAGAAATTTGAATAGAGTACCATTTCTGTTGACTTGTGAAACTCTTTATACTTAAAAAATACACACACGCACACACACACAAATCCTTGTTCTTTGGAAGTTAGAGAATATATTAAAAAACTGAAGTGTAAGTGTCACCTCCAGTGCATGTACAAACCCAGAGGGGGCAGCACCTCCTGCACTGGTGGTGCCATTGCCCAGCCTGTCACCATCATGACATTTAACTGTCTCTTGACTCCAGCAATGCATTCCAAACAATCCAGAGGCAGCCACAGAAACTCTCTCTTTAACCAACAAATCTATTCCAAGTTAAAAGGTCAGCTTCCAAAAAGCCTTATTACCACAGGTGCTTCTCACTACGAACAGCACTGTCAGCCTGGCTTTCCTTGATGCCCTTAATTTGCATACTCAGGGATTTAATGCCACCACAGCATCAGGACAGCCTGTCTTGGCCAACACATCCTTCTGGATTCTGAGGGGGCTGAAGGTGCCTGTAGAAGCTGTCAGGAAGGTCCAGCTGGAGAGCCATGCTGCTTCCACCTGCCCTACCACAACCCCGGGTCTCAGAGCCTGGCCCCCACCAGCTGCTCCACTGCATCTACCCCACTGAAAATTCAGCTGAGTCTTGTGACTCTGACCTCAAAATGCTCTGGTTTTTTCATTTAGGGTCTAAACTTAAGAGGCTAGTGGCTGGGTGTAGATCAATGGTAGAGCACTTGCCTAACATGCATGAGGCCCTGAGTTCCAACCCCAGTATCACACATGTGCAAATAAATTAAAAATAAAACAACAACAACAAAAATACTTAAGAGTCTAAAGACCACATTTACAGCCCCCTGGGGGAGAATAAGAGGAGGAAAAAGCTTGGTGGTGCTTCCTGGTGCCACCTCAGGCCTATTCTATGGAGATACAAACAGCTTCAGAGACCCCCTTCAATTTCCCTGGCTCCATACCCAACCTGAATTTGAGATAGTAAGAAGAAAGACTAAAGAACCATGTCTCTAGTCAACGGACATTTCTTGGAGTACCCTCTTTCATGGCACTCTCCTTCCCTACCTTCACAGTAGCCTAGTAGCTGTGCCTGCATCAGAGATCTGGAGGGTAAATGTATATCACAGGATGGGTCAGTCAGATTCTCCTGCCAGTAGTTCTTCCCTAGGCTCAGGGTAAGAAAACAATCCTCTGAAAATGTGGGAGGTAGTCTATATGCCAGCCTAGGACCAGGGGACAGAGATAGTCTGTGTTCTGGAAAAGGAGCCATTGGGCATGCTAAGAGGTGCAGATACATAAGGAAAAGAATTTGGAAAGCCTTCCAGATCTCTTCTGTCCCTTCCCAGGCCTAGACACTCCTGGCCTCAGTAACCTGGGCTTCTGGGAGGCCCTGCCTTGTCAGGACAAACTCTTCTCTTTGCCTAGGCAAGCAGAGTTGGCATCTGTTATTTGCAGCCAAGCAATCTTAACTAATGTGCCCTGTCCCCACCTGCCACAACTCCACCCCTGTCTGGGACCCCTGTGCAGTCTGGGTGAGATGACTGCTAACAAAGCATATGCTCGTGACAGCAATCTCCACTGAACAAGATTCTGATGCCAACAGAGGAACAAATGGGGGTGGGGAGGACTTTAAAGGAACAGTCATATGTGAAAACACAGAGATGGGAGAAATCCAGAGATACTATGTGTCTCTGATATATTCTTAGAACATGCCTAAGTAACTGTGCCCCCGTCGCCCCCAACCAGGTCAATCACCTTTAGAAGGTACACACGAAGTCTCTTGCCCTTGTACAGAGAAGGCAGCTAGTTGACATTTGTCAGGTTAAACTGAATTCTGTTCTCACGGTTACTAAGCATCTTTATTTTCCTACTTCAGAGAACAGAGAAAAGATGGCCACTTAGGCTGTCAACAGACTGCAATGACAGTGATAAAGCTGGGCCCCCACTGGAGGGCTGAGCCAGGGGAGAATCCTCTCTGGGAAGTGGAAGCAAACCTTGGGAGCTCTGGTCTGCCCTGAGTCCCCAGTCTGAAGCCCAGGAGCAGTAGGTTGGGAAGGGTGAGGGGGGCTGCCTCTCTGATGGCTGACTTATCCAAAAGCTAAGTGTCATGGCAGCAGCAGCACTGGCATTCTCTCAGGGTCCCCTATCACAGGAACTGGCCAGTTACCAACTGAGTGGCCATCTGATGGGAAGCCATACTCTTTAGATAATTCCCTCTTTTCCTGTAGCCAGTGGCTACAGTACTGGGAGGCTGAGGGACCCAGAGGCAGGTCTAGCGAGGGCAATAACGGAAAGAGATCTGTTCATGTTTTTATTTCCTTCATATCTCTGGACTGTATACCAAACTGCAGACACAAACATGAGCCCCACCAATTCACTGCTATGTCTTTCAAGGTTTTGACAAAGTCTTCAGGCATCAATTTTCAGACTGATAGACAATTGCTGATTTAAACTATGGGTTCTGAGATGACTGTGGACAAAAGGAGGCTCTGTCTTCTCCTGCTTATGTCCCCAGCTCAGACTTCCTGATCCCTGTGACAGAGTCCCTAGGGAGCTGCCTGTCCACACAGAATGTGGCCAGAGGCCTTCACTTAAGGGGATCTAGTGGTTGTGTTTTTCACTGGATTTTTTGAGGCAGCCACCAGGCCTCTGACACCTTCAAAGAACACAACAACTCCAGCCCCTTCCAGCCCTCCTGCCCCCACTTCCATCACCACTCTGATCCTTTCCACTTCCTTCTGTGGAAAGAATATTTTTAGACTCTATTGCTGAGGTGTGGATAGTGGGGTGGGGAAGCATAGCCAGGCTGAGGTTGTTCTACCAGGATGATTCCATTCTTGTTCCTCAAAACAATTTTAGGGAAAGCCTGAGGGAGAGTGTAGAAGGAGAACAGCCTTCTTGTCTTCTCAATGAATGGGACTTCATATGAGGAAAGAGAAAGGAACATGAGCAACAAGACTAGCCAAGGAGAACTCAGGGGTAAAGTGAAAGGTGGCAGTAGAGAAGCCTGTAATAATCAAGTGGGGGAGGTGAGCACTGAGGTGTTGCTAACCAGGGTCTTCTGCTCCCTGTGTGTCTTTCCCACTTGGCCTACCAGAGAGAGCAGCCTCACTCCGAGGGGCAGACACCATGGGGGTGGGGTGACCCATTGAGCCCTTGCACTTGAGTCGGGTGCAGAGTCCCACAACCATGTTGCCCATGCATAATTCACACACTGGGCTGGGTCTCAGGGAACAAAGAGGTCATTCTTCTTCCAACTTTCTGAGCCAAGACCCTCTGGAATACAAGAGCCTAAGGGGTTGTTTTATGATAGGGTGATAGGGTGGCTATGGATGTCTAGAGGGCAGCCAAAAGACAGAGAAAACCTTGATGAGGGACAGGATGGAGTGTAGGGTGGAGTATCAGTGGATTCTCTTCACAGTTGGCCATGAGGGCTGCAGATGGCAAACATGTACCACTGGAAATGCCATTTAGTGGCTAAATGTAGGTTGACCAAACCTGTGACCAGCACTCAAGGAAGAGAACTGAAGGACAGTGGGCTAGGGACAGGAGACATGATAGGACAGTCTCCATTGCCCATTTCCCTAAGGGCACAGAAGACTTTAGAAAAGCTGCTTTGAGGGTTAGGTATGTAGTTCAGTGGTAGAGCACTTGCCTACCATGTGTGAGGCCATAAGCTTGACCCTCAGCATCACAAAGAAAAAAAAAGTCTGAGGACCCTAAGTTTATTCATTGGTCCACCTTGTTACAGAAAACACACTGAAAAGCTCTGAGTGCGGGTCTTGTCTGTGTTAGATGGCCAAGACAAAGGTGAAGGCTCCTGAAGAAAACTGCAAAGCCTAGAGAGGAAGGTCATCAGTCTCCACCTAAAGGAACTTCATCTCAAGCCCCCTGCCTTTTACAGCTAGATCAAGGAACTGTACCCAATGTGTCCAGCCCGAATGGGAGCCTACAAGGCCCTTGAGGCTCCATTCTGCTCTGGCTACCATGGGCCAATGCATATTGCTGCTTCCAAACCAGTAGTGGGAGGCCTGGGGACATGGGTGTGGGCTACTGTGCTGCATGGGCTGATCTCAAAGGCTCAGGGCTGAGAACAGGCAGGCAGGAACCTGCCCCCGTTTTTCAGATAAGGAGGCAGATGCCCAGGAAGTTACCATACTTGCCTGAGGTTAGAAGCAGTGCTGGGGAAAACCAGGAAAAGCTGGAACCAGGGGAGGTGATGATTAGCCAAGGAAGCTTCACTTCCTGCAGGGACAGGACAGAATGTGGGCCTCTAGTAGCAGATCACGTCCCTTGATTTGGCTGTGTTTGCTATAAGGGTGAGCTGTACCCCAGTGGGCCCAGCCAGGCCTCAGGGTGAGCAAGTTCTCATGCAGGAAGTCTCCTTCTGTGTCTGCAGCCACTGTAAGCCCTGCATAAGGGGTTTAGCTTGAGGTGCCCTCTCTTTAGTAAGAGAAAGCCAATAATCATTCTCCTGGCAGCAATTCTTTGGGGTGTGCAGAGGACTATAGGCCCAGGAGGAGAGGCTGTGGAGAGGGAAGGGTAGGGAAAGGTGAAGTGTAACCCTAAGTGTTTGTGTGTGTGTGTGTGTGTGTGTGTGTAAGTGTGTGTCAGAATGAGGTGCCAGAGGCCA
This sequence comes from Xerus rutilus, assembly GCA_028644305.1. NCBI lineage: Eukaryota > Metazoa > Chordata > Mammalia > Rodentia > Sciuridae > Xerus > Xerus rutilus. The sequence continues at coordinate 56,972,029 of CM053402.1, forward strand.
CCCTAGAGGAAACATGGGAAGGGACTCTTCTGTCATCCATACTCCCTTCCTACCTCAGAACTTCATTTAAAAAATACTTATTGGCCATCCACCTTCCACATTCAACTGCTCTACATTCAACTGAGCCTGACTCTCAAGGAACTGAGTGACACAGACAATAGAAAAATTAGCAAAGCTGCACTTATAGACTATAAAAGAGGGTGATGTAAGAGGGAAAGAGAATCTGTATGCACTTTAAACCAGGTGGCCAGAAGGGTTCTGTGGTGTGTCTGACGATGAAGAGGAATCAACCTCTCCAAGAGCCTGGGCAGGACTTTCTAGGCAGATACTGCAACTCCTCAGCACCTATTGATCCTCTCTCATCTCGTGCCCAACCCCCTGTAGAGCCCTTGTGCCCACTCCACATGGCTTTGTCTGCTCAGCTCCCTCTATCTGGCTGCCTCCCTCTGCCCTTATGGAAACCCCACTCCCATTCCCCTGGCTTGGTCTCCCCTCTCCTCTTGACACTTGCAGACTTTGTCTTATTCCTGCCAATATGGGTGACTAACCTATGTTAATGTGCTTGTGGAGGGGCTGGGGCTGTAGCTCAGTGGCAGTGCACTTGTCTAGTATGTGTAAGGCAATAAACAAAACAAAGGTATGCTGTTTATCTATAACTACAAAACATTTTTTTAAATGTCCTTGTGGATTTTTTTTTGGTACCAGGGATTGAACCTAGGTACCAAAACCAGTGGGTTAACCATTGAGCCACATCCCTAGGCCTTTTTTTATATTTTGTTTGACACAGGGTCTTGCTGAGTTGCTTAGGGCCTTGCTAAGTTGCTGAGGCTGGGTTTTGAACTCATGATCCTGCTTCAGCCTCCCAAGTAGCTGGGATTACAGGTGTGTGCCACCACACCTGGCTTCCTTGTGGATTTTTGTGTCTTGTTACCAGGGTGCTCTAAAATCCAGTCTGTGTGCTGACCAGCTTAGAAACCTTCAATGGCTCCCCACTACCTACAGGACCAAGCCTAAGGCCCTCAGCATTCACAGTGCACAAGTCCTTAATACCTTCTGGCCTCATTTGCCCTACCCACCACAAACTTGGCCCCAGACATTCTTCATTATATCCTGCTCCCCATGAGATGGTTTTTCAAACATGTCCACAAATTCTTTGATATTATGTCTTCAAGACGTGGGATTTGGGGCTGGGATTGTAGCTCAGTGGTAGAGCGCTTGCCTCGCATGCGTGGGGCTCTGGGTTCGATCCTCAGCACCACATACAAAAGCAATAAAATGAAGACATTGTGTCCATCTACAACTAAAAAAAATATTAAAAAAAAAAAAAAAAAAAGACATGGGATTTAATTCCTCTACTCTAAAGACTTGACCTGGTCATTATCTTCTAACAGAAAAGACAAGAAAGATGGTTTGTGACTTCAGAGATTGGATCATTAAGACCTAAACTTAGATTTCCTGCCAATAGTCAGCAAGGAACTGAGGCTTCTTACCAACAGCTGTGTGCAGGTGACCTTGGGAGTGGAGCCTCCAGCCCAAGTCCAGCCTTCAGATGAATGCATATTCATGAGACTCCAAGCCAAACTCACCCAGTAAGCTGATCTAGAGTGCTTGGCCCACAGAAACCATGCAATAATAAACATCTTTTTTTTTAAAAAGCTGCTAGGTTTGGGGATTTTGTTGCAGAGCCAGTAATAATGAAGACACCCCAAATGAGTCAACTGCTCTCTTTATGCTTCTGGGCCTTTGCACATGCCATTCTCTCTGCTGTGATGCCTCTTACCTTATGACCTTTCCACTAAGCTCCTCCTCATTCTTCAGGATACAACAAAAATGTCATCTCCTCAGTGCAACATCCCTTAGTACCATCTCCACCCCTCCACCACCACAGAGTTGGCCCTTGCACTGTGACTTCAACCCTGCACACAGCTCTAACATGGCCCTTCCCACTCCACATTGTCTCAGAGGACTGTTGAGGCCTACCTGCCTACCATTGTGGGCAGCAGAGGGCTGGGCACCCAGAAGATTTCTTGAAGCTTCTGTTAACTGGTTAAAGAGCCACTGCTTTGGACTTCAATCCAGTGGGATGAGTATAAATAAAATAAGTATTTCACAATAAATATTTAAGGCTAGAAGCTTCCATTTTTTCCTCCAAATAGTGGAAGAGCATGAGGACTCATCAGAGGCCCTATCTTACTCTATCCCAACAAACTGGGTGAGGGAAGCCAGCCTACCTGGATCAGAGCAAGCACTTTGTCCTGCACAATGGTGGGAGGGTTATTCTTGGGAGAGATGATTTTGACCAGAACGCTGTCGATGAAGTCTCGGTTGGCCACTAGGATGTGGAAGCGGTGGCCACAGTTCTTCACACACGTCTCCAGCACCTGATGTGGGGAGGGAGGGAGGGTCACCACTGTGAATGCTGGAGAAGACTTCAGGAACTGAGGAGGGCACCTGAGTCCACCTCCACCCCCTTGCTCCTAGATCATCTTCCTGACACGTCTCCTCCAGAACTAAACCTCCATGGCACATGCATTCCTACACTCTAATTCAGTCGTTCCTCCGGGGATGCCAGCAGCCCCTTGCTGACTGAAGTCTCCTGTCCCTGCACAATAATCAGACAATTAGTTGGTAATTGAGGCACCGGTTTTGCATGAGAAGGATGCTGGTGTTTTAATGGGATCAAAATGACTGAGCGGTCCCTGAAAATTAGCATTTTAACTCCTCTCTCTGGGCCTCTGGGTGTGAGACATTAGCCAATGAGAGACAGGCTCTGTCACAAGAGGAGGCTGCTGTGACAGCTTGAATTGCCTGGTGAGTTACTGGCCCTTATGTGTGAGGAACCAAACATGCTCTCACACACCCCACATATCCCTGCTTCTGCAAACAAAATTGGCAATGACAAGGTATCTTCCACCCTTGACAAATGGTTTGTGTGCCTCAGCTGCCAGTAGCTTTAAGGTACATGTTTGAATCAGACGCTGCCTGCTCCTCCTTTGTTCAGATCGGTCTATAGGCCTCAGCTGATCAGAAAGACTGGCACATAGGCTCTGACCAGATGGCCAGTGTGGGCTAGACTCAGTTCTACCACTACCTCCCTAAGCAGCCCAGAATAAGTGTCTCAGCTTCTTCACCTGTCAAGTGGGGACAATGAGTCCTCCCTTGTAGGACTGTTGGGAAGATTAGAGAGAATATGTGTAAAGCAGTCAGCAGTGTCTCATGCAGGTTAGGGGACCAATAAAGACTACAATTATGAGTTGCAATTCAGAAGACTGCTTACCCACTTGAATAAAGGAACAGCTTCTTATTCTCCCTAAAACAAGTAGAAACCTCCTTATAATTCAGAGGTCCTCATGAGAGGGCCTCTCCAGCCTTGAACATAGAGCTCTGCCCTCTTAACTCTCCATAAATCAACCCATAGGATCACCTGGGCCTTTCCATGCCACCCCTACCTCTAGTCCACAGCCAACTGGCCAAGAAATGCCTCCTTGAAAGCACATCAGTGACAGGACATTTCTGACTGACTTGGTTATTCTCATGTGCCCAAACTCATCTGAGCACAGTTTAACTTATACAGCCATTCCAAGGTCTGGTTCAGACTGCTGGACTTTACCTTGACATAGCCTAACTGTAGAACAAGTTCCAGAACTTTGACGTTGAATGAATACTTGCCACATGCCAGGCATAAGGAGATCCCTCCATATCACATGTAATTTCATTCCATTCTCACGACTAATTAGTTTTCTTTAAGTGGACTTTATTACCCCATTTTTTAAAGTTAAAAGGCTTAGAAAGAGGGAGAGATTGGTCTAGGCTCAAATTATTGGTCAATGTCAGATGCAGGATGGAAACTCAGAATCCCCTTCACAGGAGCTCTGGTCTCTTCACTTCCCCAAGGGCACTGGACCATCCTCACAAGCTCTCTTCCAAGGAGCCACATCAGCTGAGAATCTCTCAGATGACAGGTATTATATCCTAGATTTCTTGTCCTTCCATTTGTTGAAATAACCCTTTTAGTTGGATATTATCCCATTTTAGAGATGAGGAAACTAAGCCTCAGAGATGTCATGCAACTTGACCTAGAAGGCCACAGTTGGGACATTCCATCCCTGGCAGTTCAGTAGCCAGCTAGAAATTTTCCTTCCCCCGCTTCTCCTACAGTGCTGAAGGGCAGCCTGGGGCTCTAGCTCCTCTTCCAGGGAGGTCACAGGCAAGACACTCTTCTTGCCTTTAGGGAGCATGTCACTCACTTTTACTATACAGTAGACCTCAAGGTCAATGTGTTCCAGCCTGGCCTTGAAAACAACCCAAGTAGATGTGTATGTACTGCAGAGCAGCCCAAAGCCTAAAGCAGGAGACACAGCAGGCCCTCCTGGGCTGGAAATAGTCACTTCAGGCCACCCTGACAAAAAGGCCCCTGGCAGATTTGTCCCTCAGGTTTATAAACTATGAGACACACAGTGGGAATTTTCCAGGGTGCAGCCAAAACCCATGAAGTAAGCAAAAGTGGCCTGGAAGCAATCAGAAGCAGATGTTTCCAGTGTATACACAAAGTCTCAAGCAGACAGCCCTTTAGGATCTCTAGCTCCTATTTTGGGTAAATACTAATAATCTTGGCAGGAACAGATACAAAGCTAAGAAAGAGCCACAAAAAGCAAGAGGAAAGCCGGCTGCGGTGGCAGACACCTTTAATCCTAGCAATTCGGGAGACAGAAGGATCATAGGTTTGAGGTCAGTCTCAGAAACTTAGCAAGACCCTCAGCAACTTAATGAGACCCTATCTCAAAATAAAAAAATAAAAAGAGATAGGGATTTAGCTCAGTGGTACAGCACTCAATTCCCAGTACCAAAAATAAAAAATAAAAACAAAAGCAAGAGGACTGAGAACAACTAATAGGGCATGTGAAGTCATCAAAGCAGATGTGAGACCATGCAAAATGTGCCATGTGAGGCCCTGGGTACAGGGGCAATGGTTCTGCACATTCGTACGTCTCCCAAAGGCATCAGTTGATAAGCAGCAAAGACTTGACCATTAGGAAAGGTCAGATAATGTCCAGACCTGTAAAGAAGTTTTAGATACCAGGAAAATGCCCTGACCTGTTAGAGCTCATTTCCTGATGATATGAGTTATTGGCAACTACTCATCTGGGGCATCACTCTAGGTTTAGTGAACACAGTGGCTCAGATTCTGAGAAAAATAAAGGCTTTCAACTCTTTGTTTCTCAACTGGCATTTTGTCCTTTATTATTCACAACCCAATTCCCCGGCAGAGAGAACTCTCCTAATAAGTTTTGGGGTCTACTTGGGCAACAAATCCAAATAGTTTCTCTGCTTTAAAAGGAAACACATTATGGCTGTTTTGGATAAATAATCCACTATTTCAAACCTACAGAGAAGTCGACATGCTAACCTGTTACAGTTTCTATTATAAGAACTCACTGTGGCCCAGATTTTGCCACATCTGAAAGACTGTTAGTTTTTAAGACAGAAATAGCAGCTGAAGTCTCCCTTTTAATTCTTTGACATCTTAAGAAGGGCAAAAATCTGGTCCACTCTTCCTGAAAGGAATCACTTGGTTAACTTTTTCAAGAACTTTTGCAGCTATTTTCAGTTTTTACCCCAAACAAAAGATCATTTTATAATGGCAAACCACAGCTCAATACCTTACTTGCTGTGAAGGCTGGGCAAAGCCTCCAGACCTCTCTGAGCCTCAGTCTCCTCATCTGTATGAGGAGATAATGAAATCCATTTTGGAAACTGCTTATAAACATCTGTATGAATATCTGAAAGTTTAGTACAGTCTAGGGCAGGTACTGGATAGTTGGAAGTGAACCTTTTTAAAAATTTTTCAGTACTGGGGATTGAAACCAGGACCTAGCACATGCTAGGCAAGCACTATATCACTGATATAGTGATTTTGATCACTACATCCAAAGCCCTTTTAAAAAATCTTTTTATTATGGTTTGGATGTGTGGTGTCCCCCAAAGCTCATGTGTAAGACAATGTAAGAAAATTTAGAGGAGAAATAATTGGGTTGTGAGAGTCTTAACTCAGTGAATTAATCCCCTGATAGGAATTAACTGAGTGGTAAATGAAGTGGTAAGGTGTGGCTGGAAGAGGTGGGAATTGGGGCGTGGCTTTGCAATATATATTTGTATCTGGCAAGTGGAGAACTCTCTCTCTGCTTCCTGGTCACCATGATGTGAGCTGCTTCCCTCTGCCACCCTCTCCTGCCATGATGTTCAACCTCACCTTGAGCCCCAAGGAATGGAGCTGGCTTTCTATGGACTAAGACCTCTGAAACCATGAGCCCTTAAATAAACTCTTCCTCCTCTATATTTGCGCCGGTTGGGTCATTTAGTCACAGTATTGAAAAAGCTGACTAAAACATTTATTTTGAGAACAGTCTCCCTAAGTTGCCTGGTTTGGCCTTGAACTTGCAATCCTCCTGCTTCAACTTCCTGAGTAGCTAGACTATAGGAGTGCCACAGCACGTAGATGGAAATGAACATTTTTATAAGGAGAAAATTGTCACCTACAGTCTCAGAGCAGGCTAGTGGTAGGAAGGGGACCAACTCCAGCCTCTGGCTACTCTGCTTTGGACTTTTGAACCTGTCCATGCCTTATCTTCTGCTGGTATACATTTAGCAAACTGAAGCAAACCCATTTAGCAAACCCTCATGTCAGAGTAGGGCAGGAAAATCCAAGGGTACTACCCAGAGGCTCTGCTGAACTTCAATGGCACAGGCCCCATGCCATTCTAAGGCTGTGCCAAGTGGGACAGAAGGAAGGCTTGCCCTGTGGCGTAGACGAGGCTAGAGAGCAGCACTTACTGTCAGGGCCAGCATCACTTCTCTGTAGTTCCGGTTCCCACTGAGCCGCTTCTTCAGGGCTCGGATGGCATCCTTTGGCCTGGAGAAAAGGACAAGCATAGTAAGATCTGCCCAAATCCCATATCCTACATATTCACTCCCCCACACATCAACTAGCATATATATAAGGTTCTTCACCACATCGTGTTTGTAAATGTACATGATTGGAAACAAACCAAATGGCCACCAATAGGAAATGAGTTCAATTACATCATGGCTCATCCACACAATGGAATACTAGGCAGCTGAGAGAAAGAATAGAGAAACTCCTCATATATTATTGTGGACCAAACTTGAAGATGTGTGCACGAAGTTATTTGTGGAACAGTGCATAAGGCATGATGGTATTTGTGTTATAAAAGAACAGCAAAGACATATGCAGCACATGTCAGGGTTGGGAGGAGAATCTCTGAAGGGTGCCCTAAGAACCTAAGAACCTGGCTGCCCCCAAGGAGAGGAAATGGATGGCAGAGGTGGAGGGGGATTTTTTTCACTGGATTGACTCTTTGCAGACATTTTGAATTTTATATCACATGTACATGCTCAAAGTAGTAACTAACCCACTGGTGAATGGGAGCACTGAAAAGGGTTTTTCCAAACCACAAGAGAGATGTGGCTAGGTCTTTGCTGAAGCTTCCATGTTCCATTCCTTCTAGACTCCATGGAACTCCTTTTCCCAGAGAGAAAACTCAAGTGAGTCTCCTCAAAGCCTAAGGAATTCCCTGTTTTCCGGTTATAGATATGATGTGGATTCCCATGAGGAATTCTACAGAATCACAGGCAGTCCCCAGTTTACAAATGGGCCCTATTCCTTGTTCCTATTGATGGTTTTTTGAGTTCTTCCTTAAATTACTATTATACCTAACAGTTGGGATTCTGAGGAAGTCCTCCAAGCACACAGGAAAGTTTGGGTCTATCGTGTTATTTAATTAATTAATTAAATTTTTCGGTACCAGGGATTCCGGTACTCAGAGGCACTTGACCACTGAGTCACATCCCCAGCCCTATCTTGCTTATTTATTTATTTACATATTTATTTATTATTCATTGGTACCAGGGATTGAACTCAGGGGTACTCAACCACTGAGCCACATCCCCAGCCCTATTTTGTGTTTTGTGTAGAGACAGGGTCTCACTGAGTTGCTTAGCACCTCGCCGTTGCTGAGGCTGGCTTTGAACTCGCGATTCTCCTGTCTCAGCCTCCCAAAGTGCTGGGATTACAGGTGTGCGCCACCACCACTGGTTCCTATTTTATATTCTATTTAGAGACAGAGTCTCACTGAGTTGCTTACCACTTCGCTTTTGCAGAGGCTGGCTTTGAACTCTCCTGTCTTAGCCTCCTGAGCTACTGGGATTACTGGCATGCACCACAGCACCCGGCTGTTATTTAATTTATTCTAATCCAGGATTCAACAAAGTTATGGTTTTAAGAGCTGCCCCTGGCACAGAGCCCCGGACTCCTGGTGCCCCATCACCCTGTGCTCTGGGGAGCTCCACCTAGTTACAGGCCAGCCCTTTGCTATCACAAGTAGGCTCTGGTCTCCCACTGAAGGATGTGCCACTGTATCTCCCTCTTTCCTAAGATGAGTATTTGAGAGTCTGGATCCTCCTACTCCCACAGTTCTAACATATTTGTACTCTATTTACCAAATGGAGATGTCTTTTCAAGTGTGTGTAAGGAAGTCAGGGGAGGGGAGGGTGGAAGCTTTGCCAATCTGCCTAATTTAGAGAGAAAGACACAGTAAGCAGCAAGCCTTCTTGAAAAAATTTAAATGTCCTGTACGTCCATTCCTATTCCCAGCTTGAAACATAACTCCTGAATCAAAGACCTGATGGGACGGGAATGGGCCCTGGCCAAGTATGTTTGCAGTGTGGCTGCAGTTTCCAAATGGAGATGCTGATTTCTTCAAATATGGAACTTGAGCAGTTCTGTGCTCTAACAGGCTGAGCTGGTGAGAGTCAGCAGTTATTGGCCAGGTGCACAGACTGATTTCCTCTCTCAAGGGCTCTGCCAATTCATGGTCATCCCAGACCCCCAAGACCCGCAGCTGCCATCCCTCTCAGTGCAGTGTCTTTCCTAACCTCCTGAACTTACATGGAACAGAAAAAATAAACACAGCTTTCCCTCCAAGGGCAGCAAGCACTTGTGCCGGCAGAACCAGCTCTCAGGCAGTGGGGCAATCAGACAGTCGGCAGGCTCCCAGTTAGGTTTAAACTGAAAATTCATCCCCAGGTTGCAGGAAGTGCTGCCTGAGAGTGACTGGGTGAACACAAGAGCAAGTATTTATCTCCGTCCCCAGGGGAGAAGCTTCAGACAGGAGCATCACAGTCAGGTCAGAGGAACTGCAAAATCTCAAGGAGCTGCTACAGATTAGACAGCTGGAATTGGAAACCCAAAGAAGGAAAGAGAAGCTGAGTCAAGGGCCATGATGGAGCAGGCAGGAAAGATCAGGCAAGTGTAAGAGGCACCAAACCCCAGAAGCACTCACTGGAAAGGCCAGGCTCATCATGGTTGCCCCCTCAGGTCCCATGATCCCACCTCTGCGGCCCTCTCCCACCTTGGACTCCTGAGAGCCATTCTTTCCAGTCATATAGTAAGCTCATCACAGGTCCCCAGGGCCTTTAGACCATCGGGGCTTCAGTTCCAGACATGCTCTTCCGAGAAGCACTCTCATTTCCCATCCCTAGGAGGCTACCCCTTCTCCATCACCCTGAACACACACATACACACAGGCATCAGCCATGATCTTGCTCTGTTCCATTTATTGGTTCCCCTTCTGTGTCCCTCCAGCTTAGAGGCTGCAGTGCAGACAAAGACTCAGTGAACTGGGGAAGGTCAGAGATGGTCATGAAAACGACCCAGGTCAGCAGATCCTTATCAGAGTTGCAGACCAGTATTGCCTGGGGAGCAATTCCCAAATCCACATGTGTATCCTAATTAGGTGGGTCTGGAGCAAGGCCTGGTAAACAGGGTCTCAAACATTTAGTCAGGCACTCATGGTTAATGAGCGCTGGACTGCCACACGAGGCCTCCGGTGACCTCAGCCTGGGAAATTGGGGAGAGTCTAGCAAAAAAGAAACAAAGAAAAAATGCCCTGCAAAAAATATAGAAGTTCAGGCAGAGCTTCGGTGACTGGACCCAGATGAGCCTAGGTTTGCATCTGCATGTTCCCATCTTACTATGCTGTGAAGCTTTTGGCAAAAGACTAAACCACTCTGGGCCTCAGTCTCCTCACCATTAAAACAGGCAGTCACTACTTTATAGGGCTGTTGGGGCAGTGCTGCATGAAATGATGCAATCCAGGACTAGACATGAGACCTGGCACAGGGCAATTGCTCAGAGAATGGCAGGCAGACACATGCTCGGGCACACACACACTTATACATACACAAAAGAAAACAGCAGACAGGGTCAGGCAGTGAAGCCACACAGATTGTTTCCAAAGTCTGGCCGGACAACTCACACCACAAATGAAGTGATGATGACAGTCATGGACAGTGAAAACCATAAAGGATAAGGAGCAAGTCCATATATATAGCATGATGCTATAGTTTGGATCTTGTATGTCCACCCAAGGCCCATATGTTGAAGTCCTGGACCCTAGCTTGTGGTGCTATTGGGATGTGGTGGAACCTTTAGGAGGTAGGGTCTGGTGGGAGGAAGTTAGGTCATTGCAAATATGCCCTTGAAGTGGATCCTAGCCCCTTCCTCTTTGCTTCCTAGCCACCATGAGGTGAACAGCATCCTCTGCCATATGCACTCCTGCCATTATGTACTCCCTTATCACAGGCCCAAAAGCAAAAGGCCAATAAACCATGAACTATAACCTTTCAAAACTATAAAACTGTGAGCCAAACTAAGGCTTTTCTCTTTTAAAGTTGATTACCTCAGGTATTTTGTCACAATAATGAAAAGCTGATTAACACACATGAATATGAACGCAGAGTCATGTAGACAGATATTTCACACATATATTTACTCCTTTAATCCTTACAACAATCCTATGAGATAAGGTACTGTTAGTGACCCCATCTTGTAAATGGTAAGACTGAGATAAAGGGAGATGTGACACATCCGAGGTCATACAAGTGAACAGTGACCTAGGTTTCCAGTCCAGGCAGATGGCTCCAGGCTCGGCACCTTTAATCCACTACATTATGCTTCCTATGTGTGCTGCACACACTACTCTGCAGCCTAGGGATTCTACCCTCCTCCATCCCCACCAACCCCATCTACGTGCCTCTCCTGGCAGTTGCCCTGGTATCCTAGAAGATTCCACTTGGGTGTCACCTCCTCCAAGAAGGCTTTGCTGCCGACAGCCTCAAGTTGACTGGTGGCTACTGCATTAGTCTGTCTCCATAGCCATATGTAGCTTCTTTCTCATTCTCTGCCCTTGTCATGCTGTGTTATGATTATGTTTACATGTCTGCATTCCTCATCTGACTGTGAGCGCCTTAGGGACTTCATTCATTTATTTATTTCCTTACTCAACAAATATTTATGGAGAGCAAATCATGTGATGCTGTGCTTAGGATAAGGGATAAACTAGTAGTAAGAGAGATGGAATTCCTGCCCTCGTGGAGCCCACAGACTCCAGGGGTTGTGGCATAAGACAGACACTGATGTCACACTGCTGCATAAATTTAAACTGTAATGAACTTAAGTATAATATCAGGTACTATGGAATCATCTAACAGAGGACTTGTCCAAATTGGAGAAAAGGGGGCCAGTGAAGGAAGATTTAAGCTCAGATCCTGTGAGCGTTGGGAACCATTTGGAGAAAATGACCAGTCGGGGAAAACAAGGATCAGTAGTCAGAAGCTCTCCAGAGAGGACAAAGAGAGAATGGGTGGGCACCCTGGGCACACTCCCGTCAACCCAACTTGTGGAGTTTGTCTCCCACTTGGGAAGGGACTTAAGACAACTATCGAGGGAAGATGAAAAATCCTCTCACTCAAACATGCATCAACAGGAGCCTGGGTGTCCAGACCTGTGAGCTGCAGATTATGAAAGCACTCACTAGTTCAGCCCCTTTGGAAGGGTTTCTGCTCCTGCCCTCAAGCCACATAGGTATTTGTGCAGTTCACTGGAAAGGAAGAGCTATGAACACATTTGTATGATGCTCATATTGTGGAGAATTTCAAACTGGTGACAGGAATGTAGAGAATTCAAGGAGCTGAAAGATCAGGGGGGCTGAAGGGCCTGAAGTGGTGCTGCAGAGAGGCGTGGCTAAGAGTTTTCACCCTAAGAGCCTGAGAAGTCCCTGAGGCTTGTTCACAATAGGTGGCTAAGCCGGGCACCGTGGCGCAAGCCTGTAATCCCAGCATTTAGGGAGGCTGAGACTGGAAAATCTTGAGTTCAAAGCCAGCCTCAGCAACGGTGAGGCACTAAGCAACTCAGTGAGACCCTGTTTCTACATAAAACACAAAATAGGGCTGGGGATGTGGCTCCGTGGTCGAGTGCCCCTGAGTTCAATCTCCAGTACCAAAAACAAAACAATGAGTGGCTTGCTGAGATCTGAGGCAGGGACTAGATGGGAAGGAAAAGGGCTGAAGCAAATGCCTGGAAGAACAGAGCAGACGAGAAAAGGACACACCTGACCTGGACTACCTTTCCAGCCTGATTCCAGATGTTCCCTCTTTGCCCTGTGCATCCAAGACTATAAATGTATCTCTCAACTCACTGACCCTTTTTATGAGCTACAGAGCATACTTTTCATCCTGTCAATCTTGAAGCCCCAGACCAAAGCCTCCAGGACACCTCTATACCTGCCTCTCCTTCAGAGCCCATGACGTTGGGCATAGGCCTCAGCCACAGTTCCAACAGTGTTCCCAGGTAAGCCCTCACAGATGGGCTGGCACATCCCCTTCAGCATCTTGGAGAACTAACCCTCCACTTGTAGGGGCTAAACATAGCTGGACATCTGGATAAATGAATAAATGAGTGGCAATGAAAGAGATACAAGTAATAAAGGAGCCCAGAGTTCCTGCCCCTGCCCTCAAGCCACATATGTATCTGTGCAATTCACCAGAAAAGAGGAGCTGTGAAGGTCTGAAGGAAAGTGGCCAGGCTGCTTCCAGTGATTATGGTATTAGAGATTAGCCAGTGCGGGCCACTGCCACCAACTCCAGAGTCACCTGAACAGTCACCCTGCAGCATCTCTCCTGAAAGCTAAGCTGGTAGCTGACCCCTCGAGTCTGCTCAATCTCAGAATGTGGCAGTTCTACCCTGTGCCTCTGCAGGCCCCAACCCTAGAAGTTTTCTTTGGCTCTGCTCACATCCCACATCAGCAAATTCCATCGGCCCTACCTTCTGAATCTATACAGAATCTAATCACTCCTCACTCCCTCCCCTACTACCACCCTCTTCAAGTTCACCATCACCCATACCAGGATGACTGTAAGAACCTATCTGGTTTGTCTGCTTCTGGCCTTGGCCTGCCTCTGGCCAGGCCATTATGACACAGTGAACAGGGTGATCTCTTTAATATCGAAGTCAGAACATGCCACTTGTTGCTCAAATCTTCCAGTGAGTTCCCTCTCACTAGAAGCTAAAGCCAGAGGTTACCTTGGTGCCTAAGCAGTCCTGCACTTCTGGATGCCCTCTATATCCTTGACCTCATCTTGGGCCCATGAGCCACCATACTATTCTTCAAACACACCAGATACCCTCTGTCCCAGGATTTTTGGACTTGCTGTTCTCACTGCCTGGACAGTTCTTCCTTTGTATAATCCTCACGTTTCACTCCCTCATCTCCTTCAAACCTTTGTTCACTGTCATTTTTTTTTTTTTTTTGGTGAGGCTTTCCTTGATTACTCAGTTTAAAATTGCTAATTCCCAGCCTTCTCTCTCCTTGCTCCCTCTCTCATAGTCCTGTCCCCATTTGATCAGCTTATGTGTTTTTTTATTAGTTTATTTAATTGCATTTCAAGTCATAGCACATATATAGAGCTCAGTTTTTCCATTTCTCTGGTTGCAAACCAGATAAAGTTACGCCAATTGTGTTTTCATACATGCACCCAAGGGTAAGCTTATGTGTTTTAATTATCTCCTTCACAGCTCACCTTTCCACTGTAGACTGGCAGCTCCCCAAGGGAAGGGGACGGAGTCTGACTTGCTCACTGCTATGCTGTTCCTACTTAAAACAGGGCCTGGCACAAGGCAGTCATTTCGTAAATATCTACTGGATGAAAGTAGGTCCAACTTTCTGAGGTTAAGTAATTGACCATTTCATACATGGAAGGCTGGTGAGTTACAGTACCAAGATCCACAGGGTTGCCTGGGCCCCAACTGTTCTCCTTGCCATAGACAGGACCCAGCAGGCAGAATCCCTCTAGCAAGGGTCAGAAAGCATACGGGCACCCTACCACCAGCTGCCACTTGGGAAGGGACTTAGCCATTTTATAGTAGAGAAGAGCATGGAAAATCAAGAATCACCTGTTGACAGAAGAAGGCACAGCGACAGTAAATAAAGAGTTCATGGTATGGACACTGGGATAAATATAGACCGTTTGGAAGAAGTACAAATAGAGTGGACCTTAAAGTAGGAGATGACACAGGAAATAATAAGAATAGACCCAGGAGCCAGGCGCGGTGGCTCAAGCCTGTAATCCCAGCACTTAGGGAGGCTGAGACAGGAGAATCGCGAGTTCAAAGCCAGCCTCAGCAATGGCGAGGCGCTAAGCAACTCAGTGAGACCCTGTCTCTACATAAAACACAAAATAGGGCTGGGGATGTGGCTCAGTGGTCGAGTGCCCCTGAGTTCAATCCCCAGTACC
>CM053402.1:56987177-57106292 GCA_028644305.1 Xerus rutilus
CGGGCGCGGTGGCTCAAGCCTGTAATCCCAGCACTTAGGGAGGCTGAGACAGGAGAATCGCGAGTTCAAAGCCAGCCTCAGCAATGGCGAGGTGCTAAGCAACTCAGTGAGACCCTGTCTCTACATAAAACACAAAATAGGGCTGGGGATATGGCTCAGTAGTTGAGTGCCCCTGAGTTCAATCCCCAGTACCAAAAAATAAATAAAAAATAAAAAAATAAATAAAGAATTGTGGGATATAGTTCAGTATCCCTAGGTTTGATTCCCAGAAACAAACCGACCAACCAATCAACAAAAACTTCTGTGAATTAAAGGATACAATCAACAGAGTAAAAAGGCAACCTATGGAATGGGAGAAAATCTTTGAAAATCATACATATAGTAAAAAGGTAAATATTCTGAATATACAAAAAAATCCTACAACTCAAAGACCAAAAAAACCCTACCCAACTAAAAAATAGGGGAAAGAACCTGGACATTTCTCCAAAAAAGATAACAAATAGGTCACAAATAATGAAAAGATATTTCAGCATCACTAAGCATTCAGGAAATGCAAATCAAAATGCAAATCATCTCATACTCATTAAGATGGCTACTATAAAAAAGCAGTAAGTGTTGGTGAAGATGTGGAGAAACTGGAATCCCTCTGCACTGTTGGCAGGAATGTAAAATAGGGCAGACACTATGGAAAACAGTCTTGTGGGGTCCTCAAAAAATTAAACATAAAATTACCACAAGAGGGCTGGGGTTGTGGCTCAGTGGTAAAGCACTTGCCTAGCATGTGTGAGGAACTGGGTTCGATCCTCAGCACCACATAAAAATAAGTAAACAAAATAAAGGCATTCTGTCCATCTACAACTAAAAAAAATTTAAAAAAAAAAAAAAAAATTACCACAAGATCCATTAGATCTTTTGAGTATATACACAAAAGAACTGAAAACACGGATATTTGTATATCCATGTTCATAGCAGTGTTATTCAAAATGGCCAAAATGTAGAAACCATCCAGCTGTCCATTCATAGATACATGGATTTTAAAAAACATAATCTATACATAAAATAGACTATTATTCAGCCTTAAAAAGGAATGAACTTGAGGCTGAGGCTGTAGCTCAGTGGTAGAGTGCTTGCCTAGTATGCGTGAGGCACTGGGTTCGATCCTCAGCACCACATATAAAGAATGAATAAAATAAAGATCCATCAACAACTAAAAAAATTAAAAAAAAAAAGGAATGAACTTCTAACACGTGCTAAAACATAGCTGAACTACTGGGCATGGTGGTGCATGCACCTGTAATCTCAGTGACTTGGGAGACTGAGGCAGGAGGATCACAAGATTGAGGCCAGCCTGGGCAACTGAGTGAAACCCTCAGCAACTTAGCCAATACCCCTGGGTTCCATTCTAGTATCAAACCAAACCAAACAAAACAGAAACCTTGAGGACATTATGTTGGGAGCTGAGTAGAATAAATTAGCCAACCACAAAAGGCCAAATACTCTATGCTTCCACTCCTGTGAGGTACCCAGAGTGGTCATATTCATAGAGACAGAAAACAGGTCTGTGGTTGTTAGGGGCTAAGGGAAGAGGGAAGTGGGGAGTTAGTGTTTAAGAGGGACAGTTTCAGTTTGGGAAATGAGAATGTTCTGGAAATGATGGTGGTGATGGCTACACAACAATGTCAACGTACTTACCACCACAGCACTGTATGCTTTAAAATGGTTAAAATATAAAGTTGTATGTTATGTATATTTTTCAATTTAAAAAAAAATCACCAAAAAAAGAAAGAATATACATAGGCTAACAGACTTTTGGGTTGGAGGGAACAGGGAAGTGGGAGTCAGAGAAAATTCAGGCCTGTTGCCTCATCTGACAGGAAACCTAAGACCCAGAGAAGAAATGGGAATCAACCTAAGAGCTCAGGATCAGAACCAGAATGAGGGTCATTCTCTGGCCCCTCTGGCTGTGAGCTCCATTAGGGCAGGAACTAGGTCTGATGTGCCTCCTCCTTCTGTGTCCCAGTGTCCAGCACTTGGTAACTGCACAATCTGCTGATGTCTGAGGAAGGACCATGTTAGCATTCCTTCCTCCAAGTCAGTGGTTTTCAGTCCTGCCTGCACAAGGAGACCCACCCTGGGAGTTTCTGGGGCACACATGACCCAGAGGTTTTGATTTAATTGGCATGGGAGTGAGTAGGCATCAATATTTTTAGAAAGCTTCCTGAGTGATTGTGACATGCTGCCAAGATTAAGGACCACTGTTTTACATCATGCCCTCCCTTGTGCACTCTCTAGCTGGGCAGTGAAAGACAGAGCCTTGGTAGTTTCCTCTGGGAGAGCACAGTCTCTGTCTGGTTCTCACTGGAGTATCTCATCATCCTGCCTACTCTGTATGTCATTGTACAGTAGGGTGATATTCATTTCCTCAATAGCTTGTTGGTACAGGTACAAGAACACCCAGAATGCCTCGGTTGTCCTGTTACAGCCCCACTTAGCTGGAATGTCTCACAATTGCCTGCCAATCTGCCTCCTCCATCACACTGACCCCTGATTCAGGGTCTTATCCATCTCCCTCTCCCCAGTTCCAAGGATGCCAAGTGCTACATTGTATACCATTGTCAAGCTCTAGTAAATGGTATTGGGACCATGTGACTTTACTGTGCCTTAAAGTTAGAGAAAGATCTGCCTTGGAGTAGTCTGCAGGCTAGTTAGATGCTACTCTGGGTGCCTTCCACTGATCCTGTTATCTTCCTTTTAAGGCGGGTGAGGGAGGATGGTGACAGTTGTTATAGAAAAGGACATCTTGGGGCTGGGATTATGGCGCAGTGGTAGCGTGCTCATCTAGCACGCGTGAGGCACTGGGTTCGATCCTCAGCACCACATAAAAATAAAATATTCTGTCCACTTATAACTAAAAAATAAATATTTAAAAGAAAAGAAAAGGACATCTTATAAGGCAGGGATGAGACCTTGATATTCATTCTCTTGTCTCTCCAGAGGAAGGGAAATATCAACAATTAACATTCACAAAGCATATTTGAAATCTGAAGCAAGAGGCAATACGGGATCTGTGCAGAATGTTGGGATTGATTTTTCTTTCCACCTGGTTTGTAGAGGCCAATCTGCCTCACTAGCAGATAATAATCCAGAAGGTTCATTTCACATCATTGAGCATACTACCCAATGAGCTCCCTCCCTACCCACTGAAACCTCTTTTCTTCTTTCTCCACACCTGGCATGGAACATCCCTGAGTATCATTTCCTTGTGCTGGCATCTCTGGGCTCCTACCCACAATCAAGTGTTAGGGAGATAGATAATTTGACTGTTTTATTCCCCATACTCACCAAAAGCATGCTGCTGAATGCAAAATGCTAAAACCACCCTCTTTTGCCTTCTGGTGCTGGCTGTTTCTGAAGTCACTATATTTAACATCAAAGTGTTAAAAAAGCACCAGCCAAGAAACCAAGCCCACTGGATCGGGAGGCTCCTCCCAGTAGGGCTGTCTCAGGAGGTGTGGGTGCACCGGCAGGAGCACTATCATGTTGTCAGGGTCAAGGCTTCAGGGCATCATGGCCTGGGTCCTACACCTTGCAGGAGGTGGCCTTTCCTGAATGAAGAAAATGTCATGGCAACAGTATCTAGATAATATGCTACCGTGGCACTGAAGGTTTAATGGAAGCTATATCCGATTACCCCAGCCCTGTCCAGCCCAGTCCTGCGTAGCTCCTGGCCATTAGCATATCACCAGAGAGCTCAGCACTTTGCAAGCAGGGTCACTAGTGTCTTAATCTTTATCCATCCCACAGAGCAGGCCAGTAGGAATGGCTTGCCCTATGCTCCCTGGAGTATTGTTTTTGCTGTTTTATTATGCTTTATTTTAGGATTTGACAACATACATGACAAAAGAAATGAGATTGAACTCTGCTTTCCTCTGGCCTGGGGACCAGACCAAGTGAGGGAGCCCACAATGAGTGGCCTCAGTTCCAGAGGCAATCAGATATAACTTTGTTCCTATTTGCTGGGAATTCTTTTATGAAGAGAAAAATAAGAATTGATTTGAGCTGCTGTCAGCCTTACTTCCCTCATCTGTCTCAGCAGAGCCAGATACCCACGGTTCTGTTTGTGTGGCATTTCCAGCAAAGTGAAAAGAAAGAATGTTCTTTTTGGGTTGGTTCCTTATAATCAAAATGAGTATATGTCTTTTAGCTTGAAAAACGCAGAATCCCAGTAATTGAATAGAACACGCTGACCCTGAGGATAAGTTATCATGCCTTTGAACCCCTTGCTGGTATTATTAGAGGAAGGGAGAGGGTGAATATAAGGTTAATGGATTCTGCTGCTAAACCGAACTTGGAAATGAGGTTTCATTGATTTAATATTTCCTCTATTAAGCCTCCCAAGACTGTGTCCCTTGTGGCCCTACGAAAGAGCAATCTCGGTATGTCACAGCCTGAGTTCTATGAAGGGGATGAGGACTAGCACTGGATGGTCCCCTGATGGGCTGGCCTCTCCCCTTGCAGGCTTGGAAGGGTCACAAGGGCATGCCTGCAGCAGAGCTTCAGGATGAGCTGCCTGCTTCAGGATGAGCTGCCTGCTGGGGAGGCTGCTGGGTTGATGGCCAAAGACACACCTCTATTGTGTGTGACCCCACTAGTGAGTCACTTCCTCTGGGAGGGGAACCAAGCTGGGGGGTGGGGCATACAGGACCGGTATTCAGAGACAGTGTGGGTGCAGCAGGAGGCTGGAGACATGGATCATTTCATGTGCAGGAACCCCCACAGCAAAGGGATTCATCTTGCTTCTGCCTGGGCTGGCAATAGTGTACTCTGCTATCCCAGGGGCTACATTGGGCCCACCCCTCCTCTCCCTCAACCTTCTGCCCTCAGCCTTTACTTCTTTAGCCCAAAATGACTGGTGCCTCACACTGTTCTTCCTGGGTGCCTACCACCATCCCTGCCCTTTCCAGAATTGCCACTCACCAGCCTAGTTGTCCTCCCCTGCATGAGTCTGATTTCCCAGAAAGGCCCAGACCTGCTGCTTCCTGGCCTTGTGAATTGAACTCTTACTTAAGATGAATGGGATGGGGCAGGGTGTCTCTGGAGCCCATCTGGCCCTTGCTGACACTGAAGTGCCATCTCAGCCTTTCCTCATCTTGTAAACAAGAATCAAAAACTGCCCTGTACCTGCCAAACTGGAGCCATCTGAGGACTTTGGCTAGGATTGCTCCCAATCTCAGAAGCCTCCACAGGCCCCTGCAAAGTCCAATGCCAGCATCACATTCATGAGGAGGTAGTCTCACCATTTGTGGGTGGGTTTGCTTTGTCAGGGTGGTCAGAACTGTCTATGGGTGCCGAGTGTGATGAGTAAGAAGAGTGAAAAAGATGGGGATGTATCCTTCTTGGTAGAAAAAATGAGTGATAATTAAAACAATGAGGCTTTTTTTTGCAGACTGAAGGCTGCTGCACACATGTTTTGAGCTATTGCTATATTCTTGGAGTGTGTTGTCACTGCCTATAAGTACAGCTTTTGTTTGGATGTGTGAGTTCTAGTGTGTTATGTAAAAAGCAAGTGTCACTTCTCCATAGCTTCATCCAGTAGAACAAGGACACTTCCAGCTTATATAGAGGTCATTTATTTTAGCATCTGAGTCTCAATGGAAGTGTGAGCTGTATTAAGCTTTTGTTAAAATAGTGGTGATGGGATTCCTCTCATGAATTGAGAGTTAGGATCAGGCAGTTTCAGAAATCATCAAAGATGACCAACCTCACATCTGAACTTAGGCTTTGCTAGAAGATAAGACGATATCATGCAAATGCCCAGGCTTTATAAAGAGAACTGAGATCAAATATTGGTACCACAATTCAATTATGTGATCCTGGCCTACCAGATATGAGATGGCATCTCACTGTGGTTTAGACTTGCATTTCCCTAATGATTAGTGATACTGAACATCTTTTCATATGTTTATGGACCATTCATATGTCTCCTTTGGAGAAATATCTATTAGAAGTCCTTTATCCATTCTTAATTTTATTTTCAGTTTTTCAGTTTGGATCCAGGGGTGCTCTACCACTAAGTTACATCCCCAGCCCTTTTTAAATTATATTTTGAGACAGGGTCTTTAAGTTGCCCAGGCTGGCCTTGAACTTGTGATTCTCCTGCCCCAGCCTCCTAAGAAGCTGGGATTATAGGCATGTCACCATGCCCCACTCTATTTTTTAACTGGGTGGTTTTTAGTTTGCTTGTTTTTGTCATTGAGTTGTAGTTTTTATGTATTCTAGATTCTGGATGTTAAAATGTTAATCCCTAGCTGGATGCGCTGGCGCACACCTGTAATCCCAGCACTTTGGGAGGCTGAGACAGGAAAATCACCAGTTCAAAGCCAGCCTCAGCAACGGCGAGGTGCTAAGCAACTCAGTGAGACCCTGTCTCTACATAAAACACAAAATAGGGCTGGGGATGTGGCTCAGTGGTCGAGTACCCCTGAGTTCAATCCCTGGTACCAAAAAAAAAAAAAAAGATGTTAATCCTTTATTAGATATATGCTTTGCAAATATTTTCTCCCATTCTGTTGGTTATGTTTCTTGATAATGCCTTTTTTTTTTTTTTGGTACCAGTGATTGAACCCAGGGGCCCTTAACCACTAAGCCACACCTCCTTTTTTGTATTTTATTTAAAGACAGGGTCTCAGTGAGTTGCTTAGAACCTCCCTAAAATGCTGAAGCTGTCTTTGAACTCATGATCCTCCTACCTCAGCCTCCCAAGCCACTAGGATTACAGGCATGCACCACTGTACACCTGGCTTGATAGTCTTTGATGCACAAAAATTTTTAATTCTGATTGTCCTACTTGTCTATTTTTCATATATACAAAACAAACAACACATGTGTTCACGTGCACGCACACATACACACATATATTCTTTTGAGATGGGGTCTTGCCCAAGCCTGGCCCTATACTCCTGGGTTCAAGTAACCCTCCTGCCTCAGCTTCCCAAGTAGCTGGGACTACAGGCACATGCTCCCATGTACATGTCACCATGTACAGCTTCTTTCAGCAATATTTTGTGGCTTTTAGTGCATAAACTTTTGCCATGTTGGTTAATTTTTAGGTATTTTATTCTTTTTGGTGCTATTGTAAATGGAATTGTTTTCTTTTTGCATTGTTCAGAGCAATACAAGTGATCTTTGAATGTTGATTTTGTAGCCTGCAACTTTGCTAAATTTATTTATTAGCTCTAACAGGATTTTTTTTTTTTTGTATGTGGTATCTTTAGGGCTTTCTATATATAAAGTCATGTCATCTGTGAACAGAGATAATTTTACTTCTCCCTTGCCCATTCTGATGCCTTTCTTTCTTTTTATTCCCTAATTGCTCTGGCCAGAATTTTCATTACTTTGTGAACAGAAGTGGTAAAAGCAGGCATCCTCGGGCCTACATAATCTAATCACATACCACCAGAGCGAACAAAGCTGAAGAGACAATCCATTTGAGTCTTCATTCCACAGCAAAGGAGGATAAAAGCAGGAACCACAAGAGGATCTAGAGAATACTGAAAGCCTGAGGAAGTCACCTCAGATTTCTTTGACCTGAGGACGTTTACTTCAGCCTGTCCATCCAATGGCCTCTCTGGAGTGTCCTGATCTATGCATTCTGAGATGCCCCTCTTACTGTACTCAGCTGTGAGTACATTCTCAGTCCTCTACCTAAATTTAAAGCTGCTTGGAGGTAGGACATTTTCATGCCCTCAATAGGTCTAATCTTACACTGTCAGGGCCCTCAGGAAGTAAAATGATAACTGTGAGCCCTTCAGAGGTCCCTGGCTGATAGGTCTCAGGCAGTTTGGTGCAGGCGAAATGTGCGTCATTTGTGCATCCATAGTGGAGGCTATGGGCAGGGGCTGTGAACTCAGACTTCAGTGAGTCCTAGTTCTGCCAGTTACCGTGTGACCTCAGGGCAGTCACCCCACCTCTCCTGGCATTTCCCACATCTGTAATATGCAGTAATAACAGACTTCTCTTCCCTGGTTACAGGAGAGTAAACAAATACAACAAAGCCCCTAGCCCAGCGTTCCCTCTCTACACACCCGTCAGCATGGCTGTTATTTCTGTTATTATTGCCGTTCTTCTGAAAGGGGCTCTTTGCCAGCACCCTGCCCTGTGTACCCTGCCTTGAACATTCCTGTGTCACCACTGCCACCTACAGGTAAGCAGCCGTGCACAGCTAAGCCCACCAGCTTCAATGCCCTTGGAACTCTCTAATGTCTCCAGCCTTTCAGATTTCTGGGTTTCTGAGCCAGGAGAGCTCCAGGCACAGAAGCCACGAGGGACTCCCCTTCTGGAAGGAAGCCCTCAAATTTCACTTGGCTCTCCTGTAGGATGAAGAAGCAGCCATAGCACAATTTCAAGAATCTAAATGTTAAAACTCCTAGAGCACTTAGAAGTAGCTACTAGGAGTCACATTTCCTGGCCCCTGGGAAGTATCATGTGGGGGAGAAGGGGGTACAGCGTGGTTGCTAGGCCCCATGGCAGCCTCTTGGTCTCAAAGCCAATGCTGAATGGTTGATCTCAAGTCTTAAAGGAATGAGTATTCCTTTCACCAAAAACCAGAGAAAAAGAAGGAAGAATGAAAACTGCTGCTTATCAAACACACAACCTTTGGTCTGGGCCAGATTTTGTGTGTGTGTGCGTGTGTGCTTGCTAAGAATTAAATCCAAGGCCTGGCAAGTGCTAGGCAAGTGCTCTACCACTGAGTTATACTCACAGCCCTCTTGGCCAGTTCTGTACATGCATGAGCTCGGTTGACTCTCCTTTCCCCCTCCAGGCAGGTTCTCTCTGATAGGTAAAGAAAATGAGGCCTAGCAGTGACCAGTTTCACAGTGCACAGCCAGGAGTAGGAATACTGCCAACCACAGAACTAGGTCTTCCTGGTAGACCAGGTCTTGGATCCCAACCATTTCCAAATAGAGGACAGTCAGGGGGCAAAGAAGATACTAATCCCTACAGCAGACTGATCCAGAGGTCCTGTAAGCAGCTGTCCCTCTGATTTTGCAGGTGAAAGCTCAAGACCAAGAGCTAAGAAGTATAAAAGAATATGCTGATGAAAGATCAAGTTAAATTACATGCTGGATTAACTTTGTTTTGTCTTCCCCTACACCACCACCACTAGGGATTAAACCTAGGGTGCTCAACCACCGAGCTATGCCCCCAGTCCTTTGAGACAAGATCTTGCTAAATTGGACAAGCTGGCCTTGAACTTGTGATTTTCCTGCCTTAGTCTCCTGAGTTACTGGGACTACAGGAATGTGCTACCATGCCTGACATTCCCTTGGTTTTTGTAATTAATAAACTTTTTTTAAAACAATTTGAGATTTACTGAAAAGTTGCAAATAGTACAGAGAGAGTACCCATACCCCATCTCCGAGTTTTCTTTCATGTCAGCATCTTACATAATCACTGTACATCTGTCAAAACTAAAAAATGAACACTGATATAGTATTATTAGCTAAACTCCTGATGTTGCTCAGATTTCTCCAGTTTTCCCCTAATGTCCTTTTTGTGTCAAGGATCTGATCTGAATGCCACAGTGCAGTTAGTCTCTCCCTCTTTTTAATGTCCTGTTTTCCTTAAAGGCTGACAAACCCACAAACTCACTAACTTACTCTCCTGCCTGGAGATCTCGGTTCTGAAGGCAGCTCTGTATAAGCCCAGACTCCACACCCAGCCTCATTAGGGCACTGTATCCTCCCCCTCCCCAAACAAAGGAGCCCTTCAGGCCAGCTGAACAACAGAGAAAACAGCAGCTTGTTAGCCATACAGGCCTGAGGCTGCTGACCCAAGTTCTGTTTTAACTGGAATTCCCTTAAGGGGAATCCACAGATTTAAAATGCATCTGGGGTGTGTTCTCTAGAAGCAGAGGCACTGGTTTGATGTATTTCCTTCTTTGTACTTAATGGAATATCTTATGTGTGGAGTAAATGAGAGAAGAGTAGGGGAGGAGGCTGGTGAGGGCTGGGCTGGAGATGTGCCACCTCAGAGGAGGGGCCGCTGCAGGAGCCAGTCAGGCCAGAAGGAAGGTTGCCTGTGGTTGTCCCAGCCTAGCAGGCTGCTCTCTCATGTCAGGCAGGTGGGCCAGTTGACTGGGAAGATAAAAGGTCCCCTGGGACTTGGTGTTCAGGTTGGAGCTCCCGCTCAAGCAGATCGGATAAGCTCAGGGCCGTGGCCACATCTTCCCAGGAACTTCTCTTCTCTCTGCACACTGCTTTGCTGCCAATTTCTTCTTCCCCAGAGTACTCCTCAGGGGCTGTGGACCTCAGCCACTTGTTCCCCAGTGGTCCTCACCTCTCTGGGAGAAGAGACAAGATGTGCCTGAGCATTTCATTGTTCCTGATTACAGAGATGCCCTTCAGGGACATCTCTGGGAATGCCATTCCTTGGGGAGGGATAATATGCAAAGCCATCCAAAGATCAAGTCAAAAACTTATAGGAATGAGATGTATGTAGCTCAGTTGCAGAGCACTTGCCTAACATGCCCAAGGTCCTGGGTTCCGTCCCCAGCACCACAAAACAGACAAACAAAAACCTTGAACTAAGAGGGCTCTCCCTGCCCAGCACTGTGCTAGGCCAGGATGGAAACAAACAAGACAGAGCTGCTGTCCACAAGAAGCTCAGCTGGCCAGGAGATCTAGGACACAATGTGACCAGGGCTAGCATAGGGGTGTGCACAAAAAAAAAGACTGGTAGATCAACAGATAAGGAATCATTAACAGGTACTAAAGAAGGAAGAAGAAAGGCCTGTGAAAACAAAGGCAAGGGAGAGCAGGAATTTGGAGGAAAGGAGCCTGCAGGCGCAGGGCAGTGGTGAAGGTGAATGGTGAGAGGTCAGAGGCCAGCTCTAGAGAGTCCTTTCATTTTCTGTGTAGAATCTGGGGCTTTTCAACAAGAGTGTTTGTGACAGATCACTCTGGGAACAGCGTGGGGGCTGTACTGGTGCGCTGAGGCTGCAGGCAGGAAGCAGGGGGCAGGTCATCATAACAGTTCAGTGAAGAAAGGAGACAGGACAGCATGTTGGTCAAGGGCATAGCTTTGAATCTAATGGACTAGGGGGCAGTCCTGGCTCTCTATGACCCAAGGCACATTTCTTACACTCTCAACTTCAGTGTAGTCATCTCTCTTTAAGGCAGGCAAAACAGTCACACCTCCTCACAAGGTGAAGTCAGATTAAATGAGTTAGTGATGTAAAACACAAAAGAGGAAATCTGGAACATAGTAGGGGTGCACAAAATATGAGCCACAGTTCTTTTTTAAAATTTATTTTGGTGGTGCTGGGGACTGAACACAGGGCCTCACACATACTAAGCAAGTACTTTACCACTGAGCTACACACCTAGCCCCAAATACTCCATCACATGGATATATAACCACTTTTTGATTATTACAAATAATGTTGTTATGAACACTCATGAAAAAATTTTTTGTTTTGTAGTGCCAGGGGTGGGATCCAGCACCTTCTGCATGCTACATAGCACTCCACCGCCGAGCTATACCTCCAGTCCCTATCAACCAACAATTCTTAACATGTAGTTTGTGGACTGGACCTTGGGAAAGACGAGATTCAGGTACAGAAGTCAAAAGGGGAAGGTGACCATCTCCAGGGCTCTTACAGCAGCCTCCAGGTCCCGACCTGGAGTGAGGAGGTCACCCTAACTCACTACTGGGCTGGGAACAGAGAGGACCTTGGCTGACTCTGTTAGCTAAGGACCAGCTAGCCTATGAGGCCAGTCAGGGACTGCAGGCATCACCATGAGCAAAACTGAAAAGGAAGGTCTCCTTTCTGCCTCAAAGAGCTATTACAAAATTCCAAGCCAGGAGAAAGACTTCCAAAAGTTCCCCAGGGCTCATACCTGCTGTGCTCATTAGAGCCAGAGTGCTTTGACTAACTCCTGCAAAGAGCTGCTCTTCAGAACTGGGTACAGAGAAACACTCTCCTTGCCACCATCACAGCATTTGCAGTATTCAAAGACATCTGTGGGCAGCAGTCAAAAGCAACCCATCCGAGTAAGACTCAAATATTAGCTCAAATGGTTTTCATCCAGAGGCCTAGTCTTTGGAGGAACAGCAGCCAATAATCAAAAACACCCATGTCAAAATGATGAAATTAAACTTTTACACTTAAATTAACATGCATCTTGAAAAGAATAGTACCCACTGCTGGGAAGGTGAAACCAGAACATAACATTTTTGAAGACAGCACACATTTAAGAACTCTCTGGAAAAACAATTTGGGCAAAAGACATCAAGGGACATGCCATAAAAGGTTCTTTTTCTCTTTTGCTTTTTCCTTTTTTCCTCTCCTCGCCTCTCCCTTTCCTCCCTCCCAACTTCTCTCTCTCCCTTCCTTCTTTCCTTTCTTTCTTTCTTTTTGAGATAAGGTCTTGCTGTGTTGCCCAGGTTGGCCTCAAACTCCTGGGCTCAAGACATTCATCCACTTTGGCCTCTAGGGTAGCTGGGACTACAAGTATGTGCCACAACATATGGCTATTTTTAACTGATATATACGAATTGTACATATATGGAGCCATAAAAGGGTCTCATCCTTTGACCTAATAATCTCTTTAGGATTCTTAGTGGAAAAAATATATTAAAGAAAAAAAGCCACATACAACTTTGCAATCCCACTCCTACATATACATTCAAGAAAAATGAAAACATATGTCCACACAAAAACTTACTCACAAATGTTCACAAGAGCCTTAGTCATAATAGCCCAAAAGTATAAACCCAAATTTCCATCACCTGATGAATGAATAAACAAAATGTAGTCTATCCATACAACAGGATATTATTCAGTAGTTAAAAAAACAGAATTCGGACACATGTTGTAACATGGCTGAACTTTGAGGCCATTACACTCAGAACCAGTTGCAAAAGGACAAATACTGTGTGATTTTACTTATAAGAGGAGTCTCAAGAAGTCAAATTCATAGAGACAAAAAGTAAAGTGGTGGTGGCTAGGGACCAGGGGAGAAAAAAAATAGAGTTATTGGTTTGGGAAGATGAAAGAATTCTGGGAGATGGATGGTGGTGATGGCTACATAAGAATGTATTCACAGAATAGTCACTTAAAAATGGCTAAAATGGACAAGTACAGTGGTGCATTGTCTGTAATCTCAGTAATTTGGGAGGCCAAGGCAGGAAGATCCCAAGTTCAAGGCTAGTCTGGGCAACTTAGCAAGACTCTGTCTCAAAAAAAGAAATTAAAAAGGATTAGGAGGGGCTGAGGCTATAGCTCGGTGGTAGAGCGCTTGCCTAGCATGCGTGAGGCACTGGGTTCGATCCTCAGCACCACATATAAATAATAAATGAATAAAATAAAGATCTATCAACAACTAAAAAAAATATTTAAAAAGAAAGGATTAGGAATGTAGCTCAATGGTAAAGCACCCCTAGGCTCAATCCCCTGCAACAACCCCCCCCACATACACAAAAAAAGAGTTAAAATGTTAATTTTTAAAAATTTTTTTTAGTTGTTGATGGACCTTTGTTTTATTCATTTATTTGTATGCAGTGCTGAGAATCAAACCCAGTGCCTCACAAATGCGAGGCAAGCGCTGTACCACTGAGCCACAACCCAGCCCCAAAATGTTAATTTTTTTCAGTATCAGGGATTGAACCCAGGACCCTGCATATGCTAGGCAAGTGCTTACCACTGAGCTACACCCCAGTCCTTTTTATTTTTTGAGACCAGGTCTTGCTAAATTGCACAGTCTGGCCTCAAACAATCTTCTTGCCTCATCCTCTTGAGTCACTGGGATTACAGGTGTGTGCCACCACACCAGCTTAAAATTAATGGTAAATTTTATGTTTTATATATATCTTACTACTATTTTTGTTACTGTTGTAGATAGAATACTTTTATTTATCCATCTATCTATCTATTTATTTATTTTTATATAGTGCTGCTGAGGATTGAACCCAGAGCTTCACATGTGCTATGCAAGTGCTCTGCCACTGAGCTACAGCCCCAGCACCCTCTTACTACTATTTTTAAAATGGAAAAAAGACCACATATTGTATGATGACATTTATATGAAATATCCAGGCAGATCTACAGAAACAGAAAGTAGATTAGTGATTGCCTAGGGTTGGGAGTGTTGAGAGAAATGCAGAGTGATTGCCAGCGGGTATGGAGTATTGAAAATGTTTTAATTGATTGTGGTAATGGTTGCACAGTCTGTGAATATACTAAAAACCACTGAATTGTACATTTTAAATGGGTAAACTGCATGGTAGGTGAATTATATCTCAATATAAAGCTGTTGAAAAAGGGAAAAAAGCTGCCATGAACACATTTAATGTAGTAGTATTCAAATTCTTAAAACTTCTCAAATATGAAATAGAAAAATGATAGTTAAGTAAATTATGGTACATTGACTCAAGTGAATATAATAGAACCATAATGGTAATATTAATGAAGACCAGAAAAAAATTCTGTAATGATGTAAAGAAAGTAAGATGCAAAATTATTGGGGATGCATTATAGAACAATGCCTAGAAGAGAAATGTGAAAAAGTAAAAATAATCAATGTGTTAAAGTATTTAGCTTAGAGACAAATCTTTTTGTTTTTGTTGTTATAAAAAGAAGGAAAATGGATGTTATACTACAGAAAACTAAGAAATGAAATGGCAAACTCATAACCAAAATGGAAAACTAGTAATTTAATTCTTCCACCAAAAATACCAAGGCAAAGGCACAGACTGACCTAAACATAAGTAAACCTTTTAATTGAATACACTGGCTATCTTCTCTAAGGATAAAAGCCCTCCAGGCCCAGTATCTCTCAAAAAGCATTCCATCCTGACCAGGCCTCCCTGTTAACTCTCCCTTGTCCCAGAGAGTACCTGGCTCGTGGAGGAAGCCAGCACTGAGGGAAACGCACACATAATATACACATGTGATTTACATTCCAAAGCCAAATACAAAAGGGCTCTGAATCATCTGGGAAATTGCTCCTATCCATCAGCATTGAAAAATCAGGAATATCAACACTGAGAACAAAGAGGGGTGATTATATTTATTTATTTATTTTTTTTTTTTTTTTATTTATTTTTTTTTAAATATTTTTTCCAAACCTTTATTTTATTTATTTATGTATTTTGTATGTGGTGTTGAGGATCGAACCCAGTGCCTCATGCGTTCAAGGCAGGCGCTCTACCACTGAGCCACACCCCCAGCACCTGGGGTGATTATATTTAAAAGTAACTGTATTTTACATAAGGGATGCAACATGAGCATGTACGATACTTATAGCTAATAGACTTATCACACATAGGTTGTGTAACTTATTAATGACAATGTGACTTTAAACAGTAGTTCTAACTGGGTCACCTTGAATAATACAAAACAAAGCTTGCCAAGGGAAACATGCAAATAAGATGATCAAAATCCAGCAGGGAATAGGCATTTTCCTAGCTTTTTGGAAAAAGAAACATAATATCTACCTAGCTTCTTCAGCGCTGAAGAAAAAACAAAAACAAAAAACCAGCACTGTACTGCCTTCTTCAATAGGGCGGAGACCAAAGGGCTGGGCTTGACACTGTTTTCCTGCCCAGAGCGTTCAGTGGAGTTGGTATGTGGATAAAGTGGCCGGGCCAGGTTTACCATGTAATAGGCAGACTGTACCTGGAGCAGCATCTCTCTCTCCCCCAATACCCTCCACCAGTCTCTGAGGCCAGGACCTGCAGGCCCTTCTTAATAAAGAATATCCCACTTAAAGGTGGTGGAATATGATGGTCATCATAGCCCTAACTTTATGTATGTATGTTGCATGTATGTTGTGATTCTATATCACTTACAACCAGAGAAATGAAATGTTATCCTCTATCTGTGTATAATGAATCAAATTGCACTCTGTTATCATGTAAGCCTAAATAGAACAAATAAATAAATTAAAAACAAAAAAAGAATATCCACTTCGGCATGATTTGTCAAATGAAACCTTCCCTAGACAGCATGCTGGAGAAAACAAACATTTGGCCTTCCGACAGGGTCCACAGAAAACAATGGGCAATATTCTACTTTTAGGTGAGTGACTAGACATTTTACAATATTAAAAATTATGGTGGGCTGAGAATGTAGCTCAGTGGCAGAGCACTTGCCTAGCATGTGTGATACCTTGTGTTCCATCCCTAGACTTGGGGAAAAAAATGCCAAAAATTAATGATGGTTGAAGCCTGATGATAAGTACATAAGGGCTCATTATAACAGTCTTTTTCCTTTTGTATATGTTAGGAAATTTCCATAATAAAAAGAAAAAAAAATCAGCAGGAAAAGGCATAAAACCATTCATAACTTTGATCCAGCCATAGATCCCTAAGGAAATAAGTAAGGGGAAGAGGTAGAGCAGACTGCAAAGACGCATAATTAAGAAAAACTTTGCTGTTCCCAACAAATGAGAGGATGGTTAAGCAACAAGAACACATTAATAAGGAAAAAATGCTACGTGGCTTTTAAAAATGATAAATACGTCAGCCTAGTCGCTAAGTGGAAATCGGCAGAGGAATGCTAAGTGGAAAACAGGCAGTGTAAAATATTATGTGCATACTAATCACCACAAGGTAAAAATGCGTGCTCACGAAATGGAAAGGGTCAAAAGAGAACAGAGAACTGCGTCCTCCCTTTTAACACTCAGCCCAGTGGCCTCCTCCCAGGGAGGGCCCTGAACCGCCCCGCGTGCTCACGCACACGCCAGCTGAATTAATTGCGCTCTTCTGGGATCCCACAGCCTCGGTTTTGCTCACTCTCTCTATTGCTTGTGTAATGGCTCCTCATGGACCTGCCATCCCTGATAGACGGTGAATTCTACTGGCACACAGTAGGTATTCAACAGAATAGGACATAAATAGCTGCTGTGTCTCAGGGTTTTATTTTGTTTTTCCTTTGGAGCTATTCCCGCCCTGGGTAACCATTCAGGAAAGGCATTCCTCAGTGATTATCAGAGAACAATGCTTCCATTTCTGATTCACAAAGTGCTGCTGCTACTGTGGGCTTCTGAAGCCAGCAAGGCAAAACAAAATCCAGCAGACTTCCTGTCCAAATCCTAGGGGGACTGCAGAGAAAAATCTCATTTTGTTTTGCAAGCTTGTAACAAGACATTGCTGTGGCTCCTATGGAGTCTCAGGATACTCCCCAAGTACAGTTGGGAGATGGCTGCCCTTTCCTCCACCACTTGAATGGGCCTGCTACACAGCTGGGGAATGGGAAGGGAAGACTACTGGGGACGGGTAGCCACTGGCAGCTGTAGGCTTTGAGGGCAAGAACTGCCCATCCAGTCTTGAGACTGCGCTTGAGTTTAAAGGTTCTGCAGGGGACTGGGGTTGTGGCTCAGTGGTAGAGTGCTTGCCTAGCACATGTGAGGCACGGGGTTCGAACCTCAGCACTACATAAAAATAAATAAATAAAATGAAAGTATTGTGTCCATCTATAACTAAAAAAAAAAAAAAAGGTTCTGCAGGGCTATAGCACAGCAAGTGCCATGGTCCTCCAGTGCTATGTCCCCTGGTTCTTTTGTGTTTTTTTTTGATCCTGGGGATTCTACCTAGGGCGCTCTACCACTAAGTTACATCCCCTGTCCACTTTCTTTTTTTGTTTTGATACAGGGTCTCACTGAGTTGCTGAGGCTGGCCTTCTTGTGATCTTCCTGCCTCAGCCTCCCTAGTAGCTGGGATTACATGCGTGCACCACTGTGCCAGACTGTCCACTGGTTCTTAAGTACCCCCTCTGCCTGTTCCTCATCCCTTCTGTTTAGAGCTGCTTTGAGCAACAGGCTTGGGGGAGGGCATGAACATTCCAGAATGTCAGGAAGAAATCCATAGATAGTCATTTTTCAGAGGAGTAGTTCTTAACTCTTCTTGGATAAGATATCAAAGGAAGCTTTTGAGAAAGTGCATATACATATGAAATTCTGCACACAGTCCCAACAGGTTCTGCCCCAACTGTTGGTCCTAGTCAGATTCTTCTCCTAGTCTCGGAGCTTTAGCTGTGACTGTTAATATAAACACAAGAGTTAACTCAAGGGCTGGGGCTACAGCTCAGTGGTAGAGCGCTTGCTTAACGTGCGTGAGGCACTGGGTTCAATCCTCAGCACCACATATAAATAATAAATGAATAAAATAAAGATCCATCAACAACTAAAAAAATTAAAAAAAAAAAAAAAGAGTTAACTCAAGCCAGATGTATGGCTATAAGCCCAGTGACTTGGGAGGCTGAGGCAGGAGGACTGCAAGTTCAAGGTCAACCTCCACAACTTAGGAAGACTGTCTCAAGATAATAAAAAAGCCTGAGGATATAGCTCAGGGATGGAGCAGCTGCCTAGTATAGCAAGGTCCTGGATTTAATCCTCTGAACTGCTGAAACAGCACTGAACAGCATGGATTTTTACAACAGCAAGGCAGCTGTACCAAGTGAGGTACCTGTGGTGTTCCAGGGCAGCTCTTTAGATAGGGCTCTGCTCTGTGACCAGCAGATACAGCTGCACGGAGCCCAGGCCTGGGCACACAGGAGAGCAGGAACACCCTAGATCCCACCCTCCACTCACATCTTCAGAAACAACCTGGCCACACCTGAGGTTCTCAAGGCTGTTGACCATGAGATGGCCTCTTTCTATTAGCTGGGATGCTGACACTCTACTCATCATGTAGGTCCTTTTGCTGAGGGTTTCCTTGAATGCTCCAGAAAGTACGGTATGGAGAACTGCCAGCATACAAACCAAAGCCAAAAACTTGGTCTAGGCGGTCCTAGGGAAACATCAAATCAGAGACTCTTGTAAAAGCGGTAGAAAGGGAGGTCCCAGGCATGTGTGGGACATGACTTCAAACTTGGCAGGGCAAGGAGAATCACAGAGAGCCCTGTTGGCCCCACAGAGACACACCCAGCAGACACTCCAAAGCTCTGGAGATTCCCAGATCTGACTAACTCCATCCTTTATCAAAGAGATAAAACACCTTTCTCAGTAGCCTCTTGCTCATATATATAACATGGAAATGTTCTGAAGCAAGCTGTGATCAAGTCATTGCCCTATTCCTGCCCTTTACTGCCTCTCCCTATGATGGCACAAGAAGGGTATATCCTGTTTCCAAAAAGAATTTAAGGTTTTTTTTGGTACCGGGGAATTGAACTCAGGGGCACTCAACCACTGAGCCATATCCTCAGCCCTATTTTGTATTTTATTTAGAGACAGGATCTCACTGAGTTGCTTAGCACCTCGCCGTTGCTGAGGCTGGCTTTGAACTCAGGATTCTCCTGTCTCAGCCTCCCAAAGTGCTGGGATTACAAGCGTGCGCCACCACACCCGGCTAAGGTCGTTTTTAATAATGATAATTTAGCCTCAAGGCAAGTAAAAGACTTTAAGTCACATGTAATAAAAGAAGAAATTTTTTACGAAAAATCAGAGAGAGAAGACAGTTATTGCAACTAGAGACTAAATTATGCCTGAGCTTCCTGGTAGCCTATGCAAAAGGGGAAAGAAATGAGTTCTACAGCCATTACTTTTTTGTTTAAGGCAAAATAAAAAGCACTCCATTAGGACACAGGAAATTGTTTTCCCTAATAATGAAATTTCTTATATTAAGGAATAATGAATAAACAGCATAATATATAATGCCTTTAACCACAGTTCCCCACAGATACAAAACGTTCTTCCTATAACTTGGCCTGGTAATCATTGCTCTTTACAATCTGTCCCTGTTACCTTTGTAGCCTTATTTTCTACTTCTCAACCTACCCCATCCCCACAAACCAAGCTTCTTATTCCAAGAACAAACCCCAACCTTCCTCTTACTTTTTACTCACCCTATCTTTTTGGGGGGGCGGTGGTTATTAGAGATTTAATCCTGGGGCACTCTACCACTGAGCTACATCTCTAGCCCTTTCTAAATTTTATTTTGAGACAAGGTCTTGTTAAGTTACTGAGACTGGCCTTGAAATTGCAATCCTCCTGCCTCAGCCTCCTGAGTCACTGAGATTACAGGTGTGCACCCCTATGCCTGGTAGCCTACCCTCTTTAAATCCTGCCTCTTCTACAGAGACTTCCTCAATTCTCCAGTGGGCTGATATGTATGAGCAACCTTGCACAGAGGACAGAATCTTTCAGGAGAAAAAAGAAAAAACAAAAACTATCCAAGCACTCCTCATGCAGACCTGAGCTCAAATGTGATTCTATTGTGTGACCCTGAGCAAGTAACTAAACCTCTCTAAGCCTCAGTTGCCACAGCTATAGAATAGGAACAATAATATCTACACCTTGCAAAGCTTTTATAAGAACTAAATAAATTAAATAATTTATCTGTGTCTGGGGGTATAGCTCAAGTACAAGGCCCTGGGTTTGTACATCATCACTATCCCCAGCACAGTGATGATGATGATGATGATGATGATGATGATGATGATGATGCTAATTATTATTATTATTATAACTATTATTATTATTATAAAGACTTTGCACAGGGCCTGCCACATGGGAGCCTAAGGAGTGATGACAGCTACCACTGAAGGGGCTTGGGTATGTATCTTCTCTCCTCTACCATAGAAGGACCCCCTTGAAAGGTAATGTACTGAAGAAACTTCCAGAAGCCCTTACATGTAAGAGGACTTCAGTCACAGAGCTTTAGAGTTGTCTGAAAGCACATCTGGAATTACATCACAGATCCTAGTATGTGGCAGATTCTTCCCAGATCCAGGTCCGAGATGCAAGTTCCTAATTCGCAGGCCACACACTATGCATATAAATGCTTCCAGACCCTCAAGGATCTCAAGTACACTGACCTCCTGTTTCAGACAATAAAAGTTCTTCTTCCTCGTCAGAAAATCATTCTTATCATACAGGTCTCCAACTACCTATGCAAATCACATTATTACAACCTGAGATGGCCACCTTACCCAAAGATCCCATTCAGGAGGCGCTGGTGTGTATTTAATTGTTATGAATGTATACTGCTGACCAAGGCCTTGATGAACTACAGATAAAACCCATCAGCCCTCGATGGCCAATTTGGTATAACATGAATACTTGGAGTTCTAATACCTCACAGGAGACTACTCTAGTACTTACCAGCTATACATCTTCTACACTCATAAAACAACCATAATTACCTTTCATGGGTGAGATATTCTAGTAATTCTTAAGTGAATCAACCCTAGAAAAATCTTTGAAAAAAGCTAACTTCAAATAATTTTTGTTTCAAAAGTAGAACATGAGACCAAGAACTTATGAGTCTGCTTTTTAACACACATGCCAGAAAATGCATCGCAGCAATGGAGTCCCTAGACAGCAGTGTCAAACTACCCGATAAACAGTGCCTCTTCTACTGGGAAAGTTCCCTTTAGAAGCAGTGTGGCTACAGCATGGGAGAACACAGGCCTCCTTGGGCATGCGGCAGGGAGTATACTTCAGGGCCAGACAGATTCAGAAGCAACTCTCACTTTAAAATATTGGGATAGTGGACTGAGGATGTAGCTCTGTGGTAGAGCACAAGCCTAACACGCATCAAGGCCCTAGGTTCCATCCTCAGCACCAGAGGCGGGAAAAATGGTAGCGGGGAGGTAAATTGCTTTATGTCTTTGGGCCTCAATATTCTCATCTATAAAATGGGGAACACATTATTAATGAATATGGAAATGATTTCTCCATTTTATTGTGCATCACAATCATCTGGAGAGTTTGTTAAAATACAGATAAATGCATCCCATCCCCAAAGATTCTGTTTTAGTGCATCTGATGTGGGGCCTAGAAATCTGTGGGGATTTAAATTATTTTTCATTTTTAATTACACAATATGTAAATACATTTCTCCCTTGTAAAATATTAAAACATTACCTTATCAGTTATGATTGCATTCAGCTGCAAGCAATTAAAAAACTAACAGTTGCTTAAACAGATGGGGGGTTATTTTTCTCATGGAACAAGAAGTCTAGAAGCAGGCAGCACTGAGCTAGAGCAGCCACTCGAGGATTACATGAAGAACCCAGGATCCTTTTGTTTTCTGAGCCTGCCATCACTGGCCTGCAGCTGCTCTCCCCTTAGCTGCAAGGTGGCCTCTGCTCTACCTGGCAGAGTCTGTAAAATAAGCAGCATGAATGTGCAAGCCACTTGGCTATTTATGAAAGGTGTTCTCTGTAGGAGTTTCTGCCTCCAGCTCATAGGCCAGAACAACGTCATACAGCCTCAGTTGCAAGGGAAACTACATAAGAGAATTTTTTTTTTTTAAGCTGGCACACAGCCACTCCAAACAAAATCAAGATTCCATCAGTAAAGAGATAATGAGGAACAGCACTGGATACCTGTTGAGCAGCACCACTGAGGTTAGAGATAACTCCTCCATCAATCCTGGCCACATGGGCATTTTTAATAAGCTCCCCAGTAGATTCTGATGCCTCCCTCCCAAAGCATCATGCTGAGGACTACTGCCACACTTATGCAGAGGTTTAGATCTCACTTTAAAATGTTCATCCTGGGGGAGATATACTAGGTGCCTGATGAATATTTACTCTCATCTTCTATCCTTCCCCCACAAATCACCTAGAAAACCTAATTTTGTTTATTACAACCACGTCTCAAGTTTGGCCCCAAATAGTTTTGCTCAGCAGACAACACTAAGGTGTGGAAAATTATTCAATTGTTTTAGAAATTAAACCCATCTTTCAAAGGATGATGATCTGCTACCCCCGAGAATATTTAAAGAATGTGACTTGGAGCCGGGCGCGGTGGCGCAAGCCTGTAATCCAGTACTTAGGGAGGCTGAGACAGGAGAATCGCGAGTTCAAAGCCAGCCTCAGCAATGGCGAGGCGCTAAGCAACTCAGTGAGACCCTGTCTCTACATAAAACACAAAATAGGGCTGGGGATGTGGCTCAGTGGTTGAGTGCCCCTGAGTTCAATCCCCAGTACCAAAAAAAAAAAAAAAAAAAAAAAAAGAATGTGACTTGGGTCCAAAACATGGCTGAAGCATGAGGCCACGACGGAGATGACAGTATCATCCCACAAGGTGACTCACTGCCTGAAAAGGCTTACTTTTACTCCTTGGACACATCCACCTATTGTGTTAGGGGGAAAAAATCTGAGATTAGGCAAGTGTGCATCACATGAAATGAGAACAAAAATCAAGACACAAAATAGTGATTTGATTTTTTTTAACATTTTTTGTTTAGTTGTAGATGGACACAATACCTTTATTTTATTTATTTTTATGTGGTGCTGAGGATCGAACCCAGTGTCACACTTGCTAGGCAAGCACTCTACCACTGAGCCACAACCCCAGCCCCAAGTAGTTTGGTTTTATATTCAAAGTGTATACTATATCTACAAAACTAACCCCCAATATGGTAAACATCTTAATATAATTAAGACTTAATTTGTTTTGCTCTGGGCAGGGGGGCATTAATGTGTATGCATATACACAAATATATGAATGAATATATACATACATATGAATGTGTGTGTGTGTATGTGTGTGTGTGTGTGTGTGTGTTTAAAAGTACTGGGGGCTAGCCGGGCGTGGTGGCTCACGCTTGTAATCCCAGTACTTTGGGAGGCTGAGACAGGAGAATCGTGAGTTCAAAGCCAGCCTCAGCAACGGCGAGGTGCTAAGCAACTCAGTGAGACCCTGTCTCTACATAAAACACAAAATAGGACTGAGGATGTGGCTCAGTGGTCGAGTGCCCCTGAGTTCAATCCCCAGTACTAAAAAAAAAAAAAAGTACTGGGGGCTGAACTCAGGGGCATTCGACTACTGAGCCACATCCCCAGCCCTATTTTGTATTTTATGTAGAGAAAGGGTCTCACTGAGTTGCTTAATGCCTCACTTTTCCTGAGGCTGGCTTTGAACTAGCGATCCTCCTGTCTCAGCCTCCCAAAGTGCTGGGATTATAGGTATGTGCCACCACGCCCAGCTCCTTTTTTAAAATTTTGAGACAGGGTCTTGCTAAATTGTTTAGGCTGGCTTTAGGCAGATCATCCCGTCTGAGCCTCCCCAAGTCACTAAGATTATAGGTGTGCACTGCCACTGCCACTGCTTGGGGTGAGACGCAGTAATTCCAAAATTTTCCAGAAAAATGCATTTCTTTTCTAAGTAGATTTATAATTTTTAAAAAATCTGTCAACTTACATAATAACAGAATAATTTTTGGAAGGCCTTCAGTGGATCAATCCATTTAACTATGCCATAGCTCATGTTATGGATGATCTTTGTGTAAAATTAAGTGGCAAATAAGGATCGCAGCCAAAACAAGTGCATGACCACATATGTAGAGCATCATGACAAGGCCACCAGCTACAATGATAGTGTTTTAACAATCTGAAACCATTCCGACTGAACAGGGGAAAACACTCCAGAATGAAACATAGGCTCAAGGTCTCTGTGATTTCCTAATGGAGAAGCTGCAAAGAGAAATGCGGGTTCATCACTCAGCTACCGGGCTGCACTCAGCTACCCTGCACATAGCAATTAGGGTGGAACTCGAGGCGCCATGCACACTGCATACAAAGCCAGCCACCCTCTGAGAGGAACCAAAATGCACAAGACCCCGCAGCATGGCAAGCAGCCAGCTATTAAGAAAAGTTTTTCCAATCAGAGTGCGGTCTCAGCAAACCCCTGCCTGCAATTTCCTCAGGAAGCCGCTGAGGCTATCAAACAAGCAAACTAATAAATATATTAATAGGCAAGATCTACTAGTTGGATGCTGTGAACTTTGGGGAGGCAGCTGATCTGTGAATCGGGTCTGGGGATATAATTCCATACCTAAGGCTCTATTCTCTACACATCCTTCCCTCTAGCAAATGCTTATCATCTGCAGGCAACTAACAGCCTTGGCTGAGCTTCTTTTAAAACAAAGCTGCCCCCAATCACTAAGGACCGCTGATTCAAACCGAATTTTTCACATTCTGAGCCCCTTCCTCAAAATCTGAATGCAGAGCCGGGCAGTGGTATATGCCTATAATTTCAGTGATTCAGAAGGCTGAGGCAAGAGAATTGCAAGTTCAAGGCCAGCCTCAGCAACTTAGCAACTTAGCAACTCAACAACCTAGCAAGACCCTGTCTCAAAATAAAAAATAAAAAGAACTGGGGATATAACTGTGGCAAAGTGCCCCTGGGTTTAATCTCTAGTACTAAAACAAACAAACAAACAAAAACCCTGAGTGCAGAAAAGTGACCTTTTCCATGTCTGCTCTTTTTTTTGGTAATGGGGT
The DNA here is from genome assembly GCA_028644305.1 of Xerus rutilus. Taxonomy (NCBI): domain Eukaryota; kingdom Metazoa; phylum Chordata; class Mammalia; order Rodentia; family Sciuridae; genus Xerus; species Xerus rutilus. The sequence continues at coordinate 57,012,415 of CM053402.1, forward strand.
TTGAACTCAGGTGCACTCGACTACTGAGCCACATCCCCAGCCCTGTTTTGTGTTTTATGTAGAGACAGGGTCTCACCGAGTTGCTTAGCACCTCACCTTGCTGAGGCTGGCTTTGAACTTGCGATTCTCCTGTCTCAGCCTCCCAAAGTACTGGGATTACAGGCGTGTGCCACCTCGCCCAGCTCCATGTCCACTCTTACCAGCCAGTAGACCCCAAGCTCACTGATCTGTGCTTTCCAAGGCTCCTGGTTATGATGCCTATGGGCTTCCCACAAAGCTGTGCAATATGGTGACCACACCGTCTCTTAATGCTCCACGAGCCCTTAGGTCTTAAGGAGCCAAGCCACAGGTGTTGCAGTACAAGTATGGCAAACCCATACAAAAACATTCAACCTCTGCAGGCATTAAAAGAAACGAGGGCTGGAGTTGTGCTCAGTGGCACTTGCTTAGCATGTGTGAGGCACTGGGTTCAATTCTCAGTAGTGAGTATAAATAAATGAACAAAAGAAAAGTCCGTTGACATTTAAAAAATATTTACAAAAAAGAAATGAAAATTGAAACAAAATACACTTTCACCTATCAATTAGCAAATTTGGAGCACTCATTCACCACTGGTGTGGCTTGTCTTATACAACAGTCCTAACTGGTCTCCCAAGAAGGAGCTCATCTCCTACTGCCCTGCCTAATCCACCCTGTACCTAGCAGCTGGAGTAACCTTTCTAGAATGTGCATCTCATCCTGTCACTGGCCTGCTTAAAGCCCTCCGTGGTTTCCCACTGCTGTTAGGACAAAGTCTACATTCCATTCCAGGGCTCTCCTGGCCTTGGCCTTGCCTTCCTCTCCAGCCCATCACACTCTACCAGGCCTCTGGTATGGCATCCCCAGGTCAGATCCCTTCAGCAGCTCTGGGCGTTCACACTTTCTGTTCTCCCTGCCTGGGTATCTAGGACAGTCTCTCCCCACCACCCCACCTGCTTCCAGCCTAGTTAACATTTAACATCTTTGGAATGTGGCCTAAAAACCTTTCTAGGAAGGCTTTCCCAACACTGTCCCACATATTAGTGCCCCTATCCCATCCTGGGCCAGGTTGGGTTGGGTCCCAATAAAGACTGAGCAAACATAAAGCAGTATAAATTTCTTTTGAAGAATAAGATCTTTAAAAATTAGTATATCGCTGGGCACTGTGGTGCATGACAGTAATCCCAGCTACTTAGGAGGCTGAGGCAGGAGGATTGTGACTTGGAGGCCAGTATGGGCAACCTAGTGAGACCTGTCTCAAGAAACAAAACAAAAATGAAAGTTTCAACAAAAGTGAGTATACCCTTTGACATGGTAATTCCATTTAAAGAAATGTACTATAAGTGGGTCTGGGGATGCAGCTCAGTGGTAAGAGTGCTTGCCTAGCATGCACAAGGTCTTGGGTTCAATCCCTCACACCACAAAAATAAAAAAAATTTATAAGCAAATAATCTAAGATACAAAGATTTAAGCCCTGAAATGTCTATTGCTGCATTAATTATAACAAAAGGGAAAAAAAGAGAAGAAACAATCCAAATGTCTAATATTAAGGGAATGGTAAGATAATTGTGATATATTCACATGATGAAACATCATGTCATCATTTCAAAATGATACTTATAAGCTGTTCAATTTTAAAATGCTTATTACATATTAAGTGGGAAAAACAAGGCACAAAACTGTATCTACAGCATCATCACGGTTGTTGTGGTTTGGATGTGAGGTGTCCCCATAAAGCTCACATTATGAGACAATGCAAGAAGGTTCAGATGAGGAATGATTGGGTTGTGAGAATCTTAACTCAATCAGTGAATTAACTCCCTGATAGGGACTAACTGAGTGGTAACTGAAGTGATAGGGTGTGGCTGGAGGAGGTGGGAACTGGGGGTGTGGCTTTGGGGTATATATTTGTATCTCTCTCTCTCTGCTTTCTGATCATTATGTGAGCTGTTTCCCTCTGCCACACTCTTCTGCCATGATGTCCTGCCTCACCTCCAGCCCCGAGAATGGAGCCTGCTGTCTATGGACTGAGACCTCTGAAACCGCAAGCCCCTAAATAAATGCTTCCTCCTCTACAGTTGTTCTGGTTGGGTCTTTCAGTTGCCACAGCAAAAAAGCTGACTAAAACAACTGTAAAGAAAAACACATTAATAATAAAGAAAGGAAATATATATATGCCAAAATGTTTATAGCCGTGACCTTTGGGTAGTAGGATAATGATTCATTTTTCTCTACTTCTCTACATTTCTTTAGGCCTTAATTTTCAGGGGAGAAAAAGGCTTCCTAAGAGCCTAAGTTCATGGGACTGGGGATGGAGCTCAGTGGTAGAGCACTTGCCTGGCACACTGCAGGCCCTGGGTTCCATCTCTAGCAATGCAAAAAATGACAGAACTAAAACAAAACAAAACCCCTAAGTCCAACTCTTCAATTCTTCCTTCTCTGCTCTAAGCTGCCTCATACCACAAAGAGACAGAGTTGAACTGATCTCTTATGATCCTCCACTCAGGTCTCCTGACTCATAGCATACTGTAACAAATGCCAGGGGAGCAGAAAGGAGGGCAGAGACCATCAGTCCCTGGGGTCCTCAAGCACAAAGGAGGGTGAGGCCTGGCAAATTGTCCCAACTACAGTAGTACATATTCCCAGAGTTATCTGGCCACCCCAAAGCAGGTCACTCAATGTGACCCTGTTCTCCCACGAAGGGTCAAAAATGTTTAACGAATCCATTCCCCTGGCTCTGTAACAGGCATTCCACCATGATCCCATTTGAGGAACACCAACATGTTCACATTTATCTTTGGTAGGAGTCATCCAATAAGGGAATGGCAGCCTGTATGTCACCATTCACCTTAATGAATAACCAGCCATGCTCAAAGCCTCACATCTGGTCCCACTGAATTCACATTATAGGAATCTCACAGGTCTGGATGATGAAGGCCAAAGATCTGTAGCAAATGGGGGCTGCTACACTCCAACCAGATGAAGCAAAGATTCTTTCCTGCTTTTCTGTGTCACCAGTGGGGGAGGGCCTCTCCCAGTGTCACGAGGCTCTGCACCACCTGCTGGTATCATGGTCTCCTGGCTCACTAGCAGCTTTTCAAGGCTGACAAACTGCCCAGCACTGACACGCAGCCCACATGCTACAGCCTCTTTTTCTGCAGGCTATAGGAATGAGAAAGTGCAAGGATAAATGGCACTAAATAATGCAGGGGTGAACACCACTCACGTGGGAGCATAACAAAGGACATTTGAGAAAGCTGCTCAGTGGAGGGGGCACATGAAAAGGTTAACACCCCGCACCGGACTCCAAATCATAGCTCTTAAGCTTAAAAGCAGTTCTGGCATTGGTCTCCTTCATGTCACCAGTCCACCTGCATCTGACACTGCTTAATAGAGAATTACACTCCATTCCTGCCACTCACAGAAAGGTCTCTGCTGACGTCCACACAAAGGCAGTGCCACATGCTTGGCTGGGTTTTGCCATACTGCACATCTGCTTTGGGAGGCTCTCTCCAGGACACTATGCCACTAAGAGCAGAGCCACCTCTCCCATTATCCTTCACACTCAGCATGGTACAATGGAAAGAGTACCTAAGACTGACAAGGGGAAATGAAAAAGAGGCAGATTTCAGATAAAATTAAGAAAGGCCTTTCTCTAACTGAAGAAGAGACCAACAATGGGATGTGCTGCCTGTGAGATGAAGAGTTTCCTGTCACATGAGCTAGTAGCCACCAGGCAGGACACCCTAGAAAGAATGACCACTGTGCTGGCAACCCACAGGAGTCCTTTCACCTCTGAGACCCTGAGTGCCTCTGATTTCACTGAAGTGGCCCTAAGCTGCCTTCCTCATTGGACTAACAACAGACCTGCCCCTAACTAGGAGGTTCTATACAATAAAATGACTGCCAGGGAGGGTACTGGGGAAAGAAGTGATGGGGGGCTCTAGAAGAAGACCATGAGACTCAAGATAGACATGAGGTTGCAACACCTCTATCTAACTTTTACTGATCTCCAACACCATCTAACCTTTACTCATCTCTAAGAATAGCACTTCATTACTTTATTCCTCACCATAAGGCTAAGGTAGAAACTTTATTGCCATTTTTCCCACACTGAGGAGGTGAAGCACAGAGAAGTCACATGAGGCCCAGACTCACACATGCACACTGTCAGGAGACCTGGACTAGAATTCAGTACTGCCTGACTCCTGACCCTAAGGCACTCAGGATAACCAAGAAGTTAAAAGGTAGCTACTCAGTAATGGGCTGAAAACAATAAGATTAAGAATGCTGATATGCAGACAGCCTCTTTTTTAAAATTTTTTTTTAGTTGTTGATGGATCTTTGTTTTATTCATTTATTATTTATATGTGGTGCTGAGGATCGAACCCAGTGCCTCATGCATGCTAGGCAAGCACTCTACCACTGAGCTACAGCCCCAGCCCCAGACAGCCTCTTAAATGATTTGTTTCCAACAAATACGGAATCTTCTATCAGCTCTCTTTGCTTCTGTGTTACAATGTCCTGAGCTGCTTTCCTCAGCCACCCTCTTCTGATGTTCTGCCACAACTGGGCCCTAAAGAATGGAGTCTACCAGCTATGGACTAAGACCCCTGAAACTGAATCCCAAAATAACCTTTTCCTCCTCTTAAAAAAAACAAGAGGAAGAAGAAGAATTTTCCATCTGGACCAACTCTTCCAGGACCTACAAAGTGAGGCCAGTCCTCTCTGGTTGTGACTCTCCCTTCCCTAGCACTACCTACATTTTGGTGTTGAGATGGATACCAGGCAAAAAAGCTGGCAGCCAACTTTTAGGGTTGAAGAGAACTGTCATCTGGCTGGAGGCTTCCCAGATGGGCTGGATCCAGCCACTGAGCACAGCCATCTCACTACACTTGTGGCAGTCGCTGGTCTAGCATTCAGGCTGCCTGACACCCCTCAGTGTTCTTCCCATCACGCCACATGTCAAGGGTCCAAATAACTCACCACTAAAGCTTGAACTTCTGAATAACAGAAATGGCACTGAAACCAGAATACGGCCTGAGTCAAAAGGGCAATTTCATTCCTCTTCCCAGCAAGGGCCATCCCTCAATGACCAATCAGTGAGTATGCTTATGAAAGGCAAGAAGAGCTGGGGGGTGTAGTTCAGTAGGAGAGCACCTCATTAGAATGCACAAGGTCCTGGGTTCTATCCCTAGTGCCATAAAAAAAGGGGGCATGTGGGGTGGGGGTTGGGAGGCAAGTATTCATTAATTGCTACTGATATTTATTGAAGCCTTTGTTTGGTGTCTAACCCTGGGATAGGCATCATGAGAAACAGGCCCTCAAGGTAATTAAAATCTAGATGGGAAACCCTTTTACACCCTCTAAGGAATCAGTGGATCCAGGCACTGACCATCAATGGCTGCTAAAACCTCAAAGAGAAAGATAGGCAGCAATTATGTGCCTCCTGAAAGAAAGATATGCTGCCTCTGAGGTAATCCTGTCAAAAACTGAACCTGAACCTGAATAAACTCTAGATCTAACTCCTTACACACAAGAGGAGCACCAAGGGACCAAAAGAATTCCACTTCAGATGAGATGAACATGTTCAGGTCATATACTCCAAAGAGTGGCCAGCACACAGAGTGTGCTGGTAAGTGGTAGCCAATAAGTGGTAGCTTTACACAACTCTGCACAACTAATATTACCAGACCCATTTCACAAATGAGGAAACAGAGTCAAAAAAGCAGGTAACTTGTCCAAAAAGTCACACTGCCAATAGGAGGCACAGCTTGGATTTCAGAACCAGTCCCCATGGGCCCTGTAACTACAGGGAGAAGAAGAGAAGGAAGACTTTCGGGGAAGAAATGAGCTCTGACTCTGAACAAAGAGCAGGAATAAGGTAAGACCAAAAGAATTAAGGAAGAAAAACACTCAAGACCTTCAGAAATGCCATTCTCATGAAGTTGGAGGCAAATTCTTCTCCTAATTAAAGACTGGTCTCCACATCTGTCAATGGAGTGACCTCACTAATTCAAATAAATAGCCACAGGATTTCAGAGGGAACAGTTTTAATTCTGCTTTCTGTAATAAGGATTCTGGATTACAGCCCAAAGCTTTAGCTAGTTAAGTGTGGGGGTCAGTCTCATAAATTGTTTTCTTGGCTGGATCCCAAGAAAGCTGGGCTGTTATTCTACCAAGAAGGTGATCAGTTTTGCATTCCTACCCGAAAGGGAGGCTTCTCCATGGAGCTTGTAAATTATACTTGGAAGATCTATATTACTACAATTATTAGTCTTCTGCTAAAATCTGTTCCACTGTTTTATTTGGGGAAAACTATGTCATTAAAGATGGCTGTCCAGCATCCCAGAACTTTTGGGAGGCTGAGACAGGAGAATCGTGAGTTCAAAGCCCGCCTCAGCAACAGTAAGGCGCTAAGCAACTCAGTGAGACCCTATCTCTAAATAAAACACAAAATAGGGCTGGGGTGTGGCTCAGTGGTCAAGTACCCCTGAGTTCAATCCTTGGTACCAAAAAAAAAAAAAAAATCCCAGTGGCTCAGGAGGCTGAGGCAGGAGAATCGCGAGTTCAAAGCCAGCCTCAGCAACGGCGAGGCGCTAAGCAACTCAGTGAGACCCTGTCTCTAAATTAAATACAAAATAGGGCTGGGGATGTGGGGATGTGGCTCAGTGGTACAGTGCCCCTGAGTTTAATCCCCAGTAACACTCCCTCCCAAATAAAGATGGCTGTCCAGAATAGCACCCAGAACACACCTACATCCATAGAGGGGGCCATTTCTCCAATAAACTGGTACGAAAAGACTGTCTCAGAAGTAAAGCCTTTTTTAAAAAAAATATTATTTTAGTTGTCAATGTTTATATGGGATGCTGCGAATCGAACCCAGTGCCTCACACGTGCTAGGCAAGCGCTCTACCACTGAGCCACAACCCCAGCCGCAGAAGTAAAGCCTTTTATGCTTGCTCACTCACTGCCTCTTCTCTGAGCACCTTGGAGATGGCCTTCTGCCCAAGCTCCAACTGTCTATTCTGCTCTTCACATGATAATGCGACACTACTACAGAGCAAGTTCTGGAGGCCTCTATGGGGGTTCAGGAAGAGAGCTGGTCGCAGTCTAAGGATCCCATTCATGTCCTCATTCAGTCCTCAGATAACCATGGACAACTTCCTTATCTGCCTGTTCACAAAGTTGTGTGACAGAGAACCTCACTGCACCACAAAAATGAAACATACATGAAAGAATCAGGCAAAATGCTTACATGCTGGTATGCTATACTGGCTTTTAAAACCAGAATTAAATCAGATCTTTCAGCATAGCAATTCTAAATATCTTACATGGTGGGGGCAATTCTTGAGCTCTCCTCTGTGGGTCTATAACTAGCACACCCTCAGAGGCAGTGTTGCAACAGAGCTGGTGCAGCCAGGGAGCTGGTCAGGCCCAGGTTTGATTTCTGGCCCTGCTACATTATCTTCAAATTTTCCTTTCCTAGCAAGTTTATAGTTGAAATGAATAAATAAGCACTGTCCCTCCTTACCATCTTGGCTGAATGAAAAACAAAGATCCACCAATAACATAATGAACCTCACTTTGCCTTAAGAGGTTCAGCCTCTTTGTGTGCTCAAAAATTTAGCACAAAGGGGCCAATGTGAACTTTTTGTATTTGAATTCTCTTCCTCATCTTGTTCCTTGTTTGTCATTTCAGGTGCTGATGAGCAATAGCAAACTCCTAAAATGAGAGGCAGGAAGAGGGCAGGAGATGGGGATGAAGAAGTCCAAGGAATATCACTCAGCCAAATCATGAGCTACTAAAAAAACAGCACCAGCTTAACACAGAGGTAAAACCAGATGACCCTGGCCTGCCACCACCTGCCCTCAAGATCAGCATGTTCTTTTTCATGAGGATGTGTAGCAAGGTTTGATAAATAGTCACAGTAATAAAAGTGGAGGCCTTGGGGTCAGTCAGACCTGGGTTCAAACTCCTGGCTCTGCAATTTATTAGCCCCAAGACTTCAGGCAAGTTCATTAATCTTGATTTTAAGTCTCAATCATTTCACATGTAAAATGAGGATCATAACTACATACTTTGCAGGATTGCTATGAGAATCAGAAATAACACATTTAAAGAATGGCTGTAATATCAACTACCATGTATGAAGAGTTTATTATGTGCTGAGACATACATTCTCCCATTGGAACCTAACAACAACACTATGAGGATTATTATGTCCCCCTAGTTTTAAAGATGAGGTCAGATTAAGGCAGTCTGCCCCAAAAGACACAGTTTTGGCAAGTGTTGGGGCTAAGAATGGGACTTGGGCTTATTTGCTCCAAAGAATGTAGGGCTTTTGTTTTCATTTGGCTTGATTTTCTGCTTTTTGCCAGCACTGAGGATGGAGCCCAAGAACCCAAGACCTTGCTCATGCTAGGCAAGCACTCTACTACTGAGCAGCACCCCAGTCCCCATGGTGTGTTTTCTGTGCCATTATAGTATCTGCTGCAAGCAGGTAGTAACAAAATGGCATCAGAATCAGACAGAAATTCTAGCTAACGCTTCTGCCAACTTTACTTGCAGCTCTGGGGTGGGGGCATCATCATTCTCATTTTACGGGTAAGAACCTGGGGCTCAGGTGAATTAAGACTCCCAAACAAGAAGAGTCCTTCTCTTTAGAGAATTTTACTTAAGTATTTATGGAGAAAATTCTATGACATCTGGAATCTGCTTCAAAATAATGCAGAATCAGAGCGAGGACAATCATACAGCAAGATTGGATTGGCCAGATGTTGAGAACTGTTAAAGCTGAATCTTAAGATACATAAAGGTTCATTATCCTGTCCTCCCAGTCATGTTTATGTTTGAAACTTTTCATGGTAAAACCATAAGAAATGAAAATTTAAAAACTCATCTCATCTCCTAGAGAGTATGTAAGGCAGAAATCTATGTAAGGCAGAAATAGGTCTCAAACAGGTATGTTCTATCTCCAAATCCTGATTTCACTCCAATGCATTATAATAATCATTCTAAAGTGCACTTCCTTCTTTCATTCCTTGTTATGTATGAGTCCAAAAAGCTGCTAATCTGAGCTAGGGAGTTAGGAAAGCAAAACAATCTCCAGGCAGAGCCAAATGGCAGCAGACCTGCCTGCAGCAAGAGTGCAGGGGAGGGCTGAACCCCACTGCCTCCCAAGGCCAGGAAAGGCCTGAGAAAAGCAGCAGCACTTGAAAGTGGTGGGGACTGGGGGGATCCAAGGGAGACCTTAGGAATAAGAAAGAAAAGGCAGTGAGGAGCAACAGGTACAAATGTATAGACAGAGGGGCACAAGGGCCATAACGCCTTCATGTCTTCCTTGAGGATTGCTGCCACAGCCTCCTCATTGGCATCACTCCTTCCTCTCTCTTCTCATAGCCTATCTTCCACATTGTTCCAGGATGGTCATTCTCAAACAGAAATTGGGCTGAAGCTGGGGCTCCCTAGTAGAGCACTTGCCTAGCATGCACGAGGCCCCAGGTTTAATGCTTAACCCTGCAAAAAAATTTTTTAAAAGAATCAAACAGATCCAGGCGTGGTGGCACATGCCTGTAATCCCAGCACTTTGGGAGGCTAAGACAGGAGAATTGCAAGTTCAAAGCCAGCCTCAGCAATGGCGAGGTGCTAAGCAACTCAATGAGACCCTGTCTCTACATAAAACACAAAATAGGGCTGGGGATGTGGCTCAGTGGTTGAGTACCCCTGAGTTCAATGACCAGTACCAAAAAAAAAAATCAAACAAATCTGATCACATCTTCTCTCTTTGTATTAATAACCTCCCAAGGCTCCCCACTTAACTCAAAATAAAGCCTACTCTTCTGACCCTCAGGGTGATTATCTCTAACTAGCCGTCATTTATGCTCCCCGTGCCTCACTGTTCCCACACATGAACATCCAGGGCCTGAGGTGTAGCTGCCTCCTACTCACAGGTCCCTTTTCTTTAATATCCTCTCTTCCTAGAATGCCCCTCCCACTGTTGGTAAACTCCTGCAGAAGACCAGCTCAGATGTCACTGCCTTTGTGAAGGTGTCCTCACTCTGACCAGCTCAGTGTACACGCCTGTTATCCGAGCACCCTCACACTGCACATGTAGGTCTGACTCCTGACGAGAAGGTGGGTGGTAGGGCAGGGAGAGGCAACAGACACAATGACCAATGCCGGGTGACTATTATCACTATTAGTGACATAAATAATTTGGCCCCTGAGCAGGCAGACAGGAGCTGTGCCAGTCATCACAGTGCCTGGCACAAAATGACTGCTGGGAGAGGCTGCCCAGTGAGTATACAGGTGAGGCCAGCAGGGCACTGAACAGAAGGCTCCTTCCTGACCTTGGCTGAGGCAGCCTTGCTGCGGTATGCTTCACATGGCTATAAAGCCCACGGCTGCAGTAGGCTAATTTAGTGCAGAAAAACACTGTAATGGTTTTCTTCAAAGGTTCCAGACAAATGGAAAAATGATACCCACAGCTTGATGCTCCTCTCACCTCCGTGGCTACAAACCTAAAGAATATTTATGATCCATGGGATCAGAGATTTGGTGTCTTAGAAGCAAAGAAAGGTCACAAGATGAAAGAACACAGACCATCTGCTTTTGGGTGGCGAAAGGGATTCCTATATTCAGAGTTATTCTCCCCAAAGCACCACGCACCTGCTTCTCTTGCAAAAATCTCTGTGCCAACACAACGATTTTTATTTAACTTAGAATAAAACCAACATCTCCTACAAGGAAGGGTGAAAGCTGAACACAAACATGCTAACTAACAGGGAGCTAAGGAAGCCTTCTGGAGGGGAAACAGGAGGCCCTGCAAATGCAGCCCACAGCCGTCTCAGGGAAGAAGAGGCACTTGTGCTCTCCATATTAAATTCTTAGCGACAAGGCTTAACGGAGGAGAACAAATGCTCCCAGAGATGTTTGCATGATTGCGAAGGAGAAAAACTCGTCAGGGGCTAGTGCTAGAGGAGCGCCCTCCTCCTCGTTTTTCATAGGCCTGCTGCTCCTCCAATTCCCAGCACCGCGCCTCTGACATTCCAGCAGATGCTGCCTGCCACCGCAGCACTAATCCTTCATCCTTAGGGGCCAATGGAAATGCAGGATTTCCCATTAATCAGGACCGCGGACACCGAAATAGCTCATCTGACCTTTGCAAATACCAAAGGGTGGATTGAAAGCAGAAACTGGCAAAAGGTAACACAAAAGTCTTTAGCTTTCCTCTCAGAGATGATTTTATGCAGTCATTAGCCAGGAAACAGAGTGCTGATAAGCCCAACAAGGTTAAAAATTAGGTAGAAACAGCCAACTTGGAAGTGAGGTAGCCACCAATGTTGTAACACATGCACTCCTTGATGAATTATTTAGCATGCATTAAATATATATATGGCTCAGAAATCTCCTGGCATTGGATTGAAAACAATGTCAAACTGGGAACCAGCATCATATGATGAAATAAACATGGTTTTTAATGCTCAATATCAGTTGGACTCCATCAAATAACAAAGAGCTAATATTGCCACAGACCACAGATCTGCCATTGACAAGGAGACAGACTCCTCTTAGGAGACTCATGTTACATGGAATCAAACCCATTATTAAGCTTTATCACATACATACCTATTTTCTATTTATAGCCTGTAAATCTTAGTCAATCACAATATTTTAAGAAAGTGATCCTTTAATAGTTCATGGATAGTTTCTTTGTATGGCTATAATTAAATACCACTCAAGACTGGACCCTAAGGGATCTTTTTTTTTTTTTTTTTTAAGTGCTGAGGATTGAACCCAGAGCCTCATGCATGCTAGACAAGGACTCCACCACTGAGCTAAACTCCCATGTCCCGTAAGTAATTTTATGTGTAGGACTCCAGGTTTTTTTCATTAAAATAAAAAGTAATCATAGAAAACTTTAGGAAGAAGCCACTCACATAAATTTGCCACCACCTAATTTAATAATTTATCATTGTTTTAATGAGATGTAACTCATACACTATAAAATTCGACCTTAAATGTACAATTCCATAGATTTTAGTATACTAGTAAGAGTTGTGCAACCATCACTACTACCTAACTCCAGGATACTTCGTTTTTGCAGCACTGCAGATTGAACCCAGGCCTTCCTGTGTACTAGGCAAGTGCTCTACCACTGAGCCTAAACCCCAGCCCCAAACTCCAGAATATTTTCATCATCCCAAAAAGAAGCTTTGTACCCATTTTTAATCACTTCCCATTTCCTCCCTCTTGGCCTCTTACAACCACTAATCTGCTCTCTCTGTATAAAGATCTACTTATTCTGGACATTTCCTCTAAACGCAGTCATATAATATGTAGCCTTTAGTGTCTAGCCTATTTCACTGAACATGTTTTCCCTATTTCAACTTTTATTAGCACTTTGTTAAATTTCCTTCCCATCTTGATTCTTATATATTTAAAATAATCTAAGGACTGAGTATGTAGCTCAGCAGTAAAGTGTGTGCTCAGCCGGTGCAAGGCCCTGGGTTTGATCCCCGGTACCACATTTAAAAAAACAAAAACAAAAAACACACACACAACAACTTAATCCTTTGCTATTATTATAAAGTCAAGCCTGGTTTTTGCTGAAGGATGAGTAACAGATCAGAGTCTGAAGGATACCTATTTTGCTCTACCCTACTGTATTGGTCTAATTTTAATAGAAAGTCCCTGAGGGGCTAGAAGGGTACTTAATAACAATATAGGCCTTCAGGACAACCTCACACACTAAATACAATTTTCAGCAAGGTACAGAAAAGAAATAAAAAACATAGATTTAAGTATGAAGCACCACCTACCATCCACTGAGCTATGTTTTGCAAATGTTATGAGTTAAACTGTACCCTGCCTCAAATTCATATGTTAAGGCCCTATCCCCTATATCTCACAATATGACTGTATTTGAAGATAGGATCTTTGGGGGTAAGTTTTAAAAGGGCTGGTTGAACAGGCCCTCATCCAACCTCACATGTAAAAAGGAATGACCATGGGACAGCAAAAAGGTGGCGAGTGAGGGAGAAAGGCCTCAGAAGAAAGCCAATCATGCCAGCACCTGACCTTGGACTCCTAGCCTCTAGAACTGAGAAAATAGATTCTGTTAAGCTCTCCAATTTGTGGTATTTTGTATGGCAGCCCCAGCAAATATCTCCCATGATACTACTTTTTAAAGTAGGACTTTAAACCCCATTTTACAGATGAGGAAGCACAGGCTCAAATAAGTTAGTGGAGCGGGGACTCAAAGTGAAGTCTGTCTGATGTCCAGGGTTTTGTTTTGTGTCAGGCACATGCCTGTAATTCTAGCAGCCTAGGAGACTGAGGCAGACGAATCACAAGTTCAAGGTCAGCCTTGGCAACTTGTCTCAAAATAAAATATAAAAAGGGTTGGTGATGTAGCTGGTGGTAGAGCACCTTGGGGCTCAATCCCCAGTAATAAAAAAATTTTTTTGTTCTTTCTAGAAAGTATGGCATGCTGTAATTTATTTTTCATTATTGTAGCACGAGAACAAGAGGTCATACTAGTAAAATAAACAACAAAAATCTTTGTTCTATTTTTAAAAGACCAATATTTTCCCTTCCCAGAATATACCTGGGTATAGTCCAAATTCAGAATTCATTCATTTCAGAAACATTTTTGAGAGAGGAAAAAACATTTCATGAGTCAAGTGTTTTGTATGCATTATCCAATTTGAGCTTTAAATAATCCTGAAATGCATATTAGTCATAATGGAGGAAACTGAGGATCAGAGACATCAACTGCCTGCATTAGGACACTATATTTGTCTTTCACTGAGTTCCTCAGTCTAACAGTTCATTTTCAAATACCAACTGAACTACATTCTGTTCATCAACATTTTATGGAGACCTGTGGTGCTGGGTGCTCTTGAGACCAAGATGAATATGCTCTGGTTCCTACCTTGGAAGCAGTGAGGAGCTAAGGCTAGGAAGGTGACAACTCTCCAAGGCCCCTGGCCACCCATGGAGAACTTATGTGTGAATCAGAAAAAATGCCCCTTCCTCAGAGTGGAAGCAGTGCCAAGGGTCAGCCTGAGGGGTCCCTAGCTCTGCCCTCAGCCCACACAGTTTTTTGCTTCTGTCCCTCCCTCCCCAGAACAGCTGTTCCTTCTGCCACTTGCTCACGTGGGGAGATTCTGTTCCTTCCACACTTATTGGGGTAGAAGGGCTGTGGACTACCAGCAAATAACACTGGTGGATCAGGGTAGTAATAAGGGTTAGAGTCACAACTAAACCTGTTCTCTTGAAATTCTGCCCCAGCGTGGAGCTACATCCCACAGCCACTGCTGTTCCAACATTCTGCGTGCTCCCTTTTCTAATGAGAGTGGACCTCAGCTGGGTATCTCAAACAGGCACTAGGATCCAGCTAGAATCAGCTTGATTTGATTTCACTATATTTATTTACTTCAAATGTTATCATTTTAATCTTATTTTGAATGAATGCCAAGTGAAACTGGTTTTCAATGAACTGTAGTACTAAAAGTTCTTTAACAAGTAATTTTTTCCAAGTTTTAGAAAACAGTGAGTCAATATAAAGGTAATAATCCATAAATGAGCATAAGAGGCTCAAGGATAAAGGCAATCCTAAAGATGGCCCCTAAGATGAATGGAAACTGTAGTATCTGGGAAGCCCTCAGTCAGAGCCTTGGTGTTCAGAGAAAGGAAAGAGCAGAAACTGTAGTTTCTTCTTCTGTGTGGTAGTGGGCCAAGAGGACCCAGCAGGAAGGATGGACTATGCCACTGTCACCTTTAGTGGGAGTATCCCTGAAATGGTATATTAGTCCTGTTTCTGTTACTAATAATTGAACTCCACAGGCTGGATGAGTTATAAATAAAAAAGGTTTATTTTGGTTCACAGTCCCAGAGATCCAAGGTCAAGATGCCACATCTGGTAGTGGCTTTTGTGCTGGCAGAATCCCACAGTGGTATGTGGTATCACATGGTAAGAGCCAGGAAGCATATATGTGGTTTTTTTCTGGTCTCCTTACCATTTCTTATAAAGCCATCATGATTTACTCAGGAGGGCTCTACTTTATCTAATCCTAATCATCTCCCAAAAGTCCCACAATGAGTTGGCATGGAGTAGAACTGGGTTCAAGTCTGGGCTCTATCATCTACTCCTTGGCACATGACTCAGCCTCATTCACAAGGTTAAAAAAATAATAAGCACTGTCTTGGAGTGCTACAAGGAAGATGATCAGTATCCCTCTCAAGATGGCAGTCCTCTCATCTACCCAGCCCCTTTCTGATTCTCTGGCATGGAACTAAATCTTAGATTCTGACTCTGAAAATGTTCCTTAGACTTTAGAGAAGCAGCACTTTACCCCTCTGTTCTGATCCCAATTAAAGGAAATACAAGACAGCAGATCTCACTTCATCTTAGTAGGTTAGTAACAAAATGGGGTAACATTTACTTGGGAAGACCTTGCTAGGATTCTTTATATATATATATATATATATATATTTTTTTTTTTTTAGCTGTCAATGAGTTATTTATTTATATGCGGTGCTGAGGATCGAACCCAGGGCCTCACACATGCCAGGCAAGCGCTCTACCACTGAGCCACAACTCCAGCCCCTTGCTAGGATTCTTGAGGCTCACGTATCACAGTAAAACACAGGGAACTGGAGTTGGGGTATAAAAGGTGGCTACCCTAGAACAATAGAAAATTTAGTTTCCTTACAACTGGGAGGCAAATAGGGCCAAGAAGAAAGTCAATACACCCTTGATAATCACCTGAAAATCAAGTGGAGTAGGCACCACGCCCACCTGTAATCCTACAGACTAGAGGCTGAGGCAGGAGGATCACAAGTTCTAGACCAGCCTGGGCAACTTAGTGAGACCCTGTATTAAAATAAAAAATAAAGATGGCTAGGGGTGCTGGGGCTATAGTTCAGTGGTACAGCACATGCCTCACACATGTGAGGCATTGGGTTCGATCCTCAGCACACATAAAAATAAATAAAGATATCGTGTCTATCTATAACTAAAGAGGGGGAGGGGCTAGGGATGCAGCTCAGTGTGTCAGAGCACCCTTAGGTCCAATCCCTAGTACTGAGAAAGAAAGAAAACAAACAAAAGTGGGAAATGGTGACCATAAAGGTTCTTAGGAAAAAAGACCTTTCAAGAAAAATAAAGGTTCTGGCTCTCCTTTCACAGGGCAGGGGGACAAGGCTACAGGGGAACCACAGATCTCAGCAGCAACACCACTGGGCATTTTCCACCTCTGCATTTCCACTGGGACGTGATGTTCAGGAAGGAAGTTAGCCGAAGGCAACAGCTTTAATCCACAGGTCTCAGAGATGTTTTGTTAAATAGTACAAACCAACAACAACCAAATGCTCCCCTCCTCAGATGTGTGGGCACATTGAAGACACTCAGCACTGATGGGGGTGAAGGGCAACAAGACACTGACGGGCTCTGCTGGGGAAACAATAATTTAGAACACTATTTTGGAGGGCAATTTGGCCGCGTCTATTAAAATTTCAAATGCTCCCATAGTCTGACAGGCATTTTACATCTAGGAATCTAAACCATAGAAACATACAAAGATACAAAGATACTCTGCTACAACACTGTTTATAGGACAAGAAGCCACTGCCCATCCCATTCATATGAAAAAACTTTAGAGAATAAGGATCACACACTAAGTAGCTACAGGTGTTGCCTCTGGGGAGTCTAGTGAGAGTGAGGAAGTGAAGACTTGCTCTTTGTATGATACTTCTTGTTTTAAGAACAAGAATGGGGCTGGGGTTGTGGCTCAGTGGTACAGCACTTGCCTGGCCATGTGTG
This sequence comes from Xerus rutilus, assembly GCA_028644305.1. NCBI lineage: Eukaryota > Metazoa > Chordata > Mammalia > Rodentia > Sciuridae > Xerus > Xerus rutilus. The sequence goes on from CM053402.1 coordinate 57,029,265, forward strand.
AGGCACTGGGTTTGATTCTCAGCCCCACATAAAAATAAATAAATAAGTAGATAAGATCCATCAACAACTAAAAAAATAAACTAAAGAAAAAAAGAACAGGAATGCGCCAGGCATGGTGGCAGTGGTGGTAATCCCAGCAACTCAGGAGGCAGAGGCAGGAGAATCACAAGTTGGAGTCCAGCCCCAACAACTTAGCAAGAACCTGTCTCAAAATAAAAGTAAAAAGGACTGGGACTGTAGCTCAGTGGTAGATCACGCCTGGGTTCAATTCCCAGTAAACACACACACACACACACACACACACACACACACACACGAAGAAAGGAAAGAAAGGAAAAAAAAGAGGGAGGAAGGAAGGAAGGAAGAAAAAAAAAAGAAAAGAGGGGCTGGGATTGTGGCTCAGTGGTAGAGCGCTCACCTCACATGCGTGAGGCACTGGGTTCGACCCTCAGCATCACATAAAATAAATAAAAATAAAGATATTGTGTCCATCTACAACTAAAAATATATATTTTTAAAAAAAGAAAGAAAAGAAGAATGAGTCCAAGTGTCAATACTCAATCATTGAAGGGCAAAAGGACAAACTGCTTTGGCACAAAAGGCCAGAGACACAGCCTCTGGACAGAGAACAGTGGATTATGAAGAGTGTTGGAATGCTGGCCATGCTGCAGGAGGGTCCCTTAGCCCCGAGGCACACTTCTTCCTCTGCCAGCCCAACAGGAAGGCTGAGACTGCACACACACCTTTCTGGAAAGCAGATTTTCAACCACTATAGGTCATCTGGGAGGCTATACCAAACAGGTTGGTCCCTCCCCCTAATCAGCCTCCATCCTGTCCCTTGGTGGAGCTCTGAGGCAGGGACCATTTCATATCTCCCTAAATCTATTTAGGAATGTGTGACATTCTCTCACATAAGACACCAGTTTATAAAGATCAATGACAAGCTGAAGAGCAACCCTCCCACTCCCTTCTCTGCCTATGGTCAACTCCTGCTCCTACTCATCCTTCAAAACCAGGTCCAGCAGCACCTTTCAGGAAACTGCCTTCTTCCACAACTAGCCTGGGTGATTAAGTACCTTTCCTCTGAGCCTCCTGCAGGGCCCTGTCTCCACTTCTATCACAGAACTCACTCCAGGCATTGAAATGATGTGTTTCTGAGTGGGTTTCCCTCTAAGCAAACTCCCTGAAGTCGGTGATTTTGAGGGGCTTCCCACTTTTGCGATCCTCCTGACTCAGCCTCCCAAGCTGCGAGGATTACAGGCATTCACCAATGCTCCCAGCTCAATTTAGGATTTCTTTTTTTTAAATTTTTTTTAGTTGTTGATGGATCTTTATTTTATTCATTTATTATTTATATGTGGTGCTGAAGATCGAACCCAGTGCCTCATGCATGCTAGGCAAGCGCTCTACCACTGAGCTACAGCCCCAGCCCCTCAATTTAGGATTTTTAATGAACCAAGCCCAAGTGAGCTCTAAATCATCATTTACTGCCAAGTGCAGTGGCACTCACCTGACCCAGCCACCCCAGAGGCTGAGAGAGGAGGATTGTAAGTTCAAGGCCAGCCTTAGCAATTTAACTTAGCCTTAAGCAACTTAGGAAAACCTTGTCTCAACATAAAAAGGACCGGGGAAGTGGTTCAATGGCTAAGCGCCCTCTGGGTTCCAAAAACAAAAAAAAGATGAATACATACATAAATAAATAAAGTTAATAAAAAATTGAAAAACAATGGTTACAATGGCAAATTTTATGTTATATGCATGCACATATAAATAAAAGTAAAAGTCTATAGAGAGTTGTTCTGTGCCTTGGAGTGTGAATTAATCAAGCAGCAGCAGTATGATTTCGGCAATCTGCCAAAAAGGTGCTGAATTCAAGCAGGAGTGCCCCAGGTCGCTTTCCAGCCCTAAGAGGACAGAGAACCACAGTACTTCTAAAGGGGCTTACCACCTACTGGTGGGACAGAGCCTAAACAGGGCCAATCACAGGGGCACATCTCCTGGGCCCAGACCCAGGAGGAAATCTGTGCCCAACAGCATGTACATGGACAGGGTGTGGCAGTAGTCCACACCAGACCTTACTGAGCTGCCCCCAGTCCAACAACACAGGGAGCCAGGTGGGGTGGGGGAAGCAAGTAAGCTGTGATGTGGGCTTTGCTGGGCTTCAGTCCTGTTGGTTGTGCTTCTGAGAAAGTCCTGAGAGGTAAAAATGCCCAGTTAACTTTGTGGGTGTGTTTGTGGGTGTGTTTGTGTGTGTATGCAAGGGTGCCACTCTGAGGATGGAACCCAGTATCTCATGTATGCAGAGCATGCACTTTACTACTGAGCTACACCCAGAACCCTCCAGCTCACTCTTAAGACCACCTCCTTACCATTTCCAGAGAGAAAATACAAGAAACGGATCTGGTTTCAAAAATATAAACAGTGTGCTGCAGCTTAAAACATTACTGATAACATCATTACAGAAGGTCAGCTTACTCCAGGGTACTTCAGTATTCCTGAGGAATAAACACAATTTCTCTCTTCCTCCCACTGAGATGTTCTCCAGGATAAGTCCTTGCTCCTGCTCTCTGACACATTTTCCATAGAGAAGATGTGGAGCCTGGAAATCATGCTGGCAGTTGGAATAGCCCAACCCCAATCCCATGCCAGAACCAAAGGCTAATTTGCCACATTATTCTTTTAAAGAAGGTAGTGAGAGAACAATTTCTAATGCAAACCCAGTACCTATCTTCACAACCACACCTGTCATGCACCAGTCCCACTCCTGCTGAACTCTGACTCCAACAATGCTCCCCACCCATAGCTCCAGCTTTCCTTAGGCCACCCTGCACTCCCAATATTCACCATTGAATTCAAAATCCCACCTGGCCCACACAATGTATTTATATAAGTAGATAATTACTAAATACATATAAAATACATGACCACTGTAGTTCAGGGGCTTCTGGGCTCTGTAGCAATGGGAGGATCTAAGAAAGGTCCCTAAGGATATATCAGTATCAGCCATGAGCAAGAAAGAAAGAGCAAGACGCCACGCAGGGCTCATTATACACTGTGCACAGGTGAGAGGGAACACGAATGGCAGAGTGTGTGTATAGGTCGACTAAGAGAAGAGATAGGAAGAAGCCCTCAGTGAGGGCCTTGAATGCCAGGTTCCATTCATAAGTCATTCTCTGGAGATGGAGAATTCCATGAGGCTTTTGGGAGACTTGTCCAAAGTTTTGAGTTGGCCACACTGTGCAAAAGAGGAAGGACTATGGAGGAAGGAGGGCAACTAAGTGGCATCTGCAATGGCACAGGTATGACTAGGGCTAGACTAAGAGCAAGTGAAGACTACGAAGAGGAAACATGCTACAGACATTAAGAAAAACAGACGTAAGCCTGGAATACCAGCTGTAAGCTCTATAGCCAAGATAGGCCTGAAGAACCTGCAGGCACAGTGCAGCTCCTCCGCCCATCTCCTCAGCCCCTTCCTGACCTCCTTCCTTTTGCCGTTGCTCACCCTTGGAGCAATCTGTCTTTATGTTCAAAAAGTATTTATGAAATTGAAATGAGTGCATCTCATGGGCACCTTGTCAGAAATGTGCCGTTACAAATGACATTTTCGGGTGTCAGAGTTAGTCTCTCATCTGCTGGTGGATCCGATTTGCCCAGCTGACAAGTGAGAAGACTGTGACACTAACAATTATAGAAACAAACTCAACCTAGAATCTGGAAATCAAGCTGTTCTTTCCATCTCTTCCATCACACTCAGCAGACAATGTGGTGGCCCACTGGCAGAGGGCCCTCACTTCTCAACCATAACTGTTCAGGGAGACCTGCAGTACCCCAGACTACATGACCTTTTGAGGTGGCAGGTGGAGAAAACATACAGGTATATGATCTCTCAGGAGTAGACGAGGGAAATAGAAACCCCCTTCAAAGTATCACTAGGATTCAACACAAAACAATGAGTGAGTGTTGTCTTTTTTTTTATTATTATTCATACTGAATAAGTCCACTTAACTGTACTTCTAAAACAGGTAAAACTTACCTATAGTGACAAAGGCAAGACCAGAAGTTGCCTCTGTAGGTGTGCTGGAGGTGGGAGACTGACTGGAGGAAAGATGAGTTTCTCATAAAAAGGGGCATGAGAGAACTTTCTAGGGTGAGACATGGTCTGTGACTTGATGGGCTGTGATTTATAACATGTATGCACTGTCAAAACTAGAACAATTAAGAATTCTGCATTCGATTTCACTATAAGTAAACTATACCTCAATGAAAAACATTAAAAGGCAAATATGTATAATATATATTATACCTAAAACCTAATATAAATACATGTGTATATGTGTGTCTATGTATATGGATTCTATAATCTCCTATGGAGGTCTAAAGGTTTTAAGCCAAACTGAAAGCCACTCTGGTTTGCACCTCAAGCTTTAGACTGGAAATAAACTCGGTGAACCTGTTATTCAAATGAGTAAACAAGTAGGACATGACCTACCCAAAGCTACCCAGCAAATCAGCAGCATGTCCTATCCCAGATTTCTCAAATCCTAACCTGGGATTCTCCTGGTTCTCTGTTCTGCACCAGTGCCAGAAAAAGCAGATAAAATAGAAGACCAAAGGTGATTTTATGAACCAAATTCATTTAAACTATCAAACTTGGAGCTAAATAGTCCCCCCGCCCTGCCACCAACAAGCAACGTCTAAGTCAAGAGATTAGCTTTCAAATAATATGATAGTATTTACCTTCACAAGGCAGACTCAACACTGTCCCTTTATTAAATAGCAGACTTACCGCTGCCTTGTTTAGCCTCTCTGTCCATATACAAATATCCAAATGACTGGCAAGAGGCTGTGAACTAAGTAGAAAGACATGTAGGCATCATAAAACTGAGTCACTGTGGGAGCTTGGCAATCTCCTACTGTGGTAGGAGAAATATATATTTATATATTTGGCCTTTGTCCCTAGTTCCTGGTATAAAGCTCTTAATAAACTTGGAATCTCCAGTGATGAATGTCTTTTTTTTTTTTTTTTTCAGTACCAGGGATTAAACCCAGAGGTGCTCTACCACCAAACTACATAAACCCCCAGACAGACCTTCCCTCCTTCCCTCCCTCTCCCTCTCCTTCTTCCTCTCTCTTTCTTTCTTTCTCTCTTTCCCTCCCTCCTTCCCTCCCTTCCTCCCTTCCTTCCTTCCTTCGGATAGAACCCAGAGCCCAGGCAAGCACTCTACCACTAAAGTAAACCCCCAGACCTTTATTTTTTATTTTGAGACAAAAGTTTCCCAGGCTGGCCTTGAACTTGCTATCCACCTGCTTCAGCCTCCACAGTAGCTAGAATTACAGGCCTGTGCCACCAAGTGCCTGGCAAAGTGTCTATTGTATGCTAATGAGATGAATGGAGGCCAGGTCCTGGATAGCTTCAGGATGAGAGGAGGTTGCCAGAAAGAGGAAGCAGCTTTAGAGGGTTAGAACTTTTACCCAAACACGGCCCCCCCCAATACACCTCCAGAAGGAAGAGGGGCTGAGGCTCAGTCACTCATCAATGGCCAAAGATTTACTCAACCATGCCCACATCATGAAACCTCCATAAAACCCCTGGACAATGGGGTTCTGAGAGCTTCCAGGTTGATGAACACATGGAGATGCTGGGAGGGTGGGGGCATGGAAGCTCCCTGCTTTTTTTCCCTATGTATTGCTTCCAGTTGACTGTTCCTGAGTTGTCTCCTTTATAATGCCAATGACAGTGCTGTCCTGAGTTTTGTGTCACTGTAGTTAGTATATTATCAAACATGTGGAAGGCAGCATGGGAATCCCTGACTTACAACCAGTCCCTCAGAAATACAGGTGGTAACCAGGAACTTTTATTGGGTGTATGAAGTAGAGCAATCTTGTTGGTATGAGCATTAACTTGTAGGGTCTGCAGAAACTCTTGGTAATTAGTGATAGAATGGAATGGAATTGTAGGATCCCCAGCAGATATCAGGGGGGAAAAAAACCCTACACATCACGAGAAGTGTTGTGAAGATAAAATAAGCATAGGCCTTACCCTCTCTGGGCTCGTTTCTTCACCTGTAAAAATAAGAGGGTTGGACCAAAGGCCCTTTCATTTGTGATTCACTGGCTTGCTGGCTTAAGAACTTCTACAGTTAACATGAGAGTCTCACTCTCTGGAAGCCACTAGCAAACTCAGCTTTCAAACCCAAAGAAACATCATTTCTCAGGCCTCATTTCCTATTTTGACTAATGACATGCCAGAACTGTGTGATGTCTTCTTTGAGGAACAGCAAAAAAACAAAAAAAACAAAAAACCTCAATAGTGTCGCCCCGTCCTTGTCCTCAGCTCTCAAAGACTTACAGCCCAATTCTCTGAGATGAAAGAATCAGTCTCTCTCCATTACACTCAATTTTAAACCAAAACCCGAAACAGGATTTTTGACATGCCTCCCAGACTACAAGTCTTGTGCTTCATTAATGATTAAAACAGCAGCTGGTAATGTCTTAAAAGCAAGTTGGTCAGTTAGACAATTTAGCATCTGTTTAAATTCCCTTTCTTCCTCCATCCTACACTGTAGTTCTCAAATAAATAAAAAAGAAAAGAAAATACACAGACCTTCCCTAAAGCCTCAATGAAACTGAAAGAAGTACTTCCTTTGACCAAATTCTCAGAAAAACTTGCTGGAATGAAAAGAACACTTGTACTCTGAATTCTACTAGTAACACTGAGACTGGATAAATAATTATAATATTAAGGCAGATCTGAATTTAAGTCAACTATTACCAGATTTTCAGCCACTGAGTTCATTCAGGCTTCCATTCACTGAGTTCTATAGATAACTACTGAGTCCACAGACATGGGTTCAAGTCCCTGCTCTGCCACTCACAAACCACAGACCTTGAGGTTTGAGACTTCTAAGACTTGAGACTTCTAAGTCTCAATTCCCTAAACAATAAAATATGAATGGTACCAAGCATGGTAGCATGTGCGTAGAGCCCCAGCTGCTCAGGAGACTGAGATGTGAGGACTTCTTGAGTCCCAGGGGCTAGAGGCCACCCTAGGTAACACAGCAAGACCCTGTTTCTAAAAAATTAATAATAATAAAAGAATGATAGTACTTACCTGACAGAGCTTTTGTGGGAATTAAAGAAGATGATGTATGGAATGTACTTAACCCAGTATCTGATAAGGAGTCATGCTGACTAGTACTAAGAACATAAACATTTTTATCTTTAAGGAATTGTGTTAGACTTTACTGAAAAAGTAGGACAGGACACCAAAGGCACAGGAAATAAAGAAACAGTAGAGGGGCTGGGCACAGTGGTGCACACCTGTAATCCCAGCAGCTTGAGAGGCTGAGACAGGAGGATCGCAAGTTTAAAGCCAACTTCAGCACTTTAGCAAGGGCCTAAACAACTCAGTGAGACCTTGTCTCCAAATAAAATACAAAAAAGGGCTGGGGATGTGGCTCAGTGGTTGAGGGTCCCTGAGCCTGGGTTCAATCTCTGGAACCAAAAAAAAAAGAACAGAGAAAGTAGACTTAAAATGAAAAACTTCTATGTAGCAAAGGACACTTTACATAATAAAAATACAACTCCTACAATGGGAGAAAATATTTGCCAATCATGTAGTTCATAAGGGATTACTATGCAGAATACATAAAGAATTCGTAAAACTAAATAGACAAAATAAACAACCTAATAAAAAACTGAGAAAAGAACATAAACAGACATTTCTCCAAAGAAGACATACAAATGGCCAAAAGCACATGAAATATGCTTTACATCCCTAATCATTGGGGAAATGCAAATCAAAACCACAATCAGATATCACTTCATACCCATCGGGATGGATACTATAAATTCAAAAGAAAACAGGAAATAACAAGTGTTGGTGAGAATGTGAAAAACTGGAACCTCTGTGCATTGCTAGTAGGAAGGCAAAATGGTGCAGCAGCTATGAACAACAATATGGAGGTCCATCAAAACATTAAAATTAGGGCTAAGAGGAGCTGGGATTGTAACTCAGTGGTAGAGCACTTGCCTTGCATGCATGAGGCACTGGGTTCAATCCTCAGCACCACATAAAAATAAATAAATAAATAAAGATATTGTGTCCATCTACAACTAAAAAAAAATTTTTTTAAAAAAAATTAGGGCTAGGAGCCAGGCATGGTGGCTCAAGCCTGTAATCCCAGCACTTAGGGAGGCTGAGACAGGAGAATCGCGAGTTCAAAGCCAGCCTCAGCAACGGCGAGGCACTAAGCAACTCGGGGAGACCCTGTCTCTACATAAAACACAAAATAGGGCTGGGGATGTGGCTCAGTGGTCGAATACCCCTGAGTTCAATCCCTAGTAACAACAACAACAAAATAGAGGGGCTAAGGCTGTAGCTCAGTGGTAGAACATTTGCCTAGCACATGTGAGGCACTGGGTTTGATCCTCAGCACCACATAAAAATAAATAAATAAAATAAAGTTATCACGTCCATCAAAACTAGAACTATTTTTTTAAAAAAACATTAAAAATAGAATTGCCAGCTGGATGTGGTGGTGCATGCCTGTAATCCCAGCAACCTGGGAGGCTGATGCAGCAAAATAAAAATGAAAAAGGGCTGAGAGTGTAGTGCAGTGGCAGAGTGCCCTGGGTTAAATCCCCAATAACATCAGAAAAAAGAAAAATAGAATTACCATATGATCCAGCAATTCCACTTCTGGATACATATCCAAAAGAATGGAAAACAGAGACATGGACAGATATTCATATACCCACATTCATACAGCATTATTAATAGCCAAAAAGTGGAAGCAATCCAAAATGTCCATCTGTGGATGGATAAATAAGCAAAATGTGCTACATACAATGAAATATTATATGGCCTTAAAAAGGAAGGAAATGTGGGGGCTGGAGTGTAACTCTATGGTAGAGAATTTTGGTAGCAACATCGAAAAAAAAGAAAAAATAAACTTTTGACATTCTGCAATATGGATGAACCTTCAAGACATTATGCCAAGTGAAATATGTCAGGCACAAAAGGACAAATACTATATGAATATATGTGTGTGAGGTTCCTAGAGTAGTCAAATTCATAGTGACAGAGTAGAATGGTGGTTTCCAGGGGCTGTGGGGAGGGAGGAATGAGGAGATGTTATTTTAGTTTTACAAAATGAAAAGAGCTCTAGAGACTTATGGCGGCAATGGTTGTACAACAACGTGGGTGTACTCAATGCCACTGAATTACACTTAAAAATGGTAAATTCTGTTATGTATATTTTAACCATAATTTTAAAAAGAGAGAACAAATAGAAGCAGGAACCCTGTTGGAACATCCAAATGATGCATGGGAAGAACTGTACCATAATGCATTCTGCTTTTACATTCTCACTTAATCCTTTTTTAAAAATTTTATTTTATTCAGGGATTGAACCCAGGGGCATTTTACCACTGAGCTGTATTTCCAGTCCTTTTTAATTTTTTGTTTTGAGACAGGGTTTTGCTAAGTTGCTGAGGATATCATTAAAGATGCTGGGGCTGGCCTCAAACTTGCAATCCTCCTGTCTCAGCCTTCTGAGTTGCTGGTTGCCACCATCAGTGTTTTTTGTTTTTTGTTTTTAATTTTTTTTTTTGTTATAGATGGACACAATAACTTTATTTTATTTATTTTTATGTGGTGCTGAGGATCGAACTCAGTGCCTCACGCATGCAAGGCAAGCGCTCTACCACTGAGCCACAATCTCAGCCCCACCATCAGTGTTTATAGATTAGAAAATTGAGGATTAGGACAGGCACTGGACTCACACAAATGCAGTCACAAAGAGAAGCAAAAATAGGACCTATACACCAGAAATGTTAGCACATACTTGTAATCCCAGCTACTCAAGAAGCAGAAGCAGGAAGATCGCCAAGTTTTAGGACAGCTTGGGACACACAGCAAGACTCTGTCTCAAAATTAAAAAATAGCCAGGCATGGTGGCACACACCTGTAATCCAGCACTTTGGGAGGCTGACACAGGAGAATCATGAATTCAAAACCAGCCTCAGCAACGGCGAGGCGCTAAGCAACTCAGTGAGACCCTGTCTCTAAATGAAAAAACACAAAATAGGGCTGGGAATGTAGCTCAGTAGTCAAGTACCCCTGAGTTCAATCCCAGGTACCAAAAAAAAAAATTAAAAATTAAAAAATTAAAAAACAAAAATGGCTGAGGATGTAGCTCATTGGTAGAGCACTTGCCTAGAATCCTCAAGGCCCTGGGTTCGATTCACAGCACTGAAAAGAAGAAAAAAAAAAAAAAAGATGGGACCAACTCTAATTCAAAATAAAAAATGCTAAATGCTCAAAGAGAACAAAGAAGCCAATGGGAGACCACATCCCTCCAGAATTCATGAAGAGTGCTGTCTTTATGGAATTTCCATTTGGAATCAGTTAAGGCCCTTCTTGTGCAGATGGAAACAGACTATGCTTGCTATCTAAAAGGCAGTATCAATAAAACTCCCAGATGTGGAAGATGGTTGAGCCTACATGGGCAACTGAACCTTGGGCAAGCAATCCCATAAATCTCCATTTTTCATCTATAAAATGGACACAATATCATTGACTTATCAATGTTTCACAGAACAACTACTTAAACAACATAGTGTGTGTACAACACTGAGCAAGGTGCCTAGCACATGGTGAGGTCCAGTAAACCATGACTAAGAATTTTAGTTTTGGAGATGCTAACCAAGAAGTTGAAAGGAAAGAACGTATAGTGTGAATAACTGTGCAGAGTATATTCCACCACTTTATGTGAAGGTCACAAGAACCAGAAAGTACACATCCTGCCCTTGAGGAGCCTCCAGTCTTATTAGGAAGATGAGACAATAAACACATAACAAGCTAAACAACAAGAGGAAATAGAACTGGGCAACAGAAAAGGAATTGGTAGGGTTGAATATATTAGCTGATTACAAAACACAGTTTAGGAACTTTGTACACATTATCTCATTTAATCTTCACAAAAACCTAGGGGGTAAGAAATAGTCTTCTCTATTTTGTAAGCAAAGGAAGAGCCAAATAAATGATCTGGATAACAAGCACTGTGGGTCCCCTGAATAGAGTTATGCCCATAAACAGGGTGGTCTAGGAAGGCTGCCTAGAGGAAGGGGTGAAGGCTGATTTGTAGCAAGCTTAATGATAAGATAGAGAAAGTCAAAGGGAATCTTCTAAGTCAGGGGGTTGGAAAGGAACACTAAAATGGGTAGCAAGTCAGAGACTTTTTTATAAGGCCTCTCTTCTAACCATGAGCTAGGTCAGTACCCCCAAAACAATGTTATTTATGTATTTTTAGACTACTAGGTTAGCCAATTGTGGGTGTTTTGTCGGTTAACAAGAGCAACATTCCTTACCTGAAGCTCCCCTGGGTACTATATTTATACCTCCTTCCTCCTCACCTAATATCTCAAGTCACTAATAAGTAAATAAAGAAAATAACATGTAGATTATACAGAAATATGCTGAGTAGTTATACAATGTTACATCTCTAAGGCATGAGAAAATGGAGAATCAAATATGTAAGTATTCCATTACCTGAAATAAGAAAAATCTCAATGAATTTTTGAAAAAACACATGATGGGGATTTTTTTTCTCCTTAGCATTTTTCTATATTTTTCCTATTTTCTATGTGATTATACATTGATTTTTTAAAAGCACAATTATATGAGAATTTTTAATATCCCAAATATCCCTCTCCCTAAGCAGTGGTACCCCTTTAGAAAAGCCTCCAAATCTCCACTCCTGTTCTTGTACATGTTAAACAGAGCAGGACAAGAAGCTGAATGATCGCTACCATGTGACTTTCCATGTCTGGTATCTTATAACTCATCCAGGCAATGCAGGGACAAATGCTCTCAGACCCAATTTCCTATCAGTGCCCCATTGACCTGCCCCTTGCTATCTCTGCTGAGGGCTCACAAGCAGTGTGTATACCTGTAACTTTGGAAAAAGTAGCACTGTCTACTGCTGACCTCCTGGTAAGAGATCTCCCCTCAACCCCCCAGTCCCATTCTGCACAGATAGGGGCTTTCACAGTAACAAAGAAGAAGGATCTTTCAGTGACTGCCAAGGGAAATTTCCTGCTCTATGATGGTATCCATGCCACTACCCTCCCCAGAGATCTTTCAGAGCTCCAAAGTACCACCAAGGAAAGAGTCCAAACTACTTGGCCAACATGTGAAGGAATCAGGTCTCCACAATCAGGCCTTACCTTACTTTTCCAGAATCACCTCCCACTACTCCCCTTTGCAAGGCATACAGAACCATTCCCATCACCCCAGCTACCCAGTCCACATCCAGCATTTGCGCAAGTTGTCATCTCTGCCAAGAAAGCCCTCCAAGCCTCCTTTCCTATTTCTCTATGGACCAAATCCTACCTGAACATCAAAGCCCTGCTCAGCAGGCTCCCCACCTACATAGTCTTCTGAGTTCCCTACTTCCCTCTTGTGTTCCTCCTCACCTCTGTCCTGCTGAGAGCACAACACAGACCCAGACTCTGGAGCCAGTGTACTGAGTTCAAACTCTTGCTCCCATACTGTAAGCTGTGTGACCCTGGGTAGGTTACATACATACCTTCTCATTGCCTCAAGGCCATCATCAGCAAAATGGAGATAATAACAATGCCTCCTTACTCACATCATTGTTGTGAGGATTAAATGACTGCAAGATGTGTAAAATGACCACTTCAGTCTCTGGCACATGGTAATCTAATACTGAACTTAAAAAAGTGGGGAGGCAGGAGGTGTAGTTCAGCAGTAGAGTGCATGTGTGAGGCTGTGGATTCTATCCCCAGCACCGCCAAAAACAGCAACAGAAAAAAAAAAAAGCCTTATCAACTATTATTATAGGGAGGCTCCCCTCCCCCTTTCTATATGACCTTACTGCATAAATATGTCCAACCTTGCCCAATCACTTTCTATTTTATATACTTTAGTACCTGTCTTAGCTCCCTTACTAGACAGAACATCCTGGTAAATGCTTAGCTTGGGATATGTAGATGTCAACACAGGACTACTGAATGAATCAATCAACCAATTCTAAGTAATCATACTTATAGGCTATCTAGAATAAAATCCAGATTTAATGCTTGAAGAAAGATAAAGAAGAGATATAAGAACAGAATTATTAATCTACACCAATGGTTCTCAAAGTGGACCAGCAACATTAACATCACTGGAAAACTGGTTAGAAACGTGAAATGTTGGGCTAAATGAGGGGTTAGTTCAGTTGGTAGAGCGCTTGCCCTGGGTTCCATCCCTAGCAACATCAAAGAAATAAGAAAGAAATGTGGCTCACTAGGCCTCATCCTAGACTTACCTAATCAGAAACTCTGAGGGCAAGGCCCAGTATTCATTTTAACAAGGTTTCCAAGTGATTCCAATGACACTGAATCTCCAGATTTCAGAGGAAGCAGTAACACACAGCACTGCAGAATGAGCACTGCATCAGGAGTGCATTCTAGACTTAACTCTGCCATTGACCTTGTACAAATCGCTTAGCTTCTGAGAGCCTGGATTTCTTTAAGTGATAAAAGGACCATAACACTCAAAAAATTAAATGTTGTGAGGATTAAGTGAGATTGCACATACAGAGTTTGTAGATAGTAGCTGGTTAATAACTAGAAGTTCCTTCCAGTTCTCTTTCTCTGTATCTCACAATCTTATGAAGCCTAAATAAATGACTGAAGCCAAAGGGCTTTCCAAGTTGCCAACTGCCATAGCAATTTGAGGGATGACTAAGTATTTTTGGTATAAACAGCCAAGCTACAGTTTAACACCCAGCATTCTCAGGGTATTATGAAGCAGTTTATGTCCAACACCATTCAATCTCCAAATACAAACTTTGCAACAGATTATCTGCTTGTTACATGTTGATAAAGCAGAATTAAGACCCATCTCCCCTAATATGGGCAAAATTAACTACTCACTGACTTTTTTTTTTTTTTGGTACTGGGGATTGAACTTAGGGGCACTCAACTACTGAGCCACATCCTCAGCCCTATTTTGTGTTTTTTGTTTGTTTGTTTGTTTGTTTTTTTGCACCAGGGATTGAACTCATGGGTACTCGACCAGTGAGCCACATCCTCATCCCTGTTTTGTGTTTTATGTAGAGACAGGGTCTCACCGAATTGCTTAGCACCTCACCGTTGCTGAGGCTGGCTTTGAACTCACGATTCTCCTGTCTCTGCCTCCCAAAGTGCTGGGATTACAAGCGTGAGCCATCGCACCCGGCTTTTTGTGTTTTATTTAGAGACAGGGTCTCACTGAGTTGCCTAGTGCCTTGCGGTTGCTGGGGCTGGCTTTGAACTCGTGATTCTCCTATCTCAGCCTCCCAAAGTGCTAGGATTACAGGCAGGCGCCACCGCGCCCGGCTCTCCTCTCCAACTTCTGAATCCAAATAAAAATCACACTTTTTCTCTTGGAAAAAGAATATCTGCAAACTTTTTCCAGTCATCACAAGGAAAGCAGCAGACCTCTGTGCAGTACCCTGAACCTGACTTGGGGAACTCCTGATCTGTGATATCCAATTCCATGTGGTGGCAGAAGGTTGAGATTAGACAATAACATTTTGAAACTTGTTCCGGAAGTGAAAGATCAAGAAATAAAAGTAAGTACTTTGTTGCCATTAGTGGTGGTGTTTTTTATAGTGCTGGGGATTGAACCCAGAAGCTCATGCATATCAGGCAAGAGCTCTACCAATGAGCTATATCCCCAGTCTTCTTTTTAAAATTTTTATTTTGAGACATGATCTTGCTAAGTTACCCAGGGTGGCCTGGAACTCCTGTCTCAGCATTCTGAGTAGCTGGGATTACAGGCATGCACCACCATAGCTGGCTTAAGTAGTTTCTTTTCTTTCTTTTTTTTTTTGTACCGGGGATTGAACTCAGGGGTACTTGGCCACTGAGCCACATCCCCAGCCCTATTTTGTGTTTTATTTACAGACAGGATCTCAATGAGTTATTTAGCACCTTGCCGTTGCTGAGGCTGGCTTTGAACTCATGATTCTCCTATCTCAGCCTCCCAAAGTGCTGGGATTACAGGAGTGTGCCACCGCACCCGGCTAAGTAGTTTATTTCCCTCCACAGTCCTTAGCCTTTTATATCACTGCATTCTCTCTCTCTGAACTATAGGTTCTACTCAGAAATCACCTTCCAAAACAAAGTCCAGGATGGATACAAGAAATTCACACATTTCACGCCTAGGATATATGAGGCACAGGGTTTGATATCCAGCACTGGGAAAAAAAAAAGGAAGAAAAAGAAATGCACAAATAACTATGTCAGACTGTGGTCTTGGCTGCTAGCTTCAGGTGTACAGGCTAACTATCTGACTAAACAGCACCAAGTTAGAACATCCATGTGAATTTCAGGCATGAGACATAGTCATAATTACTTCACCAACCACTCTGACCCAAGACCCTTTAATGGTACTTCTTATATTCAAGTCTCATGAGGAGGTGCTTTCTTTAAAATTTTTTTTTAGTTGTAAGTTGACAGAATATCTTTATTTTATTTTTTTAATATTTTTTAGTTGTTGGTTGACCTTTATTTATTCATTTTTTATATGCAGTGCTGAGGATCGAACCCAGTGCCTCCCACATGCGAGGCAGGCACTCTACCACTGAGCCACAATCCCATCCCTCTTTATTTTATTTTTATGTGGTGCTGAGGATCTAACCCAGTGCCTCATGTGTGCTAGGTGAGCGCGCTACCACTGCGCCATAACCCCAGCCCGAGTAGGTGCTTTTTAACATTTGGATCCCCAGAGTCTAGCACAGGCCTGGGCACCCAACAAGTACTTCAGAATACTTACTGAACTATCTAGCAGAATTATTCAGGTACAAACCCTAGGCAGCTAATAAGAAGTATTATTTTATGAGTGGGATAAACAAGGTCCACAGAGACTCAAAGTTGCAGACAGTTAAAGAATGTCATTTATATGGGGCCCACCCAAAGCAGGGCTTCATCCTGTCACTCAAACCCTACTTGCCACTATTCCCCACAGCCACCTCTGTTCTGCCTGTGCCTTCCCCTCCCTTTCCATCCTATTTAACTGTCCCCAGGCCCAGGGGATCCTCTTCTCAGCCTTTAGAGTTCATGCCTATCCTTCACAAACAGCCCCCAAACTCAAAGGAACCAGTCCCTGTCATCCCAGCCTCATATGAATTCTACTTTTTTTTTTCCAGTACTGGAGACTGAACATAAGGGCACTCTACCAATGAGCTACATCCCTAGTCCTCTTTTTATTTTTTATTTTGAGACAGGTCCCCTTAAGTTGCCTAGGCTGGCCTCAGACTTGTAATCCCTCCTGCCTCAGCCTCCCAAGTAGCTGAGGTCACAGGCATGCACCACCATGCCCGGCTCTCTTCTGAATTCTTCTGAACTCCCACAGCACTTATAATCTGTACTACTCATCATTGTTTCCTACATGTTTTCTCATCTGAAACTTAAATCCCTTGATAACAAGGCCATGTATGACATCCCAGCAAAGCAGTCATTTGACTCTTCTGAGCCTCAGTTGCCTCATCTCTAAAGTGGGAAGGACAATAAAACTTTCATAGAACATCTACCAGGAACAAACAGTGGTCACAGAACTGCTTTGTGCAAGCTATACCTGCTATTATTCTTATCGTTAGCTTTGTTGTTATTTTATTTCTATATTCTTTTCCCTCTTACCCATTTCCTGGCATACACTTCTTTAAAAAATACAATTCTAAATGTCAAGAAAATCATTTTTACACTTTGGTCACAACAGTGCAGAACATACATCAGAACCTCATTCTGTGGACTAATCATTTATCACAACTGAACTGAAATGACCAAGGCCTTACCTATTGGCTATCTGACGAGAGGAAACCTTCATCATCTTCATGGTCAAGTGTCTTTTTTTTTAATATATTTTTTTTTAGTTGTAGATGGACACAATATCTTTATTTTTATGTGGTGCTGAGGATCGAACCCAGTGCCTCACACATGCAAGGCGAGCGCCCTACCAATGAGCCACAATCCCAGCCCACAAGTGTCTTATAAACAAATGATGGTGAACAATGAAAGGGTATTTTTCTTCACACATCACCAATGGGCCAGTTGTATCACATACCCTCTCCTGGTAGAAAATTCAGTTCTAACTTATTCTGTTGTTAACAGAAAAAGCTGCAATTTATTGAGAGTTTACTATGTTCCAGATATAATGTTAAAGCTGTATAGACATCATCTCATTCAAATTGTACTACTCTAGGGGAAGTGGTAGGGATTGATATCGACCAAATTATCAAATTCCATCATTATGTGCCAACAAAAATGTGGAAAAAAATTAAAAATTTTAAAAGTTTTAAAAATAAAATTACACTACTCTAAGTACAAATATCCCTTTCCCTTTCCTCTTCCCACTCACCCTCTTCCTCCCACTTCTCCCTCTCTCTCACAGCACAGAGACAAATTAAGGTTCAAAGGGGTTACACAATTTCTGGGGTCCCATAGCTAAGAAATGGGCAAAGTCAAAATTCAACTCAGATCTTCCTAACGGAAGTATCATGTTCTTTTCACTCACTACATATCCCTATATCCTTTATACTTGTATTTTAAAATCCCCTTTTGGCTGCGGGTATAGCTCAGTAGTAGAGCACTTGCTCAGCATGCCAGAGACCCCAGGTTCAGTCCCCAGCATCACAAAAAATTTTAATTAAAAAATTCCTTTTAACTTCTACCCTTCATCTATATTTAAAGATGTAATACTTCTTTTTATTAGAGGGAAGGAAAGAAAAAAAATCCCCCAAGTTTACTGGTTCCCTCCATAACTAGCTGAAGTTCAACACCCAACTGAGAAATGAGTCTTGGGAACATGGCTGCAGTGAAAGAACACCTGAGGAAAGTAGGAAATTAAAAGAGGAAAAAGAAAGGAGTGTGAAAATACAGACAGACATTCAAGTGGCCAGCTGGGACAAAGTGTTGTAATTGTGGGAAACAATATTTTCAAGGCCCAGTGTCCACAATTCTTTATAAGATACTTTATCAGAAAGGAAAGAAAAGCTCCTAAATGCCAAACAGCTAACAGAAGAGGCCTCGATAACTTTACTGGCCCCAATGAAGGCTGGAAAGTAAGCTGGAAATTAATAAAGTAGGAAATAAACAAATCACTACTGCCTAAACCAGTCAGGCTCATAAGGACACCAAAGGTCCTTGTTCATAAAAGATGTTTTACCAGTCCTTCAACCAACTGGGAGGAACCTAGTTTTAAAAGAAACTAATCAGCATTCTTGACTGATCACTTGGCATAAGTTTCCTGCCTTGAGTGAAAAGGCACAAGGTGTTTTTTTATTTATTATTATTACTAGTAATTTTGCCATGCTGGGTATGGAACCCAGGGCTAAGTACACATTCTACCACTGAACGACATCCCCAGGCTGCAAGCTGCTTTAGTTTTTTATAAGAAAATCCCATATGGTGGCCACTTTAGGGCTCCTTCACCTACTCTTTGTGCTTTCTCCATCTAGGATGCTACTCTGGAACCCTTTACTGAACTGGAAAGGAGCCCCAAAAGCCTCCTTATAGGATTGACAGATACTGTGGTGTATCACTCTCTTGTATAGTGGTAGCAAAAGATTTCAGCTTGGGAAAATTTAATATACCAGGAGGATCGACAGTCAATGTGCAGACACTACTACAAGAAATATTAAAACTTTGAACTCTAAAGGGACCTACACATATCACCTCCAAACACTTCACATGACACACAGGGGAACTTCAAACCACAAAGGGCACAGGTCATAGGGAGAATCACTGGCAATGCCACTAGTTGAGTCCCGGTTTCCTGATTCCCCGTGGAGTGCTCTTATCATTAAACACAGCCTCCCTTCTTTCCTGGGAGGCACCATGCCGCCCCCCTTAAAAGATAATCATCCTCCAAGAACCTCTCCCCCAACCCAGTCCTTCCTACAGCCTAGCAGAGTTGCAGCTCAAATTAGTAAACCTTAGAGCAGGGGGCAATTTCTGGGAGGGTGCCTAGTCTGAGTCCGCAGGTACCAAAAAGGTGAAGAGGTATGGAAAGAGGAGGTCTTGGAGAACTAGGTCTGTGAGGGGCGGGGGCGCGCAATGGCAGCAAGACTACTGAGCCGGATAAGGGTACAAGCAGTGGCATCTCCGAATAGGTGAGAAGTAAGCAAACCAGCAGTTGGCACCACCTCAGGAAAGAAAGAAGGGCTAGGTTCTGATGGTGGGGAGGCAGGGAGAGTCTCTGGGTCCAAGTTGGGCCTCAGGGGCCTCCTGGAAGGTGGCCAGGTGAGGTGGCACCAGTGCCAGGTGGAGGCCCCACGAGGACACACGATCGTTCTACCCACGAGGAGACACCAGTTCCCAGATGAGGCCCAGCCCCCTGGCAAAGTGGCATTGGAGCCAGGCAGAGGCTGGACTACAAGGATGGCTGGCCCACTTGTGAGGTGGCACCGGCGCCAGGCAGAGGACCGACAACAAGATGCCGGGTCCACCAGTAAGGTGACACCGGTTCCTGGAAGAGATCCAACTCGACGTGAGATAGCACCGCCGCCCCTCAGAGGCTCAACGACAAGGATGCCTGGTCCACCTGTGAGGTGCCACTGGAGCCGGCAGAGGCCCGCAGTCCAGCCTAGTCAGTCGCCCACCCAAGCCGCCCGCCGCAAGCGCAGCCTTACCGAGACACTGCCCCACAGGGGTGCTGAACGGGTTCCCCAGGAGGAACTCCATCTTGGGCGGACAACACTACAGCTGACGCCCTGTTTGCCGCCGCGGTCTCGGATGTCCCCAGCCGCGCTCCCGACCTGACTGACACTTGCCCCCGCCCCACCCTCCAGAACGCCGAGCTCCGGGCCTCTGGCCCCGCCCTCCTATCGCGTCCCTATTGGACAACGCCTACACAGTCTTCCCTCCGATTGGCCTTTACACCGCCCTCATCGAAGTCCCACCTACCACACGGCGTCCGATTGGGTCGAGGACCTAGCTAGGTCATTGGAGTCCCCGTCAGGCGTAGCGGCACCTCCCCTGGCCCGCCTCCAAAAGAGGACTGTATTTTCTGATTCATCTGTATATTGGTCAATCTAGAGAACTCCTACTACTATTGGACAAAATTGAGTCAATCACTCGAATAGGGCCATGGAGAAGAGGTGGATCTAAGAAGTTGCCCGCCCATGGAACTGCTGATTGGAGAAACATTTGTTTTCTCTACGGCTGGTTGGTGTTTGGAGTATTTCCCACCCAGACACGTGATCACGTGACCCGTCAACTTTCACCCAGGATATCTACCTCCTGACTTCCTCTTAGCAACCAAGTAGCGGCGCTTGGTTCCCCAGCAACCGAGAGACGCATCTGCTGCAGGGAACCAGCTCGGATCGCTGGTGCTTGAGAAGGTGAGACCCGGGAATTTAGGCTCCAGGAGGACTGTCAGGTGTGAGAGCGGCCGACTGTGACCCCTTTCTCTGAGGATTCCGGCTTGGCCCTTTTCATTTGTAAAATGGGAACACATGTCCTCTCCCAGACGACTAAGACACTTTAATCTTGAACTTTTCAGGTCTTCGCAGTAGAAATTGCTAAGAGAGTGCTTCTTCAGGGAGTAAAGGTCAGAAAGGATTTTAAGGGGTTCCATCCGCTAGCCTCCTGCCCAGTCTGTTTCATTAGAACTAACTGGGCTGGGGTTGTGGCTAAGTAGTAGATCGCTTGCTTAGCATATATGAGGCACTAGGTTCGAGTCTCAGCACCACATAAAAATAAATAAATAAAATAAAAGATATTGTATCCATCTACAACTAAAAGTATTTTTTTAAAAAGAAACAGATTAACTGTTTCACCCTTTCCACTTATAACTTCTTCCAGAATTTAGCTATCGTATCCTACCTCATAAATCTCATTCTGTTAGTTCATTTGGTGCTGTATAACGTACTTGGACTGGGAATATGGATACTCAAGTCCAGTGTCTGTTAGTAACTCATTTTATGAGTTTGAACAAGTTCCTTCCACTCCGAAGGCTTCAGATGCCCTGTCTGGGAAATAAGAGCAATAGGATTCCCTTCTTTAATTACTTCTGGAACTGACATGTAATTAAATAATTTGTGCGCACAGAGTGCACAAGAAGCATTCAGTAGGAGGTTGGTTTTCTTCTTATTAATTCATTACCTATAGGGTCTGTACTTCTCAGATTTAATTCACCCAGGTTATTGTTTCCCAGGAAAATCCGGATCTGTTTCTCTGTGAAGAGATCATTTCATTTACAGGTTTGTGAAAACTGCTGCTTCCCTACCTGCTACCTCTGTGTCACCAACAGCACTGCCATCAGGCAGTTCAACAGGGACGCAGTTTGGGTGGAAAATTACTGATAAAATCCCTACAGGGGAGGACTGTTTGGGCCTTTCCCCTGACCCAGAGCAGTTGGGAGAAACATTGTGAATTGTGGCAGTAATTGTCCCTATTAATGTGGGTACAGTGGTGCCATGATTAGGGAAATAGGTTCTGCCGTATTCTAGGTGTATAAACTTTGGCATACTAATTGGCTTTTCTTCTGTTTTTCTTTTTCCCTCTTTCTTTTTCTTTCTTTTTGTTTTGTTTTGTTTTTTTGGTTTTTTTTTTGGTAGGAGGGATTGAACTCAAGGGTACTCAACCACTGAGCCACACCCCCAGCCCTATTTTTTTATGTTTTATTTAGAGACAGGGTCTCACTGAGTTGCTTAGCACCTTGCCATTGCTGAGGCTGGCTTTGAATTTGCGATTCTCCTGTCTCAGCCTCCCAAAGTGCTAGGATTACAGGCGTGCGCCACCACGTCCAGCTTCTTTTCTTTCTTTGTGTTTGTGGAGAGGTACTAGGGATTGACCCAGGGGTGCTCTACCACTGAGCTACATTTCCAGCACTTTTTTTTTTTATTTAAATGCATTTCAAGTCATAGTACATAATCAGATCTCTGTTTTTCCATTTCTCTGATTGCAAACCAAATAAAGTCACACCATTAGAGTCTTCATAGATGTGCCAGGGGTAGTAAAGACCATCTCAAATAACCATCATTACTATGCCCATTTCCCTTTCCTTCCTCCCCCCTCCCCCAACCATGTTTAGAGATCCTGCATTTCTCCTATGTTTCCTGTTCCCACTCCCCCCCATTTCCAGCACTTTTTATTTTAAGACAGGATCTCACTAAGTTACCCAGGCTGGCCTTAAACTTGTGATCCTCCCTCCTCAGCCTCCTGAGTTGCTGGGATTATAGGCAGGAATCACCTTATCTGGAAACTGGGGAGATCAGTCATACATATAAATTAAGTTCCTAGAGTTGTGAATCCTCAGATTCACATCTTACCACTATGCCTGGTCATCTCTGGCTTCACTACTTTTCCAATTCTCAGTACTGCTGATGAGCTCCTTAAAATTAAAATATGATTATGTCACTGCCCTTATTAAGCCCTATGAGCTTCCCAGGGGCCTTAGGATAATAATACAACTCCTGAAGGCCTCTCCAAGCTTGTATCACTTCAGCCAAAGTGGAGCATGCCTGTTCTCTCCCATCTCAGGTCCCTCACCATCCAGTTTCCTCTCCTTTCTTTCCTATTGGTCCTTCAGATCTCAGCCCTTTCTTGGCTAGGCCAAGTTTCCCTTAATGTATGCTTTTGTAGTTTTCTATGCCTACAAACTTCTCATGATTTGTAACTAAATATTTGTATGATTACTTGTTTTAAGTCTGAAACAGAGGTAAGATACTCGGTCTGTTATTCATGGTATATAGTAGTTATTCAGTAGGCATGTGTGGACTAAACATAGGAGAGAAATTATCCACCTTTTACAGATGGGAAAACAAAGGTTTCTGCTAGTGAAGTGAGTTTGCCAAACAAGACACAGTCAGAATCCAAATCCTGCCCTTTGTGTTCAAATAGTGTTTGTGACAGTAATGCCTCATTGCATAGCAATTTCTGGGCTTGACTGAAAGCAAGTTTGTTTTGTCCCAGAAACCAGCTCTTGATCAAGTGGGAGGGATGACAAGTCAAAGTTTTGACATCAGAATTATGATTTAGGGGGCTGGGGCTATAGCTTAGTGGTAGAGCGCTTGCCTAGCATGCGTGAGGCACTGGGTTCAATCCTCAGCACCACATATAAATAATAAATGAATATAATAAAGATCCATCAACAACTAAAAAATATATAAAAAAGAATTATGACTTATTTCCCAAAGTATAGCATCCCCCCTTTTAAAAAATAAAAGCCTAAAATATTTTGCAGATAATATCTACAAACACAATACATTTAAATTTACTGAAATAAGTTGGTAGCAAGTTATGGGAAAACCATTTCAGAAAAGTGGGAAGCTAGAAAGAGAGAGGAGAGACAAGGGCTAGAAACATCATTGAGGGTTGAATCAGTCACCCTGAGAAGGTGGAACCAGTGTGGACAGAATTAGAAATAAAAGCCAATGTCTTGATGGTTGGAAGCTCAGATGGAGAAGGCACCAGAATGTGGGTGGGGGCTATAGAGTCTGTGTCTCTTCCCTGGGGAAGAAGGAAAAGATGTGTATGAGTTGAAGGCATGAGGATATTTGACCAGGAACAATACAAAAATGGAGGATGCTCCATTTACCCAAGCTGCATCCAAGCAGCTACTAGGGGAAGAAAGAGGGAGGGGTGTCTTTGTGGGCAATATCTAAGACAAGGTAGCAGATTGTCCAGCTAACCAGGGTTTGTGGTGGACATCATCAGCCTAATATAAGGAGCAGAGCACAGGGGCTGCCTAGCATCAGAGTAGGAGAGCAGGAGTTTCAGGGATACCTTGGATGTTGAGGAGGCATATGGGCACAAGTAGAAGGTGAGGCCACCAAGGAGGTGAGAAGCAGGTGGGAACAGAGGGGAGGGAGGAACTGGACATCCAGAGGGCTCAGAGGCAGAATCTCAGTAGACTGAAAAGAGGGCATAGCTTCCTGCAGGGCCCTGCCCTACTGGAGGTTCTCACTAAGAGGTTGGTGATGATGATAATGAGGTCAAGGCACCCCAGCTTCCCAGGACTGTAGCTCTGTCCATCCAGGAATAGCAATCCAGGTCAGCCTTATTATGTGACTAACTAAATCCACAGATCCCACTCCTCTGCCTGCAGTATCTCAGAGAACCCCTTTGGACCATTAGAAACAGAAACCTACCAGAGGTCTGGGGTTGTGGCTCAATGGTAGAGCACTTGCATAGTATGTGTGAGGCATTGGGTTCAATTCTCAGCACCGCATATAAATAAATGAATAAAGTAAAGGTCCTTCAACAACTATACACACACACACACACACACACACACACACATAAATTTTTAAAAAAGAAGCCTACTAGAGTTGGCTTAAGTTAAAGAGGATTTAATGCAGGAAATCAAGAAATGCTCACAAGAGAACACAGAAGCTTGCATGGGGTTGAGTCTGAGGAACATTAGGGGCTGAAAAGCTAGCAAGAAGAAGGCAGACTCTATCTGTCCTTTGTCATTTTTGTTTGTATTATGCTGTTTCCCCTCTCTGCTTCTCTCTGTACATCCACCACATCCCCCTCTTGCTCTCTTGACTTAACCATGTGTCTGACCAGCCCATGGCTCCCTAGTTCCTCCCTAGTCAAGCACCAGCTCCAATAGGCACTTCCATCCTGAGGCCCCAAGCACCCACTTCTCAGGGGGAAAGCATGAATGGCCAACTTTGGTCAGTGTTTCAAGTGGTGGACAGTTTGGAAGGGCTGGGAAGCATACACATGACTGCCTACATGGAAGTTCCTCAGAGGAGGGGTGTTGCAGGCTGGCTCACCTGGCTGTGGCTGCCAAGGGAGCATAGTCAGTGGTTTGCACTAAGAGACCTGAATGAGGATGGGAACAGAAAGTCAGAGACCTGATACAGGACTATGGCCTTGAGGGAAGCTGAGAACCACAAACTGAGGAGACCAGTATAGACATTAGTCCAATGGGTCCAGGTAAGGCCCTGGATGTGGTTGTGGGGTCAAGAAATGAATCCTGAAGAAAGGCTCTGAGGGCTGCTGGGGAAGCCTGGGGTAGCCTTCATACAAATGTATTATCTCTGAGGTACAAGCAGGCTGAGGGGTGTGATTGGCAGCCCTCAGGGTGTCCATGGCTTCCCTGATGGTCTATGACCCCTAAAGAGGATACCTCAGTCAGATTCTGTCCTCAAACAAGGAATAGGCAGGCTGTGAAAGAGAAATGTGGTGTTTTAGGAAAGATGAACCGGATGCACGACTCAATGGAGCCGAAAGTGATGGACGACGACATGCTCAAGTTGGCTGTGGGGGAGCAGGGTCCACGGGAGGAAGCTGGGCAGCTGGCCAAGCAGGAAGGCATCCTCTTCAAAGATGTTCTGTCCTTGCAGCTGGACTTCCAAAGTGCGTATCCTGGGTGCCCAGGGTTGTTGATACAGGTTGGGTTTGGGGCACCAAGTGGCCTCCTCTGCCCTACCTTAAAGCCCAAGAATTCCACACAAAGGCATGATCAAAAGACTCACATGAAGGGCTGAGGCTATAGCTCAGTGGTAGAGCACTTGCCTAGCATGTGTGAGGCACTGGGTTCAATCCTTAGCACCACATAAAAATAAACAAAGGCATTCTGTCCATCTACAACTATAAAAAAAATTAAAAAAAAAAAAAGACCCACAGCAAGCCAGGCGCAGTGGTGCACACCTGTAATCCCAGCAGCTGGAGAGGCTGAGGCAGGAAGATCACTACTTCAAAGCCAGCTTCAGCAACTTAGCAAGACGCTAAGCAACTCAGTGAGACCCTATCTCTAAATAAAATATAAAAAAGGGCTGAGGATGCTGCTTGGTGGATAAGTGCCCCTGAGTTCAATCCCTGGTACAAAGAAAAAGAAAGACTCACATCAGCATTAAGGTTCCCTGGATTCCAAGGCTTATTTATTTATTTATTCATCTGCAGAATCAGAGATTGAACCCATGGCCTCAAGCATGCTAGGCAAGCACTCTACATCCCCAGCCCAGCATGGACATGTTTAAAGCTTTATACCAAGTGTTATCATCATCTGAGCATTCACGACACTCCTGATTCTGAATGAGAACAGAAAAAAAGATAAAATCGTTCAGCTCCAAATCTAAGCAAATCCCAAAGACCATGCTGTTTCCATCACACAACTTTGCACTGGTATCCTCAGAGTAGAGGCTCCCTGGCAGGCAGAACCTAGGAGGCCCCACAGAGCCAAGAGCTCAAGTGGGAAGCATGGAGAGGAGGAGGAGCCAGCACTAGGTTAACCAAAGAGGAACTGGAAAGGGGGGGGGGGCGGCGCACACACACACACACACACACATGGACACAGAGCCCTGAAGCAGAGAGACATCTCAGGAGTGACAGGATATCCCAATGAGAAGATATGGCTGGTGAACAGACAAAGTCTTGCTGCCTCAGAGACCTCATCTGTGAAATGGGGTGCCTGTAGTCCTTCTCCCAGGTGCTGGCTGGGGGAATAAGTGAGACAGCACATGCACAGTGCACAGCCAATGCTGGAAGGCCAGCGAGCCATGGCCCAGGGAGTCAGGGCAGAAGGGATGCAAGAGCAAGGAGAGAAGTGGGCCAGGATCCTGAGACCCCTGTGTTTCGTGCAGGTGAGACCACAGCAGAGTGATCGGTCAGGACTCACATTCTTTCTCTGCCATAGGGCTGGCCAGGCAACCAGTCAACACGAAGTTGTTGAGACACTGCCTCAGCAGGGCCCTGCACCAAACCCTGGAGACATAGCAGTGGGCAAGACAGGCCCTGCCAGGGCCAGATTCACAAATCACACAAGCCTCCCAGGGTGTGACCTCCAAGGATGACTCCCCAGAGCTGGGAAGGCCTTGAACTGTAGCCTCTCAGCTCTGAGAGGAGGGAAAGATGTAGAAGGACTGCAGCAGGATTGGGCCTTAGCACTTGACTGCCTTGCTTTTGCTTCCTGCTTTTCCACGTAAGTTTCATTCAGCCAATATTGAGCAAATGCCTATTATACTCCAAGTACTGTTCTAGGTACTTGGTTCCAGCTGTGTGCCTAAAGGACAAAGAACTTTATGTTCATGGAGCTGACATTCAAGTGGGGGAAACAAATAAATAAAACAAGGAAAATATGTGTTAAAGGCAATGTTTGCTATGGGGAAAAAGAAAGTGAGAAAGGAAACAAGGAAAATTAGGATGGGGTGCAGTAATATTTAGGGTGACCAGAGGCCTTGCCAAGGTAACAATTGAGCACAGACTTGAAGGAGGTGAAGGAGGGAGCTGCAAGGAGATCCACTGGGGAAAGTGTGTGAGGCAGAGAGAGCAGCTAGTGCAATTGCCCAGCAGCCGGAGCAAGCCTGAGCAGGCCTGCTAAGGAAACCCATGTGGAGACAGATCAGAGAGGTCTTGGAGTCGGCTGCTGTTGGCCTTGGAGCCAATGGAAGTTGTTTAGCTTTCACAGTGAGTGAAGTGGGAGCCTGGGAGAGTCCTAATCCGAAGCAGGACAGGATGGGACTTGGGTTCTCACAGGACAGGATCCCACTGGTTAAGGGCCAAAAGCAGCAATCTAGTTAGATGGCTGCTGCTGTGGTCCAGGGAATGTTGACGATGGATCCACTGTCTGTGTTAAAGATTAAACTGGCGGGCTGGGGTTATGGCGCAGTGGTAGCGTGCTCGCCTAGCACGTGGGAGGCACTGGGTTCGATCCTCAGCACCACATAAAAGTAAAATAAAGCTATTGTGTCCACCTACAACTAAAAAATAAATATTAAAAAAAAAAAAAAAGATTAAACTGGCTTTTTAAGCAACCCCACCATGCCAGAAATTAATTTGGAGCCAACTGCCGAACACAGCCTGTTTCACTGTGCTGTTTTGGCTTTTCTTTTTTTTTTTTTTTTTTTTTTTGGTACTGGAGATTGAACTCAGGGGTACTCGACCACTGAGCCACATCCCCAGCCCTATTTTGTGTTTTATGTAGAGACAGGGTCTCACTGAGTTGCTTAGCGCCTCACCGTTGCTGAGGCTGGCTTTGAACTCACGATTCTCCTGTCTCAGCCTCCCTAAGTGCTGGGATTACAGGCTTGAGCCACCGCGCCCGGCTCTGTTTTGGCTTTTCTACATGAACCATGGATACTCAGGCAAATGTCAGTGCGCAGGTCCATTTGGCAAGGCACCCAGATATGCAGGAGCCACCCAGAAGAAGTGGCTCTTCAGGAAGCCACCATGGCCAAGGGCAAAGTGGGGCTGGGCAGCTGTGAGTCAAAAATCAGGGCCAGAGCAGGTGCACGGGAAATCCTGACCAGGATGGGAGACAGCTGGCAGCCTGGAGCAGAACTAGGCCCCACCCCAGAAGTACTGGAGGGTGGGGATGGAGATTAATGTCAGTCTGGGAAATCTGGCCACAAACAGGCAGCTGAAGGACAGGTTCCAGTGTTGCCCAACCCTGGAACCCATGGGAAGAGCTGAAGGAGCAGTGCAGCCCCAGAGGACAGGTGGGCCCTCACAGCCCTGGGTCAGAGGATATTGACCACCTCTCCAAGACCTGGCCCAGGGAGGTTAGGAAGTATACCTCCCACTGAATTCACAACTTCTCCAGTAGGCCCTGCTTCTATAAACAAATACTGAAACTGCCACCCAAATGTGTGATGATTGATATTTTTTAATTATGTAATTTTTATTTTTTGTGATATTTTTTAATTATGTAATTTTTATTTTTGTGATACTGAGATACTACTATTCTGGGAATTCCCTGCATGTATTATTCCCAGCCCTGTTAAAGTATCCCTAGTTACTTTTAAAAAAAAACAACTTTCATGTCTATATTATTTTACTTCTCTAAATGAGCATATTATAACCCTATAATTGGAAAGCACTGCAAAGGCAAATATAGAAAAAAGGAATGTATAAACAGAGCTATATGTAGCTTCTGAGGAAAGCAGGAGGGGAACAAGATTAGTCTCTAGAATTTTACATGTACAGTATCGATTTGTTTATACTTACATGCTTCTCAGAACTCTTCTGGCTGTCAGTGACAGAAACCAAACTCTGGTTGAAAGATAAAAGGAATAAGTGGGCTGCAGAGCTGGGGTGAGTGGTTTTCAGGGACTGTGGGGTCCTAGCACTTCTGTAATATCTGGAATCTGCCACTCTGTTGTAGGGGCAATTTATCCCATCCTCTAAACATGGACAGTTGGAGGTTCTCCCTATTTTTATGCCCCTTTTGTGCCCATACACATTTCTCTGGTATGTCTTTGGAGTCAGATTCCAGGAAAATTGAAGGGCAAAGGGGCACAGACATTAAATATTTTAGTAATTGTTGCCAAATGACCCCCTAAAAGTCTGAACTGACTGATTAATCCTCTTACCAGCAGAGACCCATGCTTTGATTCTATTTGTCATACTGTGGAAAACCCACTTGTGCTCCTGATTTGGCCTGAGTTCTGAGGTGGAACAGCCTCTTGGGGAGCCCTCAGCCTGACCCAGAGGCAGTGTGAGTCTCCTGCCCTGGAGAGATCTAAGCGACCCCCACATTGACCCCTACTTAACCTTGTCCCCAGTGGACATCTTAGGTCCTCCTGTGACCCTGAGTGACAGTCCTAATCCTCACCAACACTGAGCACTGATAGGCTGATAGGGAGACTTATCGGCCCACATCTTGATGCTCAGCCCACATCTCCAGGATACCTACATACTCCAGAGCAGGGCAAGAGATTTGTCTCATTATCCCAATGTGCTGGTACCAAACTCTAACCCAAGGCTGCATTGTCCTCCATCATTTCAGATATCCTCCGTATAGACAACCTCTGGCAGTTTGAGAACTTGAGAAAGCTGCAGCTGGACAACAATATCATTGAGAGGATTGAGGGTCTGGAGAACCTCATACACCTAGTTTGGCTGGGTAAGGCCCTTGCCTGTGTGTGTCTGCCCTAATCAACGATGATACCTTGCCAAGGTTATCACCTCTCCAGGAGACAATTATGGTGACACTCAGCTGCTAACCCATCATTAGCTTGTGCACAGCAGAAAGCAGCTATTTTTTAAAAGCCTTGGGCTTATGCTGGGCAAAGTATGACAAAGATGTGCTTGGACACATCAGGACAAAACATTCTGCACCTACTTGCCTAACTTCAGTCTGGGTGGGACACAAGGGACAGCAATGGACTCCCACTTACTCTAAAGACAGGTGAGCAGATGACTTGCCTAGAGGGGCCAAATGATCAAGTGATAGTGGCAAAAGTGGGCATGCATTGAGCTCTCAACTGCATGCTAAGTGTGGGCTTGTTCAGTTTCCTTATGAGGCCGTTCACTCCACACAGTGTTTCCATCACAGAAATGAGAAATTGAGGTCACAGTGAAGAAACAGGGACATCAGCCTCCCAACTCAGCTCTGTCTGATCCTAGAGCTCTGGTCCTCGCTGCCAAGGCCACAGGGGGTTTTGATGAACTGTGTCCAACTGCCAGCTTCTTAGGAGCCTTCTCACATCTGGTATGATGCAGGTGGACACCCAAAAACAATCCTAGGAGATGGGTATCTATTATGATCTACAGAAGAGGAGCCAAGGCTCAGAAAGTCAAGGCACTTGCCCAAAGCTACACAACCAAGAAGCAGAAGAGCAGGGACTTAGGCCCATTCCTGTCTGGCCCCCAAATCCACATTCTCTCCATCCTGTTGGGCTGCTTCCCAAGAACAAGAGCAACCTGGGGATCAGCGCATCTCAATTTGTAAAACACTCTCAGCTCTATTTATGCTGACCATTGGAGCCACAGCAATGCCACAGGCAAAGATTATGCTGCCATTTCACAGATGCAGCCATTGAAGCTCAGAGAGTCTGGTTTGATTGATTCATGCTCCAGGCAGTAGAAGCAGATCATAGCCAGGTCTTCCGACTCTCAGGTCCAGGTCTCTTGCCCCAGAAATCTCAAGCTGCCTGTCAGGCCTGTTGTCAGAGGATGTACACTTGATAAACAGCTAAACACTAAGCAGACAGGAGGTAGACTTGCTAAAATGGCCACAGGTGTCAGGGAAGGGTCACCCCACAACTGTGTACCCTTGACCCCAAGGTATCACTCTTCAGACCTGATAGGTAGCATTTTCATCCCAGAACTATGTCAGAGCAGAGATTTATCCCCAAGAGGATGATCAGCAGAACTGGGGAGGGTGGTAAACACATGCAGTTGCAGGGAAGAATCCATACCAGGCTTCTAGAACCATAAGCCGTTAGACGGTGAGTTAATTCCTGGCACTCGGTAGCCCTTGTGGTTTTATTTCAGGACGTTTCCTCCCTAACTCAGGCATCACACACTTAGAACCCTCTTCCCTTCCCAGATCTGTCCTTCAACAACATTGAGGCCATTGAGGGCCTGGACACACTGGTGAATCTGGAGGACCTAAGCTTATTCAACAACCGGATCTCCAAGATTGACTCCCTGGATGCTCTGGTCAAGCTGCAGGTGCTATGTCTGGGCAATAACCAGATTGACAACATGATGAATGTGAGTGGCCAGAAATAGGGACTCTTGCTCACTTGCACCTGCAGGACTCAGGCTGGGAATGGTGTTAGGGGTCATGGCAAGAGGAAGTGCAGGCTGAGAGTTCCAGATTTCCCCCTTTGCCTGGAAAGGCCAGACATCCAGGTTATCCCATGAAGGATGTGATAATGTTTAAATACCACATTTAATCTAACAGAACCCATCTCTGGGTACCAGTTTGCAACCTCTGCTTCAGGGAAGTCACTTTCTGAGTCTCATATTAACTTAAACATTTTCCAAGGACCTATTGGATATGGGCCAGCTGTCCTGTGCTCAGTGGGTACAGAGATATACAAGATGTGGTCCCCTTAGGATGACTAGCCCACACACCCACATAATCAAGACACAGGTGACAATAAGCTAGAAGCAATAAAATAAGAACTGAGGGAAATGGGAGGGTAAGCCAGGGTGCCGGGAATATGTCTGTATAACTGTGGACATTGGTCATCTGAGGGGAATGTGGGCTGCCCTGAGTATACCCCACAATGGGCTTACAGCAGTGGGCTGGGGATGAGACCCTAGCAGTAGCCACAACGGTCCTATGTCAGAAG
Organism: Xerus rutilus; assembly: GCA_028644305.1. Classification (NCBI taxonomy): domain Eukaryota; kingdom Metazoa; phylum Chordata; class Mammalia; order Rodentia; family Sciuridae; genus Xerus; species Xerus rutilus. The sequence continues at coordinate 57,061,301 of CM053402.1, forward strand.
TAACCAGTAGTGACCTTAAAAGATAGTACCTGATTTGCTTCTCCAGCCTGGCCACCAATCCTGGGAGCTGTCCAGAATCCTTCCAAGACTCTTTTTTCTTCTTAGGTCAGTCTGATGGCCTGGGTTCACATCTCAGCTCCACACTTGCATGGCTTAGATGCATGGCCTGGGATAGATCAAGTGCCCAAGTTGTTACCCATATTTAAGAGCATTCAGCAAGACCAAACCCAGAAGGTGACACAGTCTTGGCAGTTCATGGCACTTGCCAGACAGGAAGATCTCAACTCAGTGAAGCACAAGCTTCCCATTGCCTGTTTCCTTGTCTGTCAAGTGGAGAGAGTGATCATAGCCCACCTTCCCAGGCTTTCATGAGAATCAAATAAGAACAAACATGAAGCTGAGCTGGGGCTGGGGCTCAGTGGTAGAGCACTTGCCTCGCATGCGTGAGTCACTGGGTTTGATCCTCAGCACCACATAAAAAAATAAATAAAGATATCACATCCATAAAATAAAAAAAAAGAATAAACATGAAGCACTTGGTCCAAGGTTAGGCTAGAGCAGGTTTTTAATGAATAGACTGTCATCACTGACATCCTTCCTGGGAAAGCATCAAGGGACAAGAGGTAACTGGATTCAGATTCACTGAAAGATGATGAGAATTTTCCATCCAGTGAAGGGAAAAGCATCCCAGAAGAGGGGATGCCATGAGCAAAGGCCTGGAGGTGCAGCAGGAAAGCCTACCTGCCTGCATGGAGCCCAGGAAAGGCTACCTGCCTGAGGAGCACAGGGTTCCTCGAAGTCAAGGCTATGTGCAGCCTGGGGCTTAGCCTGGGAGCTGGGGCCTCACTGCAGACAGGAATATCAAGATAAGCACTGGGAGCAGCGCAGGGCTTTTTGCTATGGTATGTTCAGATCAGGTCTATGTTTAGGAAGGAAACCTGCCATCATGAAATGGACTTGAAGGAGATCATGTGAATGGGTTAGTGCAAGATGGTGCCACCAGAAAGGACTTTTGGCCTGCAGGTAACATAAAAGTTTGTCTCAAACAGGCTAGAAGTGAAATCAAGGCAGAGATTCAGGTACAGATAGATTGTTTGTAAAGTGACTTTGGGAAGCTAGAGTGAATGAAGCTAGAGTGCAGGAAGCTGGAGTAAATGTGGGGTATCACCGAGGTTGCTACAGCAGGTGATGGGGGCTTGATTCTGCTGGGTCTTAGAAATAGCCAGGGTGCTTCCCAGAAGTGACTACCTAAGAGCTGAAGTGTATCCCTCAACAGCAAGGCTTGCCTCCATGGATGAGCTTCCTCCCAGCCTAGCTTCTGAGATGGAGTGGGGGAGGGGCTTGTGGGACTTCGAAGACCTCTCTGACACAGAAAGCAAACGGTGAGATGGGGGTCTGTCAAACAGCTGCAGCTGAAGTCAGAGGTCAGCCAAGCACCCATCACAAACAAGGGAATTTGGTGGCATGATTGTTGGCACTGCAAAGAGGGGCAGTTTATCAAAAGGGTTTCAAGGATGCAGGTTCCTTCCGCCTCTGGGCTCTGCTGTCCTCAGCATCTCCCCAAGGCTCTTTGTCAGGGTTTCAGTCAAGGTCATAGGCTTCCTTATTTATACCCAACGGGGACAGAGAGGTTGAGAAATCTACCCCCAATGGTGTTCTTTCAGTATAATTGGGCTGTCTTAGGTCCTACACCTCACACCAGTATCACACCTAGGGCATGGCCAGATTGGGTGGCCGAGGTGAACGGCCTGATATGGGTCAAGCACCTATGTTTAAGTCTTCTGAGCAAACCCTAGAGTATCAAAAGTTTGCCCTGCACAGCAGACAGGAGGATCTAAATCCAACCAGTGCCCTTCTCAAGGTTTGAGTCCTGACTATCCAGCCTGTCTTCTGCTTTGTAGGTGCAAGAAACTCAAATGCTGGCCAATGGGGTGGCAGAATGAGGCATGGAGGGTGCGGGTTAATAGAGCTGAGACCGAGATTTAGTTAGCCTGTGTTCAAATCTCAGTGCTGCCACCTACCAGCTATCTGACCTTGGACTGGTGACTTAGAGTCCTTTGTGTCCATTTGCATATATGTAAAATGGAATTAATAGTAGTTCTTATCCCTAGGATTGGTATGAGTATGGAACCAATTAGAGAGTATTATATGCCCAATGCAGGACCTGGGACATAGTAGATACATAAAAAATGATCATTATTCAGGAATTTTCAGGTTGCTGATTAACCCCTGCAAACAGCCCCAGACCTTTTTTTTCCGGTGCTTGGGATCAAACCCACAGGTTCATATGTGCTATGCAAGTGCTCTACTACTAGGCTGCATTCTCTGCCTGCTTGAAACTCTGAACATTTAACAGATGTTTCTATCTTGGTACATCCTACAGCCCAGGGTTCCATGTGAATGAATCCCTTCTAATGTGTTGGCCCTTGGACATTGCAGACTTTAATGGAGTTTGTTTTCATCAGCTTTTTTGCTGCTGTGACCAAGAGACCTGACAAGAACAATTTTAAGGAGGAAAAATTTATTTGGGAGTCATGGTTTCAGAGGTCTCAGCTATAAATGGCCAGCTCCATTCCTTAGGGTGGGAAGTAAAACATGGCAGAAGTGTGTAGCAGAGGAAAGGGCTGGGAACATGGCACCCAGGTAGCAGAGAGAGCGCTCTGCTCAACAAAAATAAAATACATACCCCAAGGCAAGCCCTCAAGAACCCACCTCATGTAACCAAATACTGCCTGCCTACAGTTACCATCCTGTTAATCCCTATCAGTGCATGAACACACCAATTGGGTTAAGACTCTCATAACCTATTCGTTTCACCCCTCAGCTTTCTTGCATTGTCTCACACATGAGCTCTTGAGGGACACCTCACATCTAAACCATAAGAGAGCCTGAGACCCTATCCTTCCAAAGAACCAGGCACGAGTGTAAAAAGGTGCAGAGGGAATGAAGGTGGACATGTCCTAGCCCTTCTGTGGATGCCCTACTCCCTTCCTTGACCTTGGCTATTCTCCTGTCCTGCCCCTGCAGGGCCTGATCAGGAAGAAATTGCATCACCCTCTCTCAGTGGAGTGCCAGGTACTAGAGTTTTTTGTGAATATTCAAGAGGCAGGAATAGCTGGTGCCCAGAGAGAAAGAGGAAGACAAAAGGTCCATGGGGAAAAGCTGCCAGGGAGTGCTGAGGTATGTAGACCAGATGTTCCTAAGGCCTGGCTGCATTCTGGGTCCTTAGGGACCCTGGATCCTCTCTACCTAATCAGGTACCAGCCCTGTTTTTTACTTGACCCAGAAAGTCCTGACTGACAATTCTTAGGTATTAGCTTCTAACCCTGAGCATCTTTCTCTTTAGCCCTTATATGTTCTATCTGACACTTAATTACATGCTCTTTTTTCATTTATTTATTTACTAAGCTTATTTTAGTACCTGCTTACTGCATTAGAAACACAGACATTTGGGGCTGGGGTTGTAGCTCAGTAGTGGAGCACTTGCCTACCATGTGTGAGGTACTGGATTCAATCCTCAAAAATAAATAAACAAAATAAAGGCATCATGTCCATCTATAACTTAAAAAAAAAACACAGACATTTAAGCAGAACTCAGGGTATACAAGGAAGAGCTCCTCACTACTGGCTATGGTCCTTGCTTCCTCTTCCTGGGGTCACAACTACTTCTAAGTTACATGTATGTCTCTCCAGGCATCTTGTGTCTAAGCATTGTGCATGATTGTCACATCCGCCCAGCTACCCTTCCTATACCTAGCTTCAATTGCCCCCCTTCTCCTGAGTTATCATTTCTCCCTTTCTGCGGTATCATTACACTGCTCAGACATGATGTGATGTATTTTTCCAGTCCCCTAGATGTGAATATCAAGGTTGTTTTCAACCTAGTGCCAATACATGTGACTGTACTAGAAGTCCTTAGGTCAGGAATGTCCTTGAGCAGGATTGCTTTACGCATAGATCAGTCCGTCTGTAAGATAAACTCCTAGAGAGGAATTGCTAGGTCAGAGTGACCATGCATTTTAAATTTTGATGAAATCTTTGCTAAATTACCCGCTATAGAAGTGGAATTATAGCTGGACGTGGTGGCGCAAGCCTGTAATCCCAGCACTTAGGGAGGCTGAGACAGGAGAATCGCGAGTTCAAAGCCAGCCTCAGCAACAGCGAGGCGCTAAGCAACTCAGTAAGACTCTGTCTCTACATAGAACACAAAATAGGGCTGGGGATGTGGCTCAGTCAGTGGTCAAGTGCCCCTGAGTTCAATCTTCAGTACCAAAAAAAAAAAAAAAGAAAAGAAAGAAAGAAAAAGAAGTGGAATCATTTACAGACCACCAGCAATGATGGTGTAGCCGGCCTATTCCCTCTCACCTTCTACAACACATTTTGTTATCACACTTTTCCCTTTGCTAATCTAAAATATGAAAAATGGAATCTCATTTGGGATATCTCTTAAAAATTAAAAAAGCTAGAACCTAGTGTACATACCTATAATCCCAGCTATTCAGGAAACTGAAGTGGGAAGATTCCAAGTTTGAGGCCAGCCTGGGCAACTTAGTGAGATCCTGTCTCAAAATGAAATAAAAAGGGGGCTGGAGTTGTTGTTTGGTAGTAGAGCACTTGCCTACCATGTGCAAGGCCCTGGGTTCCATCCCCAGTACTGAAAAACAAACAAACATACATTAAGCTAGATCCTGTCTTCCCATATACATCCTTAAAACATCAATGACTTCCATTGTCTTCAACAAAATCTCATTGCTCACAGCTTATATAGTCTTACATGAACCAACCTCTGACCTTGTTGCCAATCTTATCTCACACCCTTTCTTCTAGCCCCTTCCGAACATTCTGTAGCCACCCTGGCCTTTGCTTAGTTCCTGGTACGTGCCAAGTTCTCTGCTGCCTCAGGGCCTTTGCTTATACTATTTTGGCTTCTGGGAAGGTGCTTTCCATGGTTTCAGCTTCAATGTCATCTCCCCAGAGAGACCTCTGAAAAAGGCCTCCCTGTTTTTTTCTCTCACTGTGCCATTTTTACAGTCCTTATAGCATTTGCCCCAAACCATAATGATTGTATTTTTAAAAAAATATTTTCACCCACACATAAATTGTAATTGCTATTAGGGCAAGGACCCATGAGCCTTGTTCCTAGCTCTGTTCTCCAAGGCTACTATGGTACCTGCCAGAAGCCTGCTAAGTACTTAATTTTGTTTATTGAAAAAAAGAACAAATAAATGACTGAAAGAAATTCATTCAGAGAAACACAGTAGGTTTTTTTTCTATCTTTTTTTGTATTTTTTTTTAGTTGTTTATGGACCTTTATTTATTCATTTATTTGTGTGTGGTGCTGAGACTTGAACCCAGTGCCTCACACATGCTAGGCAAGCACTCTACCACTGAGCCACAACCCCAGCCCCTTTTTCTATCTTTTGTATAGCACAAAAGTGGTGTTTGTATAGGTATTCAAATGATGCTATCAGGGCTGGGGCTGTAGCTCAGTGGTAGAGTGTTTGCCTAGCATTTGTGAGACACTAGGTTTGATCCTCAGCACTACATAAAAATACATAAATAAATAAAAGTCCATCGACAACTACAACTAAAAAATATTTTTTAAAATGATGCTATTTCATGAAGTATTAGCTATGTGGTTGACTTTTCCCTCCTTTAACTAAAAATAGGGTATAGGAAATGAAGGGGAATGGTCCACACATTGTAATCCAGTGATTGCAAGGATAACCATGAAATTAGGTTCCATTTAAGAAATTTGGACCTTTCATAAGATTTAGCAATCTAAAAAGGCACACCTAGTCCGAGTGACCACTAATAATATTTACTATGACTACCTTTTTTTTGTACTGAGGATTCAACCCAGTGATACTTAACCACTGAGCACATCTCCACTCCTTTTTTAAAAATATTTTATTTTGAGACAGTGTCTTGCTAAGTTGCTGAGGCTGGCTTTGAATTTGTGATCCTCCTGCCTCAGCCTCTCAAGCTAATGGGATTACAGATGTGTATAATACCCACATATACCCAGCTATAAGTGCCCTTTATTGAGTAGGTGTCAGGCACTCTTTTTTTTTTAATTATTTTTTAGTTGTAGATGGACACAGTATCTTTATTTTATTTATTTTTATGTGTTGGTAAGGATCAAACCCAGTGCCTCACGCATACAAGGCAAGCACTGTACCACTGAGCCACAATCCCAGCCCCTCAAGCACTCTTATGAATGTTTTTCACAGTTTATTTTATTTGTTCTTTACAATTCTATTACACACATAATATCTTTATGTCCATTTCTGTAGACGAGGAAATTGAGGCTCACAGATGTTAGGTAACTTGTCGTATGTCCAAGAGCTAAGATTGGAACCCCAAGTTGACTGGTACTTTGAAAAGCCTATGCCTCTGAAGATCTAAATTGGAAGCCCCAGCCCTTTCTTGCCTGTCCATGCAAGACGTACTGTGCCAGGCTGCAGACTCTGAAAGAGTGCCAAAGAGAGATGCTACCAGATATGCTTTCAGCTCTATGGCAGCCAAAAAGGAGGGCGGATGTCTTTTTTCCCTTCTTCTTCCCAGGTCATTTACCTGCGAAAGTTCAAGTGCCTACGGACACTCAGCCTGTCTGGGAACCCCATCGCTGAGGCAGAGGATTACAAAATGTTCATCTATGCCTATCTTCCTGATCTTGTGTACCTGGACTTCTGGCGCATTGATGACCACGCGGCAAGTATCTCCCTTTCTGTCTCTGTGAGACAGTCTTTAGGAGCCCAAGTTTCACAGGGCAGTGAAGGGTGTCTTCCTCTGTCCACACCTAGGAAAAGAGAAGAGGCAGTTCCCTCTTCCTAAGCCCTCTTACCTGTCTCCATCAGAGCAATTCCAGCAACACCCTCCTAGGTACTGTTTCCCATGTGTCCTGGCAACTGAGCCCTCTCCCAAGGCCACCTGACAGCTCTTGTCTGTTTTTCCAGATGAAAAAGTTGAAGAGGCTAAAGGAGGGTTGGAGATATATATATGTATATTTTGGGGTACTGGAGATTGAACTCAGGGGCACTCAGTCACTGAGCCACATCCCCAGCCCTATTTTGTGTTTTATGTAGAGACAGGGTCTCACTGAGTTGCTTAGCACCTCACTGTTGCTGAGGCTGGCTTTGAACTCGAAATCCTCCTGTCTCAGCCTCCCGACTCTCTAGGATTACAGGTGTGCGCCACCACGCCTGGCTTGGCAATTATATTTGCCAGATCACCTCAAGTCTGTGAGGACCCCAAGAGCAATGCTAATAGCTGACTGTTGTTTAGCATTTGTATGCCAAGCACTTGGCATTTTTTCCTGTTGTTTTCATAAAAACTGTGAGGTGGGTCTGCTCTCATCCCCAGCTTTCATCAGCTGCTGACACACACATGAGGTGACCTGCCTGGGGTCTCATGGCTAGTGGTGGCCAAGCTAGGAGTTGGCCCCAGGTTATCAGGCAGCAGAGCCTGGCCTCCACCCCCACCCCCAATGCTGGGCTAGCCCTGTCAGGGAAGGTCTCTCCTCTACTATAGCCACTATTCACCCCCTGCCATGAGTGGGTCTCCTTTCACTCTGTGAAGTGTGGTCTGTTTATGTATATTTTCCCCTTGGGGAAAGAAGACAAAAAGAATCTGGCCTGATTTGTTGATGGCAGAACTAGGAAGTCCCTGCATGTTGGATGCCTGGGAGATCAAAGATTGTTGACCTGCCTGCCCCTTCTCACCAAAAGCTGATGCATTTTCTGGCCGAAAGGAACCTATATTTGGGGGCACGGAGGTGATTCTGGGGATACCCAGAAAAGGCCATTCAAAGCAGGGAGGAGGGCTGGCCCCTTCTCAACCCTGACCCTCTGCAAGCTGGCCATTGAGCAAAGCCCAGTCCCCAAGGTATAAGCTGCCTTTCAAGAGCAATGTTCTTCACTTACTAGAACTTTCTTTGGAGGCTCACAGAGATGACATGGGATCAGAAAGCTGTCCCTCTACTGACCATGGGTTGGCTCTGTCTCCACTGTGTGTGTGGGTGTGTATGTTACTGGGGATGGAACCCAGGGCCTCACATACATCAGGCAAGCACTCTACCACTGTGATACATCACCAAACCATGGGCTTTTTTTGGTCCTGTAACAGTACAAGATTTAAGATTTTGAATTCTGAGACTCTTAAGTCTTATTTTTCTGTTAGACAATAATTTGAAGTGCAACATGGGCTCAAAGGCTTGGAATAGGCCCAAGACCCATTTGAGTATGTTTTGCTTATTATACAAAAACAGGACAGACTAACACTGTACAGTTCAAAGCTCCTTCCCAGGAGTTTTTCCTGAGTCTTTGAAAGTTTCCATCTAGGGCAGGCAGGCCACATAGCCACGTTGTCCCCATTGCACTTTAAGCAAACCAAGGCTGGTTCCACAGTTCAGAGACCTGTCTAGAACCACCAAGATAAATAGTGAGCAAAAGTTCATAAAAGCAGAGTTTCACAAAGCAGGAGCATTTGAAACTCTTATGTTCATGATTCTGTCAGATCTGGGGCCAGCTACAGCCCACCCCAAGCTCTAGACCTCTTGGTTCTGTAGGACTCAGAGGGACAGCCTCTGGTGTTCCCTGGAGCATGCCAGGAGCAGTTCAGGCTGACCAGGGGCGGAGCACAAGGCTCTAGAGTGCCTCCCAGCTCTGTGAATTCTCAGTTCCCTGACTCCCCTTACACTCAGGATACCTGGAAAGGGTCATAAGGATTCAACAAATAATTCTCATCCAGAAGTTCTCACAGCTTTCCTACCTTCATGAAGGGGACCCATCCATGGGATCCCATCCTTGGGAGGCCACAGGATGGCAGAGGTCATTGTGGCTCAGATGAAATGTCTTCTGGTAACAATGCCACTTCTCATTCGCTGTCAGAAAGAAGTAGCAGAGATGAAGCACCAGTACAGCATTGATGAGCTGAAGCACCGGGAAAACCAGATGCAGATCCGGCAGGAGGAAGAGCAGGCCCAGCGGATGAAGCTGGAGGAACACAAGGTACCACTGGAGAGGGTGGCTCACCCTTGGCCTAGCTCAGAGATGCCTTGAGATCCCACCAATCATACCAAACAGAGATTTCCAGGGATCCTCAGCCTCCAAAAACATGTAAATAATGCTTCATCTACAGGGCTTAATGTCCCCTCTGCAACTTGGTCTGCCCACCCCCTGGTGTTTCCTCTACCTCTCCACATGGTCCTTCCCTGGGCCTTTGGCGGAGGAAGATGCATCCCAAAGGCAGCATCCCCACCTCCATGATGTTTGCCAGTCCCAATGCCTAGCATAGGCCCCTGCCCAGTGGACCCTTACCGGGGCCTGTGAGAGGAGCCCGAGGCCTCACTCGGGGTTACCGTGCCCAGGTGTTTCTGTCCACAGATGGCATTCATTGAGTACCTGGACGACGCCTACCTCTTTGACAGCTTGTACGCAGAGGATGTGGAGGGCAACAAGCTGTCCTACCTGCCTGGTGTGGGAGAGCTCCTAGGGGCATATCCTTCCCAGTTCCCAGCTGCTTCCTTTGATATGAGCCTAGTCCATGTGTCACCAGCCTGTTTGGGGCAAGTTTCTTCTATTTGGGGCCTCAGTTTCCCCGTGGGACCTTGGACACATGTACCCAAGAGGCAGTGGAGCCAGGTTAGCTGAACTGCATGAGGGAAATCCAGTCTAGTCGTCCTGCTATGCACCTGGATATATTTTGAATTTCTTCAAGCAACCCACTACATGGCTGCCATTGTTAACCCCATTTTACAGTCAGGGAAGCTAAGCTTGGAGAGGTGAAGTGGCTTGTCCCAAGGTCACTCCATTAGAAGCCATGACTTGAACTGTTGTCTGTGGGGCCTGAGAACCTGCATTCTTCCCCCAGTCAACCAGAGTCCAAAGGATATGGTCACTACATGACCATGATGATCAATCTGTGGGCTTATTCCCTAAACTGAGGGACTCAGGGTAGACTGAGATTTTCTTAGATTTTAGAGGCATTGAGATGAAACAGTCCCAGATAGGTCTGTGGAACCATCATCACTATTATCAACATCCAGGAAAATAAAGAGATGAATCTCTAATAAAATAACTGTTATTTGGGAATAACAGTTTTCAAACTGTAGTTTGGAACATGTGTAAATCAGAATGGCCTGGGGTACATCTGGAGAAGAGAGGAAAAGCTAAAGTTGTGCTGGGAAAGAGAAAAGCTACTAAGCTGTGAACATTCACTGATGCCAGCATAGCAGTCTGTGTTGCTGGATCTGGCCAGCATGGCAGTCAAGTCTTTTTTTTGGCCGGGGGCGGGGGGTGGTACTGGAGATTGAACCCAGGGACACTTAACCACTGAGTCACACCCTGCCCTTTTTTATTTTATTTTTTTAAAATATTTTTTAGTTGTCAATGGACCTTTATTTTATTTATTGATATGCGGTACTGAGAATCGAACCCAGTGCCTCATACATGCTAGGCAAGTGCTCTACCAGCCCCTTTATTTGTTCATTTTTTTTTTTTGAGATATGTTCTCGCTAAGTTGCTTAGGGCTTTGCTAAGCTGCTGAGGCTGGCCTCAAACTCATAATCCTCCTGCCTCAGCCTCCCTAGTTGCTGGGATTACAGGCAAGTGCCACTGCACCTGGAAGGCAGATGTTCTTGTTAAGTAACTAGATGTCCTTCTGCAGCAAACTTGTCCTTGCGATAGTTCCTGTTATAAAGGAAATCATGCATGAGAGCCCTCCCCTTGTGGCCTTCCTTGGCTCTGTTTGGCCAGGGTTTAGCACAGGTGGCTCTATTTTGAATCTTTACCATTTTCATATTGGATATAAATTCATTCAGATCCAGACATTCTGAAAAGAATGAGTTGGGGTTGGGAAGAGCCAGACAGAGGAGGCTTCTGTCTGACCTGGCTACCTCTACCCCACTCAACCCGAGGTAACTTGGGTTTGCCTTTTGGCTGTAGCACTGTGTGGCTGTGTGACTTTGGGCAAATCATTTTTATCTCCCCAAGCATCAGTTTCCATCCCCACAGGATCACCCAAGGCCTGTGGGCTTCAACTGCCTGAGCTCAAGGATTCTTCCCGAAGACTCCATGTAGCAGATCTTCCTGTGCTCTCAGCTATTGATAAGGACTGAAAGGCCCAGAGAGATGAAGTGACTTGCCAGTGTGGTCCCTGAACCTGGATGATCTGCTTTGACCTCATGATCTTCCCTCAGGGGCACTTAGATAGGTCCTCATCAAAAATACTCTTCTGGATAACACACCAGGGACAAAGGCACACACTACTTATTTCCCAGCCAGGGCTGGCCCCTCCTGGCCCCTAAGGTCCTCCAGAAAATCCCTTCTGGGCCCTTTCAGCCCCATTCCTGAATTCCTCCAGTTGACAGTAGAGATCCCCCAACTACCATCTTATGCTCTAGTCCTCCAATCCTGGCTCCCTGGGCCCTCATTTTCTATATCTGTCAAAGGGGTCACATGCAGCCTTGGGTCTGAGTCCTGAGCATAGTTGAGTACACAGTCTGTGCTCTGTGCTGGGAGGGGCCAATACCTTTGTCATACCCACCAGTTGCCTGCTCCCAAGACCGTCTTGAGCTTCCTTAACGGCCACTCACATATAAAGACAAATTTGTCATCATCTGCCTGAACATTTTTGAGTATGGCCTGAAACAGCAGGAGAAGCGGAAAACAGAGCTGGACACCTTCAATGAGTGCATCCACGAAGCCATCCAAGAAAACCAGGAGCAAGGCAGACTCAAGATTGCTAAGTTCGAGGAGAAGCATTTCATGGTACGTCCTCCCCAGCCTCCTGCTGAGTGCCTCAAGCCCTTCCTGCTGTGGACAGTCTGAACTCCTATGCCCTTTGACAACCCCTGAGGTCATATTCACTGTTCCATGTGCTGGGGATCATATAGCAGCTAAGTGGCAGAGCCAAGGTCAAGCCTCACCCCAGCACCACCAACCTCAGCTCCCTACTGCTTGACAACAGAGCAGTATGGGACCTCAGGTCTCCATCGTGTAAGATGCCCTGGGGCTTTAAGGTCATTCCCACTCCCACCATCTCATTATTAGTTTTATAATGGTATTATTTGTACCACTACTATGATGACTATGACTATCCTCCTAGTCTTTGGGTCATTCATTCATTTAGCTGAACTATGCTGAGCCCCACCCTGTGCCTGGCCCTGTGATGCTCATCCATGATGCAAGTGGTTCCTGTCCTTGGTGAGCTTTCACCTGCTGATGTGTTCAGACCGGGGCCCAAGCCCTCTCACCTGAGTGAGCCAAGTGGTCAGTGTTGTCTCAGAGGGCAGGCAGGGAGCCTTGGGGATTCCCTGCATGTTCCTTAACTCAGGCTGAAGAATTTAGGGAAGGCTGAGGCTTATGGGACTAAAAGATAGCCAAGCATGGTAGAGGAAAATTGTCCCACCCAGGGGAACAGCAAAGGAGAAGCTGTGGTGTTCAGGACCCTGGCCAAGCAGAGACCTGTATTTTTAATTAATGGTAATTGATCTTTTAAAATTATTATTGTTATTATTATTTAAGATGGTGTGGTGCTATATTGCCCTTGAACTCCTGGGCTCAAGCTATCCTTTTCCTGCCTCAGCCTCCTGAGTAGCTGGAACTACAAGCACACCTAATGCCCAGCAAAGTCAGCATTTTTTTAATATTTATTTTTTAGTTGTAGGTCAACACAATATCTTTATTTTTATGTGGTACAGAGGATTGAACCCAGTGCCTCACATGTGCTAGTTGAGTGCTGTACCACTGAGCTACAACCTCAGCCCCAGACAACATCATTTTTAAAGGTAGTATTGTTAACCTGTTCTAAGTCACAGATCTCTATGAGACTATGGAATGCTAGCGACCTTCTCTCTCCTCGAAAAACTTCAGGTTTACCTATTACTTCAGAGGCTTCAAGGAGCCCATAAAGTCACTCCTGTCTGAGAACGTAGTTTAAAGTAGAACAAAGTCCCCTGATAATGCCAGTTCAGAAACAATGGAGATAGCACCTGACTCCCATATGCTTCCCAGCCCTCCCACTACTCCAACCCCATTCTTACCTCATAAGCCTCTCAAATGGGGCCTCATGTTCTGAGTGAATTCTCAAGACCCTCCTTTTTATGTTCAGGGAGGGGTGTTAACTACATTCAACCAGAAATTCAAAACTATTAGCAGAAGGACACATTTGGCTCCCATATGTGTTTTATTTGGCCTGAAGAGGATTGCAAACAATTTTAAGCATCCTGATATTGGAAATGTGAAGACTTGCCAGGAAAATCATAGCTGCCAGCTTCTTTGGAAGCAGTTACCATCAGAATTGTCCTCTTTGGACTGGCCAGGTCATGCTTGAAGTCCCCCAGTCCCTGTTCAGCCTCTTCTGACATTTCTTTTTTTTAAAAAAATTATTTTTAGTTGTAGATGGACACAATATCTTTATTTTTATGTGGTGCTGAGGATCGAACCCAGTGCTTCACACATACAAGGCGAGCACCCTACCACTGAGCCACAACCCCAGCCCCTGACATTTCTTTCTCCCTCCCTCCCTCTCTTTCTTTCTCTCTCTCTCTTTTCTTTCTCTTTCTTTCTTTCTTTCTTTCTTTCTTTCTTTCTTTCTTTCTTTCTTTCTTTCTTTCTTTCTTTTCTCTCTCCCTCCCTCTTCCTCTCTCCCTCCCTCTCCCTCTCCCTCTCCCTCTCTCCACTTCCCTTTCCCTCTCCCTCTGTTTCTTTCTTTCTGTGTGGTACCGGGAAGTGAACCCAGGGGTACTCTACCACTGAGCTACAAACCCAATCCTTGAACTTATGATCCTCCTGCCTCAGCCTCCGGAGTGGTTGATATTATTGGTGTACACCACTGTGCTTGGCTCCCTAACATTTCCTACCTGGTCCCTATAGCAACTGGGTTTGGGACATCGACCAGTAAATAGCTCTTCCTGAAACCAGGGGCTCTGACCCTCTCAACAACTAGTCCCTTTGGAGAAGCAAGACATGGGCCAAGCCAAACCTGACTCAGAATGTGCCCCTCACTGCCTGGGGCTGTGGGGATTACCTCAGAACAGGATGGCTTTCAAAGGCCAACTAACCAGAGTGCTCCTCTTAGAATCAAGAGCAGTGATTCTCGTCCAGTCTGCACATCAGAGCTCATAGGGCCTGGAAACAAGCTGATAGCTGGGCCCAGGTGCACCCAATTGGGGATTTGGCCCAGTACTGGGCTTTTACAGAACTCTCCACATGCTTCCAATGCTCAATCTATATTGAGATCACTGACTTGGAAGTTCCTAAGATCCCATGGTCCCTGAGGGCAGCAGTTCCCCTCCCCTCACAGGTCCCCTCCTATAGCTTTGTCCTGCTCTTCTCCAGCTTCTTCATCATACACAGCACCCAGCAGGGTACGTACTGAGGTCACAGTGCAATCAATTAAGGCTTGGGGCTCATACAGACCCTCACTGCTGACCCAGAGAAATATCATTGACCAGCTTCTAGCATCCATATCCTTATTCATGAAATGGAGATAATCCCTCACAGAAATGTGGCGAGGAGCCAGGCGCAATGGTGCACACCTATAATGCCAGCTACTCAGGAGACTGAGACAGGGGATTACAAGTTTATGGCCAGCCTCAGCAATTTATCAAGACCCTGTCTTAAAATAAAAAATAAATAAAAAGAGCTGAGGATGTAGCTCAGTGGTAGAGCACTCCTAGGTTCAATCCCTAGTACCACAAATAAAATAGAATAAAATAACAAGAACTGCAGTGAGAATCCTCAAGAGAGAGAGAAAGCTCTTGTGTAAGCAAAGTCAGCATGAAATAATGACCAAGCAGATCCTTGTGTCATCAGATTCACTTTTGAAAAGGTGATGTGCTCATGGCACAGAATGGAAACTATCCACCAGAGGATCCAGTCGGTTTGTCTCGTGTGTGTGTGTGTGTGTGTGTGTGTGTGTGTGTGTGTGAGAGAGAGAGAGAGAGAGAGAGAGAGAGTAAGAGAGACAGACATGAAAACAGCTTGCACTGTTCTGCACTTTGCTATGTTATCTATACATGTTAGAGAGCCTACCAAGACTGAATAGTTGCCTCATTTTCTAAATGAGTGTAAGATATCTATCTCAATGCTTAAATGAACTGGAATTAGCCAGGCCCTGATAATGGACAGTTAAGTTTTTCCCAACATTTTGCTCTTTGAAACAGTGTTGCTGTGAATAAATTGGTGCAAATCTGACCCTTAGAATGAAGTCCCAAAAATGGAACTATGCGTTGGGTCTTTTAATGGTTTCTGCCCAACTGCACCCCACAGAGCCTGTTCCTTCCAAAGCAGATAGGCTGATACCACAAGCTTTGTCAGCCTGGTGCACCCTTTTTATTTTCTCTTAAGTGGTGGTGAGCAGCACCTACTGAGCTATACCCCAGCCCATAAAATTTTTTTGAATGTAGTAGAATTTATCAATCTTTTTTTTAGGTTGTACTTGGAAAGAACTTCTCTACTCTGAGATTTTTTATTAAAAATCGCCCATGTTTTCTTCTAGTGCTTTTATAGTTTTACTTGTCACATCTTCATCTTCACTCCATTGGGAATTTGTCTCAATGCAAATGAGGTAGGAATTGAGCCTGGCTTCTCTCCAGATGGGAAGCCAGGTATCCTGTGTCCCACTGAATCACACTCATTTATCCTTCTTCATGACTAATACCAAGTATTGACAAAAACAAGATGGCATTGTTCATATTTCCAGACCCTTTGGTGGTGAACAGCTGGAATTCAGGGGCTGTGCTGGCCTACTGAGCTACATCCCCAATCCTAAACCTCTTTTTACCTTACCCAGCATCAGATATTTTGTTACAGATGCACGAAATAGACTAAGACTTTTTTTTCCCCCAGTGTATAGTCCTTTTATCAGAGCCTCTGTAAATAAAACCCCTACTTGTTGTCAGGTGCCCCATGTATAAAGCCTCTGATTTCTGGGACTTTGTGAAGTTCAGATTTGTCTTCCCAAGAACAGTGAGGAAACTGAAGCTTAGAGAACAAAAGTAGCTCTCTCTAGCCAATAAGTGATCCAGACAGGACTCAAATTCAGGCTCACCTAACCCTAAAGTGCAGGTACAGTTTCACACACAGCCTGTAAGAAGCTTCCAGCAAGGACCAAGAATGAAACTGACATGCAACAGATTAATGAAGAAAAGTCTACTTTTTTTTTTTCAGTGCTGGAGATGGAATGCAGAACCTCATGTATACTAGGCAAGTGCTCTACTCCTGAGCTAAATTCTCAGCCCACAAATTTTATTTAGTAATTTTCACATGTACATGGGAGCATTCTAAGAAAAGTAAAGACCCAAAGCAGCATTTAGGGCTGAAAGCTTAACACATAGTCACGCATCACTTAATAATGGGGTATATTCTGAGAAATGTGTCATTAGGTGATTTCATTATTATAAAACTAAGACTGCTATGACATCACTAGGTGATAAGAATTTTTCAGGTCCCTCATAATCTATGGGACCACTGTCATATATGTGATACATCATTGACCGAAACGTCATTATATGGCATATATGGCAAAAAATAGTTAATTGTGAAAATATAACCAGATAAAAGGGTTAGGCTGGGGCAGTTAGTGGTGGAGAAGCAACTAGACAGATCAGGGTTAGTTTAACAAGGTTCAATGGCACGAATTTCCCTTGGCCTTGACCCTCATCTCTAATGTTAAGAATGCCGGGCTGGGGCTGTAGCTCAGTGGTAGAACGCTTGCCTAGCATGCGTGAGGCACTGGGTTCAATCCTCAGCACCACATATAAATAATGAATAAAATAAATATCCATCAACAACTAAAAAAAATTTAAAAAAAAAAAAGAATGCCTTCCTTCCTTCTGGTACAGGAAGGGCACCATTCTCATCTCCTTCTTTCAGGGAGGAAAGGGAAGGTCAGTGTTCTCTTCTTGCATCTACTGTTTTTCAAGCACCCCCACCCCAGTACTGGGTTTGGATCCAGGATCCAGGGGTGCTCTACTACTGAGCTATACCCCCAGCCCTTTTAAATTTTTTTATTTTGGGACAGTCTCAAGTTGCCCAGGCTGGCTTTGAACTTGTAATTTTCCTGCCTCAGCCTTCCAAGTAGCTGCGATTATAGGTGTGTCTCACCATGCCAGGTTTTTAAGCACCTTTAACTCAAAATAATATGTTAACATCACAAGCTCCCAGAGCTGGCAAATGATAGAACTGAGACTTGAATTTTAGGCAAAACCAAATTGCCACTTGCCATTAACTATGCTTAATTGTTGATTCCTAAAGCACAGCCTTTTGTTTCCAGAATTTAAATACCATTCGAGAAGAATCTGATGTGCTTAACATTGAGAGGAAGATAATGGAGTGCAGCGAGGACATTACTGAGCTATTCAATGTGCTCATGACACTGGAGATGCAGCTGGTAGAGCAGCTGGAGGTGAGGCTGGGCCTGGGTGCAGATGCAAGAACCTGGTGGTCCAGCTGAAAAAACATCCATGAGCTATAGCCTCCATGGGTGTTCCTGTGTTGGAAAGGTCCAGTGTGATCCAGCATGTCACACTGAAGCTTTCTTGCTCATTTTTCCTGTGTTTGCCCCCAACTCCCTGTATGGGGGATGGAACCCAGGGCCTCATGCATGCTAGGCAAGCCCTAGTCCTAGCTTTTAACTATGTGTGTGTGTGTTGGTGGGGATGGAACCCAGGGCTTCATGCAAGCACTTTACCACTGAGTCATACCCTTAAACCCTGCTTTTATACATTTTAATAATTTAGATGGGAAATGGTTATTGTGGAGAATGAGAGGTGAGCTCATTCATCTGGATTGTTCCTCTCATTCTGAAAGAGCCCAGAGCCTCAGCAGAGAGAGATTTTTTATTAGACCCAAAGAGCAGTCCCAGTGCTTGCAAGACAAAGTAAACCCCCACTCGGGGACCAAACAAAGGCTCCTCCGCATGGAAGCCTGTAGTTGCTGTCTCCCTGGCAATGAGAGGAGCCTGCAACTCAGTAGCAAGACGTGGAAATGAAAAGCACTGCTGTCTAAAATTCATTAGCAGCCGGGGTGACTTGTGTGTTCACTGGCAGCGGAGGCCGGGTGTCGGAAGTGGTGTGATGAAT
This sequence comes from Xerus rutilus, assembly GCA_028644305.1. NCBI lineage: Eukaryota > Metazoa > Chordata > Mammalia > Rodentia > Sciuridae > Xerus > Xerus rutilus. The sequence continues at coordinate 57,079,389 of CM053402.1, forward strand.
TGAACCTCATCAGATGCTGCCGTGGCTGGGCCAAGAGATAGCGCCTAATCAATTCCTCACACGTCAAGTGACACCTCAGACATGAGATAGATGTCGCCATCACATCCCACAGCAGCCACTCGCTCCCCGCTGGGAAATGCTCAAGCACTGAAGAAGAAACACACAGCGCCAGGGGAGCGCCCGCCAGCAGCCCCCAACCTTTTCAAGAAAGGAGATCGCTTTTCAACATCCAAACGTTTCCCAGAACCATGCACTGTCCTACTTGTATTACCAGTGGCCAAAAGCCTGGGAGGACAGTCATACTTTTCAATGACCCTATTTTTATCCACTACAGCAGGAGTCACACACATTTGAAAATGTCTCATTTGCTTGGCCTGCAGGCAGTCCTTGGCTTCCTATAGTGCCCTGTACCCTTGGCCTACCTTGCAGCCCTTGGAGTGTGGCAGATCAGGGCAGGGGGCTCCCAGAGGAATAGGCCTCACAATTGCATCTTTCATTGTGCCCTCTATCAACACTAAGTCCCATTTAGGCCACAGGTGCTAAGCACCAGGAAATAGCAACTAACAATGGAAGATCTAGGGTAACAGCTAACACTCCCTGAGGGTCTCCTCTCTGCCAGGCACTTTGCAAAGCATTTTGTGCAAAGTAGCTCATTTAACCTCACCCCAACTCCAGGAGACGGGTACCAGTCAGGAAACCCATTTCATCATGAGGAAGTCAAGGCCCAGGGAGGTTAAATGACTTTCCCAGAGTAAAATGCAGAGGTGGAGCTGGGATGCTGATCCAGGCAGGCTGACTCTTGACAGCTCCCTCTGCTGTCTCTTTGGAAGTGATAGATGCCATTGAGAAACCCTAAAGGAAAGGTGTCAGTCTGTGGGGATAGAGAGAGTAAGAGGAATAAGACCAGGACAGGTGTTCCTAGCAGAGGAACCAACAGACAAAGGCCAAGAAAGCATTTAACCTTCAGGGTGGGGAGTTTGTTGATACTGGAGAGCAAAAAAGCTCTGGAGAGAGGAGGGGTCAGTTCTCAACCATCTTCCTAGGGAGGTCAAGGTGGATGGTGTCTACCCCTGAAGGTCTGTCATTAGAGGAAGCACCTGCTAAGTTCTAAGCAGCACCTTTTGTTCTAATGCAAAGTATCTAAATATAAAAGTTAACTTTATCCTTTCCAGGAGGCTATAAACATGTTTGAAAGGAACATCATCGATTTGGTGGGACTCTTTGTCGAAAATGTCCAAAGCTTATATCCTTTTTGTGATGACACTTCCCCTGCATGGGAAGGTACTACACAGTTCCTAGGGGTGTCCTGGCTACTTGGGGAGACAGGGAAGAGATGTTTGTACTTCTAACAAAAGGTAAGGAAGGGTAAAGTTTCTTCAGAATCTTAAGCAAGATGCAAATAAGTGGATTTCTCTTCCAGGTGGCCATCTGCAGAGTCACCCCCACTTTTCCCACTGCCACCAGTGCCCTAAACAGGTTGGCAGAGATAGTAAGAAGTTAGCACTCCATATCAAATTTCACTTTTTACTGGAAATACCTATTTGCCATTTGATTTGGAGAAAAATCTACACCTCCACCAAGAGGATATTTAAATTCATCCTAGAATCCTATTTAATGGGTATCTCCACCTTTAAAATTAGAGGAATGTAAAAATCCAGTTTTCTACCAACGAAAAAGCTTTAAAGGATATAGGCTTAGAACCACATAGAATGTTCTTTGGGGTCCAAGGTGCTTTCCCAACCTTCAGAATAACAGTGGTCTTATTAGAGTGATATTCAGATGCCCAGAGAGACTGTTGTATAGTAGAGTCCTTGCCTGTTTTTTCTCAAGGTGAGTGATGTTCATGGGGAAATGACACCCCAAAATCACCACCTGCTCCTGTGTTGCAGCCAAACACATTCTGGGGGTTAAGTAACATCTACATTGAATACACTGACAAATTATTTATAATGCATTCCTCAGGTTAAATGTTAGGGTTAGGAGTTGACATTTGGAGCATGTCAACCTTTTGGCCACCTGAACTCAGTGCCCTGTCATATTGGGGGGCAAACTGTATACTCTGTATCATACATAGGAGCAAGCCCTGGTTCTGTCCTCTTGGGATCAGACCCAACAAGTGAACAGAAGTTATGGAGGTAACAAGTAGTACCCAATGCACAGGTGAGTAGCATCTAACTCAGAGGCCAGGGCCAGCGGCCTTCCTGAGAGAGGATCCAATAAGTAAGAGCCTGTAAGTGGCTATAGAGGGACCAGAAGAAAGAGTGAGGGAGAGATTACAGGCAGAGAAGGCAGCCTGCACAAAGGTCGAGGGTGGGCCAGAGTAGCTTGGTTCTGTGAGGACTTCAGGCCATGTTAGAGAACTGGAAGCACCCAGGAGCTTTAAGCAGGAGACTGATGGGTCCTGACTACCTTTGTCCTTAAGCTCACTCTGGCTGCTATGGGGAGAAGGGACAGGAATAAGAAACACTAGCTAAGAGTGGCAGTGCATGCCTGTAATCCCAGTGTCTCAGGAGGATCATGAGTTGAAAGCCATCCTGAGCAACTTGGTAAGGCACTAAGCAACTAAGCAAGACCCTGTCTCAAAATAAAAATAAAAAAAGCCTGGGGATGTAGTTCAGGGTTAAACACTCCAGGTTCAATTCCTGGTGCAAAAAAAAAACCAAAAAAACAAAAAACAAAAAACCAAAAAAACAGAAAAAGAAAAGAAAAAAAAAGTAGGTGGGGAATTGGGGATGGCCTGGGGTTTGGTACATGTGGGTGACATCTGTGAAGATGATGCTTCCTGACATCTCAGAGTTCGCCTTGAGCCTTTAAGTCTGTTCTCCTCTAGCTGAAATGAGATGAACTTCTGCTTGACAGAGGCTCTAGCCACAGGTCAGGGATGCACCATCCTGCCGCAAACCTGGCTTTGCTTAACTTGCGGTTGCACGATGGCTCAGTGCCGGGACCTTGAAAATCACCACCACGAGAAACTCCTGGAAATCGCCATCAACACGCTGGAGAAGACTGCTAAGGGTGAGATGGACGAGGACCTGCCTGAAGATGTGCGTGCGGTGAGCGCCAAGAGCAGGGCTGGGTTGCAGTGGGCGGGGCAGAGCGCTCTGGGCGGGGCTGGTTGCAGTGGGCACGGAAACCAGCCAGCCTTCTAACTCTGCTTGGTGACTCACATAAACTCAACAACCTCCCAGAGCCTGTTTCCCTATCTATAAAGGGAGGCAGTAACCAGCTTTGCAGGGTTGTTGGTGGACGAAATAGGTTTACTAAATAAGGAACCCGGTTGGGCTCAATTAAAGAGGAGATCATGATTAGGTCGTTTCAACTTTCCAACCGCTTGGTTTCTGAAAGTTCAATTCTGTAGGGGCTTCTGGCACTTTCTGAGAATGGAAGTTACAAATAGAAGTTAAGAACTGAGATTTCCCCCTGAAAGTGTCTGTCTGTGAAAACTACTAGGGTGTGGGAACCACCCTTCAAAGCGTGGTGCAGCCTCAGTTCCCACCAGCATATTCATGATGGGTGTGCCTCTGGGAAGGGGCACGGGATGAAGACAAGGATGAAAGGGCCCAGACCCAGACACTTTCTTATCAAGGGCCTGCTTTCTCTCAAGCCTCATTCATTCCACTGCTATTCCTTTGTTTTTTTTTTTTATCACCACGTTACCACAAGCCAAACCACTACCATCCTTTATCTACCCTAGTAGCCTCCTTGCTGGGCTTGCTTGCTAAATGTGTGTGTGTGTGTGTGTGTGTGTGTGTGTGTGTGTGTGTGTGAGTGTGTGCATGTTGCTAGGGATGGAACCCAGGGCCTCGTGCATGCTAGGCAAGTGCTCCACAACTGATCTACACCCCCAGGACTTAAAAAAAAAAAAAAGATTGAGACTGGGTCTTACTAAGGCTGGCCTCACCTTCCCAAGTAATTAGAATTATCACCCAGCATCACTGTACACATGGCCCTCTGCTCTCTTACGAGCTGTTCTTCATACAAAAGATCCTTTGAAAATCCAAACCACATCATTTTGCACTTTTGCACAAGCCCCCTCCTTCATGGCTTGCTGTGACTCTTAGGATTAGTTCCTCCCATAGTTACCCAAGCCTCAGGAGTAGGATTGCCTACCTCAGCAGCATACCCCACACCACCCTGAAACTCCTGATACTCAGTGCCCCAGTCTCCCAGGCTTGCTCCTTTCAATTGACATTCCATCTGGCAGATGTGTTCTTTCCTTAGGTCTCCATGTACCTGGCTAGTCCTCGTTATTCAGATCTCAACTCAAATGTCAGCTCTGTGAGAGGCCTTCCCTTATCACCTTCTTAAGAAACCAGTCTATCAGGCACCCCACTAATCAAGTCAGAGACTTATCAGAGTTCCAAACTCTCTGGTTTGTGTTGATTTTCTTATGTGACTATTCACATACATATAAGCTCCTGCGGGTGGTGACAGGGATGGCCTATTCACCGCCATGTATATTCCAGTGCCATCAACAGTGTAAATTGTCCAGTGTAGATACCAGGAGTTGCCTGTGGGATAAGTGAGTGAGAGCCTGTGTTCACCAAGCCTCTGCTCCATCAGGTGCTGGATGAGAATCAGCAGTCAGGCAGAGGACTAGCAGTCTCAACATTCACAGCCTCTGTTCTGGGGCCAAGACAAATACCTACCACAGCAGGACCACTTGACATCAGCCTTTCCTCTCTATGCCACTAATGTGGCTAATTGTTGACCAGACACAGAAAAGTGCCACTTTCCCCAAGCCGAAAGTCTCCCCTGAAGGAGCCCACCCTCAAATTCCCCAGACAGACCATCATGGGATTGTTTGAGTCCCAATTTCAGGTCTGTGATACTCAGTGGATACAGGACTGCAGTGTGCTCACTCCCCCATGCCTGGGACACATGGTAAAAGATGGACCCTAGAGGTCAATGGCAGAAAAACAGGCAGCACTAGTGCTAGTAGTGAACCTTCCCTGCTACCCAGCTGGCCCTGCCTATGCCACCTGACACCCATTCCTGTTGCTGCCCAAACCCTGAGAACCTGCTGAGCAGGCCCCAGCTAATCACTATGGCTAGCAACACAGGGTTCTCTCACTGGAGGCTTGCTACTGTGTAGGCTTAATGATCACAAGTGATCTCTTCACCAAAAGACTCTACAAAGGAGGGGCCATTATCATCCAAGGATACAAAGGACAAAACTGGGTAAGACTGGGGCACAGATAAGTTTGGTAAGTGGTCCAAGATAGCACAGCTTGTGAGGACTAGAGTTTGGATTCAGACTCTGGTCTGACAGATGCAGTGCCCAGGCCATTGCTATAAGAGCCAGTGCTGTGCCCCTCACTGTAGAATATAAGATGGTAGACATTCTGTGACTCCCATGGCTCCAGGCTCTTGGCCACAGGGTTCTGCCTCTGAGCTAAGGGGTTGCTTGGGCTCACTGTTAGGGCTGGTGTGGAGAACTCCCCTCAGGGACTCATAAGGGACAACCAGTGGGAGACTATCCTCTTGGGAATGTTTGCAGTTACAGCAGGACTATTACCTAAGATTCCTTCTAGGTAAGCAACAAAATGTGGCTGCTTGTTCTTGGGGGCCATGCTATACCTTGATTGTAAGAAGTGATAACCACATCTAGTAGTTGACATTTACTGTAGGCCTCCTCTCTGAGAAGCAATGGGCACCAATTGCTCTTTTAATCTCATTACCATGGTAAAATAGATACCATTATGGTTCTCTTTTATAGATGAGGTAACTGAGGCTCAGAGATTAAAGCAAACTGCCCAAACAGTAGAACCGTGATATTAAACACAGGTAGTTTGGGGGCTGGGGTTGTGGCGCAGTGGTAGCGTGCTCGCCTAGCACGCGTGAGGCACTGGGTTCGATCCTCAGCACCACATAAAAAATAAAATAAAATAAAGATATTCTGTCCACCTACAACTAAAAAATAAATATTAAAAAAAAAAAAAAACACAGGTAGTTTGACTCAAAGTCTTTGACAAAATGTCTACTGAGCCTGAGGGAAGTATTCAAAGGAAGGAATAGGATCTTGGGTGAAAAAAATCTGACTGCTGTTACTTAATGATCAATGTGTGGATCATGATAAAGTCACACTGATGGAATTATCTCTAAAACTCTTCTCATTCAGTTCAGTGATTGTTATCAGCTCAGGCCATATTTGGGCCCCATCTATATGTTCAAGTCCTTTCCAGCTTGGACAGGAAAAGCAGAACATAAGTATTGAGGAAAGAGCCTGGGACTGGCAGTGAGGGATGGCCTCTGAGTGGTGCTAGCAACCATAGTTGCCTATTTGCAGGGCGGCAGAATGTTAGATGCACTACCTGTATGTTCTGCACATTCATGCAGGTGTCCATCTGTGAAGGCAGGGTGAGTGCTCAGGCCATGGCCGTGGGGAGAACTTTCAATCTCCAGAATCTGCTGTAGGGACAGTGGGCCTGACCCAGGCCTGCAGTCTGTAGATAGGGTGACTGTGATGAGATTCCATTAGAGGACTGCTCCTTGTCTGTGACAGGATGATCTGATTGCACACAGCTAGGGCAGCAAGTCCTCAAGCCATCAGCACCACAGTGATCCTGGGGAGGGACACCAGTTGTGCCTTTTTCTAAAGTCTCCATCAAGAAATCACTTTGAAAGATATGTATGTGTCTTTATACCTGCAGGGGCCACCTCTGTGAAGTCCAGCAAGGCCCACAGAACAGGGTGGGACAGCTCAGAGAGCCAGGAGTGGCTGTAGTTCCTTATGGAGTTTACACAGCCTCTGCCTCTACTACTGCAGAAACTGGAGGGGAATACAGAATAATCTTATTTATTTATTTATTTACTTACTTACTTATTTAATTATACCAGATATTGAACCCAGGGGTACTCAACCATTGAGCCACATCCCCACCCCGTTTTTATATTTTATTTTGAGACAGGGTCTCAGTAAGTTGCTCAGGACCTTGCCAAGTTGCTGAGGCTAGCTTTGAACTTCGATCCTCCTGTGTCAGCTTCCCAAGCTGCTGGGATTACAGGTGTGCACCACCACGCCCAACAGAATATGGAAGATTCTGCCCATGAAAATTATTTCAAGAGGGAAAACTGCCGGGCGCAGTGACTCAAGCCTGTAATCCCAGCACTTAGGGAGGCTGAGACAGGAGAATCGCGAGTTCAAAGCCAGCCTCAGCAATAGCGAGGCACTAAGCAACTCAGTGAGACCCTGTCTCTACATAAAACACAAAATAGGGCTGGGGATATGGCTCAGTGATCAAATACCCCTGAGTTCAATCCTCAGTACCAAAAAAAAAAAAAAAAAAAAAAAAGGGAAAACTGAAATGACCACCACTCTAGGCCACCCCAAACCCAGAAACAACTTGCAATTTGAATTTCTACAGAATCTCTCAGCTAAGTACATTGGCACATATCTATAGTTTCAGCTGCTTGGGAAGACAAAGCAGAAGGATTGCTTGAGCCCGGGAATTTGAAGTCAGCCTTGGCAACGTAGAACAAAAAGAAAAAACCATAAGAATTCTTTAAATCAGATTTTTTTGTTTGTATTTTGCAAATGGCATGCCATTTTATTATTTTTTATTTTTTATTTTTTTGGTACCGGGGATTGAACTCAGGGGCACTCGACCACTGAGCCACATCCTCAGCCCTATTTTGTGTTTTATTTAGAGACAGGGTCTCACTGCATTGCTTAGCACTTTGCTATTCCTGAAGCTAGCTTTTAACTGGCGATTCTCCTGTCTCAGCCTCCCAAAGTGCTGGGATTACAGGCATGCACCACCGCGACCGGCTGGCACACCATTTTTTTTAAAAATATTTTTTTAGTTGTAGATGGACACAATGTCTTTATTTTATTGCTTTGTATGTGGTGCTGAGGATCGAACCCAGGGCCTCACGCATGCAAGGCAAGTGCTCTACCACTGAGCTACAATCCCAGCCCCATGGCACACCATTTTTTAATCACCAATTCTAACTCATGTTTCTAAGCAGACTTCAGTTTCTCTTGTTTCCCAGAACCTCCAAAGCCATTTTCTTTTTAAAAAATTTTTTTTAGTTGTTGATAGACCTTTATTTTATTTGTTTGTATGTGGTGCTGAGAATCGAACCCAGTGCCTCATGCATGCTAGGCAAGCACTCTACCACTGAGCTACAACCCCAGCCTCAAAGCCATTTTCTATATATTCAAACTCAGGAGGATGATTTCCCTGCTTGGCTGAAGAGAATAGCTACAATTCAGACTGGAGATGTAGCTCAGTGGTAGAACATTTGCCCAGCACATGTGAAGCCCTGGGTTCAATCCCTAGCATCACAAAGAGAGAGAGAGAGAGAGAGAGAGAGAGAGAGAGAAAACCACCATGACTTGCTTTTTAGAATGTAGAATGAAAGTTTCTTAAAAAAATGTTTTTAGTTGTAGATAGACACAAAACTTGTATTTTATTTATTTATTTTTATGTGGTGCTGAGGATTGAACCCAGTGTCTCACACGTGCTAGGCAAACACTCTACCACTAAGCTACAACCCCAACCCTAGAATGAGAAATTTTTAATGAAGGGTTGATGTGACCATTGCTCTTTCTAAAATACCTGGCCTCTAACTCCTGAGCACACTGTCTGAGGATCATTGTAGGCAAGTTTTACACATCTCTGAGCCCTTCCCAGAGACTAGCCTGGGACCTTGTACACATAGAGTAAGAACTTAACTGGGCGCAGTGGCGCACGTCTATAATCCCAGCACTTTGGGGGGTTGAGACAGGAGAATTGCCAGTTCAAAGCCAGCCTCAACAATGGCAAGGCGCTAAGCAACTCCAGTGGGACCCTGGGCTGGGGATGTGAGTTCAATCCCCAGTACAAAAAAAACCCAAAAAATGTAATAACCTCTAGTCATTTCTCCCATAGGACTGTGGTAACTGGTCCCTCAGTCACCCCTTACCCAACATCAGCTAACTTGGCTTTTCCCACATGGGATTCTGTAAAAAACCAGCATCATGGGGCTGGGATTGTAGCTTAGTGGTAGAGCGCTTGCCTCGCATGCGTGATGCCCTGGGTTCGATCCTCAGCACCACATACAAAGCAATAAAATAAAGACATTGTGTCCATCTACAACTAAAAAAAATATTAAAAACAAAAAAACAAAAAACCCAGCATCATATAGACATTAGTCTGAATGGAGTTTATGGCCAAATAGGAAAACCAGGAAAGACAAAGTTAAAATGGTTTATTTTCCACAGGGCTTTGCAGAACCTTCAGGATACTTTGTCTCCTGTAAAATCTTCAGCTGGGGCCTAGGGGATACTGGCTTTCCCATTTGTGTTTGACCAAAAAATACCTGCAAGAGCAGAAATATTAATAGCTCAAGATTCCACAGAACAGCCAGGTATGGTGGCATATGCCTATAATCCCAGTGGCTCAGGAGGCTGAGGCAGGAGAATCATAAGTTCAAAGTTAGCCTCAGCAACTTAGCAAGGCCCTAAGCAACTTAGTGAGCCACTGCCTCAACAAAAAAATTAAAAAAGGGCTGGGGAGTGGCTCAGTGGTTAAGTGGCCCTGGATTCAAGCCCTGGTACCAAAAAAAAAAGAAAAAAAAATTCCACAGAACATAGTTTGGAACCCATTAAGTTAACTGCTACTACTGGGGCAGGGGCGGGGGCAAAAAGAAATAAACAAACACAGTACAGGCATCCCTGATTCAAAAATCCAGAATAGGTTTTGGAGCATTTCAGATTTCAGATCTAACTAGGGATGCTCAAAAGTTTTATGCAAACATTCCCCAAATCTCCATAACTACAAAATCTAAAACACTTATAATCCAAAACATTTCAGACAAGAGATACTCTGCCTGTATGCAGTCCATCTGAAGCCCTCCCTATAACAGAAAATTGAGGTCCTTTGCTATTCTTGGCATCACAAAATACCTCTGATTCAAAATGGAAGCAGCTTCTTAAGTGCTTCAGCGGCCTTCCCCCTGCTCTGCACTCTACTCTCAACCATTCCAGGCACAGACAGCTATAGTTGTCAACACTTAAGACCAGCCAGGCCTTCTAGAGGGTGGTTGGTTGTAACAACTTTTTACGAGGCAGCAAACAAGGTCAGGAACAAAAGAAGGCAGGAGACCCAAATGGCATCCAAGATTTGATTTTATTGACATGAGGCAGTGAAATGACAAATACTGGGTGAATTCTCCAAGTTTGCAGGGCCTGCTGTCCTTGGAGCAGCTTCAGGACCTTTGGCCAGCCTCATACTTCCCAGAGGTTTGGGGCAAGTCAGACTTGAGAATCCCTAGAGAGATGCATTATGAGAACAGATGTCCCGAGTCGGGTTGCCCCGGGCAGCCATCTGCCTTCTCCCTGGAGAAAACATGCTCCCAGTGAGGATTGCAGAGTAACATCTGCCACTGTCCTGGTCAGGGAGGAGGCTGCCACCTGAAATGTGTAGGCACAAAGCACACCGATACAAATGTAGGCTGTCCACCAGGTGTGGCCTGCGCAGCCAAGAGACTCCCAGGGGTCCCTTTTCTATTCAACTCCCTCACTTTGTGTTTAGGACATAAAGACATGCACAATTTCATTTGGGCCTTCTCACTCACCAGCTTTTTGTCGACAAAGACACGATTGTTAATGCTGTTGGGGCATCGCATGACATCCACCTCCTGAAGATTGACAATCGAGAAGATGAGCTGGTGACCAGGGTCAACTCTTGGTGTACAAACTTAGTAGACAAAGTGAGTAAATGCCAACCCACCCTAGCAAGCTGGGCCAACTTTTCTAGCCAGAGAGAATGGGGATCTTACTGTTTTCTCTGAGGAATGAAATGGACAAAGAAATAGTTAAGGATTATAGATTTCTGCAGTGAAAACATAAGTTTGCTCAGACTTTCAAACCCACGTGCTTCATCATTTCTCTAACTCCTACATCAAATAGAGAGCTGAACACAAGGAGGCTCTGAAGTAAATGAGGCATAGAAACTATGGAGATTTCAAAGAACAATTTTCCTCTCCCTCAAACTGGCTTCAGTAAAAGATATTAACCAATTATTTGATTGAAGGTACTGGGCTTTGGTTTCTGTCCCCAGATTCATAAGGATGAGGTCATGAGGAACCGCAAGCGAGTGAAGGAAATCAATCAATACATCGACCACATGCAGAACGAGCTGGACAATCTGGAATGCGGTGATGTTATAGATTAAATGCCAGGGTTCCTGTTCAAAACACGGCACCAGCCCCACCTGACGAGGGGGCCCTCACTTCACCAACTGTCTGGGAAGAGTTACTGGGACTTCCTAACCTAAGTCTCCCCTGACACTATTATTCTCCCACCCCTGGAAAAAGTTCCAAATACAGAGAAAAATAGAGGATTTGTGTCACCTTTCTCCTATTCTTAAAAAAAAGAGAGAGAGAATCCACATCTATATATGAACAAGAGGAAAGAGGGAGAAGAATAGCAGGCCCCTGGCCAGTCTACAAGAGTGGTTCCCAAGGTGGCTGGCGGTCAGCTAGAGGTATGGTTGTGACAGAATAGCAGATGTTTATTGAGTGCTGTTCCCTTAGCGGTGCCCAGAGCAGGCTGCAGATGTGCACAGAGCCCTCCCCTCTTTGGGTGCTGAGGACCAGGGAAGCAAGGGAAGCCAAGGCTCCCACCACAATGCTGGGACCTGCACCAGCCCTCCAAGGCAGTGGGACATGGCTCCCTTTGGCTTAGTGCTTGGCTGCAGGGACCCAAAGACCCTCTACAAGTTAAGGGAGCAGGCTGGGCGTCCTAGCCCTACAGTGTCACCACTGCCACCTGGGCTTCATCTGTGACAGTACCTTCTTGCAGTGTGTGTGGGAAATACAGAGAGGCACTGAGCATGGGGTCAATACTCTGTGACCAGGGGTGATGCCCTTGTGATGCCTTACATAGGCATGTGAAGACATGGAGCTCAGAGTCTGCTGTGAGGACTACACTCTCCTTATTGCCCTTCCACCGGGCCTGGTACCAGGAAGTGGTACTTGCTACCACTCCATGGCCTACTAGGACCATGGAGGTGGCTGTGTTGGAAGGACTCTCAGGACTCCCATGTGAAAGATGAGCAGAAATGTGCATAGTCAGCTTTCTGCCACTGTAATAGCTGAGATAAACAATTTATAAATAGAAAAGGTTTATTTTGGCTCACAGTTTCTGCGGGTCCAGTCCATGATTGGTTGGCCTTACTGATTTGGGGCCTATGGTGAGGCAGCACATCATGGCAGGAGCGCATGGTAGAGCAAAACTGCTCACCTCATGGCCAGGAAGCAAGAAAGAGGAAGGGGCTAGGGTTTGACATTCCCCCTTAAGGGCACCATCCTCAATGACCTAAAGACTTCTCTCCAGGCTCCATCTCTTAAAGGTTCCACCACCTCTCAACAGTGTCACTCTGGGAAACAAGTCTTTAATGCATGGGCCTTTGGGGGACATTCTAGATCCAGACTAAAGCAGTGCATGTCAGGTGACCTTGCCAGACCCACCAGGCTTTTAACCCAGAAAAACTGGGTTAAAAACTGGGCTTCATCTGTGACAGTACCTTCTTGCAGCGTGTGTGGGAAATACAGAGAGGCACTGGGTTATTGAATAAACTGGGTTATTTTCAAGAGTAATTTTTTTTTTCTAGAACAGTAGGAACAAATGGAAACAACCAGTTTAGACCAAGAAGAACTTACTTTCAAAAGACTGTTTGATGAAAATGGGTGATGGGGGGGGAGCTTTCAGGCTGAGGACTAAAGACACAAATAGAGTTGTCTGTTGGTGACATGATTATTTCCCCAGCACAAGGCTCCTGACCATGGGCAGCAGATATCAAAATGTGCCATAGGAGATAAGCTGTTCAGCCTTCATGACAAAACCCAGACAAAACAAGAATGGAGAAATGTAGAGACGCAGATGAAAATGGGGCTTGACACATTTCAAGGATGGAGAAATTTTTAATAAAAAATTCAGGGTCAAGAGAAAGCCATTCGTACAATTCATCCCCCTCACTCACTGCTGGTCAGGTCGGGGACCCCTGGGTTGCAATCAGGCTGACCTTCAGACAACCACTGTGTCTTGGGGACATCTCAGGGTGATGCTGAGCAAGGCTAAGCCCCAAAGGCCAAGGGAGCCCTACAGGTGTGGTCCAGGAAGTCCCAGGCTGGGAGAAATGTGGATGTGGCAGGCTCCATCCAGTAGTCCAGGCCTCACTCCTGCAGGAGCTTGTGCTTGATTGTGGTGCTCTCGGAGCAGAGGAGGATGAAGAGGGTGCCAGCAGCAGTGCGGGCCCTCAGTTCCTGCAGCTCATAATCATGGGCCCACTCAATGTTGCCCCATTTCTGGATCTGAGAGGAGGACAAGACAAGTACTGGGCAAATGGCTAGACCTGGTAGCCTGCTGACCTGAGCCACATTTCAATCTCCTCATCTCTGGGCTGAAGGCAGCAGACTCTGCTCTTACCAAAATAAGTGAGATGCTGAAGTAAGAACACCCAGACCCAGGTAAGCCAGGTGTGGTGGCACACGCCTGTAATCCCAACTACTCTGGAGGCTTAGGCAGGAAGATTACAGGCTAGTGTGGGCAACTTAGTGAGAGTCTATTGCAAATGAAATGAAAGAAGGGGTGGGGATATAGCTCAGTGGCAGAGTGCTCCTCAGTTTAGTCCCCAGTACCAATAAAAAAGAACACCCAGGTGGCCAGGGCAGGCCCTGTTCTCTCTGGGGTGTGGGTGGTCTGGGAGTAGTACATCCAGTCCTAGGGCCAGTGGTTGCACCAAACCACACATCCCACAGAGGCAGCCTGACCTGTGTGCTATCCTTTATCCCACACTTCCCATTAGGAGGTTTGCATAAGGTGGCCTGCAAACTGTCATCCTGCCTGCCCCCTACTTTTTTTGGTGTGTGTGGTGCTGGAGATTGAACCCAGACCCAAGGCTTCATGCATGCTAGGCAAGCACTCAAACTGTCAGCCTCTATGAGCTGTGTTGCCATGCAGGGCAGCAAGTACCCTCCATGTGGGTGGGATAAATAAATCAAGCAAGGCCACATGTGGCTTCAGTTCTGACTCCTGGGGGAGCTGCTGTACTGCAGAGGCCTCTGCTCTGTACATGCTCTCCAAGACTCTGAAAAGAGGGAGGAACCTCTGGGCACATTGTGGCTGTTTAGACATCAATGTGACTCCAATCTGAGCCTGCTGGCTCCTTCTTGGCAGAATCTGCCACTCAACGCAAACTATCTGCATTTGTGGCTGCCCAATCTCAGTTTGCACAACTGTAATACAGTAGCTGAAGGGCATTTTTACCTTCAATTTATACAGAATTGCAAAATACAGAGGACGATAGGCTGGCATGGGTCCCCTGGTCAAAAGCAGAACCCAGACAGGAAGCCAGGTTTTCTGGCTCCCCAACAGCCCCACAACCTCCACAGGTCACCCCCCTTCCCATGAAATTGGTTCTGACATCTAGAGAATGGATAGGCTCCTCTGCTATACGGAAACAGCTTTGTCCCTGGCATTTATCCAAGCAGAAGACTAAACATTCCAAAAAGGTTTTTATCACACTAGGACCCAACTCGTAATAGCAATTAACTTGAGGTTTGAGGAATAACATCATCAGGAACAAAAAGACTATAAGGACCACCATAATTTTCAGAGTTAAAAAATGTATACCACAGTACAGCAAAACCTTAATTCTGAGCCCATTAAATAAAAACTTGTGTACAAACAGTGGCTACTACCATGCTCCTTTGTTAGCCAGATGAAATGTCAGGTGTAATTGCTTTGCTGACTTAAGAGCACAAGCAGGTCCTCAGCCATTTCAACAGAGCCTGCTCTGCAAGGCATTTCAGGCCTATGAACTTGCAAGTAGAGAGTGAGAGCTGAGGCCTTGGTCCTACAGTCACTCAGTCCTGGCTTCAAATCCCAGCTACAATATTTGCCAGAGGTATGACCTAGTGTCTCAGTTTCCCCACATGTAGAATGAGGCTAAGCACAGCTGCCACCCAATCAGACTAATGAGAAGGGTAGTGAGGGGGTGAGAGGAGTGCTGAGCATTTTTTAACTTTTATGTGTGGTGTAGAGGATGGAACCTGGGACCCTTGAGCATGGTAGGCAAGTACTCTCTACCACTGAGCCATGACCCCAACCCTGATAATACTTTTATTGGTCCTTGGTTTTGGTTTCCGTATATACATAAAAATAATAAAGCTCAGGTTTACATAAAAATATTTCAGATGCCTGTAATCCCAGTCACTCAGGAGGCTAAGGTAAAAGGATTGCAAGTTTAAGGCCAGTCTGGGCAACTTAGCAAGACCCTATACCCGCCCCCCTAAAAAAGGGTCAGGTTGGGGATGTAGCTCAGTAGGAAAGCACCCTCGAATTCAATTTCCTATACTATAGGAAAAAAAATTCAGATAGATTGGCCATCCTCCCCGCCAAAAAAAAAAGGTTGGTGTGAATTAGGAAGGGGTGAGGTGGGGACCCGAGGTGTGGCACCTCACCTGGTATTCCTCCTCCAGGCGTGACAGTAGCACAGCCTGCTCCACAGTCAGGCGTAGGTCAATCAGACCCAAAGTCAGCACCATGGACTTGAGCTGGGCCACTACAAACTCAATCCCTGCAGGGACACAAGCCACATCAGGATGCAAAACAGGGCAGTTGCTACAACCTAACTCCTTGTGAGTCCCTGCACCCCTCACAGAGAACAGGAATAAGTGTGGCAAAGGTGCCAGGAGTAGGAGATGGACCCAGGGCCCACCTGGGGTTTAGCCCACTCTTCTGGCTTTTGTTGGGGTGACCCACCTCTGCTCTTCCCTGGGTGAGAACATGACCTGATCCTTGCTAGACAGCGTATCTCCCCCAAACCCCTGTCCAGTGTGTGTGTCCAGGTTCACAGATGTGCATCT
Source organism: Xerus rutilus (assembly GCA_028644305.1). Taxonomy (NCBI): domain Eukaryota; kingdom Metazoa; phylum Chordata; class Mammalia; order Rodentia; family Sciuridae; genus Xerus; species Xerus rutilus. Next base: position 57,095,247 of record CM053402.1, read on the forward strand.
GACCCAGGCCAGGTCAATGAGATATGAACTTGAGGCTTCTGTTGGAAAAGAGAAACCGTACTTTCTGCTGGGAGGGTATGAGCCTGGAGCTGAGTTAAAGGGTTAGCATCACTTGCATTACATCTGCCCCCCAGGGCCCACAGAATCTCAATGCATACCTTGTAAGGCCCACATGTTGTAAGATGCCAGGTGGCTGATGAGCACCTCCCGCGTCTTTGCAGGGATGCTGGGTCCCATTATGCTGGTGGAGGATCCAATCTCCACGCCATATCTGAAAGGAAAAGGCTGCAGCATGTCCCTGTCATGCTGTGTCCCAAGAGCAGCCCAGTTTTTAACTGGAAGCAAACTACTGAGTATGTGTATACCTCTTCAGGGCATGTGTTCAAGGGGCTAGTCTTAAGGACTCCAGAAGCAACTTCCCCTATGTGGCCTCCTGGCCTAATTTTCTAACCCTCAATAGCAAAGAAAAGCAAAGCAAATGAAGGTACATTGCTGATTCCTGTGAACAGGAGCTCAGTTAGGTGCAGGATCCTGAAGTGCTAACTCACTTGCCTGGAATCTTCATCAAAAGTGTAAGTAACCTGTTCTTTAAATCTTTTTAAAAACTTTTTCACATTTGAGGCCATAAAGGATTTCTTTCAAATAGCGTTTTCCTTAAAATAATGTTTGTATATATCCTGTATCACTCAATCATTTTTTCCATTTATTAAGCCTCTACAGTATTCAAGGCATTGGTTTTCTTCTGTGATCTCTGGGTCATGAACTGGCTTCAAGAGAAGATGCATGTTCAGGAATAATTGTCAACATGCTGGGGTGTGGCTTAATGGTAGAGGCAGCATCTAGCACGCATGAGGCCCTGGGTTCCAGGAACACGCACACTCACACACATAAATCATAACTACATAGAACATAGGAAAAAACATACATAAATGGGGTAAGAATAATTTTTGTAATTCTTTCACATATCACTGGATTTTTTCTATTATTTAAAAAATATCCATGCTGAAATTTCTAATAGTACAAACTGAATGTAGGAAATGGCTACATTTTTCTGTGAACTATTAAGGATTGGATATCTCAACTGCCACGAACACTTGATGACTATGTACCATTGCAAAGATCTCTAGGCACCTAAATGAGTTTTATAGCTCACTAGATTCCAAAAAGGCATTGTATTATCACATTTCTTCTTATAACATTATAACTGTCACATTTTTTTTAAGGAGCTTCTAACTTCTAAGGCTCCTTTTTTTTTTTTAAATTTTTTTTTAGTTGTAGATGGACATAATACCTTTATTTACTTATATTTATGTGTTGCTGAGGATCAAACCCAGTGCCTCACACGTGCTAGGTAAGCACTCTACCACTGAGCCACAACCCCAGTCTTCCTTTTTCTTAAAAAATATTTTTTTAGTTGTAGATGGACACAATAGCTTTATGTGTTTTTATGTGATGCTGAGGATCAAACCAGTGCTTCACACTTGCAAGGCAAGTGTTCGGTACCACTAAGCTACAGCCCCAGCCCTAACTGTCACATTTTATCTGCTCCTGTAGAATCCTGGTTCTGCCTTTCCCTTTAAAAACTACTGTGAGCACTCAGTAAACATGTAGTAGATGAATGGGACAGACTGATGGACCTCATCAAAAAAATACTCCAGGTGAGTTTACAAAATACTGTGGATACGGCAGTGCCATGGGCATGAGCCCTTCTGCATTTATTTTGGAATGAAATGGAATTTATTTTGTCCCCACATCAATATCTATTCAATTTTACACTCAAAAGAGTGTCAAAATATTTTTTCATATTTTGTCAAATATGGAAAAATATTTTTCCTGTCAAGGAAAAATATTGGGTATTATCAATTCCTAGAAACCACACATCCATAGGATGTTACCTATAATTCTGTAGAAAACTACCCTGATTTTTCTCCATGTGTATATATAATCTTACAAACAAACAGTTTGTGGTTTTACTTAATAGTACCGTAACTGCATTTACTGTGTGCTGTGCAGGATGCTAAGCACTACCTGTTATCACTTACTCCTCCCACTACCCTGAGGTAGGAATGATTGGCCCCATTTACAGACAAGGAAATCGAAGCTCAGAGAGATAAACTCACTAGCCCAAAGTCAAATAGCTAATAGTGGCAGAACTGGGACTCAAACCAACACTGCTGGCCTGACCTGCTGGAGGAAGAGGGCCTAGAGTCTCTGGTGCTTCCTGAGGACCCAGAGTTGCCCTTGTGGGGATACAATGTGCCCTGTAGTAGGTGTTCAGTGCATGGTGGCTGAAATGAATTTGAGGAACATATTTTTCCAAGGGGACTCTATCCCCAGACATCTAAGGGGAGCTGAATTCCAAGGATACTCTGAACTCAGAAAGCTGCCTAGCTAAGGGCATTGGGTACCTAGTGACCCTGCCAGCATGCTACCCAACACCACGCCCACTCAATGTTATCTGTGAGGCTGTGCATCTTACCTTTTTTCGGCCCATTCTATGATTGGATCCCACTCATTCTTTTGAAGTTCCACTAATGTCTGTGGCTCTTCCACCCTGTAGCTAATTCATTGTAAAAATCACCTTCATTAATAAAAAAGTACAATTCCTTCATTCAGTGATAGAAAAGGAAGAACAGAGGGCAACAGCAAAACCGTTCCCACCACTAATCCAGTACCCCAAGTCTTGTCCCCTAAAGCAGTGGTTCTCAAAGTGTGGCCTTAGGGCCAGCAGCATCGGCCTTACCTGGGTACTTACTAGCAAGGCACATTCTCAGGCCACTTCCCATATCTACTGAAATAAGACCCTTTGGGGTGTGGCCCAGCCATCTGCATTCTATTTATTTATCTATTTATTTATTTATTTTTTAGTTGTAGATGGACACAATACCTTCATTTTATTTATTTATTTTTATGTGGTGCTGAGGATTGAACTCAGTGCCTCACATGTGCTAGGCAAGTGCTCTGCCACTAAGCTACAACCCCAGCCCCTAGCCATCTGCATTTTAACAAACCTTCCAGGGGATTCTAATTTAAGCTTAAATTTGTAAACCACTGCCCTAAATATCCCCAAATATTTGACCAGTCCAACCTTGCAGTACCATGTTTGTGCTACTGAAAAATAGATGCAACCTAAGAATTGCAACCTGGGACCCACAGCCACTGGATATGAACACTATGCCAGCAACTCAATAACAGCATCCTTGCCTTTCCCTTCCAAAACACCATGCTCTTGTGCACAGGACCACAGGAGCCTACCCACTTCTTGGCCTGGATGCTTGACCAGAGAAGACCAACCTGGAAGCCAGGCTGTGCCACTTGTTTAAACCAAGAGCTGCAGAGATGAGTCAGCTGAGGGGAGCTGAGCTGCAAAGCTTCATGGGACAGGAACCCCAGGGGGCACTATGGAAAGTAATCATCTCATGTAAGCAGAGGGAAGCAAAGAGGCCACAAATGTGTAGAGGAGCTGAGCTGCTTGCTGGGAGGAGCTCTGGCATCTAAGAACCTCAAGCTGTTATCCCTGATGATCTGATGCATTATACCCATTTCAGAGATGTGACATTCCTTGGTTCCTGTCAGGACCTCTGTACAGTTTTTAAGAACCCTCCTTTCTGGGGGAACTGAGGATTGAATCCAGGGGCACTTTACCGCTAAGTTAAGACCCTAGCCCTTTTTATTTTTACTTTTGAGACAGGGTCTCACTAAGTTGCTGAGACTGGCCTCAAACATTGTGATCTGCCTGCCTCAGCCTCCCAAGTTACTGGGATTACAGTGTGTATCACCATACCTGGCAAGAAATGCTTTGTTTCCCTGAGCTAAGTTGAATGCATTCTGTTCCCTACAAACAAGTGATCCCTAGCAAATTAGCCAAAGAACATAGACACAAGGAGAGAATTGAGAACTAGAGGAGGTTAGATCCTGATTATTACCATCTGTAATGGCAGGGAAGCCAACCTGAGACTGTGCTAGTGGGCACAAGTCAGGGTCAGAGACATTGCTGGGAGCTAGCAAGTGAGCACTGTGGTGCTGGAACCTGTAAGAGCTGCATACACCCCCTTCCTGCCTACTCTAACCCAAGGAGCACCCCATGTTCTAGCACCTTGAGAAGTCTTCCTCGTAAGGATCTGCAGAGCAGCTAAGGACCAATGTCAAGTAGGCTGGAACAGGAACCTGTCCACCTTATGAGGACACAGGAAAGGGCCTGCCTCTTCTACCTAGAACTCTGGGCAAATGAGGCAAAATAGCCCAAGGGACTTGCATGGCCCAAGAGGACTGCTCATATAAATGTCAATTACCAGAGGGTGTCAGTGTCCAGAAACTTCACAGCTGCCTGGATCAGCTGATCCTTGTTGCGCTGGGTTGGGTTGTCCAAGGATGTGTTGCATAATGTGGTCTGAATCAAAAGCAGAAAGTGCCCCATCACCACCTGCCAGTCCCAGGCAAAAGCCCTGCTCTCCTGAGGACACTGCATCTGACACAGCAGGGTGAGAACCAAATAGCAACACAGCACAGCCAAGTGTTGTTAGAGCCCTGGCAGCAGCATATTCACTGACAGTATCCAAGAACCAGGCCCCATGTTTGAAGCTCTGTGTGTACTCATAGGGCTCATGGGACTCTCAGAGCCCTGAATTAGGGCTTCTACTACTTTACTGCCAAATTCTGCTGTCTTTAACTTAATCCTCACAACAACAATTTGATGCATTATACCCATTTCAGTGATGTGAAAACTGAGGCCCAGGAGTGAAATACATCCTCAGATACAATAAATAAGACATGTAAGCAGTCAGGGGACTCGAAGCCTTTACCAGCTGGCTCCATTAACACCTTAGAAAGAAAAAAAATCATCCAAACTGGGATCAAGATTATTATGCCAAGCCAGGTACAGTGGCGCACACCTGTAATCCCAGCATGTTGGGAGACTGAGGCAGGAGAATTGCGAGTTCAAAGCCAGCCTCAGCAACTGCGAGGCGCTAAACAACTCAGTGAGACCCTGTCTCTAAATAAAACACAAAATAGGGCTAGGGATGTGGCTCAGTGGTTGAGTACCTGAGTTCAATCCCTAGTACCAAAAAAAAAAAAAGGAGAAGGAGAAGAAAGAAGAAAGAAGAAAGGATGAGGAGGAGGAAAAGGAGGAGGAGGGCTCATGGGACTCTCAGAGCCCTGAATTTGGGCTCCTACTACTTTACTGCCAAATTCTGCTGTCTTTAACTTAATCCTCACAACAACAATTTGATGCATTATACCCATTTCAGAGATGTGAAAACTGAGGCCCAGGAGTGAAATACATCCTCAGATACAATAAATAAGACATGTAAGCAGTCTTACATGTCTTATTTGCCTTACCAATCATAGGTTTCTTAGGTTACTCAAACTATTTGTTTGAAGCCCTAATCACCCTAATTTCATCAGATAGCCAAGGAGCAGGTGCTACCTCAGGGGCTGTGATGTTGCAGGGAAGCCCCTTGGATTTGTATGTCAAGGTCAAGCATAGCAATGACCATGATGAGAGGAACTAACTCATACTGATTGAGTGGCCGCCCTATTTCAGGTACTATGCTAAGGGTTTTCTATGTGTCATCTCATCCTAATCCAGGCCACAAATCTTAGGTGGGTTCTTTTATCATTCATCTTTTACAAATGGGGGCCATGGTGCCCAAGCTCACAATGTGGGGGCTACAGAGACTGAACCTGATGAGTCTGACAGACCTCCTTCCCTCCTCTGCTGCTCTAGTGCCTCAGTGAGGCACCTGTGTGTGGATTGGGAGCTATATCTCTTCAAGGAGTCTTTCTCGCCTTACCCACCCACCTTTTGGCTCCTGCACCCAACCAATATTATTGAGTACCATCTAAATTTCCTGTTGGAGCTGGTGAATAAAACAAACAAGGCCCCTGCAGACATGCAGTGGAAGAGATAGACAATAAACATGTAAACATAAAGCAGATCATTACACACTAAGTGCTGAGGAAACAAATGGCCAGCTGCTGTAATAAATGGCCAGCTGCTGTAATCAATGATAAGAGAGCTGGACAGTCAGCAAAGGTGACATCTGTCCTGAATGGAGGAGGAACTGGCCACCCAGCACAGTGTTCCAAGCAGTGGGAACTGCAGTTGCACAGGCCAGACAGGGAAAGAGGTTGGCTTATTCAATGACTGAGTGGAGGTGAGTGTGGCTGCAGCCCAGGCCTACAGAGGGCTAGCCCCAGGGCCATGCCACAACTTGAAAAGGGGTCTAAATTTTGCCAGGTAGCCTGGGAAGCCCCTAGCAGGTGTCAGGGTATAAGTTTGTGCTGTGAACTTGTTACCAGGTGCATGGTGTAGAACTTGATGGTATCCTGCTGGGAGTCCCATTCAGTGGCCACTGCGATAGCCAAGGCCTCACTGGGGACAGTAAAGAGCTTGGCTTGGGGAGTTTTCAGCTTCCTGTGGTCCAGATTTATCTCAAAGCCACCTTGAAAGATCAAATGAAACACTCTCAGTGATTGTGAAGTAAAATCGGGTGACCATTCCTATATTTAGCCACTTGAATTGATGCAGACAAAGACAACTCTGAGTCCCTTACAAAAACATATCTGACAAAAGTGCGAAGGATAATCTCACCACTGAACCAGCTGGAGATGAAAAATGTTTCCAACCATTCACAAAAAAAAAAAAAAAAAAAAAAGGAGGCCGTCAAAATTTCAGATACTCACCTTCACCCTGTGTGATGCTGACATTCTGATAAAACCTCTTCCTTTCTGTAAGAAAGATTTTTCAGAAAGGCATTTTTAAAAACGTCAAGAGAACTCACAGGGCTATAAGACCAGCTTGCACCATTATGTTAATGCTGATTGATTGCCTTGATTTTCATATCACCATTCAAGGTCTGCCCTACTCTGCGGTGTAATCAACGGCTTCTGATTAAAGCTGGGGGGAGGGGAGCATCTGCTCTCCAGGGATGAGGAAGGAACAGTACATGCTGGTCATGCCTCTACCAGTCTCCAAGCCCAAGGGCAAGTCTGATCAGGGGCTTCTTGGGGCTGCAGACTGTGTAACCTGACAGATTTCCAGCGCCTTCTGCTTTAATAACAAGTATGCTCACCACCACTACCCCCACCCCTCTGGGACCTGCATAATACACCCAAATCTGAAGTTGGTGTCTAAAGCCAGAGACCCATTTCAGACAAGACTCTGATGCCTCTAAGAAGGGATAAGTGAGAAACCAGAGTGCGTGCACCTGTGTGCATGTGTGTAGTACACAGGCAGAAAGTAAAGCTCTCAGGAGCATTTCCCATCCTCCCTCTCCAATTAATTAACCTAATTAACCAGCTTGCTTGTGTATTCAACAGGAACTTTAAACATTTCCTCCAAGAATGGGGAAAATTTGTGTCCTATGTGTTCTTTAGACTATGAAAATTCTGGAAAACCTGGCTGTGTGCATGGTAGGGGGAAAGGGTAAAGGAGAGAGGGCATGTAGTTTTACTCTAAACATATTATTTTTAGGTTTTCCACATCATATCAGTTATTTGCAAACATCTCATTTGCCATCATTGATCCTTAAATACAGAAGAAGCAAAATTGCATTTCCATGGTTTGACTTACTAGTAAACTAAGGCCTGCAAGTATTCCCTACAAAACTATGTCCACATGTGTCAGGTACTATGCTAGGCACTTGGGATACAATAATGACAAATGGATAAAAATATTTTGTCTTTGTGGAGTCAAAAAAAAAAAAAAAGGCTGATCAGATCTGGCCACCAAGATGATCTGGCACAATTTACCACCCTCATCTGAAACCATAACACTGATTCTATCACACATTTGCACCAAAATAGGTTTCCACCACCCTAGAGCTTTTTAATTTCCCTATTTTATCTGGTGTCTGATTTTATTCAAATTGCGGGTCAGACATGGGTCTGAGGACTCCTTTCCTGTCTTTGGTCTGGATCAAGGTATCTAGGCTATGTCCCTTGTGTCTTGTGATGCCCTGACTGGGCAGTGCTCTGCCTCGACACTGGGAAAGATTTTTCCCAAGTAAGCAGAAGTGCCAACTGACAGTGCCACATGCCAGTGAGCACACAAACATACTGCCTAGCACAGGCCTGGGAAACAGGCCTGAGACTGGCACCTGAGGAGTGAACTGGGGCAGAAGCTCACAGAACAGGGCTGAACCTCCAAAAACTGCTGGGGCATCTGAATTTCACATAAGGGAAGTTTTTTATTCTGCTCTGTTATCCAGCTTTGCTATATCTGAGTAAGAAGAAACTGGAAGGGAGTAGGATGAATAGAAGGGCAAGGAAGGAAAGATCAAAATTGCTCAAAATGGGAGAAAATCATGTGGTAAACAAGATGGAAGAAGGGAAAAAGGAGCCCAAAGGCTCCTGGTCCTCAGATTTGAAGACAGGCACACGTGTGGTCATGTTTTAGATAGGGGTTCTTCTGAATAAAGAACTCAGATACTCAGAGGGGCAAACTTCAGTCTTAGAGTACACTTCAGTGAGTACTGATCACAGTCCAGGATGTATGACAATCCTGGGCATGGGATGTGCCCTTGAGACTATCTAGTGGGAGACACTAAACCAGGCAAATGATCAAGTGAGATCACATGAGAGCACATGAGATGACAGAACCACAGATGGAGGAAGCCTGATCTTATCCTGGACTGCAGGAAGATTTCCAAGCAGTCAGATTTCATCTGTGACCCAAAGAAGAAGCAGGAGTTAGCAAAGCTCATTATTGATTCATTTGGGGAGCACATGTGTGGAAATAGTTTCCAAAATTAGAAATAACTTGCATGAAGGTGCAGAACTTCAGGACAGCACAGAGGTTTAGAGAACTAAAAAGATGGTCAGATGGGCTGGGATTGTGGCTCAGTGGTAGAGTTCTTGCCTCGCATGTGTGGGGCACTGGGTTCGATCCTCAGCACCACATAAAAAACAAAATAAAGATATTGTGTTCATCTGCAGCTAAAAAAATTTTTTAAAAAAAGGTCAGAAGGAGAAGACTGGCGCTATCCAGCAGAGAATGATTAAAGATGCCCAAGAGAGGATGGTGGGGCCAGACCTGCCAAGACATGGGGACATATAGGTCACAGTAAGGAGGACAAAGAGAGCCAAGTAAGGAGTTCACATAGACAAAGAAGAATGTAATCTGCACAATTCATCAGGTGGGATTCATGAACCCCCAACATCATCAAAAAGATGGAAGTTCTTCACCTGGGCCCTCAAAGGCCCATGGGTCACATAAAACAAATCATGAGATCACTGGGAGCCTAGGAAGCTTCCAAATCCTCAGTGAATACATGATTAGCCGACATCAAAGGAATACTACCTTTGAAGACAAAAGCTTTGTAGGACCCTGCAGAACTTGGATCTACATTGAGAATGAAAGGGTCCCTTTACAGAACATCTGTGGCAACGTCAGTGCTTTCTCAGAGACAGTTTTATGCACTATGTAGATGCAAAGAAATTGTTATGTGAAACAGTGCTGAATTTAAAGAGATGGCCACAAGAAAACAGGCTAGATAAGAAAAGAATAACTTTTAAAACCTGCCCATGTGAAGAGTACTAAATGGGATATTAATGTCCTTTTGGGTTCCTTTTTCCTGTGAAGTTGCTTCAATCCATATAAAGAAACAAACAATTTTATGTGTCATTTCTCCCTACAACCCTCGTCTTAGTCTTTATGGACTAGTGAGTGATCTTTCTACCAGTCATAATTTCCAGGCTGGCCTTTTCTTTTTTTTTTTGGTACTGGGGATTGAACTCAGGGGCACTCAACCACTGAGCCACATCCTCAGCCCTATTTTGTGTTTTATGTAGAGACAAGGTCTCACTGAGTTGCTTAGCCCCTTGCCGTTGCTGAGGCTGGCTTTGAACTCGCGATTCTCCTGTCTCAGCCTCCCTAAGTGCTGGGATTACAGGCTTGAGCCACCGCGCCCGGCTAGGCTGGCCTTTTCTTTAGAAATATTCAAAGTCTCAGGAACTACAACTCCCACAGTGCACTAAGAAGAGAAAGTGCTGGTTTCAGAGCTGTGGCAACAGCTTTATCTTTTAAAACAGTGCCATCTGGCGGGCCTTAAGCCTTAAAACTGAAATTTTAAATCCGGACATCCCTTCATCTGTAATCCTGGGGCAGTTGCAACCAGCTGTTTACAAGTATCAAAACTCTTCAGTCCAAACATATAAAGAAATCCTTCAACACAATAACAAAAAGATAAATAACCCAATTAAAAATGGCCAAAGGATCTGAATGGGTATTTCTTCGAAGAAAATACACAAATGGACAAGTACATGAAAAAATGCTTGATCTCATTAGTCATCAGGGAAATACATATCAAAACCATTTCACACTTTTAGGATGGCTATAATCAAGATATACAATAACAGCCGGGCACGGTGGCTCAAGCCTGTAATCCCAGCACTTAGGGAGGCTGAGACAGGAGAATCGCAAGTTCAAAGCCAGCCTCAGCAATAGCGAGGTGCTAAGCAACTCAGTGAGACCCTGTCTCTACATAAAACACAAAATAGGGCTGGGGATGTGGCTCAGTGGTTGAGTACCCCTGAGTTCAATCCCCAGTACCACAAAAAAAAAAAAAAAAAAAAAGATATACAATAACAAGCATTGGCAAGTATGTGGAGAAATTGGAAGCCTACTATTGGAGATGTAAAATGGTACAGCCAGCCACCTTAGCAATTCTACTCTCAGGAATATATCTATGAGAAATAAAAGCATAAAAACCCACACAAAATCTTGTACACAAATATTTACAGCATGGGGCTGGGTTGTGGCTCAGTGGTAGAGCGCTCACCTAGAGCGGGTGAAGCACTGGGTTCGATCCTCAGCACCACATAAGAGTAAAAATAAAGGTATTAGCCGGGCGCGGTGGCTCACGCTTGTAATCCCAGCACTTAGGGAGGCTGAGACAGGAGAATCGCGAGTTCAAAGCCAGCCTCAGCAACGGCGAGGCACTAAGCAACTCAGTGAGACCCTGTCTCTACATAAAACACAAAATGGGGCTGGGGATGTGGCTCAGTGGTCGAGTGCCCCTGAGTTCAATCCCTGGTACCAAA
>CM053402.1:57106792-57230932 GCA_028644305.1 Xerus rutilus
GGCGCGGTGGCTCACGCTTGTAATCCCAGCACTTAGGGAGGCTGAGACAGGAGAATCGCGAGTTCAAAGCCAGCCTCAGCAACGGCGAGGCACTAAGCAACTCAGTGAGACCCTGTCTCTACATAAAACACAAAATGGGGCTGGGGATGTGGCTCAGTGGTCGAGTGCCCCTGAGTTCAATCCCTGGTACCAAAAAAAATAAAAATAAAAAAAAAATAAAATAAAGGTATTGTGTCTGCCTACAATTAAAAAAAAAATGTTTCCACAGCATTATTCATTCATAACAATCAAAGGACAGAAACAAGCTACATGTCCATCAATAGAAGAATGGATGAGTAAAATGCAATATACCTGTACAACAGAATGATATTTGGCAATAAAAAAAATGGAATACTAATACATGATATGACACAGATAAGCTGTTTTTTAAGCATGCTAAGTGAAAAAAGCCAGTTAAAAAAGTCTACATTCTGGGCTGGTACTGTAGCTCAGTGGCAGAGTGCTTGCCTAGCAAGTATGAGGCACTGGGTTTGATCCTCACCACCACATAAAAATAAACAAAAAACGTCATTCTGTCCATACACAACTACAAAAAAACTTAAAAAAAAAAAAAAGGACTACATCCTATTTATATGAAATGTCCAAAACAGGGAAATCTATACAGGAAGGAAATAAAATAGTGATTGGCTAGGGGAATGAAAGGGAGAAAGGCAGAATTCTTTTGGGTGTAATAAAAATATTCTAAAATTGTAGGAATGTTTGATACTCCGTGAATACACTAAAAACTATTGAATTTACACTAGATTATTGTACTATATGGTGAGTGAATTACATCTCCATATAGCTGTTAAAATTTTCTTCTGACCAAATGTATAAACGCACCATTTTCCAAATTGCTCTTCAATACAGCCGAGGTTGTCAAACTTTTTCTGCAAAGAGCCAGACAATATTCTAGGCTATGCAGACCATACAGTCTCCATTGCAACTTAGCTTTGCTACAATAGCGAAAGCGGCCATAAACAAGATGTAAAGGAAAGAATGTGGCTGTATTCCAATAAATGTTTATTGACAAAATAGGTGACAGCCTGGACCTCTGATCTAGATTGCAAATCTCCCTTAATCCACATCACCATCCTATGCAAATGATAGGGCACGAATGCCTATGAAGTGTTAAAGATTCAGACACTATCTTGTCCAATGATAAACAACTTATAAATGGTAGAGGCAAGACTTCTAGCCTTGACCTCACTGGGTGTTTGCATGAACTAGATATGCTGTTTCTCAGAACACCTCTCCCTACAAGTAGTCACCAGACCTCTGACAAATTGGTACAGATCTGGTGGGCCACAATAGCCTCACAGAGGTCTCCTTCCTGCACCACCTCCTCCTTCAATGCCCCAGTGACCCTTGTCTAAACCCTTCCTTTCTTTTCCACGACTTTCAATAGCACAAACATTCCTAAGGTGCCACATTCAATCACATTGCCAACTGCAGTCTTCATCAAATAGGACCCACTTGGGTTTAATCTTCCACCACTCCAAAGACACACAGAAATCTCACAACTGGTAAATCTTTGTAGAGCACAAGGCCTGATTTATGTACCACTCTCACAGTGCCTTATGCATACATTCCTATTTTCTTTCACATTTGACAACCTACCATGTATCACTTCCAAGGATCCTATACCATAAACTAGGAAGCTTCCAGTACAAAAGAAAAGAAGATGCTAGATCAAGTGCTACGATACTGGAAAATAAGCATCCACTCACCTAAATAAACTCTTTGCTTTTGCCAACTTGGTGAATACCTGTATTCTTTGTACTTCTGTTGTGCCTCCCTGGGATGCTCTTCCTTTTTCCTTTTTTTTTTGACATGGGGTCAAACATAGTGATGTTGCCTATGCTGGCTTTGAATTCCTGAGCTCAGGTGATCTTCCTACCTCAGCCTTCAAGGTAGTTGGGAGTAAAAACGCATGTTGCCATACCCTTCTTCCTCTTTACTGGCTATGTATGGCCCACTTCCAAGTTCTTCACTTAAGGATAAAACCTCAGCTTCCTGCTGCATCCAACCTCCTTCTCCATTTGTATAGTTATGGAACTAACAGAAGGATCCTCACAAGCAACTATAGCTTCAACTCACTGAAAAATAATGAGGAAGTAGTTACATGCCCAAGATCAGAGTACTTCATAAGTTAAATCAGCACCAGACCCCTAATTTGTACTCCTGTCACGATGCCAAACTGCCTGTGAAGTTCTGAATTCCTTAAAGCAGGCAGTGTTAGTGTTACAACACGCTGTCACCTCTGGATATGCTGTAGACATCCAGCACTTTTCCTCTTCCTCTTCACTGAACTGTTACTCATAGGTCAATGCACAGCTTAAATGCCCTTTCACCCAAGGTCCTTTGGAGACCCTGAATATTCCCAAGATGGGAGGAGGATCTTCTTTTGTGTTCTCACAGCTTCTTTGTACTTCCCTTATCACAGTATAAGTCATTGTGTAATTAGGATAATGTAACCTTCTGCATTTGACAGTTAACATCATTCAGGTGGATATCACATCTGTCTTGAAGATCATTGTGCCCCCTGCCCCCAACAGAAAAACTAATCAAATGGAAGGAAGTATTACTACTTTTCATTCACTGAAGTCAGTCACTCCCACTCTTACCCTAAAGTCTCTCTCCAGCAGCAATGAAAGAGCCACTACCTTCTTCTAGGCCTTAATCACAGTCACAGGTGGACAAGGGAGGCATGGTGTCAACTCCCACTTGAGAGAAGGCTCCAGAGAAAGCAGGGCTTGTGGCAGGGCACTAGGACAGAGGACCTGGAAACTGCAGACAAAGTGCATGGGATGGGTCCATCTGCGCTAGGGACACAAAGTACAGGCCAGCCTTTGCCCTACACAAAGTTTACAGGATCTGCTCTGTGACCTAGGAAGTTCTGGTCCAGAGCCCAGATTTCCCCAACGGAAAACAAGGAAGACACCTACTCCCCTTATTACAGAAAGCCATAAGCTCTGAGAAAAGCCGCATAGGCCAAATGTCAACCACTACCTCTGTCCCGACTGCGTTGCATATCCTCGGGTCGTCTCCTTTTCCCATCTACAACAGGATTTGATTGGCCTGAATAACCTCGTGGGCCTGAGCGCTGCCTCAATTACTCTACAATGCCCTGCCGAAGACCTCAGGCCAGTTTAGCCCGGCTTGGCCACTAGCCAAAAGGTAACGTCCTGGCCTCACCTGTCGGGGGAGCGTAGGCCCGGGCCGGGGTCTGGGGACCCGGCCCCGGACTCACTGAGACGGTGGGGTCACTCGGGGACCGATTCAGGAGGCAGTGCCCCCGGCCTCGCAGCCGAAGGCAACTCCTCCACATCGCGCCGTAGGACCTGGCAGGGCGCGTGCAGCGAAACCAGAGAGCAGGAAACAGCGACAGAATCTCTAAGCCGCAAGCCGCTGAGACTGTACGGAAACCTTTCACCACGTTCCCAGAGCTCTCAGCCTTCCCTGGACGCCGCCATCTTCCACATGACACCTACGGCGCGCCGTCGCCGCCGCGCGCCCCCGGCGCACACCCCCAGTCAATCAGCATCACAAACGCACCTCGCCCCGCCCCCTTCACGCCGCGCCTCAGGAAGAAGACTACAAGTCCCAGAAGGTAGCTCGCGCACCTCGCCACGTGTTTTCTCCGCCCGCCAATGGGCGGAAGCGCCGCGTGAGCCTGCTCCCGCCCACTCGGCGCTCCCGAGCCAATCGGAAGGCGTAGTGTGTGTGCGAGGGCAAGTGGGGAGGGGGACCCAGCTCAGGACAGGGAGGCCCTGCTCGCAGGTCCCGGGGTCCCGGTGCCGGCCCGAGAGCTTGGTCCGCAGGCAGCGGGCGGGTGGTGCCCCCTCCTGCCCCAACCCCGCGCGTGCGCGCCCCAGCCCCTCCCTCCCCGCCACCCTCCTCGGCTCCCGCGCGGCGGCGGCGGTTCCTCTCCCCCTCCCCCCAGCCCTGGCTCCGGGGGACCCCGCGATGCCGGTCCGCACCGAGTGTCCCCCGCCGGCCGGTGCCTCGGCCGCCTGCGCGGCCTCGCTCATCCCGCCGCCGCCCATCAACACCCAGCAGCCCGGTGTGGCCACCAGCTTGCTCTACAGCGGCTCCAAGTTCCGCGGCCACCAGAAGAGCAAGGGGAACTCGTACGACGTAGAGGTGGTGCTGCAGGTGAGCGCCGGGCCCGGCCGGCCGGGGCCCGAGGGCCTCCTCGCGGCGCTCACGGGCCGTGCCAGCCCTCGGCTTCTCGAGCCCACAGCCGCGGACCAGGCCCTCGCTGCCGGGGCCTCCTGCACCCGGCGCCTCCCACTCGGGACCTACTCAGCCGGTGTCTTACACGTTACGAGCCCTAGAAGTGAGCTGCCCCTCGGACCCACAGCCTATGGTGACTGGCTGCTGGCAGACCCTGAACACTGTCCAGACTTGAATCTTGGGGATCCGGAAGCCCTGCCGTGTCTGGCGGTCCTCTGGCCTGGGTCTTTCCTCCCAAGACCTGTGGACCGGTCCCTCTCAGCCCCTGAAGAACTGTCCATTGGTTTCCCCAGACTCGGGGCCCAGGCCAGATTCTGCCAGACCTGAGACATGATCCCCTATTCTCAGACCCTGGGACCTTCCTCCTCTTGGTGGTGTCCTCTTTAGGAGACCTTGATCAGCCTCCTGAGACGTGGGAGCATCCTCCCTCCTTTGGCTGAGATCCCCGAATCCACACTGATCCTTCCCTCCGTCCCACTTTCCCCATGTAGACCAGGTACACACACCTGGGTGCCACCGAGTGGAGCTCTTCACCAGTCTCTTAGGGTCTTGGCCCTTGGGGTCCCTGATACCACCTCCTACCTACTTCAGTTTCTTAATGGTCCAAGCACCCAGCTGTCCCCCTCCCCCCCAGCAACCTCCCCCAGGCTTCTCATAACTTCCTACCCAGCACTGTGGCCACTTGCCATCAGCTCCAAGTTTTCCCTGGCCTCTACCCAGACCTTCATCTAGTTCATTACTGGCTCCAAGGAACCCTCTTTCAAAGTGTTCTTAACTTTTATCTATATAGGCATAGGGCTTCCTCCCAGTCTCTGATACCAGTATACTGGGAAATGGAACTCACCCAGTTTTATTTCGTGTCCACTCACCTCCCTCTATTTGACCTGGATTTCTGAGTACCTGCTGCCAGTTCCTGATCAGCTTTGGAATTTCAGTTTCACCTGTCCCAGGCCTTTCCTATGCTTTACCTCTCTCACCCAGATGATAGCACATTTGACAGTTTTTCCTAGCCAAAGGAGATTGGTGGTGGTAGATACTCTTTTTTATCTCCCTTCCCCACAAACTGTTCCTCCTCAGTTTTTATCCCTGCCTGCTTGAGGACCCACTCTCCCCCTCCCTTTACCCATTCCTTCTGACACCTAAAGTCCCTCCAAACACCTGTGCTTTGAAAACCCTTCTAGAAGCTCAGAGGCCCTATATGCTGCCTCAGGGCTCCGCTTTGTGAGGGTGGAATATACAATGTACCTGTTCCTCATGCTCATCCTTTGCCCTCTCAGTCTCTCTTCTGAACAAGTAGGCTTCCTACTCAAAAGACAGTAAGGGTGCCTCTTCTTTCTGCTAACTCTAGAGCACTCCTCAATTCCCTTTTTTTTTCTTACTGCTTTGTGGGAGTAAATAGTTTTTCT
Organism: Xerus rutilus; assembly: GCA_028644305.1. Taxonomy (NCBI): domain Eukaryota; kingdom Metazoa; phylum Chordata; class Mammalia; order Rodentia; family Sciuridae; genus Xerus; species Xerus rutilus. Next base: position 57,112,477 of record CM053402.1, read on the forward strand.
TCTGGCTTTGAGAAAGCTGTATCCTCATGTTAATTGTGTCTTTGATCTGTAAATTTAAAAGTTCTATCATGAGCTGTGGTATTTATTATAATTGAAAAACTACTGTAGCTGAGATAATTTCAGTCTCATAACTCTATGCCTAATGTGATTCCCTTCTTTTTACTTAAAATATGAGAATCAATTATGAAGGTCAGGCTGTTTTTTTTCTGTTGTTATTTGTTTTGTTTTAAATTCAGCTAATCATAAAATTCTGGAAGTGAGATCCCTGGGTTATGTTTGGACGGTCACAGGTTTGTGCCTATTTGATATTTTCCAGTGTGTAGGGGACAACTGACAGGATAGCTAGGTGTCAAAGAGAAATCTGCTTTGGTTACTTTAGTGACTATTCCCTTCTGTCATTGTTTTGTTATTTCTGAACTCTCATTAGGTGCCAGTCTCCTTGTGAACCAATAGAAGCAGTGATTGAGTTGGGGCATGACTGGTAGGTCTCTGGCCGACCAGACCATCTGATTGATGGCTGGAAGCCACTTAAGTGGGATGTCTGATGGTGGGCAGTGGCCATGCCAAGAAATGCCACCCTACATCTGGATTGGTGAGCTGTTTGTTCACATCATTGCGACTTCTCAGTGGCATGTGAATTGCCCCATCATCTGGTTTTTCAGCCATGACTAGTTTCTTAGACTTAGCCTTCTCAGAATATTTCTATCTTTTGTAAGTCAGTTTCTTTTTCTTTTCAAGCACCTTTATTGAGATATAATTCACATACTATGTAATTACCTATTAAAGTATACATATCAGTAATTTTTAGTATATTCAGAGTTGTGAAACCATCACTACAACCAAATTTTAGAACATTTTTTATCACCCCCCAGAAGAAACCTTCACACCTTTAGCTCTCACTCCCTTCCAGTCCTAGGCAATGGCTAACTTTTTTTCTTTTTTTTTTTTATATTTGCCCGTTCTGGCTATTTCATGTAACTGGAATGACAGTGTTTATCCTCTTGTGACTGGCTTATTTAACTTTGCATGATATTTTCAAGATTCATCTATATTTTAGCATGTATCAACACTTCATTCCTTTTTAATGTCCCATTGTTCATTGTGTGGGTATAACAACCTTTTGTTTATCCATTGATGGACATTGATGTACATTAGTTGGTGAATGTTTGGGTTGTTTATATTTTTGGACTATAACAAATAATGCTGCTATGAACATCTGTGTACAAGTTTGTTCATTTATGGTCTGTTTTTGAGATGGAGTTTCACTGTGTTGCCCAAGTTGACTTTGAACTCATGGGTTCAAGTGATCCTCCTGCCTCAGCCTCCGGAATGAGGTTTAGCACTGTGCTCAGCTCATGTACAGGTTTTTATGTGGACGTGCCTTTGCTTCTCATGGGTGGGTAGACAGACCTAAGAGTGAAACTGCTGGGTCATGTGGTAACTCTTATGTGTAACATTTTGATGAACTACCAGTCATTTCTAAAGTGGCTGTGTCATTTTACATTTCTACCAGCAACATATAAGGATTCTAAATTTTGTATGTCCTCTCCAACACTTGGTATTGCTCATCTTTTTGATTGTCATCATCCTAATAGGTATGAAGTAGTAGCTCAGTGTGGTCTGTGTTTGAATTTCCCTGGTGGCTGGTGATAATGGGCATCTTTTTGTGTGCTTTTTGAAGCATTTTCTATTGGAATATTCCAGTTTAGAGTTCCTCAAACCTTTATGGGGTTCTGACTGGGTCTTTTTTCCTCCTTTTACTGCAACTACTCTTTCCCTCTCCTACCATCCTAGAAGCCACCCATAGAGTAAAGCCTGGGTCCCTGTAAAAGGAATATTAAAAAGAGCAGCTGTTGGACACAGCTGTGCTGTGAGACTTCCTTGCTGAACATTTGCCTTGTTATCTTTCTCATTGAGATGCTGGCCCCTCCTTTGGTGAAAACTGTATGTGGTGTGGGGTAATTTGAGTTCACCAACCATCATCAAGATCAATTTGAGCAGAATAGGAGAGACACATGGTTGAATGGAGGCCAAACAAATTCTGATTCTTGAGCATGTGATAATCCATGCAAATACGAGCCAATTTACAGTTCAGTTTTTAATCTTATTAGCAAGTATCCCTGCCACCTGATACCCATTCCAGCAGCTGTAAAACCCCAAACTATACTGAATTCAATGAGAATTGCATATATGAAATTTAAGGCCTCAGGTTAGAACTTTTTAATAAAAGTTCTTTGCTGAACCATGTTAGTGTGAATCAGCTGTTTTCCATAATGTCAAATGCCAAGGTCAGCAGATGAGGACATATAAAATGCTTTGGCAGTTTTCACATGGAATACCTTTGTCACCAGCACCAAACTGTGAGGGCACTTTAGCTTCATTGAAGCTCAATTGCTTTAGTGCTGACATCGTCTGGCTGACCAAGTTCATTACAGTTTCTAAGGACTGCCTTAGTATTTCATTTATGGTGTAATCGACCCAAATCTGCTAAATGCCACAACACTTTACTATTTTCTTCAAATGAGACTTCATTTAAAATGAAAGTCTCATTGTGCTACAGGTACCACTATGCCTTGTTTTGCTTTGATTTAGAGGTTAGTAGGCAGAGTTCCAGAGTTCGTGACAATTGGATTCATTTTAGGTCACAAACTCTCACACTCTGCCTGTTCAGGGTAAGTTCATATAGATTTGGATAAAATGTACTAGTTAGTATGCTTTCAGCCATGAGTAACCATATTTTGCATTTCAAAATAGTTTACAGAACAAGTGAACCTGTTATCTCACATTATAAGGCTCTGGAGGCGACATGGTCCCAGAATGGTTAATTAAAAGGCCAAAATTCTTCCATCTTACTGGGCTGTGTTCCCTAACATTGTGTGACCTGTTTCTCCTCCTGATCTCTTAATGGCTGTCCTAAGACTAGACTGCATACAGATACTACCACCACTACCAGGGGAAGGAAAAAGGCCATTTCTTCCTCATGTGCCTCTTCCAAAGCCAGTGCTCTTTTGTGGGTGCACCCAGGAGATTTTCACACACATCCAATTGGCCAGAACTGGGTCACTCACCCTTAAACCAATGACTTGTAAGGAAAATGGGGACTTGTTCTTATCTTAGATCCATCAGGGTTGACCAGATATTTCAGGATAGGGTAGCTGCCAGAACAAAATTTAGACCCTGCCTGCATGAAAAAAGAGAAAATTGGTTGTAGGCATCCGGCAGAGTCTCAACAACCAATAATTGGTGGTTGCTAAACCTCAAATTTTGCTATGTCTGTTATTCCTATTTATTTTCAGCTCATGACTCTTCTTTTTTTTTTTTTTTTTTTTTTTAAATATTTATTTTTTAGTTGTAGGTGGACACAATATCTTTATTTTTATTTTTATGTGGTGCTGAGGATCGAACCCAGTGCCTCTCGCGTGCTAGGCGAGCACGCTACCACTGCGCCATAACCCCAGCCCCTCATGACTCTTCTTATTAAGAAACTCAAGCATCTGTATATGAATAGACAGGGCAGATATTCATAATATAATCAGAGTTTTGGTTGCTATTTTGGTTTATAACTAAAATTACACCATGTAAGTCTTCATAAGGTGCTGTTCCTAAATATTCTGCTCATTTCATAAAGAAATAGTGCAGCATGGTACTTTGGATAAATATCATGGCAGGAATACATTTTCTAGACTAGTGATTGAGCAGCAGGGAAATAAAGGGAAGCTAGAGAGATATTAGAAAGAAAGTCAGACCCAGGGTTTAGAAATGACACCCATGTGTATGGGTAGAGAGACCTAGTGCTCAACAAAGCACAATGTCTGTAGATGAACTTGTGTTGGAGACTCTGCAGAAAATGAGATTTGAGAGTGGGATCACTGTTCCCCAAAGGCACTTCAGTCCCAAGATTCTAGCTGAAGGAAGCTGAGAGGGCCCTGGGATCAGTTTGCATTGTCAGAACAGGCACATGTATAAGGAGGACAGGTGAAGGTCCCAAAGGCTGGTAGAGCCTTTGGCTGCACTGGACATACACTGACTACCAGGCCTACCTGCTCTAGCCTGGCCTCAAAGGGTTTCCAGAGTACTCCCTCAGCACATCCAAGGTGTATTCATCTGTTTGTAATGGTCTGTGTGTCCTTTTCTTTTCAGCACGTGGACACAGGGAACTCTTATCTTTGTGGATACTTGAAGATTAAAGGCCTTACCGAGGTAAGCCCTTGCTCACTTGAGCTAGAACTGGGAAGTGGGTGACGCGCTCAGCTGTCCTACAGCGTTGAGGGCAGGCAATCCCAACCCCCATTTCTAAGCATTGTTATCATATGGGTAACATACAGTGCAGTTCTGATATGTTCTGCAGAGGAGTATACACATCCACAAATTTTTCCCCCCTTCTGTAGTGAGGATAGAACCTAGGACCTGGTGCATGCTAAGCACACATGCTCTACCATAATCTTGCCCCTCACAAGTCTTTTAAAGAAAAGTTTAAATATGTTGCAATGCAATCAAAACTATTGATTTTGTTGATTTTTTTTAAGTAAAAAAACATACACACACACACACACATAAATATATACATGGTGAGAATATAGCCACTACTTGTATCATAAATTTAGTAGTCTCTGAAATAAGCATCAATCATTCAAGAACTGAGCTTCATTGGAACATTGAAAAGTGGCTATCCTGTTTTCAACCTGTTGGATAAAAGCAGAGTATTTTCCTTCCTTTGATATAACTTTTCAAACTTCAGAACTCCTGGGGTTTAGAAAGTAAGAAAGAGCATCCCTTCTTTTCCATTAGTGGGTAAACAGGAAGAGGAAGGACTGACTGGCCACTGAGCTCTGCTGTGAGTGCCTGGGTGTGAACTTTCTGCAGTGTCCTGTGGCCTATTATCATTTTTTATAGTTTTGATGACCCAGCAATATTGGACTGTGTCCGTTACTGGTTTTGTGACCTTTAATTTCTCTTCATTTCAGTTTCTTCATTTGAAGAGTAAGAATTAAAAATCTGCTTTGCTTATTTAGTGAACTTTCTAAAGGGAGGAAGCCATGTTAGAGTAAGTGGCAGGCAAGAATATAATATGAATACGGGATGATTCCTTCTGGTCTCCTGCTTTGTACTGCTTTGTTTGCTTTTTTCTTCTTTTCTTTTGGCCATGCCGGAGATAAGTACAGTACCACTGAGCTACACCCCCAACCTCTACCTGCTTTTCTGTATTAGAAATTGCATTGAGGATTTCCTGTTTTTGTTGTTTTGATAAAAGGTGTCATCTAATCAAATAGGGGTATAAAGTGACAGTAAAGGATTTTAGCCTTTGGGTTTGTCATGGGAGAAAACGTACAGTAAAACAGAATATGCTGAATTTGTAAGGCAGCAGGTATGTTTGTTAGTGAGGCACAGAGCATAAACATTTAACTTTATAAGAAAACCAGCAAAATATATAACACATTGGAATGTAAACTCCAAAGCCAGTCATTTGGGTTATAGGAAGCTGCACAGAAATGATAAGTAACATTAGAAATCTAGACACAGTGTACAGAAATGCTAATGGCTGTGACCTCTCCATTGGAAGCAAGTTGCCCTTACTAAGAAGCTACCCCTATGAGTCAGGAACAGCAGTTTCCTTTAGGAGGAGGCACTAGCATGGCCCTTCACTGGGGCAGCTAGCCCACTGGGAACCCTAGACTCTTTTTTTTCCCCCATACTTTTGTGGGTGCATTATAATTATACATAATAGTGGGATTCATTGCTACATATTCATACATGCACACAACTTAACAATATAATTTGGTCAGTATTGTCCCCCAGTATCTCCCCTTTCCCTCTGCTCTTTCCTCCCCCTGGTAACCGTAGGTTTTTAACGGAACTGCAGGGACTCATTCCTTTTGGCAAAACTGGTCTACAGGTAGAATGACCTGAAGGGTGCGAGTCTACCCCAAGTTAAGGTCAAGTGATGGACTGATGCTGCCAGTTAGAGAAAGTTCCATCTTTTTCCTAGGGTTCCTAAGTCCTGCTTAGGCCTCAGATGCTTAGGATTTTTTTTTTTTTTGTACTGTGAATTGAACACATAGGTGCTATACCCACTGAGCCACATCCCCGGCCCTTTTATATTGTTTATTTTGAGGCAGTCTCACTAATTTGCTGAGTCTGTTTTGCAGAAAAAAAATGTCAGAAAAACTGCCATTTTTCTGCCTCAGCCTCCTAAATCACTGGGATTATGAGTGTTTATTACTATACCTGGCAGAATTTTGGGGGCGTGGGAGAGATTTTTCCCCCCACATTTTTTGTATTGGTGCATTATAGTTGTACATAATCAGAATTCTTTTTTTAAATAATGTTATTAGAGCCGGGCATGGTGGCACACGCCTGTAATCCCAGCACTTTGGGAGGCTGAGACCAGAGAGAGAATTGCGAGTTTAAAGCCAGCCTCAGCAAGGGCGAGGCACTAAGCAACTCAGTGAGACCCTGGCTCTAAATAAAACACAAAATAGGGCTGGGGATGTGGCTCAGTGGTCAAGTACCCCTGAGTTCAATCCCTGGTGCCCAAAAAATAAAATAAATAAATAAATATAATAAAGTTATTAGCAGTTTTATTGAGCTATAGTTCACATACCATATAAATTCACTCATTTGAAGTATACAATTCATTGACTTTTGGTATATTCACAGAGTTGCACTGCTACTTGATAACTTGTAAAAATCATATATCAAATATGGTTGCTATAGATAATTAGTAAAATGCAGAAAACTAATGAATATGAATAAATTTTATACTTATATTTTTTGTTTGCTTTCTCATTTATAATTGTTAGAATATCAAATGTGTAATTTATTTGAATTAGACTGTAAATGGTATGGGTCTTAGTCATAGTGATTGCAATGTGGAATATTAAAAATTAAATTAAAGATAATGTGTTTCACGTTTACAAAGTACAGCTTTATAGTTTGTGTGCCTTTTAGAAATGAAATCCCAGTATTATAAAGAGTGGGTGTCAAATAACATTATGCATTTGTGAGCCAGCCACCATTATACCTTTCTCAGGGAGCCTGGCAGTTGGCAGGATGGCCTTTGTCAGCCCCTCCACTAACTCCGTAGATGAGTTCAGAAGCTTCAGCTAAGGTTGTGCTAGACTTGTTTGGAAGCAGGGAGATGCATCACATTAACCAAACTCACAAGACACTGATATATGAACAAAAGTGCCCATTTACTCTTAGAATGAGGTGCTTCCCTATTCTAGAAATTCTCATTGACATACTGGCCAAATGAACGTTAATCCCTCAAAAGACAGGTCTGCATGGAAAGCCAATGCACCCATGATCTGACAGTTTTAGGAATCAATGAGAGCTGGACTCAGTGAGAGCTGTTGGTTGATGACTTCCATGACTGAAACCCATTGCTTGCCTGGGGTGGGGGCTGTTGCTGGCTACATTTCTCCCTCTTGATTATTTTTCCCCCTAATATGCCTCCTGCTGACATGTATTTTTCTTTGCCTCACTAAATTACCCCCCATCAGGCTATGTAGTCAAATGCTTAAGTTTCCTGTGCTGGTCCTAAGAAATAATCTATTTTGTGGCTTCTGTGCATATTGAATCTCATTCACTAAGCATTTATTTAATTTCTTAGAGTTTGGGGGTACCTTATAGTCACAGTGACACACTGCCTAAATTATTTTAGAGATACTGTCAGTCCAGAATCATTCCTTAGGAAACCTAGTGGTTTAAATCATAAGGGTTTTTTTGTTGTTTATTTGTTTGTTTCCTTTTTGGTGCTGGAAATGGAACACAGGCCCTCGTGCATACCAAGTAAGCACTCTACCACTGAGCTACATGAGCTACAGTACTCCTACCCATAATCCATAGCGTACACCAAAAAAAGGTCAAAATGCTCATTCAGGGTCTAAGGATGTAGCTCAGTGGTAGAGCAATTGCTTCAATGTGCTAGGCCTTGGGTTCAGTCCTCAGCACAAAAAAATTTTTTTAATAAAAATAAAATATCTTGTTTTGATATTTGCCTTTTGCCATAGGAGTATCCAACCCTTACAACCTTCTTTGAAGGAGAAATAATCAGTAAAAAGCATCCTTTCTTAACTCGCAAGTGGGACGCTGATGAAGATGTTGATCGGAAACACTGGGTAAGTAGGACTCTGCTCTGGGCCATCCTGAGACTGCTGGAGAGCTGAGGGAACACCAGGAGCCAGAGACCTTGTCCCTTATTGAGAGGTATTTGGGGCTTTTCAGCAAAAGGGCAACTGATTCCTACATACAAACTTCAGTTTGTTCCATTTTCTTTCTTTCTTTTTTTTTTTTTTTTTTAGTGGTAGTGATGATAGGGATTGAACCCAGGGCCTTGTTCATGCTAGGCAAGTACTCTACCACTGAGCTACATCCCTAGCCCTCCATCTTCCTTCTGAAGAGTTTAGATACTGTCCAAACTCCTCTTAAATAGCACACGGCAAATAGCAACCCCTGAGTTCCATGTACAACTGTGTATAGCTGTTAGAATCTCAGTTAGTATCTCTGTCCTTACTACCTGTGTCCATCCTCTAATCACCTTTACTTGGGACACATCTATGAAACAGACAGAAGTTGGCCTCTAATATTGGGGTTGGCCTGAGATAATGATACCAATCATGGAAATTCAGTGGGAACTTAACATTGTATTGTTTTATTCTGTTTTTTTGCAATAGTGGGGATTTAATCCAGGGGCCCTTTACCACTGAGCTACATCTCCAACCCTTTTTATTTTTTGAGACAGGGTCTGGCTGAGTTGCTAAGGCTGGCCTCAAACTTGAAGTCCTCCTGCCCCAGCCTCCTGAGTTGCTGAGATTACAGGTGTATGCTATGGCACCCAGCTAGAACATTGTGTGTTTTCATCCTGTCCTGACAGACACAGGGCAAGCTTAACCTAAGGACCATCTAGACACCACTGAAAAATCCTGGCTCCCCACTTTTTATCTGCCAAGAATACCATATTCTTATTCCCCAATAGCAAACACTTAAAAACAATATAGGACTACCGTCCTGGGGTCTTTTTTCTAGATGTCATCCAAGTCTTGTGTCTTTAAAATCTGTTTTTCAGCCTATCATTGCAGCCTTTGTCTTAATTGACCATGTGATGATAAATTTTTGTTTAATATGGAGAAAGTCCAATGTTCTTACCCTTTGTAAACCCACCAGAGATGACTGGGTCAGTAAGGAAGATTCTAGAACTCATTCTTCCTGCTGCCACACACACCCAGGATCTAAACTCTCCCTGATTCTGGGACCACAGCTTATGGAGAGAACTGCTACAGACACTTGTCTGTGTCAGCCTCACTGTGTGTTTGCACTTCGCTTATTGATGTTTTTCAAAATTTTGAAATTCAGTTCAATTTAACTTTAAACTTGAGCCTTTCAAAACATTTTTCTGAAAGTTACGTGTTTTGACTATATCAAGTGAACACCAAAAACTAGACAGTCACTTATGTGTCTTTAAAATATGAGAGAATGAGGAAGATCCAGGTATCCAAAAGGTTGGGGGAGCCCGAGTAGTGTGTGACGGTGCCCCTCAGACTTAGAGAGCTCCTGAACCCATCCTTGCCCAGTGCTGGGCTTGTTTTACTTGACTTACTACCTCATCAGATGGCTCCTTCCTCACCTGGAAAACCCCAGTGTACAACGTTCATTCTTGTAGTAAACTATAGTGTGTCTCTCATGCAGCTTTGTTTGCCATTTCAAATTGGTCCTGCGAAAAGCATAGTCTTTGAAGTTCAGTGATTACTGGGTTTCAGGTTAAGTTGGCTACAAATCAAATACCTGGAAGCGTCTCTTAGTTGTCCCATTAATTTCCAGTAGAACATTGGACCAGACTTTGCTAGACTCGATTGAAATATTCAGAGTGAGAGAGAAATGAAGACCACTGATCACCCCAACATGCCAATTGTGGTAGGATGAGGGATTTGGCCTTGAATGTTTCCTCCTATAGTAGGTCTAGCTGCCTTTCAGCCCTCAGCATTTCCCATGACCTTACAATTCAGGACGGGGCTGGGATTGTAGCTCAGTGGTAGAGTGCTTGCCTCGCATGCGTGAGGCCCTGGGTTCGATTCTCAGCACCATGTACAAAGCAATAAAATAAAGACATTGTGTCCATCTATAACTAAAAAAATATTTTAAAAAAACAACAACAATTCACGCAGGACGTCCAGATTCCCATGTGACTCCTGGAGCTCTGTATTATGCCCCTATTCATCTGAGGCTTGCAATGTGTGATACACTTCACCTATGGTATCATTTCCCATTGTAAACTAGAGTCACAGATATGATAGCACACCCTCAAATTTTCCTGAGTCATATTTAAAGCTGGTAATGATGGTGATACTATGAAGTCAGGATTCTATATATTTAGTCTACTTATAATAAAAACATCTTGTGATAGAATTTGTGACTTAAATTCTGTGTCTAAATTTTAAAAAAAAATTTTTTTCCCATGCTGGGGATGGAACCCAGAGCCTTGTTCTTGCTAGGCAAGCACTCTACCACTGAGCTACACTTCCAACTCTTCTATCTCAACTTTTAAAATTAATTCATTTAAGTTTTTTGACTGAACCATAATATGTGTACATATTCATGAGGTACAGTGTGATTTGAGGGGAGGCACTGGGGATGGAACCCCAAACTTCATACATACTAGGCAAGTGCTGTACCACTGAGCTACATCCCCAGCACCAATGTGATGTTTTGATTCATACACATATTAGTTAATGATTAACTCAGGATAATTAGAGTATTTGTCACCTTAAACTTTTATCACTGGTTTTTTATTTAAGGTGTTTTTTTTTTAATATTTTTTTAGTTATAGATGGACCCAATGTCTTTATTTTATTGCTTTGTACGTGGTGCCGAGGATCGAACCCAGGGCCTCACGCATGCGAGGCAAGCACTCTATCACTGAGCTACAATCCCAGCCCCTAAGGTGTTTTTTTAAAATAAAATTAATACATGTTTATTTAAGAATAATTGGAAAGACAAAGAAGCTAGAGGAAAAAAGCCAAAACAGCTGTTAGCTTCTTCCTGAATCTTTTTTGGGTATATACAGTCAGTCTCTCTATCTGTGGATTCTAAATTTATGGATTTAGCCACCTGCAGATAGATTTGGGAAAAAAATTATATTGAACATGTGCAGACTTTTTTTCTGGTAACTATTCCCTAAATAATACAGTAAAACAATTATTTGTATAGCATATATTAGGTATTAGAAGTATCCTAGCTGGTGCATGCCTGTTATCCCAGTGACTTGAGAGGCTGAGGCAGGAGGATCACAAGTTTGACCAGCCTTGGCAACCTAGTAAGACCCTGCCTCAACAAAAATATTAAAAGGACTAGGGGCCTGTAGCTGTAGCTCAGTGGTAGAACGCTTGCCTAGCATGCATGAGGCACTGGGTTTGATCCTCAGCACCACATATAAATAATAAATGAATAAAATAAAGATCCATCAACAACTAAAAAAATTAAAAAAAAAAAAAAAAGGACTGGGAATGTAACTCTGATAAAACTTCCCTGAATTCAATCCCCAGTACCAAAAAAAAGGTAATCCAAAGATGATTTAAAATATATGGGAGTATCTGTGCAAGTCATATGCAAATACTATGCCATTTTAAATAAGGGACTTGAGCATCCACAAATTTTGGTATCTGCAGAGGGTTCTGGAACCCATACTCTGCAGATACCAAGGGACAACTATACCTTCTTTTGTCTTTTTGCAAAAATGGCATCATAAAATACAGATTTTCAACCTGTTTTTAGTCTGTTTTTCTTGGGTGGGGGGAAGAAAGAGTCTTGCTATGTTGCCCAGGCTGGCCTCAAACTCCTGGGTTCAAGCAATCCTCCTGCCTCAGCCTCCTGAGTAGATAAGATTAAGACACATGCCACCTTGCATAGCTCTCCAGTCTCCTTTTTAAACTTAACCATATTATACCTGTTTCCAATTTCTACTCCTATTGCTGTCCCAAACTCCTATATCATGTCAGTGAACCAATTTTACTATACCCTCTCTCCTCTGTGGCTATACTGTCTAGCGATTCTGCACAGGTTTTTTTTTGTTTTTGTTTTTTTTCTCCTGTGGATGTACTTACAGAGATCTTCTTATTAGTTGTTCCTAGCTTTCCTGTGTTTGTGGTAGGGTGTTCTGAGAGGCCCCTGAAATTGCAGTCATTTCCCATCCTTTGGCCTTTTCCTTAGGCTGTGTTAACTGGTGTAGGTTCAGCTGTGCCTCAGCTGGAGACCTGATATCTGCCTCTAGTTCGGGTCTCTTTTCACTGGGGATGACCACAGGCTTCCTCTCTACCACCTGGCATTAGCTACCCTTCATGCCATTAGTTCTGACACCAGCCCCTCCCTCTGCTGATCAAAATCGTACTCTGTTTTTTGCTTTCAGGGAAAGTTTCTGGCTTTTTATCAGTATGCAAAATCATTTAATTCAGATGACTTTGACTATGAGGAACTGAAGAATGGGGATTATGTCTTCATGAGGTGGAAGGTAAGGTCCTGTCCAGGCCTCTTCCAAAATTCCCATGTGCGCTCCACATACCTTTCCACAAAGGGCAAGCATCCCAGCCAGGGTCTTCTGTGCCCCATACTTGTGACAGTGTGTCTTCATGGCAAGGTCTTCATAAACTTGTAAAAAGCAGCCACAGTTCCAGAGCACACACTGCTGAGGTCCCAGCTGGCTTCTCTGGTTACACTGATTAATAGACAGCAGGTGGGCTGTGCCTAGGTGGGCACCCTCTGACACTGTTGTTTGCATCTTCTTCCTTTCCTTTTTCCCACCTAGGAATCCCTTTGAACTTCCAAGTTGAGTCATCCAAGTGTTATGTGGATTCAGGGCATCTTTCTTTGAACTTAGTCATCTGTTGCACCCTGTTCCACCACAGGCTTAAATGCCATCACAGTGACTGGTCTCCCTACCACATCCCTTCCCCAGGGACCTCTGCTTCCTGCAGCTCAGGAAATGAGGGACCAGGAATGGAATGTAGGTTTTCCCCTCACCGCCCTGGTTGATTCTATGGTTTGTCCCTTGCCTGAGGAGTCCTTTTGCTCCCTGCTCTGATAGCAGTATTGGTATAGATACAGGATAGCAAAATCCTGGAGTGGATCTGTTAGGTCACTTTGGGGACACGCACCACTCTCATCGCCTAGTGCCTGATCTGTAGGAATAAAGCTATTTTAGCATGAAATCTTACTGACTTTCATAAAGACAAAGTGTCTAGAATAGTCATTCCCCATTTTTACTTTGTATAGTCAATCATTTTGGGGGTGGGGATCATTACTCCTTTATGAGATAGGTACCAGATGTGGTGAACAAATGCTGAGCCCTACACTCCCCACTCCCAGCTTGCCATCTAGCAAGAAGCATGCCATCTAAACCTTTAAAGGAAGTATCTTTTGTCCTAATTTAAAATTTAAGAAAAAAATTTTTTTTTGCAGTGCTGAGGATCAAACTTGGGGTCTTGCGCATACTAGGCAAGTGGTCTGCTACTGAGCTACACCCCCCAGCCCTAAACTATATTTTAAAACTATAATTTCAGAAGCTGAACAAGAGGGATAAGAATGTCTTTAAAATTTGAGGGGGAGCAGATTTGGGAGCATAGCTTAGTGGTAACATTTTCCTAGCATGCACAAGATCCTGGGTTCCATCCCCAGCGCCACAAAAAAAAAAAAAAAAAAATGAAAGCAATGGAGTAGTTTGTCTCCAAAGAATTTCTCAGGGTGACTCACAAGTGAGCCTTTGGTTGATATCCTGAGGCCCTGGGGCTCCTGACCCCGTCTCTCCAGGAGAATAGTAGCAAGAACGTGGCCTTTCAATTCTTGGTACCAATACAGTGGCAAACTTGCCTCTCTTTGTAATGCACCTGGTCAAGATCAGTGCCATTCTGGTTGTTTGGATGAAGTGTAGAGCTTTTGGAGATGTCACAGGGGCTCATGACAGTCTGTCTGTCCCCAGAACCATCACAGACCAAGAAAAGTGACTGACTGGTCTAGAGCTGATTGAGAGCCCAGTGATAGTTCATGGGAACTGGAGCAGAAATTTACTCCTCCCAGGTCATTTCTGTCTGTGGTCTCTGAAATACAGGTGAGCAGGTCAGCAGTCGTTGATTTATCTATTAGATTCTTAGGGCTAGGGTACTTTCTTTGAGTCACTATCAGTGAGCTCATGACAGTTTGCCATGTAAGTACATAGAATGCTCCAGCCACATGTAGGCACTATCCAGAAGTCAAGCTGAGACCCAAAGGCTTGCTGTCACCCAACAAGTCTGGCTGAAAATATAAGGTCACACTTTTTTCTCGTGTGGTCCTTAAAACCCCCTGATGCTTAACAGGGAGGCCTCGGGTGGTCTGAGAACACTGTTACTGACGGATCCCTCATCTGTGTGCAGGAGCAGTTCCTGGTCCCAGACCACACCATCAAAGACATCAGTGGTGCTTCCTTTGCCGGCTTCTATTACATCTGCTTTCAGAAGTCAGCAGCCTCCATAGAGGGTTACTACTACCATCGGAGTTCAGAATGGTAAGGCCCCTGATGGCCAGGGGCCATGGCAGATGCTACCTGCCCACCCTGGCTCTACCCTGGCTTATCGCACCCAAAAGGAAATATCCCAGCCTGCCTCTGTATGGATTTCATGCTCTACTGGGGTGCTGATGCCCTATTTAAATGACCTTGGTTGCTCAGGATAGGGCCTTATTCCCATCCACAGAGCAGATTAAACGAAATGAAAATGAAATATTGTATGAAAAAGTTCATTTCTAAAATGCCTTCTCTTTTTTGGCAGTGCTGGGATTGGAACCCAGTGCCTCATGCATGCTAGGCAAGCCTCTCCTACTGACCTATAACTCCTAAATAGTTTTAAGCAATACTGTAATTTTGGCAATGTTCATCTCAATCTTCTTGACTTTACATTTATTCCTCCCAAATTTAATTAGTAACTAAAATGTAAGTGAATCCTTTGTGAATTTTTGGCAGCCAGTATTCATCCCACACACTTGATTTTAGTCTGATGACCTAGTGGCCATGTGACTTGACAGCCCTGCCCTGTATTCCTCTAAGATGAAGTAAGGAACAGCACCTCAATTACCTGTTTTTGCCACCTTTTAGGGGACCCTTCTGCCTCTTTGCTGTTTACTTAAGTACCTTGCTATACCTGGGTGGTGAGCCCTGTCATAAAACTCCCGATTTCTGGGGCTGGGATTGTAGCTCAGCGGTAGAGCGCTTGCCTTGCATGTGTGAGGCCCTGGGTTTGATCCTCAGCACCACATACAAAGCAATAAAATGAAGACATTGTGTCCATCTACAACTAAAAAAATATTTAAAAAAAAAAAAAAAAACTCCCGATTTCTTCTCAGAGGGTGGAAGCACTTTATTTTCTTTGAGATTTTCATTCTTCAGTGACTTGGGAGTAACCCTAGCCTAGATAGACTGAAATTCTTAGTATAGTGGCCAATCTTGTAGTTGTGATCATTAGGTTTTTAGTAATTATTATTTTCATATAAGTTTTTAAAACTTTCCATAATCTTTTTTATTGAATAACAGCTTTATTAAGATATTATTTGCATTCCATTCCCTCATTTAAAGTATGCAAGTCATTGATTTTGGGATACCAACAGTTGTGTAGCCATTGACTTTACAACACGTTCATTCTGGCAGGGCATGGTGGTTCACGCCTGTAATCCCAGCAGCTCGGGAGGCTGAGGCAGGAGGATTACAAGTTCAAAGCCAGCCTCAGCAACTCAGTAAGACCTTATCTCAAAAAGGGCTGGGAATGTGGCTTGATGGTTAAGCACTCCGGGTTTCAATCCCCAGTACTGGAAAAAATAAAAATAAAAAATAACATCTAGCTTCCTCCCTTCCTTCCTTCTGGGGATTAAACCCAGTACTAGGCAAGTGTTCTGCCACTGAGCCCTACCCTCCAGCCTAGAACATTTTCATCACTATAAGGGGAAACTCCATCCCCCTTAGCCATTACCACCACCCTTTTTCCCCTCCCAGCTTTAGTCAACT
This sequence comes from Xerus rutilus, assembly GCA_028644305.1. Lineage (NCBI taxonomy): Eukaryota > Metazoa > Chordata > Mammalia > Rodentia > Sciuridae > Xerus > Xerus rutilus. Next base: position 57,128,495 of record CM053402.1, read on the forward strand.
ACTAATCTTTCTCTGTGCATAGATTTTCCTTTTCTGGATATTTTGTATAAATGGAATCCCACAACATGTATTCTTTGTTTTGTCTGTGGCATTTTTTGCTAAGAACAATGTTTTAAGGGTTTATCCATATTGTAGCATGTATCAGAACTTCATTTTTTTATGTTATTTTTTATACCTTTATTTTATTCATTTATTTTTTATGTGGTGCTGAGGATCAAACCTAGTGCCTCACACATGCTGGGCAAGTGCTCTACCACCGAGCTACAACTGCAGCCCCAGAACTTCATTTTTATTACCAAATAATTTCCCATTGTATGAATATACAACATTATGTTTATCCACTCCTTAGTTAATGGACACTTGGGGCATATCCATCTTTTGGCTATTCTGAATAATGCTGCCAGGAGCATGAGTATACAAGTTTTTGAGTTCCTGCTTTCAGTTCCTTTGGGTATATACCTAGCAGTGAAATTGCTGGGTCATATAATAATTCTATATTTAACTTTCTGAGGAGCCACCAAACTTTAACACAGTGACTGTAGTGCTTTACATTCACACCAGCAATGCATGAGGGTTTCAGTTTCTTCACACCCTCCCTAATATTTGTTATCATGTCTTTATAATTATAGCTGAAGCAGTATCTCATTGTAGTTTTGATTCATATATTCCTGATGGCTAATGCATATTTCCCTTTTTTTGGCGGGGGGGGGGGCAGTGCTAAGAATCAAACCCTCAGGACCTTCTACATGCTAGGCAAAAGCACTTTTATTATTATTTCATTTTTTTACTGGTTTTTTTTGTTGTTTTGGGTTTTTTGTTTGTTGTTTTGGGGGGTTTTTGGTACTGGGTATTGAAACCAGAGTGGTTTACCACTGAGCTATATCTCCAGCCTTTTTATTTTATTTTTATTTTTTTTTGGCAGGGGGCAGGTATCGGGGATTGAACTCAGGGGCACTCAACCACTAAGGCACATCCCCAGCCCTAATTTGTATTTTATTTAGAGACAAGGTCTCACTGAGTTGCTTAGCGCCTTGCCATTGCTGAGGCTGGCTTTGAACTCTCAATTCTCCTATCTCAGCCTCCCAAAGTGCTGGGATTATAGGTGTGCACCACCACACTGGGTTTAGGGTCCCTTTTTTTAATATATATAGAACATGCTACAGTTGCTTCATAATTAGAGCAGAATGTCTAAAAACTATTCACCTTACACATGGTTCCAGAGAATTAACTCATACACACAAAGAGAGAGAAATCAAATAGATTCAGCTTGTGAAGTTTAAAATGAAATAGCAAAGCCAGGTGTGGTAGCGGTCACCTGTAATACCAGCTATTTGAGTAGCTAAAGCAGGAGGATCACTTTAGCCTAGGAGTTCAAGGCCAGCCAGGACAACACAGCAAGAGCCCATCTCAAAACAAAAATAAAATGAATTAGCTTTTCAGGCAGACTGGAATTTGTCAGGCACTCTGGTTTAGGGGTTTTCTAATATCCTTGTTCAGTGGGCATGAAGCGACTATTTCTCATCCTGACTCTTTCTCTGTTACAGGTATCAGTCCCTCAACCTGACCCATGTCCCTGAACACAGTGCACCCATCTATGAATTCCGGTGACAGCGGTTCAGAGCGGCAACCAAATAAAACTGAACTTGGCAACAAAGAGCTTTGCCAAGAAAATTGTGTACCTGCCAGAACCAGGAGAGGTGTGTTCCTGTTTCTTCACAAGCAGACTCGCATCAGAAAGCATGAATGTTAACTCACAGAATCCAAGGAACGTGGCTGACCGGCGGGGCAGGTGGAGGAAGCCATCTTCCTTCCTCCTCCCTCTCTGTGGCAATTTGGTCATCATTTGTCTCTAAGCTACCTTAAACGCACTTTTCCTTCCTGCACAGCTAACTTCTACATCACTGAAATGCCCATCCCTTCCTCGGCCCATTGCCTCCAGCCGAGTAGAAGGTTAGCTCCCGGGTCACCCTCAGCCTTGGTGCTCAGTGGTCCCCGCCCAGGCCCCTGTCCCTCCCCCAGTTGCTTGTCCGGTAGCCCAAGGAAAGGCAGAGCCCCAGCACTTCTGTGCCCCCAGAGCTCTGTACAAGGAGTTGGCCAGCTGTGGCAGCATCTGCTGCCAGTGAAATGAGACCTCATCAGTCTTCAGTCCCAGTGCTTCGTGGGGTCAGCGGGCACTCCTGAGCCCTGTACTGTTAACAATGCAAAGCTAGCGCGTGGCTGTCAGGTTCCCTGGGCCTGCCGTGGGGATCACTAAATTTAAGGCTTCCAGATCCCTGGCAGGAACAGATCCCAAACCTGCTTACTCAGTACGTTTGCTCCAAACTTTTGAACTTGAGGGCAATACTAAACTTAAAAATAAGAGTTTTTTTATTACAAAATTATTTTTATGGTCCCTTTAATGAGGACCCAATGGCAAATGCACAATTATTCAGAATTACATTTTATCGTTTTCACATTGAAAACAGCAAATGTTGACTTAATAATTTTTATATCTATATCTATATGTATATGTATATTTAATCAACCAGCAGTTTTGAAACGAGTCATCCTGGTACAAAAGTTTTGCAGTATCGCATAAATTATAGTGCTAAACACAAGAACTGTTTTTGGGGCCAGTTTAGCCTTTGTACCTCCTCCTTTTGCTACTCAAAACAACAGTGCTTCGTGTCAACCTTTTACGCGAAGCAGAAGGGGTCTTCGTTCTCCAGAAACAGTGACTGAAATGGTGAGATGGGGGAGGGGTGGGAAACATGAACACGTTCAAATAACTCAAGGCTCATGTGCCAAAGTATGTGTGTGTGTGTGTGTGCTTGTGTGTGTTGTTTGTTTTATTTTGTTTTTATTTTTCTAAATGTTTAAGAAGCTTAGTGTGTTGGCATCAGTTGTAGCCCACAAATATGGGCAGGGCTTTGAGGAATTGGCATTTTTTTGGTGATTTATAAGACTTAGTCTGAACACAAGAGGAAAAGCTTTAAAAACAAGATAGCATTGGAGCTGAAGATGCGGCTCAATGGTAGAGCACTTGCCTAGCATGTGTGAGGCCCTGGGTTCCATCCCCAGCATCCCAAGGAAGAAAAAAAGCATTATAACCCACAGGAGCAGAGCAGCCTACAGGTTGCATGTTGCATGTCCATGGGCAGCGTAAAAGAACTCACAAAGCCCTTCTGTAGGATGAGTGGTAGGGAACATTTTTATTCTTAAGAAGTGACTTTACTTTTAATGACTTATGTACTGTATGTTACTGAGACTGAATGTTAGGGGAAGCCTTAAAGGAGCAGATTTTGGGAAAGTAGCCAGTGGGTGCTTTTGACATGTAAATTTGTGGTCCCAAGACCACACCAATTCAGTAAGATCAGAGCCTGGAAATCCTAAAAAGTTACTTTGGTGACTTCAATGGAAAAATCATTCACATCCATTTCCAGAGATGAGTCCAAAATATTTTCTGGACCTTAAAACTCAAGCACTATAGGTGCATGCTACTGCACCTATAGTCCCAGCTCCTCAGGAGGCTGAGGCAGGAGGATCACTTAAGCTCAGGAGTTTGAGACCAGCCTGGGCAACATAGTGAGACCCCATCTCAAAAAAAAAAAAAACCACCAAGACTGACTGGCTCTGGTCACACTCATGAGATGCTTACTCACTTCAGTTAAGCTGAGGGATATCACAGAAAAGTAAAGGAGGCCAAGGGGCTGCACTGGCTTTCCTCATGTGACACACCATTTCTCTTTGCCTCAACCCTCCTCTTCCAGCATCCTTGAGGGATACAAACCCCACTCAACCCAGTTGGATGGGGTCATCCCCAGAGCTGGGGTTTGTGTAATATGGCTCATCGACAGGAACTGCTGGTGTCCTTTTGTAGACCAGTCAGGCCAGGTTCTTCCTTTTTTCCTTTCTTAGCTTTTAGATAATGAAGTACTTCAGTTGTACTGGGGAAAATGAAGATGTGATACCTTTACCAGACTCTTCAAACATGTCTTTAAGGAAGATTTGTTCACTTAAAAGTCTGCCCACTGATCACAGGGACAGGACTAAGCATTTTTCCACCTCCTCTTAGTAACTCCCAAATGATCAACATCAACTCCTTTCCCTGTGTCCTTGAAGGACCTGTGGAGAATCATCTCCACCTGTAGTTATTCTTTCCTGAACCTTCTCAGTGGTTTACATGCCTCTGATACTATGTGCAATATTTTTGGTTGACACTTGTAATCCATCATTAAAAGATTAGTGCAGATTGCAGATTTCCTACTGTCTTCCCCTACCCCAAATGAACCTGCCATAAGGTGGGATCCTAGGGATTTGGCCGTTTTTACCCCACTGCTCAGAAAGCTTCTACTCTGCCGTCCCCAGCCTCAGCCCTGTTATGTCCTGGACTTACCCTTCCGCCCACCCATCCTTTTAAGGTTTATATAGTGTTTCAGCTGCAGTCCAAAAGTAACTAGACAATGCCTAATATTAAGTAGAAAGTCAATCTGTGTGCTGGTTCTGTTGGCAATGTTGAAATCAAACTCCAGGGGAACAAAGGGGTTTTTCAATGTCTTTTGCTTTCAGAAACAGGGAATTTATATTCTAAGGCCTTGAATTGATTTTTTTTCCTCATAAAATAGTCTGATAAGCTAATTTTTAAAAAGAAATGCCATTAAGTATGTTGCATTGTGGTTTAAAATTACTAACGAGTTCTGAGAAAGAAAAATATTTGATTTTGAATCTTAAGTGTTTTTAAAAATTAGATTTGAATGGGCGCAAAGTATGAATATTTTGTTTCTTTATGGAGGACATGTGGAAAGGGTTTAAGGGTTTGGGATGGGAGAAGTATTTTGCAGAGCTATCAATGTCCAAATAATTTTTAAAAAATAATAAAGGTATTTAAGCAGTGTGTGTCCTATTTTCTAAATCAAAAGAGTCCCATTAACAGAAGCCACTCCTTTTCTGGCCTTATGGCTGCTGCAGAGCTCTCTAGGGCTGGCCAGAGACCTGTAGCTGGGAACAGGATGAGGCCCTTTCAGGGGAACTGTTACAGTGGTCTGGTTGTGCCTTTTTTTCTGGAAGTTTTCAGCCAGCCACTGCACACTTCTATTAGAACTCCATTTTGTTAATTTCTGTATTTAGAAGCCTTTTTTTTTTTTTTTTGCACATGCAGGATTTATACTTTTAACACACAAAGTCAGGTGCAATGGCTTACTCCTGTAAGAATCAGCTATTCAGGAGACTGAGGCAGCAGGATCACAAGTTTGAGGTCAGCCTGAGCAATTTAGTGAGACCTTGTCACTAAACAGGGGGGCAGGGCAGCATGGTGCTGGGAATGTGCAGCTCAGTGGTTCAATTAGAAAAAAAATATGCAGATGAACTATTCATTCTCTGCTTTGCAGTCTGTTGTCGCAGCAGGTGATATGGTTATCAGAAATTCTTACCACTGTGATCATGGTCCTCAGAGGGAATGCCAGAACTCCAAATCACAGGTACTTCAGTTCTATAGGGCATGGCATAGTGGCACACACCTGTAATCCCAGCGGCTCAGGAGGCTGACGCAGGAGGATATCATGAGTTCAAAGCCAGTCTCAGCAACTTAGCAAGGCCTTAAGCAACTCAGCAAGACCCTGTCTCAAAATACCAAATAAAAAGAGCTGTGGATGTGGCTCAGTGGTAAAGTATCCCTGGGTTCAATCCTCAGTACCAAAAAAAAAAAAAAAAAGCATGCATTGACCGTGTCCTGAAGCCAGATGGCAGCAAGCTTTGGCCCTTTGATTGTGCTGCATCCTGGGCCTGAGGTCTTTAACTCAGCAATCACACTTGATGCTGAGCATCAAGAAACACAACTGGAAACATTTTGAGTTTTTGAGAAAATGTTTCAAGTGTTGAAGAGGTTTAAATTTTAAGCAAGTTGAAATGCTAAAGGAATTTACATCAATGACTGAGCAAAATTCCCTTGTGTGTGTAAAGTTCCATCTGATCTCAAATTGTTTATTTAAACAATAACAAAGTTTTTTCTTCTGTGAAATATGGTTTTAAGAAAGGAACAGACTGTACACAGTGCTGGACTTATGATTTAAGACACCATATTTTCATTGTTGAATAGAAAAGGCATGGGCAGCCTGAGTTCTCCTCATCCACCTCTAGGACTAATGTGCTCCCACATGAATCAGCTAACATCTCTGAGCTCAACTTCTCTCCCCTGGAAGTTGTAAGGTATAGCCTCTGCCTGGGCCACAGAATTGTTGTGGGTTCAAGAAGCTCCTGAAAGCACTTGGTAAACTGTAAAAATGGAATACACATATAAAATGGTGTTAATAAAAAAAGCCAAGTGTGGTGGTGTGTGCCCGTAGTCGCAGCTACTTGGGAGGCTGAGACAGGAGGATTGACACAGCAAGACTTCATCCCCCCAAAAATAAGAAAATAGCTGGGTGTGGTTGCACACACCTATAATACTAGCAACTCAGGAGGCTGAGGCAGGAGGATCTCAAGTTCAAGGCCCACCTGGGTAACTTAGAGAGACCCTATTTCAAGTAAGGACTGGTGATATAACTCAGTGGTAAAGTGCCCCTGGATTTGATCCCCAGTACTGCCCCTTCCCCCAAAACAAAGAATGCTACAAAATATTTACTAAGGTTTGATACAATGCATTGTGCTAGACATTGGAGATTAGAACAGTTATCAAAATTCTCTTTGATATATCACACTTTTTTTTCCCTTTTTCCTTTTTCCTTTTTTTTTTTTTGAAATGGAACCTCCCTATGTTGCTGAGGCTGACTTCGAACTCCTAGACTCAAGCAATCCTCCTGCCTAAGCATTCCAATCAGCTGGGACTACAGGGTCCAGCCACACACCCAGCTAAGAATCATTCTTTTAATGCCTAATGTGTGTGTGTGTGTGTGTGTTTTGCCGGGAATTGAATGAGGGAGGGGCTTTACCACTGAGTTACACTTCCTTCCCCCCAGCCCTTTGTATTTTTTTGTTTTAAGACAGGCTCTCTAAGTTGCTGAGTCTGGCCTTGAACTTGCAATTCCCCTGCCTTAGCCTTCCAAGTAGCTGGAATTACAAGTATGTGCCACTTCACCCAGCTTAATGCTCAATTTTTAACCTTTGCTTTGGTTTTATACCATTCATAGAACAGTAGAAAATGTGTAGATTTTGTTAAGTGGGAACCAAGTGAAAAACAGGACAAAAGGAAAGTTTTAAACATGAGCGCTGTCTCTGCTGACCTGAACTGCACCTGGGAAGAAAAGCATTGAAATTGCTCAGTAATAACATAAGGCAGCTGGCTTTGATTTAAAAAAACTTTTTTTAAAAAGTGCCTGAGAATTGGATTGCTGTTGAGCAGCTTTTTCCTCCAGATTTTTCCTTCTAAAACATCTCAAGATTGAAGCTTCCTATTTGTACATAGCAGGAAAAACACGTAAGGCTTTTTATTGTGGAGAAGCATATGCTGAATTTGAGTCTATTTTTGCCATTTTTTCCCTTCTGATTTCTCAGCTTGCTTCATTTTTCAATGCATTAGTTATCATACTCCATAACTGCTCAACAGCCCCTGCATCTCCATACCTTCTCTAGCTGTCATGACTTGAAGCAGTACTACTCAAATCTAGCTGCACATGTCATCTTGGAGTTGATTTAAAATTTTCATGTCTAGGCACGGCACAGTGGCACATGCCTGTAATCCCAGTGACTCGGGAAGCTGAGATGGGAGGATCGCAAGTTCAAGGCCAGCCTCAGCAACTTAGACTCAATCTCAAAAAATTAAAAGGGCTGGGGATATATGTACTCAGTGGGTGCCCCTGGGTTCAATCCCCAGCGCACAAGTACACACAGGCGCGTGCACACAAATGGCTTCTATTCTTGTGGATCAGATTCAGAATGATAGACATAGCAAAGAAGTTATATTACATTAGATGTCATGTTAAATGATAAGCATTATTGGAAAACAGAAGGCAAGGCAAAGAGGATTCAGAGTGCCAGACTGAGGCAGGGTATGGGCTGCACATTTTTAAAAGGTGGTCAGTTTGTATTTCATTGAGCAGGTGATGTTTAAGCAGAGACCTGGAGACAAGGGAGTAAACAAAAAATATTGTGGGAACAAGCATTTCAGGCAGAAGGAACAGCTAGAGCAGGGGTCCTGAGGCAGGAGTGAGCCAGCTGAATTAGAGGAACAGTGGGGAGGTAAGTAGTAGGAGGTGAGGTCAGAAGTGACAGCAGTATGAGGTGTGCATTTTGAGACAAAAGTCAGATCCCATGGGACCTTGTTGATTGTTGCCCTGATGTGGACTGACTGGATTTTTCTCAGAGAGAGATGAGAGCCATTGGAGGATTTGAGCAGAAGAACACTGAGATCTGATTTAGGTTAAAGGATCCTGCAGGCTGCTGATAGCAGATAGATTGTAAGGAGGCCAGAAGACAAGTAGGGAGACCCGAGAAGGCTGCTGCAGAGCCCAGGGAGAGGGCATTGGTGACAACAGCAGAGCTGTTTTAAATCCGTGTGGCTTTTTTTTTTAAAGGTTTCTTTTCTTTACATGTTGATAGACCTTTATTTTATTCATTTATTTATATGCAGTGATGAGAATCGAACCCAGTGCCTCACACATGCTAGGCAAGCACTCTACCACTGAGCCACAACCCCAGCCCATCTGTGTGTGTTTTAAAGATAGAGCCAAAAGGATTTGGCAACAAACTAGGTATGCAGTGTAGCGACACAAGGGCAGTCAATAGGGAGTCCAAGGTTTTTTGTTTCCTTTCTCCCAGTACTGAGAATTGAACGCTTGGGGCACTCTCTCACTGAGCTACATCCCCAGCCCTTTTAATTTTTTTTTTATTTTCAGAGTATAGCTAAATTGCCTAGGCTGGCCTTGAACTTGTAATCCTTCCTGCCTCAGGCTCCCAACGAGCTAGAATTACAAGCATGAGCCACTGTTCCTGGAAAGTCCAAGGTTTTTGGCCTGGAGACCAGAAGGATGGAGTTGACATTTTTGGTGGTTAACATTGTATTAGCTTGTGGAGGTGACTGAGCAACACGAACAGGCCCCAAGAGAGTCTAATCATTTAACAGTTACATATACCTACTTCTAGGGAGATCAATCTTTGACTCTCAGTCGCTTGACCTAACTGAAATTGTCATTTACATCAAGTCCAGTTGGCATAAGGTGGCGTGTGAGCTCTGTTCCATCAGCCTGCTGGCAACTTGGCCGACACAGCTCTGCCATCTTTAACTTTCCACAGTTGCCTTGGGCATATGCAGGATCAAGCATGCTAGCTCCTGCAGGCTAGTCTTGAAGGGGTGACATTGCTTCTGGCCATTTGTACTGTCACATCCAACTGCTAGAGCTCTGAAAAATCAGACCTGGCTAGGTGTCCAGAAGAAAAGGAAAACAGATTTGATGAACAGCAGGTCAGTCTCTAGGGTGCACAGGTCATGGCTAGAACAGGAGAACAATAGTCCTGCTATGGATGCTGGAACGTGTGGAGTCACAGACCAATATGCATTAAACTTCCAAGAGGTGGCAGATGTAGACATTCAGGATAAATTCACCATAAATGTATGGACCAGAGATAAAAAGGAATTTGGCTGGTTGCAGTGGCACATGTCTGTGATCCCAGCAACTTGGGAGGCTGAGGCAGGAGGATCACAAGCTCAAGGCCAGCTCTGGCAACTTAGTGAGATCCTGTCTTGACATAAAAAAATAAAAAGGACTAGGGATATAGCTCAGTGGCAAAATGTTCCTGGGTTCAATTCACATCACCAAAAAAATTTTAAAAATCTGGGATTTGTCAGTACTTAGGTGGGATATTTAAAAACCCAAGGAAGTATGAGGTCACTGAGGGTTCAATGTTATTACAAGGTGGACAGGAATCTAGCCCTGGGGTTCTCCAACATTAAAAGCTCATGGACAAGAGGAGAAATCAGCAGATGAGACATAAGGTACAGTAAGTGAGGTGGGAGGCCAGCCAGTACTCTGCAAGCCACATGAGGCATGGCTTATGGGACAAGGAGTCATCATCTATGTCAATTAATGCTGATCTTCATGGTGTGGAGGTTTTGTTTTTTTTTAATTTTGAGACAGGATCTTGCTAAGTTGCTTAGGGCCTAAGTTGCTGAGGCTGGCCTCAAACTTACAATCCTCCTGCCTCAGCAGCCCCTCCTTGCCCCAGTTGCTGGGTTTACAGGCTACCGGCATGAGCCACCACTCATTTCTGAAGGTCATTTCTGACCTTGACAAGAGAAACTTCCATGTAACAGTAGTAGCAAAGGGTAAGTGAGATGGGAAGATTTAAGAGAGAAGGGAAGTGAGAAAGGAGGAAACAAAGCAGAGATCATGAAGACAGGCAACTTGCAGAGTTTGGATACATATGGAGAGCAAATAAGTGGAATGATGTTGTCAGGGGAAATTGGTCTAGAAGTGAATGGGTTGTTCCATTCTGTTTTTTGCTTTTTTTTTTTTTTTTTTTTTTTTGGTACCAGAGATTGAACCCAGGGGCACTTAAGCACTGAGTCATGACCCCCAATCCTTTTTTAAAAATATATTTTATTTAGAGACAGGGTCTCACTGAGATGCATAGGGCCTTGCCAAATTTCTGAGGCTGGCTTTGAACTTGCAGTCCTCCTGCCTCAGCCTCCCAAGCCTCTGGAATTATAGGCATGTACCACCACACTCAGAAGGTTGTTAGTTTTGGGGTTTTTTTTGTTTTTTTAACTTGAGGCAGTTATTTTCTGCAAATTATATGTAATGAGGCTTTTTTATTGTGGTAAAATGTACATAATACAAAATTGATTACTTTAACCATTTTTAAGTCTATATAGTTCAGTGGCATTAAGTACATTCACAATGCTGTTACCATTACTACCATATATTTCCAGAATTTTTTCATCATCCCAAATAGAAATTCTGTGTTCATACATACATGTCCCATTCTGTTTCCCCTATTTCCTAACAAACACCTCCTGTGTCAATTTGTTCAGAAATGGAATCACAGTATTTGTCTTTTTGTGAATGGCTTATTTCATTTATTTCACTTAGCATAATGTCTTCAAGGTTCATCTGTGTTGTCGCATGTGTCAGAATTTCCTTCCATTTTATGACTAATATTTCATTGTATATATATGCCACATTTTGTTTCTCCATTCATCCATCAATAGATACTTGTGTTGTTTCTACCTTTTGGCTATTGTGAATAATGCTGGAATACAAATATCTTTTCAAGGTCCTGCTTTCAAGGCCTTTTGGGTATATGCCCAGAAGTGGAATTGCTGGATCATATGGTAATTAGTTGTTTTTTTTTTTTGAGGAACAACCATACAGGTTTCCACAATAATTATATCATTTTATACTCCCAATAATCATGCACAAGGATTACAACTTCTCCACATCCTCACCAGCATTTGTTGTTTTCTATTTGTTTCTTTATAGTAAGCACTCCAATAACCACCCACCCCAATGGTGTGATGTGCTAGCTAATTATAGCACAGATTTGCATTTTCCTAGTGATAAGTGATGTTAGAAATATTTTCATGTGCTTATTAGCCATTTGTATTTCTTCTTTGGAGCAATGTCCAAAGGATTATCAAATCCTTTGCCCAGTTTTTCTTTTGTTTTGTTTTGTTTTTCTGTTTTCTATGTATATGCTGTCTTGGTCTGGATCCCAGACTAATTTATCTAGGCAGATTCGTGGGGTGAATCACCAGCCTTACAACAGGATGGGTTTTAAAAGCTTTAATATGAGATAATATAACAATAAGCAAGCAACAGTTATACTTTGCAATATTGAATATTGTATATAATGAATCAATAATATAGAAGAAAAGAAAGAGAGAGCGGCTCCAGCCCAATAAGCACTCACCAATCAACACCAGATAACACAACACGGGTTTGCAAGTACACTCAAAGCATCATCATTACCTCCAACACCCAGCCTTGGGTAAAATAAGCAACACCAAGAATGGGGTAAACACATAGGTAAGAGTCTACCTCCTCAAAGCACCATCATCACCTTCAGAGTCTTTCTCCTCAAAGCACCATTCAAGATCCTTCTTCTTACAACAGCATCAACACCTTCAACACCTATCCTCGGATAAAAGGAGCACACTGAGGGTAGGGTAAACAACATAGGTGAGAGTCCTTCTTTTCCATTTAAAGCTTCATCACCACCTTCAACACCCAGCCTTGGGTAAAATCAGCAACACCAAGAATGGGGTAAACACATAGGTGAGAGTCTGCCTTCTACCTAGCAAGTCAGCTTCCTTCTTCTCATCATCAGGTTCCTTCTTCTTACTCAAAACATCAGATTCTTTCTTCTTTTTCTGGTGGATCCCTTCTGCTTCTGTTGGATCTCTTCCTCCCCAGATGGATTCCTTCTGCCTCTGTCTTTTCTCCTTTGGAGGACTTGGAAAGGCACAGCAACCCCTCCCAACATGCAGTCCAGCGTTATGCAGCTGGCCTTAGGCTGTAAAATCTCTGTGAGGTGGGAACTGGCCAGGTTCCAAAACTCACAGGATCAAAGGCTGAAAGTTTTGAGGCACCAAGAGCTCGTTAGTGCGCCAGATGGCCCAAACAATAATCTTGAGGGTGCTTCCTCAAAGTTTCTCCAAATTCCTCACTAATGAGCTCCCTTCTCCTAAGTCACACTTAAAGGCGGGCTCATATTATTAACTATACATATGCATGGGTGGATATGGTTTTTGGATGGTTTGTTTTGTAGTACTAGGGATTGAACTTAGTGGTGTTTTACCACTGAGTTACCTCCCTAGCCCTTTAATTTTTATTTATTTATTTATTTATTTTTTAATTTTTTTTAGGTTGAATTAGGTATTGAGTTTGGTTTTTATGTGGTGCTGAGGATCGAACCCAGTGCCTCACAGGTGCTAGGCAAGCACTCTACCACTGAGCTACAGCCCCAACCCCTCCCTAGCCCTTTTAAAAAATTTTAGACAGGGTCTCACTAAGTTGCTCAGAGCCTCAGTAAGTTGCTGAGGCTTGCTTTGAACTTGTGATCTTCCTGCCTCAGACTCCCAAGCCGCTGCAATTACAGGCATGCACCACTGCACCTGGCTTAGGTTTTGCTGGTTTTTTTTTTTTTTTTTTTTTGGTACCAGAGATTGAACTCAGGGGCACTCGACCACTGAGCCACATCCCCAGCCCTATTTTGTGTTTTATGTAGAGACAGGGTCTCACTGAGTTGCTTAGTGCCTTGCCGTTGCTGAGGCTGGCTTTGAACTCATGATTCTCCTGTCTCAGCCTCCCTAAGTGCTGGGATTACAGGCTTGCACCACCGCACCTGGCTTGGTTTTGCTGGTTTTTAATGGGGTAGTTTTGTTGTTGCGTTGTAGGTCTTCTTTACATATTTTGAATATTGATCCTTTATCAGACATATGATTTGCAAATATTTTCTTCCACTCTGTGGGGTGTATTTCCATTTTGCTGACAGTATCTTTTTATTGGGGGGGTACTGGGAATTGAAACCAGGGGTGTTCAACCACTGAGCCACATCCCCAGCCCTTTTCTATATTTTATTTAGAGACAGAGTCTTGCTGAGTTGCTTAGTGCCTTGCTAAATTGCTGAGGCTGGCTTTGAACTTGTGATTCTACTGCCTCAGCGCCTGAGCAGCTGAGAGGCTGGGATTATAGGCATGTGCCACCATGCCCAGTGACAGCGTCTTTTTTTCCTTCTTTCTTTTTTCTTTTCTTTCTTTCTTTCTTTCTCTTTCTTTTTTTTTTTTGGTATGGGGGATTGAACTCAGGGGCATTCAGCAACTGAGCCACATCCCCAGCCCTATTTTACATTTTATTTAGAAACGGTCTCATTGAGTTGCTTAGCCCCCCACCCCCACCCCACCCCACCCCGCTGGCTTTGAACTCACAATCCTCCTGTCTCAGCCTCCCAAGCTGCTGGGATTACAGGCATGCGCCACTGCACCTGGTGTGACAGTGTCTTTTGATGCACAAAACAAATGTTTAAATAGCCCACTAGCAGCCTCTCCAGACATGTCTAAACTCCATCTCAAGGGCAGTTCCTTGGGCAGCACAAAGAACAAGATTCACAGCTGGCTTCCCAGGTTAGGGTTTTGGAGGACCCCAACCTTCCTGGAAAGGCTGGTTTCCTAGAGAGGGCTTGATGTATGGTCTTCTCCCCAGGGCCTTTGAGGTAGTTCCAATTCCCAGGCTATCAGTGAAGAAACTGAAGCCCCCATGGATTGTCATAGAAGCAGACAGAGCAGCAAAAATGCCAGGGTCTTAAAAGGTGAGTAATTTTCCAAAGCTCTTCCATTTCCCCATCTGTAAACTGGAAGTGGGCCTCTGTGGGCACAAGGATGGTGTTAAAGGAGGCCCCAAGAGCCACATCACAAAGAAGTTGAAGGCACAGAGGACTTGGAGACCCAACCCTGGGCCCAGGCTCCTCAGGCCTCTACGTCTACATGGACCTCCCCAGTTCCTTATGTGCTGTCACCTCTTGAAACTGTGAAGAAAAATCATATGTATATATGTATATATTCTGCCTACAGTATACCATGTAACCTGGGCAGCAGAGGTGTCATTGGCTTGGAATTGATAGCCTTGGGTTTAGAACTCAGTCCTGCCATTCAATAGCTTGAGCACCAGGCCAGGAACTTCACACGGCTCACAACCTCAATTTGTAAAATGCAAATTGCAATTTGCAAGCTCAAAGCTCCCAAAAAGTCCCTACCTAGCCCAGAGCCTGGCACATAGTAGGTGCTCAACAAATACAGGTTGACTATAGGAAGAATGTGAGTCCCACAGAGGAGAATTGCCTTCCAGTGGCTCTGGCATTCAAGGAGAACTTATCAGCAAGCAGACTTTACACCAAGTGCTCTACAGCCATTATCTTATTTCATTTTATGATATAGAAACAGTCTTAGAGAGGTTGAGAAATTTAATCAAGCTTACAGTTAAGAACCTGAGATTTGAACACACATACGATTTCCAAAGGCCTGATGCCCCTCCAACTTTTTTTAAAAATTTTTTTTAGTTGTTGATGGATCTTTATTTTATTCATTTATTATCTATATGTGGTGCTGAGGACCGAACCCAGTGCCTCACGCATGCTAGGCAAGCGCTCTACCGCTGAGCTACAGCCCCAGCCCCAACTTTTTATTAAAAACATACAGAGGCTAGCCGGGCGCGGTGGCTCACGCCTGTAATCCCAGCACTTAGGGAGGCTGAGACAGGAGGATCGCGAGTTCAAAGCCACTCTCAGCAATGGCGAGGCGCTAAGCAACTCAGTGAGACCCTGTCTC
Organism: Xerus rutilus; assembly: GCA_028644305.1. Lineage (NCBI taxonomy): Eukaryota > Metazoa > Chordata > Mammalia > Rodentia > Sciuridae > Xerus > Xerus rutilus. The sequence goes on from CM053402.1 coordinate 57,143,727, forward strand.
TACATAAAACACAAAAAAGGGCTGGGGATGTGGCTCAGTGGTTGAGTGCCCCTGAGTTCAATCCCCAGTACCAAAAAAAAAAACAAAACAAAAAACAAACAAAAAAAAAAACATACAGAGGCTAAGCATGGTGGCACACACCTGTAATCCCAGTAGCTCCAGAGGTTAAGAAAGGAGGATTGCAACTTTGAGGCCAGACTCAGCAACTTAGCAAGACCCTGTCTGAAAATAAAAAATAAAAAAAGCAGGAAATGTTTCTGGGAGATAGAGTGCCCATGGGTTCAATCCCCAGTACCCCCACACACACACCCAGACAAGTTGAGAGCATAATTCAATAAACACCCACATGCCCTTCTCCCATGTTCAATAACTGCTACATATTGCCACATTTACTTTAGCATGGTTCTCTAAATATATACATATTTTGAACTCTTTGAGAATACAGTACAGGCATAATAACTTTTCACCATTATGTAATGAATGTGCCCCCATATGTTGAAATCTTAACTGCTCCATGGAATCCTTATTGGAGAAGGGGACTAGAGGGAGGGAGCAGAAATGAGTTAAATGAGGCCACGATGGGACTAGTGCAATGATAAGAAAAAACACCACTACTGGGCTTGTACTAAGAGCATGCACCAAGGAAAGGTTATGTGATGATGAAACAAGAAAGCAGCTCACACGAACACCTCATCCACATCCAGGGAAAAGCAGAAAGAGAGCACTCACCAGGACCAGTGCATGCTGGCACCCTGATCTTGAACTTCCAGTATCCAGAACTGCAAGAAAATAAATTTCTGTTGTTTAAGCCACCACATCCATGGTATTTCACTGCAGCCATAGCAGACTAATACAACCTCTAAATACTGCCCTACATCTGCTAAGAATAAAGACGTTCTCCTACATAATCATACCCCAGAAAAGTAGCAAAAGCACCATATTCAATATCCAACCCATAGTTAAAAATTACCCAAAATTGTCCTCAGAATTCTATTCTCATAGCTGCTTTATTTTTTTTTTAAACCAAAATCCAGGCAAGGTCCTCACATTGTATCTAGAACAATCCCCCCCACCCCACTTTCTCCCTCTCCCCCAGTCACCCACAATCCTGAAATGACCTGAAGAGCCCAAGCCACTTGCTTTATGAAGTGTCTCACTTTTTACATATGTTTGATGTTTCCTCATGTCGAAACTCAGGTAGTTTTTTTGTTTGTAAGGAATTCCATTTAGAAGACGCTGTCTATACTGCGTCACAGCAGAACAGCGCTAAGTTGGAGAACTTGGTTATTAAGGAGGTAAATGCGACCCGCTTTTAACCTCTTTACAAAATGAGAGCCGAACCATCAACGCTTTTAGCTCAGCCCCTTCCCCTTACACTGTCAAAACCAAGCGCGACCCCGAGTAGCGGGCTCACCACTGGAATTTCCCTATCTCTTCCACGCCCATTCCTGCGGGTCTTAGCCCCGCCCCCGTCTGGTCTTGTCCCGTCCCTTCCTAGCGGTCTATGGCTGGGCCCGCTAAGTGGACGGAACGGATAGTGTCTGGCACTCCGCTCCACATTGCCCGCCCGGACTCTGAATCCTGGAGCACAAGGCGCCCACGAGGACACTGTTCACAGTGGGCTTCCGGGCGCACGCTGTCGCCGCGCTAAGACCGGAATTCCCGGTGCTGCGGCCGCCGGCGTCCGTGCGCAGATCTGTGCCGCAGCCATGGGGATCTTGGAGAAGATATCGGAGATCGAGAAAGAAATTGCTCGGACGCAGAAGAACAAGGGTGAGGGTCGGCCCGGAGTGGCCTTCCTTTCTGCTTACCTCAGTTTTACTGTCTGTAAAATGGGGGAGGCCGCAGAGAAGTACTGCGGCTGCCCAGCCCTCCTAAGGCTGGGCCAGGTGGGATCGGGTCCCAGTGCCGCTGACTACAGAGTTCTCCAAGAGATCTGATCAGTGCTAGACCAGGTGACCGAGTGGAGAAATCCCAGCTCACAGCAAGCTTCTGACCCCAGTCTTCTGATGGTCGGGCCTGGAGAGTTAGTACTCTCCTCTCTCGTGCTGGGAAGTGCAATGGAAGACCAGAGCAGCCTCACCCTGCAGCCCTGAGCCATTGAGGTCATGCAGGGAATCAGGACTTGGAATCTGGAAGACCTAGGTTTGAACCCCACTTCCACCGCCTACTAGCTCTGACATCTTGGAAAGTCATTTCCAAGTCATACCTTGGAGCCTTAAGGTCCTCATCTGCAAATGGTGATAATAACCCCCTGCTCCATCTTACCTCACAGATTAAGTTAAATTAGGTGGCATTTACAAAGCACTGAGCACAGGGTGAACACTCAGTATTTAAAATAAATTTTCAACATAGATACCATATGAGGAAGGAGGAGATATGGAGTGTATGGGAGGGAGAAGGGGCTCATGAGAGGAAGATGAGGAAAGCAAAATGTGACACTGGGAGGAAGTGAGACTTGAGCTGGAAGGGTATTACAGGTGAAGGGCACTGCTGAGGCAAAGGAATGGGAATTGAGGTGAGCATAGTGTATCCCTGGGACACTAGATCGGAAGGAGGATGCCGAGTAATGAGAGATGCAATTGACTGGGCCAGTGCCTGGCCAGTGCTGTGGGGATTTGCAGGAGGCAAGAAACCCAAGTCTCGCCGGGCGAGGTGGCTCAAGCCTGTAATCCCAGCACTTAGGGAGGCTGAGACAGGAGAATCGCGAGTTTAAAGCCAGCCTCAGCAACAGCGAGGCGCTAAGCAACTCAGTGAGACCCTGTCTCTACATAAAACACAAAATAGGGCTGGGGATGTGGCTCAGTGGTTGAGTGCCCCTGAGTTCAATCCCCAGTACTACAAAAAAAAAAAAAAAAAGAAAAAGAAACCCAAGTCTCATTGACTGCCCTCCTATGGCTCCATTTGGTCTGAAGGCTGAAGAGTTGTGGGACTTCTATAATTCATTCATTCTATAACTGTTTCCTGAGCCTTTATAGTGCTAGGCATAGTGGCAAAAGTGATGGACATACCAGGCACATCTCTGCCCTTACATATTTGACCCTTCTGTCAACAGCCTGTAAACTAGGAATCAAATAAACATGATAATTTCAGTCACAGTAAATATGAAGACTAACCAGTGGAGTGGTAAGGATGATGGGGACTGGGGATTGAGCCTGCTTAGGTGGAATAATAGAGAAGACCACAATGAGGTTGGGCTTTGAGCTGAGGCCCAAAAGAAAAGAAGGAACCAGCCATGCAAGGATCTGGAAGGAAACTGTTCCTGATAAAAGGAACAACTAATTCAAAAGCCCTGAGGCAGGAATGAACTTGGCATGTTCAAAAATCCAAAGGGGGGCTGGGGTTATGGCGCAGTGGTAGCGTGCTCGCCTAGCATGCGTGAGGCACTGGGTTCGATCCTCAGCACCACATAAAAATAAAATAAAGATATTCTGTCCACCTACAACTAAAAAAATAAATAAATATTAAAAAAAAAAATCCAAAGGTCTGAAGCCGGGCGCGGTGGCTCACGCTTGTAATCCCAGCACTTAGGGAGGCTGAGACAGGAGAATCGCGGGTTCAAAGCCAGCCTCAGCAATGGCGAGGCGCTAAGCAACTCAGTGAGACCCTGTCTCTGCATAAAAACACAAAATAGGGCTGGGGATGTGGCTCAGGGGTCGAGTGCCCGTGAGTTCAATCCCTGGTACCAAAAAAAAAAAAAAAAAATTGATTGAAAAATCCAAAGGTCTGAGACTGGAGTACAGTGATAGGAAAGGAAGAATACAATGATTTAGGGCCTCATGTGTCATGGAAAGGACTCTGGGTAGTGGGAGATGGTAGAGATGTTAATCAGGGGAGACACTAGTTTGATTTCTGTTTTAAAAGTTCCTTTTTTCTGTGTGGAGTATCACCTATAAAGCCTGAAGAAAGTACCAAGGAGGCCTAGGGGAGGCTAGAGATGCTGCTGCTCTGGCCGTGGTGGACAGGTGTATGCAAAGGTGACTGAGACCTATTCCTTCTCCTTAGAGGTGCTGGGAATTTTGTGATTTGGCATGACACGAAGGACCATACAAACCTGACTCTTGCTAAAGCCATTCTTGACCCTTTCTTACTCATTCATTTGCTAAACTATGCCTAAGTTCTAGGCTGATGAAGCTTGGGATGCAAGTTCCACAGTTCTGGCCATATCAGAGTCAGGGCAGTAAAGAAATAAGGTAGTTTCAAATAGTGCTAAGAACAGTAAAAACAGTAAACAGGATCATGAAGCTGAGAAAAGTCTGGCGAGGGGTGGGGTTTATTGTGGATAATAACCAATTTGTATTGAGTACTCACTATGTGCTAAGTGGTATTCTAGTACTTTCTCTAAGCCTTGCAGAAATCTGATGTGGTTGCTGTTGGTAACATTCCTTTTTTGCAGGTTAAGAGACTGATGTACAAGAAGATTAAGTAACTTTTCCAAAGTAAAACAGCCAGTAATAAGTGGGTGGAATTCCAAAGCATAGGCTCTCAACCACCATTTGACATTGCTCCCTGAGGCCAGGCAGGAGAGGGCCCTTTGAATTGCTCCTGGAATGGTGATAAGGAGCTAGCTCTGGGAAGATCTGGTTGAAGTGCAGGGAACAACGTGTTCAAAGGTCATAAGGCAGAAATGAGGTCAGCTTGTTTAGAGAAGATGGTTGGAGAAGGAGCCAGGGGCTGGGTCACATGGGGTCCTGGTTCTCAGTCTCAGCTACAGTTCCCTCTATTAGAAAGATTTTTTGACACGTGAAATAAAATTCCTCATTAATAATATAACTCATATACCCACAAAATTTGAAAAAAGTCAATATAATGTCCTAATAGTAATATAAAGAGGAGAAAAAAGGAAAGTCATTTATAATGAAAATAGTGTTTATTTTTCTGTGTAAATGCTGGGGTGCTGCTAAGGTACAAGGAAGTAGAATCACAAGGGACATGGCACCCACAGTGCAGACCAATGCAGGTGGATTGTGCTGGGCACTCATTGTCCCACAAGAGGCATTGCCATGACAGCATGGTATCCCAGAATGGTAAATTTCCAAAGTGTGATTGCCAGGTATGGTGATGCATACCTGTAATCCCAGCAATTCGGGAGGCTGAGGCAGGGAGATTGCAAGTTTGAGGCCAGCCTCAGCAATTTGGTGAAGTCCTAAGCAAATTAGTGAGACCCTGTCTCAAAAAACAAAAAGGGGACTGGGGTTGTGGCTCAGGGGTAGAGTGCTTGCCTAGCATGCATGAGGCACTGGGTTCGATCCTCAGCACCACATAAAAATAAATAAAATAAAGGTATTATGTCCATCTACAACTAAAAAATATATCTAAAAAAGCAGGGGGGCGGGGGGCGCTGGGGAAATGGCTCTGTGGTTAAGCACCCCTGGGTTCAATGCCTGGTATCAAAAAACAAAAACAAAAACCAAATCAAGCATGACATAGCCTTCCCTTACTGTGCACAGCAGTTGTATTTTGGGGAATTTCAATGTATAGTAACACTGCTAAAGAAAAATGTCCTGTGTTTATGTGGCACCAGAGTTAGGTTCTAGGCCCTGGAGATCCTAACCCAGGTTTCCCTGTGTGGATGTCTTTTGGATGTGACACGTCGTGTGGAATCAGAAATTCTTGGTCCTGCTGGACTAATCAACACCCTATAGGGCAGCTGGCTTCCCTGGCCCTGCCCAAAAGATGCCAACAATGACTTTACTATCAGAATGAACAGAAAATATCCCTGGGATTTTCCAGGATGCTCCCCAGGGAGCAGTGCTACCTCCATTGAGAACCACTGACGTGAGGGGTGGACTCAACAAGAAGAGATCTTATTCTAAATGAAGTGAGGAGCCAAGAGATATTTTAAGCAGAGGAGTGTATTTTTTCTTTTCTGATTTCCTTAGCAGTGATTGCTGTCTGGTCTAGTGTTCCCAGTGAGCACCTGGCCATGTGCTCACTGACCCATCAGGTTTGGAAATCTTGGGTACTTACCTTCTATCTTGCTTTGCCTCCTTTAGCTACGGAGTATCACCTGGGTCTGCTGAAAGCGAAACTCGCCAAATATCGGGCCCAGCTCTTGGAACCATCCAAATCAGCCTCATCCAAAGGAGAGGGCTTTGATGTCATGAAGTCAGGCGATGCCCGAGTGGCACTGATTGGATTTCCCTCTGTGGGTAAGGTCAGTGATGGTCAGTGTGGGCCTTGGGGAGTGTATTAGTCAGCTTTTAGTCTTTGTGACAAAACACCTGAGAAAAACTACTTAAAAGGAGGAAATATTTTTGGCTCATGGTTTCAGAAATTTCAGTCTCTGATCACCTGACTCCATTGCTTTTAGGTCTGTGATGAGGCAGAAACATTATGGTAGAAAGGTGTGGTAGGAAAAAGCTGTTTGCTTCCCAGCAACTGGGAAGCAGAGAGAATGAGCAGAAAGGGCCTGGGACAAGATATAGTCCCCAGGGGCACAACCCCCAAGGACTCATTCCCTCTAACTAGGTTCCTCCTCTACAGTTTCCACCACTTCCCTATAGACCATTCAACTATGAATCCTTCAATGGATTAATGCACTGATGAGTTTAGAGCCCTCATGATCCAGTTGCTTCCCAAAAGCCCCACCTCTGAACATTGCTACATGGGAACCAAACTTTCAATATATGAGCCTTTGAGGGATGTTCCATATCTAATAGGGAGGAACGCAAGAGACCATCCTCAAGCAGATGACTGTCCAAGCCTCCCCCTCACTGCCTCCCTTCCTAGGTTAGCCCCTGAGCCAGAGAAGACCCTACCTCCACCTGCACTCTTTCCTCACATTATTAGCAGGCATCGGTCTCCCTCCTTATCCATCAGTGCAGATTTTTTTTTTATATATATATATATATAGTTTTAGTTGTCAATGGAATTTGTTTATATGCAGTGCTGAGAATTGAACTCAGTGCCTCATACATGCTAGGCAAGTGCTCTACCACTGAGCCACAACCCCAGCCTCATCAGTGTAGATGTTTATTTTATTTTATTTTTTTTTTGGTATTAGAGATTGAACTCAGGGGCACTCGACCACTGAGCCACATTCCCAGCCCTATTTTGTGTTTTATGTAGAGACAGGGTCTCACTGAGTTGCTTAGCACCTCGCCGTTGCTGAGGCTGGCTTTGAACTCGCGATTCTCCTGTCTCAGCCTCCCTAAGTGCTGGGATTACAGGCTTGCGCCACCGCGTGCGGTTGCAGATGTTTATTGAGTCTGTACCTTATGCTGGCACTGTGCCAGGTCCTGGACACGGGTTAGGGAACAAGAAAGTTCTCTCCCTGCCCACACAGAACTCCCTTCTCCCAGAGAATGGGACAGAAAGCAAATATAGATGGAGCAGATCAAGTGGTGAGCTGAGGGGGCAAGGTCCTCAGATATGTCAGAGTTTGGGAAGACTTCTCTGGTGAGTGATTATTTGAACAGAGGCCTGAAGGAAGTGAAGGAGTTTGGAGAGCCCTGGGTGAGAACCTTCCAGGCAGAAGGAACAGGGCAAGTGTGTTTGGTATGCTGGGGTAGGGGGATGGGAGGGTGGCTGGGTTCAAATGAGCATCAGAGAGAGCAGAGATTATTAGTCAGAGAGGAGGGGCCTTGGAGCTGTCAGACTTTGGCTTAGAGTGAAGAGTGATGTGGGTACCACTGCAGTTGTCTAAGAAAGAAGGTTCCTTCTGAGAAGCTGCTCAGTTTAGTGGTAAAATCTATATTTGTTTTACATTATATGTGGAGGGTAAGATAAGTGTCATTTCATGGTTTTGAGCAGAAAAGAAACATGATCCAAAAAGTTTTTTAAAATAAACTTGTTATTTTAGCATAGTCTTAGATTTACAGAAAAATGGCAAAGATAAATTGGGGAGCTCCCATTGTACCCCACACCCAGTTTCCCTATTATTGACATCTTGCACAAGGAGTGCACATTTGTCACAACTCATGAATCATTGTTGACCTGTTTATTTTCAACTTGGGACCCTACCTCATTCAGATTTCCTTATCTTTTACTACTGTGTGGATCCCACATAACTTATTATTTTTTTTTTTATGGTAGCGGAGATTGAACCCAGGGGTGCTTAACCCCTGAGCCACGTTCCCCAGCCCTTTTTTAATATTTTATTTGGAGATAAGGTCTCACTAAGTTGCTGAGGCTGGCTTTGAACTTGCCATATCCTCCTGCCTCAGACTTCTGAGCCTCTGGGATTACAGGCATATGCTACCACACCCGGCCCCAAATAACATTTAATTGTCATGCCTCGCTAGACTCTTCTAGGCAGTTTCTTAGATTTATTTGACTTGATGACCTTGACCTTTGCAAAAAGTTGAAGTTTGTCAGATTTTTTTCTTGTGCCTTCATCTGGGGTTCTGGTGTAGGAAGGAAGCCCATAGAGGTCAAGTGCTATTTTGCATCACATTGTATTGTTTGTACTGTCAACATGACTGACTAGTGTTGATGTTGACTTTGACCACCTGGCCAAGGTGGTGTGTTTAGGTTTCTCCTCTGCAGAATCACTGTCACTATGTGCAGCCACACTTAAATGGTCATAACTTCACCTCCTTGAGTGGAGGGATCTACATAAGTTTTTGGAATTATTTTATGTAGTAGATTTGTTTCTTTTCTCCCATTTATTTATTATTTTTTAAATTTGTTTTGTTGCTGGGGATGGAAACTGGAGCCTGACACATGCTAAGTATGTGTTCTACCACTGAGTTCCAACCGCAGACCCACATTTATTTGTTTTAGAAGTTCTTTAATTGGTGTATTATGACTATATGTAAGAGTGAGATTCATTGTGGCATATTTGTGTATGCACATAACATAATTTCATCAGTTTCATTCCCCAGACGTTTGTTTTATTTGATAATCGATATCAGTATGGGCTTGTAGGTATTTACTTCTTTGTAGTCTAATCCTTAGCTTGCTGTTTTGTTGTTCAGATTGTTGTAGATTTGGAGCTATTTCACTTGGCTCTTTCTTTTTTCTTTTCTTTTTTTCTTTCTTCTCGAGATGAAACTTTGGGCCATGCATGTGCTACACAAGCACTCTACCATTGAGCCTGGCTTCTTTTTTTTTTTTCTTTTTAATGTGGTGCTGAGGATTGAACCTAGTGCCTCACCATGCTAGGCAAGTACTCTACCACTGAGCTACAACCCCAGCCCCAAGAGCCTGGCTTCTTTGACATTTGTATCATTGTGTTTTCCAACACTTCCTCACTGACATCACAGAATGCTTAAGGCTCATCTTACATATTCTCTGCCCTAGTCTGGGGTCTGCCATTTCTCCACAGAGCCCTGGTTCCTTTTATTGGAGAATGGTTGGTATTAGAAACCAGAATCTGGGTGCTGACTTAACTTCTTTATTTTTTATTTTTTGGTACTGGGGATTGAACCCAGAGGTACTTTACTACTGAGCCACATCCTCAGGGGCCCGCTAAATTGCTTAGGACCTTGCTCAGTTGCTGAAACTTTGGATCCTGAATTCAGAAGTGCTATGGGGCCAGAAAACTAGCCTTGAATTTGCAATCCTTCTGCCTTAGCCTCCCAAGTAACTGGGATTACAGATGCCACCACACCCAGCAGCTGACCAACTTTTTTAACAGAATCATTGGCTGCTGTTCAGAGGATAGGCAAGAGCAAGTAAAGATAGGGTAGACACAAGGCAAATGAGCAGGCTGCTCAAATACAAGCCACATGAGCAATGGTCAGGGCTTGTATCCGGTGCCAGGGCAACTTCTGAGTCAGTTCACTGTAAATAGTGTGTGGAGCTCCTTCCTCTGGGCCAGGGATGGGATGTGGGCAACGGCAGCCATGTCTTGAATGCTTGTTGCATTTGGGGCAGTATACAGGCTGGGCAATGTTTTGTTACGTTTGTTTTTTTGCCTGTGTAATTGGTATGTGCATCAGAGAGAGAGAGAAATTGGTAAAAAGCCTCTGTAGTTACTGATCCCCTTGGGATCTGGGCCCTGTGGCAGATTTCACCTGCACTATTGAGAACATGGGCTCTCCCATCATGGGAGGGTCCAGGCTTCTCACCCACAAAGGTCAGACAGGATTATACAGTAATCCAAAGGTTGCCTCCCGTAGCATTGCTCAGTGTCTTGGCAGCCACTGCTCTTGGGACCATTGTACCTATACATATGCAGGACTGCTCACAGCCTTCGTTGGACAAGAGCAAACTTTGGATACTGGATTCAGAAGTGCTATGGGGCCAGGAAGGCTTCCTGACCCATGTGGGGAACACTTTAGAAATCAAGTACCCGTGTTCACCTCAGACTGACCTGAGGCCAAGGAACACAGGGCCCCTCTGGTGCCTAATCCATCATTACAGGGCCAGAGGCAAGTCTCTCAGCTGAGCAGTTATTCTTGAAACACTACCCAAATCTATAGGCCAGGGGTGAGGAAGGCTCTTCCTGCTGTCCACACCCAGAAGGACTCTATCCCTGTGGGGACTCTCCTAGGAGACAGGAACAGGACTTCTCAGTGCACTGATCTTCTTTTTCTCCTAGTCCACCTTCCTGAGTCTGATGACCTCCACAGCCAGTGAAGCTGCATCCTATGAGTTCACCACTCTGACGTGTATCCCTGGGGTCATTGAAGTAAGTGGGGTATACCAGGCCCAGGCGAAGAGAGGATGTGTACTTGTTTACACTTTTGCTGATACCTTTTTTTTTTTTTGGTACTGGGGATTGAACTCAAGGGTACTGGACCACTGAGCCACATCCCCAGCCCTATTTTGTGTTTTATGTAGAGACAGGGTCTCACTGAGTTGCTTAGCGCCTCGCTGTTGCTGAGGCTGGCTTTGAACTCACGATTCTCCTGTCTCAGCCTCCCAAAGTGCTGGGATTACAGGCGTGTGCCACCATGCCTGGCTTGCTGATACTTTTAATGTGTATATAAGTAAGAGAGTGGGTGTTCCTGCGTGGAGGCAGGCTCTGAGCTGAGCTGCTTTGCCCTGAAGTACTGACACTTAAGGGGACCTCAGAGATGCCCACTGGGCCTGGAACCCTGACTCATTCCATGAGGCCAAGGTGGTGTGTGGCAGCTCGGCCTGGTTCCCTCTAGTGCTGTGCTTCCCACACTGCCTCAGCTCTGGTCATTAACTGCTGGTTGGCTTGATCCTTCTATCTCCTGTAAAGCTTCAAAACCTTGTGGGATGCTTGCCCTAGGCAGCAAGTGCTGTGACCTTGAGTCAACAAGATGAAGCAGTTTTCTTTGTGAAGAATCACATTGTCATTAGCAATGAGTTTTATGGAACTAGATCTCAAAAGAGCCTTCGCAGGCAGTTCTTATTTCCTAGGCTGAGCTGAGGTGAAAATGAGGCTCACATGTGGCCACAGTTAGCGTCTGTGTTTCCCATAAACCCTGAGATGTAGAGCTATCAGAGGTGTCCAGGGTTTATACAGGCCTTTTGTATCAGTGAGCCAACCTCACCTTGCATTGTTCTCTTCTCCCTAGTACAAAGGTGCCAACATCCAGCTCCTGGACCTTCCTGGAATCATTGAAGGCGCAGCACAAGGTGTGAGGAGGGACAGAGGGTGGGAGGGAGACAGAGTGGAGCTCTGACACTGATTGTTGGAATCTGGTGGACTATCATGGAGATCACCCTGGATCCCTGGTTCCATTACCCCGTTTTCTAGAAAGGACAGGCTCGGGTTCAAATACTGGTGCATACTATCTCTGTGATCTCAGGCAAGTGATTATCTCTGTTTTCTTATCTGTAAAATGAGCAGGAAAACACCACATTCACAGCTTAGTTCTAAGGATTAAATGAAGAAATGTTCACAAAGCTTCTAGCCTGGGCTTGGCTACAAGTTAGGGGTAGGGAGAGCAGGTCCGTCATTATCCTGCCACTCCATTTAAGGTGGTGACTTCTAAAATAAGTCTCCAAGAGTAAAAGAACTTATGGACTGAGGAAGAACACCAGGGAAATCACAATGGCATGGGGCATAGACCATGGTGGCTCTGTAAAGGACAGGAACTTATGATGTTTTAGGCTGGGTGGAGGGCCTTGGTTATGCCTTGCCAGTGTGTAACCACCTCCCTTCCATCATCCAGGGAAAGGTCGTGGCCGTCAAGTGATTGCTGTGGCACGTACGGCCGATGTTGTTATCATGATGCTGGACGCCACCAAGGGAGAGGTGCAGAGGTCTGCGCGGTGGGGCAGGGGGGCAGACTTACTTGTCTAGGGAGGGTCCCCTACGTTCCTGGGCTGACGGTGGGTGCTCCGTGGGTCCCTGGCTCTCACAAGGGAGTACTAGTGACTTTATCTCTAACCCAGGAACACAGAGCTTGGGATGTGCTTTCCTCCAAGCTGTGTCTAGATGGCACAGGGGCATCTTGAGGCTGGGGAACGAGGAACATGGCCTGGCTCTGGCTCCTTTCCATAGAGGTCTAGGTGCCCTGGGTCACCCAGAATCTGCCACAAGCAGCAGAAGTGTTGACCCTCTCCACGGCCTTATTGTCCAAGGGCACACCAGCCTGCCTGTACAGAAGTAGACCCATGGAGGTCCTCGGACCCAAGGCAGTACCTCACCTGGTTACTTCCCAGAGGCTCATGCTGCTTGCCTGTGCATACTGACTATACACTGAGCTGGCCTCCCCTCTGATAATGGCAGAAGGGTTTCACTGCAGCTTCGGGGAATTGGGTTGTTGGGGGTCAAGGAGGCAGCCAGTTTCCATCTGGGTAGGCAGGGGGCTTCCTGGCTAATGTGGAGGCTGTACAGCCTACTCATGGGTAGCCAGTTAGGGGCTCATGCAACACTCTATCTAGGGGTCTCCTGGAGAAGGAGCTGGAGTCAGTGGGCATCCGCCTCAACAAGCACAAGCCCAACATCTACTTCAAGGTAGGCTCCTTTGTGGTCAGGGCAGCAATAGCTCTGGGCCACCTGGGCCTTGGTGGAGGCCAAGGGACCACTGCTGTTACCTCTTTGTTAGCGCCTCTCCTTGTCCCTTTCTCCTGCTCCAGCCCAAGAAAGGTGGTGGCATCTCCTTTAATTCGACAGTGACGCTGACCCAGTGTTCGGAGAAGCTTGTGCAGCTCATCCTGCATGAGTACAGTATCCTTCCCAAAGGGCGGTTGGGGCATCTTAGACAAAATTACACCTAGGATAGACTATCACTCCTAGAAACCCCTGAGCTATCTGAGCAGCCTCTGGAAAAGCTCCATCTAGGCTGCAAGAACCTGCCAGGGCTGCCCCAAACACCAAAGGAAGGCTTCCTGGCTCCTCTTTGAGTTCTAGACACCCTGGTGGCCAGTGACATCTGGAAGAAAGATGAGATGTCATTGGGAACAGCCTGAGGACTGGGGATTCCTGGCCTGGAGAATCAGGAAGAATCAGAGGCTGTGTACATACCTGTTATCAGAAGCCAGGAAAACAGGCCAGGGCCCCAGAGGCAGAGGTGAGCTCAGCATAGAGAGCACCCGTAGAGTCAGATGTGACAGCCAAGCAAGTTGTGAGTCGCTGGTCACCAAAGATGTGCAGGTAGGGGCAGAACGACTCTCGGAGGGAAACTGCATGTAAAATAGGCAGTGCCAGACCAGCTTTCACATGATGCTCCTGCATGGAAACCTAGAGTTCCATGGAGGTGTTTTGGGGATCCTTGAAATACATTCTCCCCCTGCTTGACCACAGAGATTTAAATGGTTTATTGATTGAAATTTTTACGTATTGTGGTTTGGGGTGAAAAATGAGAGGGCTCCTCAAGCTTTAAAATCTTGTGGAGGGCTGGGGTTGTAGCTCAGTGGTAGAGCATTTGCCTAGCATGTGTGGGGTGCTGGGTTCAATTCTCAGCACCATATATAAATAAATAAATACATAAATAAATAACTATCCATTAACAACTAAAAATATTTTAAGAAAAAGTCTTGTAGAACTTTGCAAGCAGATCATGGCCAAGGCCCCTTCCAGCTAGCATTTTTTGCTTAGCTCTTTGGGCACCTTTGGAGCTCTTGGGGCATGAGGAACTGCTGATGCACAAGTTGCCCTTAATCTGAGCCCCTCAGAGATCTTCAATGCAGAGGTGCTTTTCCGAGAAGACTGCTCTCCAGATGAGTTCATCGACGTGATCGTGGGCAACCGGGTGTACATGCCCTGCCTGTATGTAAGTGGTACCAGTGCTCAGGGGTGCCCATGTGGGTGGGGTGCCCTGGCCCTAGGCCATGTGATCTTTCTCCTGGTTGCCTTTCCTGAGCTCCTATGACCTAGATGCCTGGCTGCCACTGCTTCTGCCTTGGGCAGACTCCTCGAGAGGAGCAAAGAAGACTGGGGCTGTCTGCATTCCTCCCCTGCCCTCTGCCTCAGAGGCTGCTTCATTCTTATAGACATGGAGAGCCTGAAACCAGGGCTATAGCCCAGCCATTCCTTTTTGGGGGAGACCAGCCACCCCCAAGCCCCTTTACCCTTACCCATCCTTGAGGCAGCAGTGGGGGAGAGAGGGTGCTCAGGTAAGTGAGGATGAACCTCCAGGCAGGTACAGACCTGGGATCCTTTCCTGCCCTGTTCTGCTCCTTTTCTTTCCCACTACCCATCTCCACCTTTTGAATCTCAGGTGTATAACAAAATTGACCAGATTTCCATGGAAGAAGTGGACCGCCTGGCCCGGAAACCCAACAGTGTAGTCATCAGGTAAGGTGCTGGCTTCCTGACGCTTTGCTGTCCTTTCTCTGTGTTCCCATCCCAGCTGACAGCCTAGCACCTCAGCTGTGGGGAGGGAAAGCCAGGCACCTCTGGCTTCATGTGACCTCATGAAGTCTAGCTTCTCCTCACAAAGGAGAGCCCTCTGTTCATGATGCCCAGGAAACAACGCAAGTGCATCAATTGCCACTGATGCCATTGGCCTGTTCTTGATATCTGGTAGGCTCTGGTTAAGCAAGAATTTCAGCATTGAGGTTGAATGACTAAGAGGTTTCTTAGCCTAATAATGAACCATGGTGTGCCCCCAGAGCCCTGGTACAACCTCTTCTCCTAGTGCTGGAAGGTATGGCTTTGTCTGACCACAGCTCAGAGGGAAAAAGGAACTAAACTCTCAGATGGGCAAGGTCCACCCCTGGCCACCTACTTCCTGCCTTCTCTACAGGATCAGTTCTAGGGTGCTCCCCAAACTGGCTGCACTGTGCTGACAGCTGTTCACTCCCCAGCGCTGCCCTGTAGGGTTCCTCTTTGGGATGGACTGAATACTTGACTTTGCTGGTTTCCTGGCTCAGGCCTGGTACTCTGCAATGTCATAGTGAAGCCCAGCATGTGGGAGCAAGATGTTTAGGGACTAAGTGGGGGTGGCTGTCACAAATGATGAATGAGGACCATTTCCTGGGACATTACAGCCCCTACAAAAAGCAGTGTCCCTTCCATAGGGTGGTCTCAGTTCCTCTCCTCCCTCCTACTATATTCCAGGCCCCTAGGCTACCTAAGGACATTCTTGTCCTCAGGGCACGAGAGTATGGACACCTTTACCTGCTCATGCTTCACAACAGGTCAAGATGCCATTTGGCAATCAAGTCAGGGTCACCCAAAGGTCTAGCTGCCTTCAGCCCCCATGCTAAAATCCCTGTGGGCTGCTCTGGGTCCTTGGCAGCCGCTCTCTTCTCAGGGTGATGTGAACTCTGGGTGTCAGAGTTCTCAGTCTCTGCCCGTGATTCCATCTCAACCCAGTCCCAGTTAGTCTCTCACAACAGGCCTGAGTCAGGCACAGAGGCTGTGGGCCCTTCATAGAACATAGCCATACAGGGAGACACTGGACTCTGAGCATGATTGACATTGATACCAAGGGGTGCATCAAGATGACAGGCTAGTTTCCCCATGGAGGTTTGCAGGGCCACAGTGGCCTTGATGCCTGGCCAGTAGAGGTCATT
Organism: Xerus rutilus; assembly: GCA_028644305.1. Taxonomy (NCBI): domain Eukaryota; kingdom Metazoa; phylum Chordata; class Mammalia; order Rodentia; family Sciuridae; genus Xerus; species Xerus rutilus. The sequence goes on from CM053402.1 coordinate 57,159,558, forward strand.
CTCTCCAATGAGAAGCCTCCCCTAGGCTGCTGCCTGACTAGACACTTGCGTTCATTGTAGCTGTGGCATGAAGCTGAACCTGGACTACCTGCTGGAGATGCTTTGGGAGTATTTGGCCCTGACCTGCATCTATACCAAGAAGAGAGGACGTGAGTCTGATGGGACTCAGCTTAAGAAATGACTGAGCCTCACTCTTTCTGGGGGACTGCTAACCAGCACATGGTATCCAGAGACCCCAGTGCCAGCCCTGGTCTAGATTGTCTCTCAGAGTAGGCCACTGCTTTCCATCCCAGGCTGGTGGAGACCTGTCTGTGAGCCCGTGTGGCAGAGAATGCTGAGTGCTGGGGCTGCTAGTAGAGCCTTCCCTGTAGTCCCCACTGACCATAGCAGTCCTGCCTTCCTGCCCTCCCTCTGCAGTGGCAGGCCCCACATTAGGAGCTTTAGTTGTCTTCCTTGTGTCACATACATTGACAGGCCCTGGGGACCCAGCATCTGCATTCTGGGCATTTTGCATCAACCCTGACCTTTTGACAAAGGGAGAGTTACAGCTTCCCTGCCTAGGCTCCAATAGCCACTCTCTTCCTGCCTGTTCAGTCCAGATGCTCCAAGTGGCTCATCTCCATAAGTGCCATTATGGCTGATGGGATGGCAGACATATGAATCCTGGACTTGAATTTTGAATTTTCTGTTATGGTCAAGATTGTAGAAGATAGCACAAGGGTCTGTCCTGAGAGTGTACTGGGTACCAGGGCAAGGTTAGGCCAAAGCCTGGAAGACTAGAGGGCCTCTGCAGCATGGGCCATGACTGGTTGATGTTATCCCCCTCCCCCCATCTCTCCCTGTAGAGAGGCCAGACTTCACAGATGCCATTATTCTCCGGAAAGGGGCCTCTGTGGAGCACGTGGTGAGTTGAAATTTATTCAAACAAGTGTGGGAGCTCTGTGGGCCCTAGGGTTCCATTCTTCCTGGGGTGCTCGGCTCACTTGGCTCTTGGGTGCTAAGACAAGGTCTGGAGTTAGACGGGCCAGGGTTGAGTCCGTGCTACCCCTTCCCATGCTGGGGCTCTGTCCTTCTATAAGGTGGGATGATGCCATTGGCCTCCCTGGTAGTTAGGAGGGTCATAGCAAATGAGGGCAAATGTGTAATGCTCTCAGAATCCTACCTGGCACAGGGTAGATGGTGGTGAGCAGTGGTGCTATCACCCTACTTCTGGTGTTATAGGCTCCTTGAGGCCATGGCTGTTGTCCATTCTAGTGTTCAGTCTAAGACAGCTACTGCCCCTGGTATTCGTATATTGTTAGAAGGTTTCTCTAGTGGGGCTGGACCTGTGAGTCTGGCAGAAGCCTCAAACCTATTTCTGTCCTCTCACTTGATGGCAGACTGGCCAGTTAGCCCCAAGCCTGGCCTGCCCCACCCTACTCCCCTATCTGACTCCCCAGCCTGGGTGGCTTTGACTGCTTCCTGCCCTCAGCATGTGTTTATTGAGCATCAGCACTGAACACAGTAGCCCAGTCTTGCCAAAACTAGGGTCCTTTGGGGTCAGTAAGTGGCAAATAACGAGTCCTAGAACCAAGCAGTTGTACTTATGGGTGGTGGAAGTGGCAGCAGGTCCACACAGAGGTCAGGAAGGCAGTTTGAAGGAGGCAACCTGAGCAGGCTTGTGGAACAAGCCAGATCTCACAGTGAAGACTGGGGGTGGGGGTGGGGAAGGTATCCCAGGCAGGGAGCTTTGGGTTCAAGGAACATGAAGGTGCTCTTGCCTGTCCATAACACTGTTTCCTGAATGTGACCCTGCAGGAGGCTACCCAGAGCTAGGACAATGTTTCCGGGCACATGACCATCTTCCTGGGTTTCGGTTTTCTTGGGTTTTGTTTTTCTTTCACCCATTCCTTCTCTGGATCTGTATTATGGAAGCAGGGAACCCTGTGAGACCCAGTTACCCTGTATTTTCCCAGAAAGACGGTGGGTGGTCCTGTGATCTAGTCTCCCACATTTGTGAATTCAGCCCGAGGCCTCTGGATGCTGGCCTCCAGATGATGAGACAAGTGGGGCAAAGACAAGTCAGGCAAAAGTCACATCTTCCTCAGAGCCTGGATGTGAAGGTCAGCAGTCCAAGCAGGAACCGTGGAGACTAAGAGTACCCATAAAAGGAGCACCATGTTGGAGACGCCATCCCATAGGCTTGTTCCTGAACCTTTAGCTGCTGTGTAGAAAGAAGCCCAGAAGGCTATAGAAAGTAGATACTGGCCCTTTCTGGATTCTTCCTGCATTGCTGGCGGGTGGGTGGGGGGGGTGTCCCTACCCCATCAGGCCCAGCTGATTGCAAGAGGGGATGTGGGCTTTAGCCATACCTGGGAGGAAGAATGGGACACCAGGAAGAGGAGAGTGTGCCAGCAACAGTAAAAGCAGGTAGAAAGGCCCAGGGGCAAGAACAGAGTCGAAGATCAGGGGCCAGGGTAGCAGGTTGCAGACCCAGGGGTGAGAAGAAGCCAACGGGCTGGGGACAGGCTTGGGGTGGGGGTGGGGGCTTTCCCTTCACTGGCCACCTCCCTTTTAGCTCACCTTCCCCACAGGTGACACTTCCCTGTCCCAGTTGCCACAGAGTATAAGTCTCCTGCCCTGCCCAGGAACTCTGCCTGTATGCTGACCACAGCCAGATCCACAATCTTGCCCCAGCTTCCCCATCTTCTGCCTCATTTTTCTCATGCAGGGATTAGAGCCCCACAGGGCCCTTGTAATCCACCTGGCCCTGGACCCCTGTTAGTGAATTAATCCACTGATTAATAATCTAATCCATTCTCCTAACCTAATATTTCACCTCTGAAAATTCTTACATTGTCTTGCACATGAGCTTTTGGGGGACACCTCCTATCTAAAGCATTAACACTTGGTCACCCAAAGGAGACCAGAATCAGCTAGCTTCCTGTATATGCTCAGGAAATGTTCTTGCAGGCCTGGGCCTGTAAGACTTGTGGGCACTTGGGAGAAGAAGCAATGTTACACAGTCTGCTCCTTGCCACCACCACTGTGCTGCCATCAGTGGTCCACATTCTAGGGCAGTTGCTGGCTGCCCCTCCAAGGTCTCTTTCCAACTTCCTTGCTGCTGGGATTTCTTCATCTCTACCCAGGAGTGTTGAGGAATATAGGCTGTGGTGGAGGATAGGGAAGCAGGGATGTGATGGGTGGGCTGGGCTGCAGGACACAGCTAGAGCCAGCAATTGTGAGAAACAGTGACCAAGCAGTTGTGGCTCCAAACTGAGGCCAGTGTCCTGAAAAGACACCCTGGCCCATTCTGAAATAACATCTGTCAGATTGTATTCAGGAGGGGTGGGCAAAGGGCTGCAAAACTGCAGGAATGTTCCTACCAAGCACTGCAGCTCTTGGGCAGACCCAGGAGTGGGGATATCAGATCCACTTGCAGCCATAACTAGGAAGCCATGTGGCATCATCCCTGGACTCAAGGTCTCAACCTGCTGGGGGAATAGCTGCTCCTCAGCATGTGCCCTGGACTTTGGGTGTGCAGCTGAGCTCAGGTGGGTTGTGCAGGCACTCACCTCTCTGCCTCTCTCCGAACTCTAGTGCCACCGTATCCACCGGTCTCTCGCCAGCCAGTTCAAGTACGCCCTGGTGTGGGTGAGTCCACGTGGAGGCGGGTGGGGGTTCAGGCTCAGTGTGGCCCCCAGGTTAGACTCAGAGCGAGACATTTGCCCTCCTCCACACAGCATCTCCATCCTTCCATGTGGAGGCCATTATGCCTTTTCTGCTTTGTGGAGTATGTGGACCCACCCAGCCTGGACATGGACAGTCCCTTCCTCTGAGATTCAGGGGTAGTCGGACCACTGGGACATCCTGCTGTCTGGACCTGTGGGGCTGCTGGTGCCAGAGCCCCCACTTTACTCTGGCATTCACCCCCAGTACAACTCCAGTCTTAGCCAGTCCAGAGGCTGACATGGCTCCTCTACCCTATCCCCACCCAGGGCACCAGCACCAAGTACAGCCCACAGCGAGTGGGCCTCACCCACACCATGGAACACGAGGATGTCATCCAGATTGTGAAGAAGTAGCAGTGCCTGCCAGCCTCATCTCCTGAGGAGGTGTCCCCACTGGGAAACACAGAAGCTCAAACAGGAAAAATACAAATACACACCCCAGGGAAGGGTCCCTCAAATCTCTGCTGTTTCCAGAAGCTTCTTCAATAGGCAGATGATGAAGAGTGTTGGGACAGAGGGGTGAGGTTGAGGGACTTGGGCTTTGCTGGGGACATTTCCCTGATGTCCCCCTGATAGGGTTCCAGGTTGGGAACCCATAGCCTATATCGCTACTCCTGATCCCCTTTGGGCACTGAGAGAGCAAGTTACTTACCTACTCCCCAACCAGGGCCTAAAAGTGGTAGCAGGCTTAATGCTGGTTAGGGAGATGGGTCCCTGAGGCTGTAGCTACTGTCAGGGTACCTTGTTCCCTCAGCTCTTGCCAGCTTCTCTGGCACTTCAGGAAAGGGCTTTCTCAGGACAAAAGCCCCATAAGTACCCCCCACATGGGGCTGTCCCATGATGGAAACCAGATCACAGCCTGAGTGGTCCTAAAGTGCCTCCCTTCCCAGGGCAGCCCCTGCCCAGCACAAACCCCAGGACCCTGCCCTGCACACCTGGGACTGATGAGTTTGGACTCTGTTTTCTTTCTAAGCCCCTTACTCTCCTTTTTAAAATAAAGGAATAAAAATTATTTCTGTTCAGACTAAGGGAAATTTTATAAACTTATTGGATTCTTGCCAGGTTGGGCAGGGGGCTAGAGGGGAGCAATGAACCTGGCAATCAGAGTGGGTATAGCCTGGGCCCTCTCAGAGCAGGCCCAAGCCTGTGGTGATGAGGCTGGGTCTTCCTAGGCCCAGGAGGGTTGACCAAGGGGTGCAAAGCCCAACATGGCCCCTCTGAAGGCCAAGCCCAGCTGCCAGGGTGGGTATCATCCCCAGGAGGCCCTTGTGTATATTCTGGAGTAGCAAGGAGACCCCTTTGGGAGTGCAAAGTAGCTGGTTGCTTTCCTATGACCTCAAGCCAGGGATGGAGGGTTGGCTGAGGCCTACTGCCTGCCAGGGGTTGTGCTTATCCTCTGTGGAAACAACAAAATTTCTGAGTGCAGAGCGGCAGGGAAGGCTTCCTGAAGGTGTGCCTTTTACGAGCTGACAGTCCTGTACTGCCAGGAGAGGGGTAGAGAATTCCTCCAGGGCCCCAAGCCAGGCTGGAGTGTGGAGAGAGCCACTGCCTAGCTCTCCTGGTTGTTCTGGCTCTCCTGTCAGCTGATTGCTCCTTTCCAGAGACAAAACAGGAATAATAGACATCATTAAATATACATGGGGCCCCAGGCGGCTGGCGGGTTGGGGTGGGCCTCCCCTCTCACAACAGAGAGCTGCTCAGATGGGTCTGCCGTTCTCCTGGGGCCAGACACAGGACCCCCATTAGGCGGCATGCAGGCGAGCAGCAGGCTGTGGGACCCAGGTAAGGGGATTCTGGCCCTGAGTCCTTGGTGTCTGCCACTGATCCCCAGGTCACGGGAGAATTGGGAAGGGGTCAGCAGCAGAGTTGGGCCTTAGACCTAACTCCCTGTCTTCCTCTATAAAATCAGCATAATGCCCTCACAACCCCTCTCTTGGTGACAGTAGAATTTCAGGACAGGTAAATGCTTGGTTTACGTGGGCCCCTTTCCCCATCTTCTGGTCTTGAGGGACTAAGGGAGGGATTCTGCCTGGGTGACAGTCATTCCTACTCTTCACCCTACTGGTGTATCCTCTAGAATCAGGGAGAGCTTGATAAGGCCCTGAGCTCACAGGGTGTCAGGCCTAGTCCAGGCCTTAGATTGGATCCAGGCCCATTTTGTCCCCCAAGCTGTCTGGGAGAGGGTGGGAGATGTAGTCAGAGGCCCGGAGTCCTCAGGCAGTTAGTTCTTCCTGGTGGCCAGGCTGTTTCCTAGGGTCCACCCATGAATCAATGCAGTCTCATGCGTTGTGTCCTGGGCTTTCTGAATCTATAGTCAGCATGATTGTACTATCTAAGCCTGAGTGTGAGTTAGGGGTATCTTGTGCTGTGCATCATGGCCAGATTGGTGTGACTCAGCAGCTTATGATGCCCTTAGGGCTGTGGAAGCCCCCTAAGAACTTTCCAAGGTCCCCATCCCTTGCTACCAAGATGCACTCAAGGGTTGAGTCTTGTTCCTGTCAGCTGTCCTATTCTCCTCACCTAACCTCCCCTAGCAAACACAAGAGGGGACCTAATTCAGGCCTGTACTAGGTTGCAGGGCTGCCTTCAGCTCCGGGCTGTCATCCCAGATGGCATCCTGTCCTGGCTGTAGCTTTCAAAGTGCAAAAGAGCCAAGAGAATGAATGTCCCTCTATCCAACGTCTGTGTGTTCATTCATTCTCCATGGCCCTTCATCCCCAGCTTAGATTCCACAGTTTCTCATTTCAGAACCCTTCTTTGGCAAGGAACCCCAAGCTCATCTGTCCTGCTCAAGAACTAGGCATCTGGGCATCCCCTCCCAGTCCCCCAACTGCCAACTGCCTCAGACTCTGCACAGTAGCTCCTCCAAAACCCTCTGTTCCCACTTCTGCCTCACTTGCTGTGGAGTCCCAGCTAGAAAATTTCTGACTTCCCTGAAATGCGTCATGCTCATCTGTACCCCCTTCTCCTGCCATGAAGGAGGAGGCTGTGGCCAGGCTGCCTCCCTAGGATCTCACACTCCATGGAGGATTCATTCTCCTCCCTCATCCTCAAGTCTCTCTCTATATTGTGTCTCTCGCTATCTTTTTTTTTTTTTGTGCCAGGGATTGAACTCAGGGGTACTCGACCACTGAGCCACATCTCCAGCCCTATTTTGTGTTTTATGTAGAGACAGGGTCTCACTGAGTTGCTTAGCACCTCGCCATTGCTGAGGCTGGCTTTGAACTTGCGATTCTCCTGTCTCAGCCTCCCAGAGTGCTGGGATTACAGGCGGGCGCCACCGCAGCAGCTCTCACTATCTCACTATCTTTTTGTCTCTCTCTCTCACCTTCTGTCTACTTGATTTGCCAGCTTATCTGTCCTAGTCAAGGCTTCTATGACAGAACAACACAGGCCAGATGTTTTTTAACAACAGAAAGTTATTTCTCACAGTTCTGAGGCTGGACCGCCCATGTGAAGGCGTGGGAAGGGCTGGTATCTCCTGAGGCCTATCACCTTGGCTTCCAGTGGCTCCTTATCACTGCATCCTCAAGAGGGTTCTTTAAGAGGCTTCCCCAGCCCTAAGGGCACCAGGAGCTGCTGAGTCACACCTGAGAACCTCCCACCAGAGCCCTACCAGTGTCTTCCCCTCTATACCTCTCTGTTGTGGTTTAGCTTCCCCAGGCTAACCCCAGTGCTAGTCTCTTCACCTCACCCCTAGACCCACTATAACACACCACCCAAATGCCTCTGATGCCAGGCACTGCTGAGCAAAGACCATTTTTAATCCATCTCTTGCCCTCAGCAGGCTCAACCCAGCTGACTGCAGCCTCTTCCCTGTCCTCCTGGTCTTCTTCCCCCAGGGTCCCCTCCTCACATAGGCATTAGAGCTGGGTTTGGCCCTCTCCTCACCCTATCCCTCTCCTTGGCAGCCCTCACACCCACCTACACATTGCCTGATCTGCTAAATGTCCCTCCAATTTCCGGGCCTGAGAACAAACCATCTCCTTGACTGTCGCCTGCATGGTGCTGCCTTTGCCCCGAACCCACTGCCTGCCAGAGCAGACACATGCTCCCACAGAATCCCGTCTGCCTCAGAGAATAGTTCTGTCTACTATTCCAGTTGCACCAAGTCAATCCTAAGCCTGCCTGGCTGCTCCCTTGCCCCAATCCCTTCCAGCCCCTCAAGGTCAACCTGTTTTACCAGGTCCCAAATGTGTCTGCTACATTTTATCACCTCTCTATCCCAGCCTAGCCACTGGTCCCACTCCTTGCTTCTACTGTGCATGCCCTCCCAACCTTCCCACAGGGACCCTAGATCATTTTTCAAGATCATTTGATGAGAAGCAAAGGGAAGTCCTGTTGCCAGCTGTGTGTCCTCAGGCAACTTGCTAAACCACTCTCTGCCTGCTTCCTCAACTATAAAATGAGAAGAATAATCATTCCCACTTCAGGAATTTGTAATGAGTGTTGGGTGGGCTCTGTGTGGCCTGCAGTTCTGAACCCAGGCCCTGCAGGCAGAGACACAGACCCCATAGCTTCCTCTCTGTGGCTCTATGAGCTGAGTCTCTAATGTCTCTCATGTTAAACCCTTCATTGATAAAATAGGAAGAATTCCGTTCTCACATATGTGAAAATCTAGTGAGATATTCCAGGAAAAAGTTTAGCACCAAACCTGACACAAAGTAAACACTTCATACTGTTGATTATTTTTTATTACTTCCAAAATGCAAATACTAGCCAGGCATGGTGGCTCACGCTTGTAATCCCAGCACTTAGGGAGGCTGAGACAGGAGAATCGCGAATCAAAGCCAGCCTCAGCAATGGCGAGGCGCTAAGCAACTCAGTGAGACCCTATCTCTACATAAAATAGGGCTGAGGATGTGTCTCAGTGGTCGAGTACCCCTGAGTTCAATCCCCAGTACCAAAAAAACAAAAACAAAATGCAAATACTGCCATGGCTTCCCACTACTTCAGGGATTAGAGACTAAAGCCCCCTCCCAGGCTCCACGGCCTCATAGGGCCAGCCCTTGCCTGCCATCTTGACTGCTTTACATTCTATACACCCCTCATTGTCCACTCTGAGGGGAGAGAGGCCCAGGGATATGGCCTGGGTGATCTTTATTGGCACATCAGAGATAAGCACCATAGAGGTCTTGGCACCTGTAGGAGGCCAGCTGCATTTCAGGCTTGTCCAGTGGCTCAGTGAGGGCCCTCTGCCTCCAGAACTCCCAGCTGGAGCAGGCTCTGGGGTCAGCTCTGCCAAGCCCCTGCCTGCAGCCAGTATCTAGAGGTTTTCCCTTCCTATGTGAGGAACCAAGTACCCGGGAGCTCAGTGGGCAGGCGGGCCCAGCCAAAAAAGCAGCTCTGGATCCTTCAAGTCTAGGATCCCCTTCCCTAGTCATGTGGCCTTGAACAAATCACTTTATCTCTTGGAGTCTGAGTTTCCTAATTTTTTTTTAATTTTATTTTCGTTTTTTTTTTTATTAATTTTTACTATATTTTATTGGTACCAGGGATTGAACTCAGGATTGCTTAACCGTCGAGCCACATTCCTCAGCCCTGTTTATTTATTTATTTTTATTTGGAGACAGGGTCTCACTAAGTTGCTGAGGCTGGCTTTGAACTTACGATCCTTCTGCCTTAGTCTCTCAAGTTGCTGGGATTACAGCCATGTGCCACCATGCCAGGCTTAGGTTTCCTAATCTTGGCAATGGAAATGATAATAGTTCCTGCCTCAAGGCCAGCTCAGTGAGTGCCATCAGATCACTGTGCTATATATCTGGCCAGGACTTCAAGGCCAGCAGGGCAGGGTTAGTGTCAGCATATCTGGGTTCAGAAAACCAACTACTCTATCCTTGTTCTCCCTTAAGTGAGCAGTGGCCATGGCCCAGAGAGTGGTAGAAAAGCAAGCAGCATGGAAGGAGGTGACAGAGAGAATGGCTGTCCTCCATCCCCTCAAAATCCACACTGCAGGAAGCTGATTCCCTGCATGCCCTTGTCCAGGAAGCTGCCCAGTTGCTCTGTTTTCCATCCAGTATCCCATCCCTTCTGGGTGGTTACCTGAAGCAGGAGCCACCAGCCTCTGGCACCATGCCTTTAAATGGCTGGTGCCCTAATGGGCTTTTGAGAGTCTCAGAGAATAGAAACAGGAACTAGAGGAGGAAGGCGAAGAGACAGAGACAGTGAGCAGAGGAGGAAAGGCAGACAAGGAGAGAGGGAGGTCTAAATGTTCTTCACCACTGTCTAGGAAGACCTCTTGTCAACCCTGAAGTCACAGTTGAGCAGGCTGAGGCTCTGCAGCCACTCCCTGGAGACACAGAGGTGTCAAGGGGCATAACGAGGGCCATTACATCACTGCTTAGCAGTCTCCTATGCTGCCTCTTTTTTTTTTTTTTTTTAAATATTTTTTTTTTTAGTTGTAGATGGACACAATGTCTTTATTTTATTGCTTTGTATGTGGTGCTGAGGATCGAACCCAGGGCCTCACGCATGCGAGGCAAGCGCTCTACCACTGAGCTACAATCCCAGCCCCCCTATGCTGCCTCTTAAGCAACTGAAGTATTAGCTTTGGGGCCTAAAAGCTAAACCCAAGTTCAGTAAATAGGCAGCCTGGCATTGACTAGAGTCTGTCATCAGCCATTCTGGATCCTGGATGTCCTGATCCTTGGGCAGAAGGAGGAGTGGGAGGAGGAAGAGAAAAAAGAGAAGGAAGATGAGGAGGAAGAGGAGAGATGGTTCTTTTTCTTTTCTTTTTTTTTTTTTGTGCCAGGGTTTGAACCCATGGGCACTCAACCACTGAGCCACATCCCCAGCCCAGCCCTTTCTTTTTTATTTTATTTCATTTTATTTTATTTTTTTGGTACCGGGGATTGAACTCAGGGGCACTCGACCACTGAGCCACATCCCCAGCCCTATTTTGTGTTTTATGTAGAGACAGGGTCTCACTGAGTTGCTTAGTGCCTTGCCGTTGCTGAGGCTGGCTTTGAACTCGCGATTCTCCTGTCTCAGCCTCCTTAAGTGCTGGGATTACAGGCTTGAGCCACCACGCTCGGCTTTATTTCATTTTATTTTAAAACAGGTCTTGCTAAGTTGTTTGGGACTTCCCTAAGTTGCTGAGTCTGGCTTTGAATTTGTGATCCTCCTGCCTCAGCCCCCTGAGTGGTGTGGAAACAGCTGAGAAGAAACATTTCTGAGGCTTTGGACTCCAGAGCTGCTACCCACCACATCCTACCCTCTTCTTTTAACAATCCACAGCTCCTATCTCCCTTTTTCAGTGCTGGGGATGGAGTCCAGAGCCTTGCACATGCTAAGCATTTGTTTTACCACTGAGCTACACCCCTGCCCAGCTTCTACCTTTTTTTTTTTTTTTTTTTTTTGGTACTGGGGATTGAACTCAGGGGTACTCGACCACTGAGCTACATCCCTAGCCCTATTTTGTGTTTTATGTAGAGACAGGGTCTCACTGAGTCGGTTAGAGCCTCACTGTTGCTGAGGCTGGCTTTGAACTCGCGATTCTCCTGTCTCAGCCTCCCTAAGTGCTGGGATTACAGGCTTGAGCCACCGCACCCGGCTCCAGCTTCCACCTTTTTTAGGGCAGATTCTCAAAATCAAGAACAACCCAAGACGGTGGGCACATGGCCTTGGTTCATTTGTCCAAACGGTCAGAGAGGGCAGGGGTCACATGGCCACAGTTACTCAGCCAGGGAAGGAACAGAGAAGAATGGACAGAACTAGTTAGGGACATCAGCAAGGAGCCACCACAAGGCCTCTTCCACCTCTTGAGCTACCCAGAAGTTCCACTGAATCTTACTTTTTCCTGGCAAAGTAGATGACACAGTTTATCATTCACATTCTACAGGAAACCATGGTCCAGGGCCAAAGGGCTCTCCTGAGGTCACACAGTCCATCAGTGGCAGGGCTAGGAAACAGCCAGGCCTAACCCATCCTCTGTTTCTACTCCTCTGCCCAATTCCCTTTTCCATGAACTGTTGAGACACCTCACCTTTCCCTGCTCTGTGAGGCAGCAGCCCAGCTCTCCCCAATGCATTATTCAACTGCTGAGAGCCAGCTAGCTCCCATTACGTTGACCGCTGCCCCGGGCACCTGCCTTGCCCACTCCCCTCCTTTCTTGCATAAGACCTGAAGGATCCAAGGTTCCCTTCTAGGGTGGCTTGGTGGGCTTTGACCACCACATCTTGGGCTAACGAGATCTGACTCCACTTTGGCTCAGTGCAGATGAGCTGGGTGGTCTAGGGCATGTGGCATCCTCTCTCTGGGGCTCAGAGACCCAAGCACTCTGCTTTGGAGGTTTAGTCAGCTGAGGAACAGGGAAGGCCTGACCTGGGTCAGCACCATTGTTGCCGTGGCAATTGCAGCCCAGGATGACCCCCCCACCCCAAGCACCAGCCTCCCCAGGTTTCCCCTGTCCAGTAAACAACACCCACACACTTTCCACTGCCTCTGGAGGGTGAAACCCAAGGCGTCTCTAGAGGAGATGAATTATGGATCCGCCCTCCCCGAATGCTGGCCCATCCCTCCCCAACCCATCTGCCAGTCCCTACTGCCCAGAGACGGAGGAAGCCGGGTATCCAGCTGCAGGCAGGAAATCTAGCAGGTCCTTGTGTCTCCAAGTGCGTGAACCTGTGATACCCAGCCCCAGGTGTGGTAGGAGCAGGAAACAACCATGGCAAAGGAGGAAGATGAGGAGAAGAAAGCCAAGAAAGGGAAGAAGGGGAAGAAGGCCCCGGAGCCAGAGAAGCCCAAACGGAGCCTTAAGGGGACCTCCCGTCTGTTCATGGGCTTCCGAGATCGAACACCCAAGATCTCCAAGAAGGGCCAGTTCCGGAGTGCATCGGCTTTCTTCTGGGGCCTCAACACTGGCCCCCAGAAGACCAAACGCAAGAAGAAGGCCCGCACGGTACTCAAGTCCACATCCAAGCTCATGACACAGATGCGCATGGGCAAAAAGAAGCGAGCGATGAAGGGGAAGAAGCCCTCTTTCATGGTGATTCGCTTCCCTGGCCGGCGTGGTTACGGCCGCCTCCGGCCCCGGGCCCGGTCACTTAGCAAGGCATCCACGGCCATCAACTGGCTCACCAAGAAGTTCCTCCTCAAGAAGGCTGAGGAGTCAGGCAGTGAGCAGGCCACGCTGGACGCCTGGCTGCAGCGCTCAGGCTCCCGCGTGGGCTCCCGCAAACTGCCCTTCCCATCAGGCGCCGAGATCCTACGGCCTGGAGGCCGGCTCCGCAGATTTCCCCGCAGCCACAGCATCTATTCGTCTGGGGAGCCGGTGGGCTTCCTGCCCTTCGAGGATGAGGCTCCATTCCGGGGCTCAGGCTCCCGCAAGTCGCTGTATGGGCTCGAGGGCTTCCAGGACCTGGGCGAATATTATGACTACCACCGCGAGGGCGACGACTACTATGACCAGCAATCGCTCTACCACTATGAGGAACAGGAGCCCTACCTGGCCGGATACAGGCCCTACAGCCCAGCCTGGCAGCCCTATGGCGAGCACTTATATGGGTACCCGCCTGAGGACCCCTATGACTACTACCATCCTGACTACTACGGTGGCTCCTTCTACCCAGGGTATGGCTATGGCTATGATGATTATGAACCACCCTATGCACCTCCATCAGGGTATTCATCTCCTTATAGCTACCATGATGGGTTTGAGGGTGAAGCCTACCCATATAGCCACTACCTAGATCCCTATGCACCTTACGACACGCCATACCCACCCTACGACCTTCCATATGACACCCCATATGCTGCACCCTACTTTGATCCATATGGGCTCCCCTATGCTGAAGACATCTATGGAGGTGGGGATGAGGCCATCTATGCCCCTGAAGTGCCCTATCTTTACCCAGAGGAGTCATCGTTTGCCTACCCCTGGGTACCACCACCCATACTGTCACCCCACAATCCATATGCCCATCCCATGGATGACATTGTGGAGCTGGAGGAGCCAGAGGAGGCAGGTGGGGAGCGGCAGAGCACCTCCTTCCGCCTGCCCAGTGCAGCCTTCTTTGAGCAGCAAGGAATGGACAAGCCCGCCAGGTCCAAGCTGTCCCTCATCCGCAAGTTCCGCCTCTTCCCACGGCCACAGGTGAAGCTGTTTGGAAAGGAGAAGCTGGAGGTGCCCCTGCCCCCATCTCTGGATATTCCACTGGGGGAAGCAGATGAAGAGGAGGAGGAGGAAGAGATGCCCCCAATACCCACAGTGCCCTATGTCCACCCTTACTGGGGCTTCCTCACACCTCGCCAGCGCAACCTCCAACGGGCCCTGTCGGCCTTTGGTGCTCACCGCAGCCTGGGCTTCAGCCCTGACTTTGGTCGCCCCACACCCCGCCCCGCCACCTCACTGGCACGTTTCCTCAAAAAGACACTGGCAGAGAAGAAGCCCATTCCGCGGCTCAGGGGTAGCCAGAAAGCACGAGGGAGAAGCCCTGCAGTCAGGGAGGCGGCCTACAAACGCTTCGGCTACAAGCTGGCTGGCATGGACCCTGACCGGCCCAACACGCCTATTGTGCTGAGGAGGACCCAGCCACGGGCTCAAAACAACAACAATTCCCATCGCCCACCTTCACCTGTACCCACGCCCCGGATACTTTCCCACTGGAGCAAGCTCGTTTCCCCTCCAGCTCCCCAGAGGCCTCCCAGCCCTGGTCCACCTCTTGCCCCACCCTTCTCCCCAACACTCTCCGGCTTGCCCCGGCCAGCTTCACCCTATGGCTCCCTCCGGCGGCACCCACCACCCTGGGCCGCCCCGGCTCACGTGCCCCTAACACCCCAGGCAAACTTGTGGGCCTTTGTGGAGCCCCCTCCTGTAAGCCCAGAGGTGCCCCCCAACCTGCTGGCCTACCCTATGCCCCGGCCTTCATTCAGGGGTTCCCACCGTAGAGGGGCGGCCTTTGGCTTCCCTGGGGCCTCCCCACTGGCACCAAGGAGGTGGGCCTGGACCAACTTACCCTCACCTCAGCCCTCCCTGAGGAGCCTGTCAGGTTCGGGATACCGCTCACCCTTGGGGCCCTTGTCCCCTCAGCTGTCTCTCCGTAGGGGCCCCTTCCAGCCACCCTTTCCACCTCCACCTCATCGGCCTGCATCTCTGCAGGAGCCTCCACAGCTGCGACAAGGCTCCGGGCGCCTGGGCCCACCCCATTCACCTGTGCTGGGTTCGCCACGACTGCCCTCACTGCCCCCTCTGCTGGGCCATGGCACCCGGCACCGGTCCCTTAACTTGCCTTCACGCCTCCCACACACATGGCGGCGCCTCAGCGAACCACCCACCCGGGCTGTGAAGCCACAGGTACGCCGGCCGTTCCACCTGCCACCAAGGGCCAAGTCTTGGAGGGCTGCTGCGGGGTCCCAGGAGTACCAGGCGAATCAGCATGAACCTGAGGACTCTGAGACGCCCTGGACAGTGCCCCCACTGGCCCCCAGCTGGGATGTAGACATGCCTCCCACCCAGCGCCCACCTTCACCCTGGCCAGGAAGTGTGGGAAGCCTTCGAGGCTTTTCCAGGCCATCTGTGCCCAAAAATCCCTTCCTGCAGCATGTGGGCCCTGTATCATCCCCTGCTCCCCGTCCTGAGGGCCCAGCCTCTAACTCAACCAGCATCTTCCTGGGCAGACACCATGACCCAGGACCTGGAAAACTCACCAAATCAGCTGGCCCTTGCCCTGAGAATCCTGAAGAAGAGTCCACCCCAAGAGATTCCCAGCCATCAGCAGAGCCCAGGATCCTAACTCTAACACCTTCAAAGGATGCTCCCCCAGAGCAGAAGGCATTACGGCTCAGCCTCTCATATCCACTGGCTATGTGTGACCAGACAAGGGCTACAGGGCCACTATGGCGCCGCTGGAGGACGCTGCCCAGACCCCTGGCTCCCTTGGCTCCCACTGGGGCCCCGGGACCCCAGCCCAAGGAGGGTGAGCAACCACAGGCTCGATCTGGGCGTTTTGCTGTGGTCTTGCCTCAGGTGCGGAAACTGAGCTCCTTCCAGCGAGGTGGGCTTGCTGCCTTGCAGCCCCCTGAACAACTGGCCCAGGACCCCCAGCATGGCCCAGAGCACCGAGCCTGTGGTCTGCACTGGTCCCGCCTCTGGCTGCCAGCAGATGCCCGCTGGCCCTGGCCACGAGTACAGGCCCAACTCCAGTCCCACCACTTGGGTCCTCAAGCTGCTTGCCTATCCCTCAGGGACTCCTGGAAAGACAATGGCCCTCAAAACTGTCAGAACAAGGTATGGAGCACAAGTCAGAGGGAGGGCATGGTAAGTCTGGCCTGGGAAGCGGGATAGGAGGTGACCTAGGGAGTCAGCCAGGGTCCAATGCAACCTTGGCAAGCTGCTGCCTGCTTGGGCCTCAGTCTCTCCATCTGCAGGTTGGGGAGAACAGACTGGGCCTCTCAGAGTCTCTGCAGAGTGAAATAAGGGGATGTCCAACTCAGGCAAGCATAGCATAGAGATGTAGGAAACTGCTCCTGGGTGGCTTTTGGGAAGGGAGCTTTTCTGTCAATTTCTGCCTGGGCCCTGAGTGTCCCTGTCTTAGCTCAATCTGAATGGCACATCTGGCTCTCAGCCATTCCTCAGCGGTTTGGGCCAACCTGGATGTAAAACTGCAGGACTCATTTATTGATGCTGTTCCACCCCCATGGCCATGCACATGTCTGCCTGCCTCCCACTGACCCTCCTCCCCAAGATTGGAGTCGTTTTTCTTCTTGGGGCTCCTGCTGTCCCTTATGGTCTCCTGGGCTGCAGGATTCTGGACTAAGTGAAGGTAGGGACTCAGGACACAACCTTCTACTCTTCTTATTGCAGAGTTCTGGAATAAGAACTCTGAGGCCACACAGTGGATGGGGTGCTGAGCCAAGAGACTGTCTGGGCCTGGTATGGGCTGCAGAGCAGGCAGCCTTTCTGAAGAGCACCCAGTCTGTGCTTGGCTGCCACACTCATGGCAGAACACGAGCCTAATGCTAGGTGGCCCTCAGGGGGGCCGGTGGTCACTGGAGCCTCCCCCGGGACAGGATGGGCGGGGCAAGCAGGGACAGCAGGTGCTTCTCAGCCTCTGCAGACGGTGCCCAGTGGAGCGGGCAGCCAGCTGGGTCAGGCAATGGCAACAGGGGCAGCCTGGCTGCTGGGGGGTCCCTGGCCCCGGCGACGGGTGCCCCGTGCCGTGTGGGCTGCAGCATTACGGGAGCGAGGCACAGGGCGCCCAGGGGTGAGGGGCAAGGATGCCTGGGCCCTCCTCACCCTGGAATACGTGAGTGACTGAATTATTCAGGGTCTGTGACTGCTGGCGAGCACATGGGCAGATGGGTGGGCTGGAGGCCAGGGCTGAAAGGGTGATACTTTCTGTGCCCTACTTAGCAGCCCAGCAATGGTCACGCAGCACACTGAGCCCTTCCTGGTGTCCTCTTTCCTCATCTGCCCAGGGAGGGGTATGACGGATTAGAAAGGCAGAGTGTGCACACGTGTTTGGTAGCAGTTATGCAGAGCCTTGCAGTCTTGTATGCCTGGACATGTGCGGGCATCTGTGTGGCCAATGGAGGACGTGTGTGCTAAGGTCTGAACAGATGTGGCACCCATGAGGGCTGGGTTATTTGCTTACTCTCTGCATATGTGCATCTACACATAGGCACATAAACAGAGATCCTGCAGCCCAAAGGTGGTATTGGGACTTTTATTTTCAAGACCCAAGGTTGGTAGAAGGCTGAGGCAGGAGGATTGAGAGTTCAAAGCCAGCCTCAGCAACTTTACAAGGCCCTAAGCAACTCAGCGAGACCCTGGGGATGTGGCTCAGCAGTTAAGTGCCCCTGGGTTCAATCCCCAATACCAAAAATCAACAAAACAAAACAAAACAAAACCCAAGGTTGGGGACTGTCCCAGCAATCCACCCACATGTTCATGCCAAGTGGACGTTGAGAACTGGTACTTGCATGTGTGTGTGCCCAGCTGAGCTCCACTGCATCCTGCAAGACCACAGGTGCTCATGGGAGACATGATAAATGCAAAGGCCACTATGTTTGAGTTACATACCAGGATGGGTGCAGGGGTATGATGGTGAGACAGTTTCCATCTTGGCTGTCCCAGAGGCTCCCTGCATCAGGACACTGCATCAGGGTACATGTTCATGAAGTTGTCACAAAAGCTAACACATGGAGTCTGCTAGGGAGAAGGGTGTTGGCACTGAGAGGGCTGTGGTTGGGAGGGGATAGGCATATGTGTGTGTGTTTATGTGCATAGATATGCAAGAAACTTGGAGTTCACAGGAGCCGGAGGAACACTTGGGCACCAAGGTCAAGCGTATAGCCCTGTGTCTAAAGGTTGCACACAGGTTCCCTGAGCCACTGCATTTGGTGGCAAGGAGGCCTTCAGGAGCCACTGGCCTGGCCTCAAGTTCCCTCTAACAGTGGGAGCATGTGCAAGGTATGTCCAATCCAGGGCACCCACACTAGATGCCCTCCAACCTGCCAACCCATCCCCTCTCTCTTATAGATGCACTCCATTCGCAACCTGCCTTCTGTGCAGTCCCGCGAGCAGCACAGGGAAGACGGTGTGGAGGACATGACACAGTTAGAGTGAGTGGGCCGGGCCAGTGAGGGATCACTATGGGGTCCCCACACTCCTAGCCAGAGTGCCTGCCATCTATCTCCCAGAATATTTTCAGAGCCTTAGTTTCCCCATCTGCAAAATGGGAGTCATAAAGTGTCCTAAAAGACCAATCAATATGTGCAAATCAAAGCTCTGTGAATTCAGACAGGCCTCAGTTCAAATCCCAGCCCCACCACTTAACAGCCTGGGGACCCTGAACAAATCATTCAGTTTTTCATCCACAAGATGGGGGTGGGACGGCAGTTGTGAGAGTGCTGGGGTGTTGGGGGTACCTAATGCATTGGATGTGCTGGTTAATGTTATTATTCAATCACAGTAATTCAGCCCTCCTGTCTACTGCCTTAGAGTGTCTCCCAAACCCCCATGATGTAGATGATTAGCAAACCCATTGAATTGAGGCACAGCAAGGTGAAATGACTTTCCGTGCGTCTCATAACTAGTTAGTGTCAGAGTCAGGGCTTGAACTCAGGCCTGCCTGACCGAAGCATGGTACTAAGTCAGGAGGGTACCCTTGCCAGTTCTGGCCCCAGGAGTACTGACAGCCTCTCTCTGTGCCCTTCTAGAGACCTCCAGGAAACCACTGTGCTGTCCAATCTTAAGACCAGATTTGAACGGAACCTCATCTATGTAAGTCCTGGGGCTGGTACTGCCCCAGGCCCCAGTTAGGAAGGCAGATGCCTCCTGGGGCCAGGTAGGAAGGACAGGAGACACCTGTTGGACTTGTGACTTCTGGTTTCAGCTCTGGGGTTCCACCATTTCAGCGCAAAATGCTAAAAGTTGGAATTCTAAAATCGAAAGTCCTAAAATGGTATTAGAATAGTAAGCCCCAGGAGCAGAGACTTAGAGACAAGGAATCCAGAAACATGTGACCCTCACCCCAATAGATCCAAGGACCCCATGGATAAACCCTCCAAAGTTCTAGAATCCATAAACCTGGATCCCAGAATAAGGTTGGCCGGAGACCTGAAACCACAGTGCAGAAGACAGGGACACCAAGAGGGCTCTGGCCACCTCAGATCCTTCCCTACTTCTCAATATGAGGCAGAAGTTCCTGAAGCCTGGGTAGGACCATGAAGCAGGCAGTGGTCAACATGGCCACTGGGTGGGACCATGAAGCAGGCAGTGGTCAACACTGTGGGATGGTGGCTGCAGGGCTTGGCTCACTCCATGCTCCTCCCATCCTCAGCCTGTGTGGTGTGCCTGAGCTTCCAATATTAAAAACAAACCATTAGAGGGTTCTAGATGGTAATACTGAAGCCAGGCAACCAGATATCTGTTCAACTTAGAAAGGGGTCCCAGGCTCTAAGAGCAGGGGAGGGAGGGCCACAGAAGGCCACAAGGAGCCATGGCACTGAGGCCAACATCTGCCAGCAGACGTACATCGGCAGCATCCTGGTTTCAGTGAACCCATACCGAATGTTCGGGATCTATGGTCCGGAGCAAGTGCAGCAGTACAATGGGCGGGCTCTGGGAGAGAATCCTCCGTGAGTGTCTGCAGGACTGGGGAAGAGAGGTTGTCCTGGGGTTTCTTGGGCCCCCCCTCTGAGCTTGGAAAGTCCCTGGCCTCCCTTTAGCCCTGGGTTGTGGCTCACAGAAGTGGACAGCCCACCTGCTCAGTTACAGTCTTTCCCCAGGCCTGGCCACAGCTCTCTCTGAAAGCCACTGTGGCTCAGGATGGGGGTGGGTGCATTTCCCCCGTGGGTGAGGGGTGGACAGGATTGGCTGCTTGGCTGGACAGAGAAGCACCCATCCACCTACCTCCTGGGAGTGGGGAGGCATGGGCTGGCCCCAGGTACACCTAGTGATCTGTCTCCCCAGGCACCTCTTTGCGATTGCAAATCTCGCCTTCGCCAAAATGCTTGATGCCAAACAGAACCAGTGCATAATCATCAGGTGAGCCGGGCTGTAATCACATAGGGAACAGATGGAGGGACCCCAAGCAACAGGTCTGCATCCAGCCAGACCTGCTGTAGGAACTGGGAAGTTCATTCGTCATCTCTGAGCTGGCTTCTGCCCATACCCCCTTCTTCATGGTGGGATGGGGAAGGACCCAGAGGAGGCAGCAAAAGATTGCAATTGCTCTGCTCATTTGCCTGGTCAGTGGAGAGAGTGGCTCTGGCAAAACTGAGGCAACCAAGCTGATTCTGCGCTACCTGGCCGCCATGAACCAGAAACGGGATGTCATGAAGCAGGTGAGTCTGTCTGTCCGTTGCTTGGTTGTCTGTCTTCCTGGGATCCTTAGCTGAGCACTCCTTGCTCAACGTGCCTGAGGGCTCCCCAAGAGACAAAACTCCTTTCCCCATTTAGGCGATGGGGAGGCTGAGTTCCAGAGGTATTTGGGCCATTTCCAGGGCTGCTCTTCAGGCCATGCCTCCCAGGGAAGCTCCTGGGAAGGGAGAGTTCCCTCCCGCCCCACTCCTGTGTTTCCATAGCAGCCTGGGGGTGGGGGCAGGCTAGGTCAGAGTAGTGTCCTCACAGATAAAGAAAGTTATTCCATCTCTGGCCTGGCCTCACCTTCCTGGTTATGGTTCCAGGGTCACTGTTTTCTCACATCCAGAGGCTGTTCAGACCCCAGTGGTGAAGAGAAAGGACAGGTTCAAGTCCCGGGATGGCATGGGGTAGGGGAGGCAGTAGATACCAGGGAAGGGGTGTCAGACTCTGGGTCTGGGTCTGTGTAATATTAGAATCTTACTAGTAAAATGCTGTTCTGTGAACCTGAGAATCTTAGAAGCTTATCCATTCCGTCCATAAAAGTTTACAGAAGACCTACCGTGTGCTAGGTGCTGGAGAGGAGGCAGCAGCAAATCAGACAAATGTTCACAAGCTCATGGGAATTTCATTCTAGTAAAGGCAAAGAAAAAATAGAATATATATATGGAAATTATGTATATGTGAAAAGGTGGCATGCTGGGGAGAAAAGCAGTAAGGAAGAAGGGGGAAGTGCTATGGGTTGTAATTGTGAGCATGGTGGTCACAGAGTAGCCCTGAACATATCTGGGGGAAGAGTAAAGAGGTCATAGGAGGAGCATGTACAAAGGCCCAGAGGTCAAGGCACAACAAATTACCAGCATGGAGTACAGGTAAGGGAGGAAAGGGGCTTGGGCCCAGCAGGTGGCAGTGGGGTGGTGTGTGAGACTTGGTCCAGGTGCAGGTAAAAGCCAGCAAGTGACTTGGAGAAGAACCAGACCAAAGGCTGAGAGAGGGGGGATAGTGTGAGTGGCCCCAGATGTCTGGCCTGGGCCCAGGCAGCACCAAAGCAGTAGGTCTGCAGTGGAGCAGGTTGGACAAGAACAAATGCTCACTAGGCATCCTTACAGAAATGGTGGGAATTTGGGGCTCAGGAGAAGATGACTGGCCCACCAGCTCAGACTCTAGAACCATAGGCTGTCAGACTTCCCCTGACTCTGGAGCCCACACAGGGTTGCAAGTGACCACAATGTCCCAGCCCATGGCAGCATGATCTCAGCAGTGATCTTGGGGGCAATGGATTAGAGCTGCCCACTCCTCAGTGGGGAGTGGTTCCACCCAGGCTGTGCAGTCCAGACTGGCTCAGCCCACTCTGATGTGCACCTTGGCCTCCCACCCAGCCTGGGCATCCTGGTGGGCAATTGGATCATCTCTTTGTTTCAGGCAGGGTTTTCAAAGCCTCTTCAGGTCAGACTTCTAAGACAATAGGCTAGGCAGGCTAGGCACAGTGCCAGAGCCTCACGCAATCCTGGGAAACAGGTAAAACTGTGTCCATTTACACATGAGAAAACTGAGGCCTGGGAGAGGAGTTGGATTGCCAGTGTCCCAAAGCAAAGTGGTAGAGGAGCTGGGATTTGCAGTCCTTAGCAGAGAGCTATAGGGAAGATGAATGAGGTGGTGTGACATGACTGGGTCTGGGAGTTTCTATGCTGGGGACCCAGAAGATGGAAGAACATGCCTGCCAGCTGTGTGACTATAGGGCTCTTTTCCTAGCCATGGCTCTGCCCTGTTCATATCATCCAGATCTAGGGTCAGTTTTATGCATGACTGTATTCTGGGTCTTAAACAATTTCCTTATTTTGGCTCCACCCAATATGATGATGGGTATCATCCCCAATCTCTCTTCCACTGGTCAGCAAGAGGGTGCCATAATACCATTCATACCTCCAAATGTTTTGGAAGAAGTCTCAGGGCTTCTTCTCATTGGCCAGGTTTTGGTCACGTGTCCTCACTGGACCCAATCATGTAGCATGGGCAATACTGTGCCCAGATTGGCTAGGGTTTGGACCACAGGTTTGAATCTCCAATGTTCACTCCCTCCAGCCTGAACCCTCTCCCTAGGCTGTGCTGGGCACACAGAGAATTAAATAACCTGATATTTCCAAAGGACTGCCAGACCAAGAGATAGTATAAAGCAATGCTCAACTGGACTTTGACTCGCAGAGGGAGTCCCTGACCCTCTCTGGACATCAGTCTGCTCTTCCATACAATAGGCACAGCAGGTCCTGCACTAAACAGCATGGGAGATGTGAACACATTGGGGATCTGGCACCACCCCCAAAATTACAAGTGTTATTTCTGTGGTGACTCAGCCTTCACTGATTTTTTTCTAAGAATTCATCCTGAGGAAATAACTTAGCCAAAGAAAATGCCACATAAATGCCCTGAATATAGGCTTGTCACAGTGCTGTTGGGAATGCCACTTTCATGTACTCTGGAGTTCCTGGACACATCACATAATCCTCAGTTCCCTAACCTGCAAAACAGCAGCAACATTAGTACCAACTTTTTTGGGGAACTGGGTTCAATGAGCCACATCCCCAGTCCTTTATATTTTTTATTTTGAGACAGGGTCTTGTGTCTTGCTAAGTTGCTTGGGGCCTCACTAAGTTGCTGAGGCTGGCTTTGAACTTGGGATCCTCCTACCTCAGCCTCCCAAGCTGCTGGGATTGTAGGCATGTGCCACCACCTCCAGCTCAACACTGATGCATGTCCTATGCAGACACTGGGACTCAAATGCACAAGTACATTCCTGTCTGGAAATAGATGATACCCAGGAAAACAGATAATGACATGAGGGCTTGCCAAGAGTCCTGAGAGATTCAGAGGGAACTGATTCTGGCAATCCAGGCAGGCTCCCCAAGCAAGATGAGGGGAGCCATGCAGGTGCTGAGAGCAGTGGCTTCAAGACCAAGAGAAGGGTAGGTGCAAATGCCCTGAGGCAGGAGTGTGTCTGGTATCGAAGGAATAGTGAGGATAACTGGACAGTGCAAGGAAGGGGAGAGGAAGAGCCAGTGAGTTCAGGTGGGGCTGGGCCCTTGAGGTTACATGGAGGATTAACTTTGAACCTGAGTATAGTGGGAGCCATGGGAGAAGTGTGCCCTAATGCAAGTTTTCAAAAAAACAAAAAACCTCTGGTGGTTGCACTGAGAACAGCCGGAGAAAGCAAGGGCAGGGTCAGGGAGCCTGGGGGATGGATGGCTAGTGGTAGCCATGAGGCAGGGAGAAGGTCTTGGACATCCACAGAGCTTTACAGCAGGCAGACCCAGTGACTCCCACATTGCAGTCCCCAAACCTGGACACCTAAGGTCTCTGAGGCTCACAGGTTTGCATCGCAGGGGTCTACCAGTCCCTTCGTGGTCCAAAACTCCTGGTCTGGGGGCAGAAGTGGCCAATCCTGTTAGTGACCAGCTTCTGTTTTTGTCCCTTGTTCCCTTTTCTCCTTCACCGGCACACCTGAAGATAAAGGTACTTGGAGTGTGTGAGTGTGTGTGTGTGTGTGTGTGTATGTGTGTACTCCTACGTGGACAGTAGGTGGAATGGGCAGAAAGAAGCATCCCAAGGCCTATCCTGGGCTTGGCTGGGGAACTGTGGTCAGGGCTGCTGTGCGAGGGCCCCCAGGACTGGGAGAGTTCGGAAGCACAGGGCTTGCTGTGAGAGTTGATTGCATGGAGCTGGTGGCACTGGAGAGTCCCTGGGATTCTGTAAGGACTCCACTTCTGGTTGCCTCTCACAAAGCAGGGTACCTGGGGAGGCCTGCATCTGATTGTCCCCAGTCATGCCCCACACCCAGACCCCCAAAACAGTGACCCATCCCCAGTTCCCACCTCTTCTTCCTGGGTTCAGATCCTGGAGGCAACACCCCTCTTGGAGTCCTTCGGTAATGCCAAAACTGTCAGGAATGACAACTCTAGCCGCTTCGGGAAGTTTGTGGAGATCTTTCTGGAAGGGTGAGTGGGACCATGGTGGGGCTCCCTAAAGCCTTGCAGTACCCTCCATGTCCCACAGCAGCCCTCTCCCCAACACACCAACCACTGTTTCCCTCCCTCCATGCTCCTGCTCTGTGAGCTAACTGTGCTCCTCACCCCAGGGGCGTGATCTCTGGTGCCATAACCTCTCAGTACCTGCTGGAGAAATCCAGGATTGTGTTTCAGGTGAGCCAGCCCTTCCCATGCCTGAGGGGAAAGGGGTACAGGTACTCAAAGCCTGGTTCCTGAAGGTGCTGAGTAGATATGGAGTTAATGAACACAAAAGGCATATGAATGTACATGTGAACCGTAAGACTGTGACCTTCTCACCTCCCTGACCCACCCCTACAGTCACTGGCTCCACACTGCCCCAGAGCACAAAGCATACTCTTGCCTCAGGGCCTTTGCACCTACTGTTCCTCTGCAGGAGTTCCCATTCCCAAGATGCCTCCATGGCCAAACCCTTCGCCAGCTCCAAGTCTTCCTCCAATTTTCCCCTCTCAGTGAAACTACCCACTGAAAACTGCAGCCCTGGGCTGGGGATGTAGTTCAAAGGTAGAGAGCTTGCCTAGCATTCATGAGGCCCTGGTTCAACCTCCAGTACTGCAAAAATAAAAAGCAATAAAACCGTAATCTCTCTCTACCCTACCGAAACTTTCACTCCCTATAATTCCTTATTTCTCTCCAGAGTGCTTTCAGTGTCTGACATGTTTTATATTTTAACCAGTGATTTGCTGAGTGTCTGTCTCCCCAGCTAGCAGGTGGGCTCCATGAGATCAGGGGTTTCTGTTGCTTTTTTCTCTATGTCCCAAGGGACTAGGACAGGACCTGGGTTACAGGAAGCACCCAGCCAGATTCGCTGAGTGAACCATCAGAATGCCCCATGACTGCACGTCTGGGTTATGGACACAAGTGTATATATAGGCATGTGTGGCCAGTGCACACAGGGAAGATGGGCTGTTTTTATTAATCCAAACAAAATAAAATCCATGGCTGCTCATACTAAGGCTTTCCCGCTTCTACAGTCCACCCCCAGCTGGTGCCAGGTTGGGATTTTGCGTATCAAAGGTGCTCCAGTCTCATCAGCAGGATCTTGTGTGTGTTTGTGGGCCTGTCTGGACCTGTCTGTGTGAGGTCATTGAGGTGGCAGACTCCCTTCTCTGCATCCATTTGCCCACTCTGCAGGCCAAAAATGAGAGGAATTACCACATTTTCTATGAGCTGCTGGCTGGACTGCCTGCCCAGCTTCGGCAGGCCTTTAGCCTTCAGGAGGCTGAGACCTACTACTACCTGAATCAGGTGAGCACCAACAGGCTCCCCAGAGCCCCCAGGCCTGGTCCTGTCACCCCGTCACTCCTGGGTGGGCCAACAGAGCCTGCTGTGGTGTCCTAACGGCAAGTGAGGGTGATGGAGGTTTGCGGAGCATGAGTTTGGATTCACAGTGAGGAGGACAGGAATCTTAAGGGCCAAAGCAGGGCAAGAGGAAATGTACCTTACTTTTCATTTCTCTGGAGCTTAGAACAACTAGCCAGCCTGGGGCTACCACAGCCCTCTCTATGCCTCAGTTTCCTCATCTGTGAAATGAGGACAATATAATATCACAGTGTGGGGATATAGTGAGATTTTAGATACGGAAATGCATATTGTGAATTTAGCATGGGCCTGTGGCCCATGCTCCAAAAACATCAGCTACTGTTTTAATTATCATTATCAGTGGCTGCCGCAAAGGTTAACAGGTTACCAGTCCACACTACTCATTACACTTAAAGTCTATGAAGCCCACCCTGAACCATCTCAGAGCTTCTTGGCCCTCGAGATTAGAATGACCAGCTCAGGGTATACTTCCCATCAGGGCAGGGAGGGGACTTCGAGAGCTCACAGGCCCCACCCAGGGTTCCTAACCTCTAGCCTCTGCCCTGGCCCAGGGTGGGAACTGTGAGATCACTGGCAAGAGTGACGCAGACGACTTCCGCCGGCTCCTGGCTGCCATGGAGGTGTTGGGCTTCAGTGGTGAAGACCAGGACAGCATCTTCCGCATTCTGGCCTCCATCCTGCACCTGGGCAACGTCTACTTTGAGAAGTATGAGGTACGGGGACATCATGGTCTTCCATGGGACCCAGGACCCTGGGGGCCACAGGTCATCTTTTCAGACTTGAGAGCTTCTATATTTCCCTTCCAGGTTATGCTATACACATTTGTCTTCTTTTTCATTTTTTTATTCTCTGCTTTAGAGATTTTTTTTTAATTGATCTATATGAGCTCTTTACATATGTTAAGGAAGTCGGCCCTTTGTTTCTGTTATGAATTACAAATATATTTTCCAGTTTCAATTCATATTTTGATTTTGCTTACAAGTTTTTGGGTATTTTTGTGTTGTTTTTTTATTTCTTGTGGATCATTTTTTTTGTTTTGCAGGAATCTGCAAGCTAGGTTATTTAAAAATTATTTTAGGTAGTTCATTTATCAATCTTGTATAAATTTTGGACTTTTTATCAATTTAATAGAAACCTATCTTTCTAAAACTTCTCCCATAATTCTTTTTTTCTTTTTGGTGCTAGGGATTGAGAACTCATGGGTGTTTTACCACTGAGCTACATCCCCAGCCCTTTTAATTTCTTATTTTGAGAAAGGGCCTTTCTAAGTTGCTTAGGGCTAAGTTGCTGAGGCTGGTCTTGAACTTGCGATCCTCCTGCCTCAGCCTCCCAAATCACTGGGATTACAGGTGTAAACTCCCATAATTTTTTTCAAGAGCTTTCATGATTTCATGGATTTAAAAAATAAACATTTAGATCTTTGATTCAAAAATTTATCCTATTAAGTTTGAGGTAGGAATACAATTAACTTGTCTTCCAGATAGTTACTCAATTATCCCCTCATTTGAAAAATAGATATTTATCGTATACTGAATTACCATGCACATTTATATCTAATCCCAGACTTTCTAATGTGCTTCATTAATCTATTTATGCACCATTTGCCTATGACCATGCCCAATATTTTTCCTTTGTGGTGCTGAAGATGAGCCCAGCATGCTAGGCAAGTGCTCTGCCACTGAGCAACACCCCTAGCCCGACCACAGTTTTAATTACTGCAACTCTAATGTTTTTACTACATTGTATAGCCTCTCTTACTCTTTTCTTTTTTCAGAATTTTCCTGGCAATTCTAGTTTGTATCTGTTTTTTGTTTTGTTTGTTTGCAGTACTGGGGATTGAACCCAGAGGTGCTCTACATTCAAACAATGCCCCTAGCCCTTTTTATTTTTTATTTTTTTATCTTTTATTTATTTATTTTGGTACCAGGGATTGAACCCAGGGGCACTTTACCACTGAGTCACATCCCCAGCCTTTTTATTTTTTATTTTGAGACAGGGCCTTGCTAAATTGCTGAAGGCCTTGCTAAATTGCTGAGGCTGGCCTTGAACTTGTGATCCTCCTGCCTCAGCTTCCCAAGTCACTGGGATATAGGCATGTGCCTTTATGCCTGCAGTTTCTGTTTTTCATATAAGCTTTAAACCCAGTTTATCTAGTTCATAACCTGCTGCCCTTGGTGTTTTGTATAGACGGATGCACAGGAGGTGGCCTCGGTGGTAAGCGCCCGGGAGATCCAGGCCGTGGCTGAGCTGCTACAGATCTCCCCTGAGGGGCTACAGAAGGCCATCACCTTCAAAGTGACTGTGAGTCTGTGAGCACTGGAGACTCTGACAAAGCCTCCTGCCAGTGCCTGGACAGAGCTGTCCTACACTTTGTCCTTTGTAGCTCATCTCTCCCTTTCCTCTGCTCTCTTTGTCCATTAGTGGGTCAGGCTCCAAGAGGGCTGACTTCAGACCCCAAAGGCATTAAGCTCCCAACCTACAGGTCTTTGCATAGGTTGTTCCCTCTGCCTGGAATGCTGTTCCTCTTTTCACACCTGTTTATCCTTTGAGACCCAACTTGGGTACCTCCTCATACAGGAAGCCTTCCCTGACCCCTGGCTGGGTCAGCACTTCCTTTGGATTTTTTTTTTTTTAAATATTTTTTTAGTTGTAGATGGACACGGTATCTTTATTTTATTTATTTATTTTTATGTGGTGCTGAGGATCGAACCCAGGGCCTCACGCATGCGAGGCAGGCGCTCTACCACTGAGCCACAATCCAAGCCCCTTCCTTTGGATTTTAATGACCATAGGCCCTCCCTGCTTTCCAGGGCTGATCCCATTGTGTGCAGCTGCTTATGCTTGTCTCCTCCATTAGAATAGCAGCCCCCTACATCCTCCAGCATTGCCAGGCACAGGGAGGAAGGCATCTCGTCCTCTGGTCAACTTCATGTCTGAGACCACTCACACCATCTCTCTAGCCTCCCTTCCCCAGCCCTTTAAACCCCAAGTGGGAGCAGGGGCTTCCTGGAGGTGGTGAGCAGCCCTCTGTCACTCAAAGGTCATGTCCCTCCCCAGGAGACAATGCGAGAGAAGATCTTCACACCTCTGACTGTGGAGAGTGCCGTGGATGCCAGGTGAGGCTGCAGTCAGTCCTCCCTGCCTGAGCCTGTAGACTCCCAACACTCTGTTCCTGTGTCCACCAACCCAGTGCCTCCTCTGCTCCAGGGACGCCATTGCCAAGGTCTTGTATGCTCTGCTGTTTGGTTGGCTCATTGCCAGGGTCAATGCACTGGTGTCCCCACAGCAGGACACACTGTCCATCGCCATCCTGGATATCTATGGCTTCGAGGTAGGACTGTGTGAATGGGTGAGGAGCAGGGGACATAAAGCAAGGCCTCATCTCCCTCAGGCATCCCTGGCTGCCCTCCCGGTCCACAGAGCCCCCTGCCTACCGCGCACACCAGTCTCCATCCAGAGCCCCCTACTTCCCATTATCTCCCTGGCTTCCTTTGGTTTTCTTCACTCATCCTGAAGCACTTTGGGGACCAGGTCCTATGCTGGGCAGCACCAGGGACCCCAGAAAGGCCCAGACCAGAGTTTTGCCCTGGGGAAGCTTCCCAGTGGTTGTCAGTGGGGGGCAGACTTTGATAGGCCCATGTGATCACAGCCATAAGGTGCCAGGCACTTCACTAATTCATATCATCATTACAATACCCCAGTGAGGCAGGTATTCCCCATTTTATAGATGGGGAAACTGAGGTATGAGGTGAACGCTCCAAGTCACACAGCTAGAAAGTGTCAGAGCCAGGATTCAAACCCAGGCAGAAGGCTCTGTGGCTGGGGCTTTTTAGCCTCTACCTAGGCTGTCAGGACCTAGACTTCAGGCACTATCCTGAATGTGGCGGGATCCATAAGGGTTCTGAGCAGTGAGCTTTTTGAAGCTTTGTCCATGAAAGGCAGGGAGAGCCGTGGGCATGGGCTGTGGAGGTGGGGATGAGTGTGTTGCTGGCCAAGGAGGGACCAGTCCAGCCTCCCCATTCCCCTGGCAGGACCTGAGTTTCAACAGCTTTGAACAACTGTGTATTAATTATGCTAACGAGAACCTTCAGTATCTCTTCAACAAGATCATCTTTCAAGAAGAGCAGGTATGTGTGTGGGGTACATTAACACTCCTGTTTCCATCCCTACTGGTCAATGGGCCTCCTTGGAGACTAGTTTTTTTCTTTGAAGGGCAATTCTAGGGTTGTCAGGAGATAGTAGAGGGAAAGGCATTCTAAGTAGGGATCAGCATACGTGAAGACCTATGTTCTGGAGGGGAAAGTGCTGGGGTGCTGAGCCCAGAGGTGAGTCCTCTTGGAAGAAGGGCTTTCTATCCCTTGCTAGACTATTCCAGACGGAACAGCAGGCCCCTGAGATGGTTCATATTGCACTATTGGGAGTGAGCTCTGTGTTCCAGGAGGTATGCAAGCAGAGGTGCCCCAGCCATCCTCCTTCAGACAGATGTAGCCCAGGAAGTAGAGTGAGTGTGCCCTGGGTAGGGCTAGGAGGTTAAGACTCTGTTGCCTGCTGCCCTCAGGAGGAGTATATCCGTGAACAGATCGACTGGCGGGAGATCACCTTTGCTGACAATCAGCCTTGCATCAACCTCATCTCACTGAAGCCCTATGGTATCCTGCGCATCCTCGATGACCAGTGCTGCTTTCCCCAGGCGAGCCATGGGTTTTGTGTGAGCCTAGCCAGGGCACTGAGATCTCTGAGTCCCACATCCTCATCCTACCCTGAGTCTTTCATTGCTGTCTGCTCTGACCACGGGGTGGGAGTGCAGCATCAGGACATACAACCTACCATTCACAACCTGGAGTGATTTAGGATGCAGAGGGGGATGTGAGTGTTCAGAGGAGGGGCTGCACCAGCCTGGAAAGTCCCAGAGGGACTTCCTAGAAAAGGTGACCTTGGAATTGAGCCTCAAATCCTGATTGTAAAACACAAGGATGGGATGGCAGAGTGCCCAGACAACTGGGCTGGAAGGGAGGCAAGCTGGGAGCTGATTCACTTAGGCCCCCCATACCTGGCTGAGGCACTGTCCCCCACTCCCAGAGCCATGGGCAGCCATGAAAAGTTGTGAGATGTTTCTTTACCGTGCCCTTTGGGGAGCAGTCAGAGCTGGAGAATTTGTCAACAGGCTCCCAGGACCTCTGCCCACCCACTAATTCCACCTTTCACCAGGCCACAGACCACACATTTCTGCAGAAGTGCCACTACCATCACGGCGCCAACCCACTCTATTCCAAACCCAAGATGCCGCTGCCTGAGTTCACCATCAAGCACTATGCAGGCAAGGTCACCTATCAGGTGAGACCTGCGATAGCCAGCACCGTGCTGTGGCTCCCCTGCCTGTTAGAGACAGAAACACAATGTGGGACTAGCCACACTCCCCCTAGTTTTAATCCTGGTCCTTCAGCTCTCCAGATGTGTGATCTTGGGCAAATTGCTTAACCCTTCTGAGCCTTAGTTTCCTCATCTGGAAAATGGGATAACAGTGTCCATGTTCTGATGAGGATGTGAGAAACCTGGAGTGGGTTTGATAAAGAATGGCTATTATTAAGCTGGGCGCAGCGGCGCATGCCTGTAATCCCAGCAGCTTGGGAGGCTGAGGCAGGATAATCGTGAGTTCAAAGCCAACCTCAGCAACAGCAAGATCCTGTCTCTAAATAAAAAAGAAAATAAGGCTGGGGATGTGGCTAAGTGGTCAAGTGCTCCTGAGTTCAACCCCCAGTACCTCCCCCCAAAAGAACAGCTATTATTAGCTAGGCACAGTGGCACATCATCTCAGGGACTGGGGAGGCTGAGGCAGAAGGGTTGCAAGTTCAGGGCCAACTTAGATAAACCCTGTTTCAAAATAAAAAACTAAAAAGGACTGGGGATATAGCTCAGTGGTAAAGTGCCCCTGGATCCAATCCCAGGGACCAAATAAGTAATAACTATTAGCAGTGATTTCACTGTAGCCACCCTCCCATTTTCTGTGACACATTCCTGTCCAGGAGGTGTCACAAGCTAGGTTTCCAAGCCTCTGTCTTCATCTGGGTCTTATTTTCCTCATCTGTAGAATGGGCAATGAGGGTGGGGTGAACCACAGACAGGTCATGTGAAGCCAGGCCTAATCTCTCCTCCAAGGAGTGAGGCAGGTGGTGGGGGCTGGGTGGAAGGGAGGCCATAGTAGAGGAAAAGAGCCAGTCCCTTCCAGGATCAACAGGCAAACAGGCCTGGGAGGGCAAGGCCACGGCCATCCAGGGAACGTGAACCTCTGACCCAGAAGAAGGAACCGAGGTCGAGGCGTCTGAAACAAGCCTCTGAAGGCCTACTGGAGTGGTCTCTCCCTCTACCTTGCCCCGAGTTTCCCAGGATAAGGACGGGGATGAACTGGGTCTAGCCCCTGCTGCCCTCCTGGCCCTCTTTTTTAGGTGCACAAGTTCCTGGACAAGAATCATGACCAGGTGCGCCAGGACGTGCTGGACCTGTTCATACGGAGCCGCACACGGGTGAGCGACCCTCCCCTCCGGCCTGTATATCTCGCTGCTCAGGTTCCGCCCCTGGCACAGCCCCACCGACAAGCCTGCCGGCCAGGCCTTCTGCCAGCTCCTAGCCCTAACCCCGCCTGGGCCTCGCCCTGTATTTTTCCTACATCCCAGCTGTGCATCCTGAATGGTTCCCGGGCCCATTGCTCCGCCTTTGGCCCCTCCTGTCCCGTCCAGCCCCTCACCATTCTTTCAGTTGCCCATTCTTGCACCCTAGGCCCCAGCCCCATGAGGCCCTGTCAGAGCTTGGGGGCCCTATTTGGATTCCTTGAAGGCTTGGGGAGGTCTCCAAACCCAGCCCCATTATGGCTAGCAGATGACCGTATGACAGAGCACAAGTCTGATTGCATCATCTCTCCTGTGGCCCTCCACTTTCTTCTCTGTCAAATTGGTACACTCTTCTTGAGGTCATCAGCCACAATTCATGATCATGTGTATCACAGGCGAGGGCCAAGCACACAGTCAAGGAGTGCATGTTCCCCAGAGTGAAAGGGGAAAAGCCAGCCTTATTATGGGAGGGGTCCCCAGGAAACTGATGAACCTCCTGTTTTGAGATATTTGCAAGCCAGGATGGTGGAGAGAGTAAGAGTCTGCTCGTTTTCTGGATTCCTTCATTTTGGGAAATTAACTTCTCTTTCTTTTCTTTCTTTCTTCCTCCCTCTCTCCCCTCCCCTCCCCTCCCCTCCCCTCCCCTCCCCTCCTCTCCTCTCCTCTCCTTTCCTTTCCTTTTTGTCTTTTCCTTCATTTCTTTCTTTTGGCCTGTATTTCTCTGTCTCTGTTTTCTCTGCTTGTCACTTCATCTCTCAATGCCTTGACCCCTGCCTTGACTGGCCACCCCCCCATCCAGGTGGTGGCACATCTCTTCTCCAGCCATGCCCCACAGGCTGCTCCACAACGCCTGGGCAAGAGCAGCTCTGTCACCCGACTCTACAAGGCACACACTGTGGCTGCCAAGTTCCAGCAGTCGCTCTTGGATCTGGTGGAAAAAATGGAGAGGTGGGTAAGGACATGTGGACAGAGAACCCAGCCTCACCTTTAACCCACCCCATGACCCTCAGTGGCTGAGCACCTTCCTTCTCTGAGGTCTCATGCTGCCTTTCTCTGGCTTCTGCCCAGGTGCAACCCCTTGTTTGTGCGTTGCCTAAAGCCCAACCACAAGAAGGTAAGTGAGCACTGAGTCCCTGAGAGAACCAAATTCTCCTATTGGTGCTAGAGGACCCTAAGCAAATGGCTTGGCCTCTTCTGCCACCTGCTCAGTCTACCATAGGGACTATTCATCATGGATAGTGCCTTTGCATATGAATGAGCCAATGTGCAGAGTCCCTCTCTGGGCTTCTCTACAGGAGCCAGGTCTCTTTGAGCCAGACGTGGTAATGGCACAGTTACGTTATTCAGGGGTGCTGGAGACTGTGCGGATCCGCAAAGAGGGCTTTCCTGTGCGGCTACCCTTCCAGGTGTTCATTGACAGGTACCTCCATCAGGATAGACCCTACACTCCACAGACCTTACCCAAACCCCTATGGCCCTGGGAATACACAGCCCAGAGAGCATAAGACTTGACATTCATAGTTGCTCAGGTTGTACACTACACAAAACTTTTGCTAGCTATTATATGGTAAATGTATTTTTAGTTTTGCCTTTTTTCATAGTTGTATTACATCTGTGTTGATTCCTTAGAAGTGTGATTATAAGTTATTTTGACAATCATCCAGCAGATGGCAGTAAAATGTCTTATTCTGCTGAAATTATCATGGCTTTTCTAATATCCAGTAGCCTTGAGGCCAGAGTGCCATTCTCTGATTGGATGACATGAGTAGAGCTACCATTGGGACTGGGCCTCCTGGACATGGAGGTTGTGGGTGGTAACCTTTGGTCTATCAGGTGCACCTAGGGTAGGTCTCAACTTCAGTCTGAGTGTGAGCCTTGCAGGTACCGCTGCTTGGTGGCCCTCAAGCATGACCTGCCTGCTAACGGGGACATGTGTGTGTCGGTGCTGAGCCGCCTGTGCACAGTCATGCCAAACATGTATCGCGTTGGGGTCAGCAAGGTGAGTCCTGCCCTACGCTCAGCCCTTGGTGACCTCAAGTTTAAGGGCTCCAGAACTGTAGCCTATGGAGTCAGAAATGTCCAAGCTAAAGAGTCCTGTCCCAGAGGCAGTCCAGATGGGCTTGATGCACAGAATTCTGGTCCCACTATTAGACCTTTGCTGGGGCAGGTCTCGCTGCCTGATTCATCTCTATTCTTTCTTTCACCTTCCTAAACTCAGCCCTGCTCCTGGAGTCTGCCCTGTCCCTCTGTCTCCATGGACTTTAAGAATGGGGGTGGGGGTTCAGCCTCCTGGCTCTCACCTGCCTCCGTGCCTGCTTCTTCTCCTCAGCTGTTCCTTAAGGAGCATCTGCACCAGCTGCTGGAGAGCATGCGGGAGCATGTTTTGCATTTGGCAGCCCTCACGCTGCAGCGTTGCTTCCGGGGCTTCCTTGTCCAGAGGCGTTTCCGCTCCTTGCGCTGTAAGATCATCCTGCTGCAAAGCCGGGCACGAGGCTACCTTGCCAGGTGTGGCTCAGGGAAAGGAGGATTCCCTGAAGTCCTGTGCTCAGGCTTGGGAGAGGCTGTGCCTGAACTTGGGTAGTAGTAAGCTTTGGAATTGTGCAAGCTAGGTGAAGGCTTCTACAGGAAGGATGATCAGATTCTTTGTGTCTCTGTTTTGGGATACCCTTCCCACCCATTCCCAGGCCCTCTTGAATGGCAAGTAGGAATCTATCCAGCAGAGAGGGGCCTCACCCTGCATCTCAGGGACCCTGGGACTATAACATGATGGGAAGGTTAAATCCAGGCCCTGCCACTTAATTTGGTGTGTGACAGTTAGGCATGGTGGTACATGTCTGTAATCCCAGTGACTTGGGAGGCTGAGGCAGGAGGGTCATAAGTTTGAGGCCAGCCTATGCAACTTAGTGAAACTCTTGTCTCAAAATAAGACATAAAAATGGATGGAGATATAGTTCAGTGGTAAAGTATCCCTAGGTTCAAACCCAAGTACAAAAAACCTTTTTTTTTCCTGTGTGACCTCGGTCAAATCACTGTCCCCATCTGAGCTCAAGTTTCCCTTTGTGTCAAAGGGCCCCCAAAGTGAAATGTAGGTACTGGCTGCTAGGCCAGACTGATAGGGGCATTTCTACTTCTTGGTCACCCTGTCATCCCAATCCATGACCCTCCCTACCAGGCAACGCTATCAGCAGATGAGGAGGAGACTGGTGAAGTTCCGGTCCTTGGTTCACACATACATGAACCGCCGCCGCTACCTCAAGGTACAGGCGCCAACCCTCTCTGGGTTCAGGGGATAGGAGACCATTAGCCTCAGTCTTGGGCTCAAATCCCTGCTCTGCCACTCATGCGCTGAGTGACCTCTCTGTAGCCTCCATTTCCCCATCTACCTCTTGGGGTTGTGCAAAAGTTTAAATGAGATATTGCATATGAAGGATTTGGCCTGGTGGGGTCTTCAATAATTGGTTGCAATTACAGTTTGGTGACCTGAACATCCCTGTATATGGTCTGGCTCTTAACTTTTATTCTAATCTCAGTTCACTATCATATAAACCAACTGGAAAGATAAATGTCATTCCTAAAGAATGGAAAAACTATATAGCCTTTACTGAAGGTTTTTTTTTTTAATAAGGAAATTAAATCTTTTTTTCAAACCTTTATTTTATTTATTTATGATATTTTGTATGTGGTGCTGAGGATCGAACCCGGTGCCTCATGCTTGCAAGGCAAGCACTCTACCACTGAACCACAACCCCAGCTCCCTTTACTGAAGGTTTTATGGCACAACAGAGGGACTGCCATTGCACATTGCTGGGCTACTTTCCAGAAATCCTTCTTTATGTATCTCCCCCCAAGTTTTTTTCCCCTTGCCCTTCACTGTCGTCAGTCCCTTGCTCTTTCTCCTGTCTCCTCTCTGTTTCTCTGGCCACACCTCTCTCTGCTCTTGGCCCTCTGTGAAGTGGGCCTCCAGACCATGGGAAGCTGCCCCCTGCTTCTCAGGCCAGCTGCTGCCTTGTGCAAGCTGGACTGACCCGGCCCAGGCCTGAGGCCCGCCATTGCCTCTGCCTGCCATTCCCTGCCTTGACCATCTGCTGTCCTGCAGCTGAGGGCAGAGTGGAGGCGCCGGGTGGAGGAGGCGCAGCTGCGGGAGCAGGAGGTGGGTGTGGGGTCTGGGTGGCAGCAGGGGACAGGGAGGGAGGCTGGCAGGTGGAGGTGTGGCAGGCTATCCCCTCACCATTCACTGTCTCCCTCCAGGAGCTGAGCAAGCGGGAGGTAGTGGCTGTGGGGCACCTAGAGGTACCGGCAGAGCTGGCTGGGCTCATGCAAGCTGTTGCAGGTGCGTCTACACTGGGCAGTGGGAGAAAGTATGGGGACAAGGGAACAGCCACTTCATACTCCACTTTCCATAGGCCTCAGGCTGGCCAGAGTGCCCCGTGTGGCTCCCGTGAGGACTCCCCGGCTCCAGGCTGAGCCCCGAGTCACATTGCCCCTAGATATCAACAACTACCCCATGGCCAAGTTTGTCCGGTGCCACTTCAAGGTAAGCGCTAGCATAGGCCCAAGGGGCCCTGGCCAATGGGCATTGACCATTCAGAACTGACATTGTCCTCGCCCTGGGTCAGGCTTCC
This sequence comes from Xerus rutilus, assembly GCA_028644305.1. Taxonomy (NCBI): domain Eukaryota; kingdom Metazoa; phylum Chordata; class Mammalia; order Rodentia; family Sciuridae; genus Xerus; species Xerus rutilus. The sequence continues at coordinate 57,196,680 of CM053402.1, forward strand.
TTGGTGTCAGGTGTGAGTCCTCAGTGGCTGCATCATGGGGAGTTGGAGGCTTCTAAGGGTCCCTGATAGTGAGGGTCCTCTGGAGCTCAGACAGAGCTATTTACCAACCAGTCTGGGAATATTCTAGAAACTGAGTAATTAGTACGTATCAGTGTTGCTCTAATTTCCTGGGAAGGAACCAGATAAGACCTCATCCAGCTTACCAAAAGCCACTCTCTGCACCTAGCCAGCCCCCCATTTCCACATCCATATGTTGGGATACAGGAGTATCCCTGCCTCAGGGGCTCCTGTACCCCCACCTGGCATGAGGCAGTGGATCCAGATGTGCCTGTCAGTTCCAGCTCTGCCTCCTCATATTCCTGCCCCATTCCCCCAGGAACCTGCCTTTGGGATGCTGACAGTGCCCTTGAGGATGCCCCTCACACAGCTGCCAGCTGAGTACCATGCAGAAGCCGTGAGCATCTTCAAGCTGGTATGGGGCCTGCCCCAGCCCACCTTCATATTCATAGCGCTGGGAAGCTGAGGCAGGAAGATTGCAAGTTCAAGATCAGCCTCAATAACTTAATGAGACCGTCTCAAAATAAAAAAGGGCATGACAATATAGAGTGCCCCTGGGTTCAGTCCCCAGTACCACCAAAAAAAAAAAAAAAAAAAAAAAAAAAATTCATAGCTTCTGCCCGTCAGTGCTGTCCTAGGCCCTCCACAAGCCCAACTCATGAGCCAGGCCTCTTCCTTGGAAGAGAGACTTCTATGTCAGTGGAGATCTGGCCTCCTTTCAGGTGGCTCTTTTTTTCCAGTCATCTTCCTAGCAGAAAGGCTGCCTTACTGTCTCCAGAGCCTCTCAGGGTAACCAATGACTTCTCTTCTCAAGGACTTCCTAGTCTGAGCTGGGAGGCAGACCCTGAGCCTTGCCAGTGACCAATATCATGTATAGATGAAAGCACAGAGGCTGGGAAGTTCAGAGGGGGCCCTAATTTAGCCCCAGGCAAGGTCAGAGAGGGCCTCCTGGAGGAGAGGGCATTGGAGGTGGAGGAGAGTTTGCAACGAGAGTGCAGCAGGCACAAAGAGAAGAGGAAATTCGCGTGGTCAGAACAGAGTTGAGAGGATGAGGGCGGGGAGTATTTTGTGAGGACCTGATTACAGACCCAGAGCTCTCATTTCATCCCAAGGACCTCGGGAGTCCAGGAAGGTGCTTCCTGGGAGTGATGTGGTCAATCTGAGTAGTAGAAAGAACCCAATATGGTCCGATCCAAGTGTTATAAAGAACCCCTTGAGGCCTGGTGCGGTGGTGCACAGCTGTAATCCCAGAAGCTTGGGAGATTGAGGCAGGAGGATAGCGAGTTCAAAGCCAGTCTCAGCAATTTAGTGAGGCCCAAAACAAGAGGCCCTAGCGAGACCCTGTCTCTAAATAAAATCTTAAAAGGGCTGGGGATGTGGCTCAGTGGTTAAGCGTCCCTGGGTTTAATCCCTGGCACCAGTGAATGAATAAATTAATTAATTCATATTTTTAAAAAAGAACCCTTTGAGGCCTAGATGGAGCAGGAGGTATGGAGCCAGCTGGAAGCCATGGGAGCAGGTGGGTTACTGGAGCTGTGGGGGTGGGGGGGCTTAGAAGGTTCATGAGCAGGACAGGAAGTCAACATGTATTTTGAATCTTTTTTTTTTTTTTTTGTACTCAGGATTAAACCCAGGGACACAACCACCGAGTTACATCTCCAACCTTTTTATATTTTATTTAGAGACAGGGTCTCACTGAGTTGCTTAGGGCCTCACTAAGTTGTTGAGGCTGGCTTTGAATTTGCGCTCCTCCTGCCTCAGCTTCCTGAGCCACTGGTATTATAGGTGGATATACTTTGGATATATCCACACCTGGATATACTTTGAATCTTAACCTTTCCCATGGTTGGAGTGAACTGCCTCATTGTTTGGCATAGAACACGGCATATTGCAATATTATATTGTAATATGAGGCACCCAAAGGAGGGATGCATGTTGAGGGGTGGGATATGGCAGGAACAATTTTCTGAGAGGCCCAGGAGAGTCTTTTTGTGGCCCAGATCCTGCGTTTCATGGGCGACCCCCACCTGCATGGTGCCCAGGAGGACATCCTTGGAAACTACATTGTGCAGAAGGGGCTGATGGTGCCTGAACTACGGGACGAGATCCTGGCCCAGCTGGCCAACCAGGTGTGGCGCAATCACAATGCCTACAATGCTGAGCGGGGCTGGCTGCTACTGGCTGCCTGCCTCAGTGGCTTCGCACCTTCCTCACGCCTCGACAAATTCCTCCTCAAGTGAGTGGGACCAGGTGGGGCTTGGGTATAAGGGACTGTGGTCCTGGCAGTGAGGCCCAAGGCTGGGTCCTAAAGGCCAGACCAGGAGCACCATCTCTGTGCTGGGAGGCACAGGCACGGATATGGTCCAGGGGCTGCGCTCAGTCTCCACTGGGCCCAGTGCAGGAGGAAGGACAGTTTTTCACTGTAGAGGGTAAGAGTCGGGTCAGACTGGATAAGGGACTTCCAGAACTCAGAAGTAGGCAAGACCAGGACATGGCAAATTTGGGAAAAAGCATTGATCTCTCAGGTCATGGGGGATAATAGGAGAGGTTTCAAAGCATGAATAGTAGACTTGGAAAGCATAGGTTCAAATCCCAGCTCAGTCATGGATGAACTTTGTGACTTAGGGCAAGTTATTTAACCTCTCTAGGTCTTCATTTCCTCACTTATAAAAGAGGAATAACAGTAGTGCATACTTCATAGGCTGTTGTGAGAATGAAATGTATAAATGTGAAGTTCCTAGAACAAAGATAGGCAGGCAGTGAGTGCTATATGGACAGAACCATGATAATGGTTCTGGGTGTTGTCACACTGGGTGCAAAGCATGATTTGCAAGAGAAAGGACTCAGGCAGGCCTTGGACTATACACCAGGACCCTTCTGAACTATCCTGAGACCTTTCAACCTCACCTTAGGGCTCTGGGCCAGCCTGGACCTCCCTTAGGCTCCAACTCCCACCCATCAGGTTTGTGTCTGATTATGGGCAGAATGGCTTCCAGGCAGTGTGTCAGCACCGCCTCATGCAGGCCATGGGCCGGGCCCAACAGCAGGGCTCAGGGGCCGCCCGCACCTTCCCCCTGACCCAGCTTGAGTGGATCACCACCCATGAGAAGGCAAACATGGCACTGGATGTGAGCTGCTTCAATGGTAAGCTGCCTTGTCCCTCATTCTGTCCTCTCTCCCTCCATCCCTCGTGGAGGGGCAGCTGGAGTCAGCTGGGCCCAGTATATTCTGGGGTCAACAGTAGCCATGAGAGGTTCTGGAGCTGGGAAGGGGGCCCTGCTTAGATGTCTCTGCAGGGCATGGGGACTGAACCTGCATGGGCAGGAGGGAGAGCCTGGATACAGGTATTCACAGCAAGAGTTGGGAGGCCTGGGAGGAAGGGGTAGGCAGCGCAGCCCTGCAAGACTGTGTTGTAGATGTCCCAGGACGAGTCTAGCACCTGCTACCGCCCCAGGTGACCAGTTCTCCTGTCCGGTACACTCCTGGAGTACAGGGGAAGAGGTGGCTGGAGACATTCTCAGGCACAGGTGGGATCCTAGAATGCCCCACCCAGCACATCCCTGTGCACCTGGGAAGAAAGGAGGAAGGGAGGGAGGGATAAGAAGCCCGATCCCCCAGGGGGTCCCAAGGTCACTATGGTCACGCTTGGGGTTTGACTCATATTCAAGGGTCTCCCCAGGCAGGTGCCCCATTTCTATCCCTCTGCATGCTGTCACCAGGGGCCTGGCCGAAGGCTGGAGAGGATGGACAGTGGCCATGAAGAATGGGGTGCAGTGGGCAGAGCTGGCTGGCCATGACTACGTGCTGGACCTGGTGTCAGACCTGGAGCTGCTCAGGGACTTCCCTCGACAGAAGTCTTACTTTATTGTGGGCACAGAAGGGCCTGTGGCTGGCAGGGGATGCCCCAGAGTGTAGGTAGCTATGTGGGCCACACTCACACAGATGGCCTCTCCTAGGCAGAAGATTCTGCATGCCTAACTCCTGGGAGAGGCTGAGTTTAGAGGAGTTTGTTGTTGTTGTTTATATTTGATTTTGAGATGGAGTCTCATTATGTTCTCCTCCCTGGCTAGCCTCGAACTCCTGGGCTCAAGTGATCCTCCTGCCTCAGCCTCTGAGTAACTGGGACTATAGGTGCATGCCACAGTGCCCAGGGGATCTGTCTTTTTTTTATTTTTTATTTTTATTTTTTGTAAGTGCTGGAGATGAAACCTAGGGTCTTGCACATTCTAGGCAAACACTACCATTGAGCTACATCCTCAGAAGTTTTTATTTTATTTTGAGATGGTCTCACTGAGTTACCTAAGCTGGTCTTGAACTTGTGATTCTCCAGCCTAGGCCTCCTGAGTCACTGGGTTTACAGGCATGTGCCATTGTACCTGGCTGCTGTCCTGCTTTCTAAATGAAGAAAGTCACCCAATTATGGGAAAAGAAAATTTGAGGGGCTTCTTGTAGAGCTGTGGTTCTCTTAGCTGCTCTGTGTTCTTCTCCTCCGCAGGGTTTTTGGGAATAGCTGGGACTCAGACGAGGATATAGCCACCAGGCCTCAGCCCCAGCATCACACGCCTGAAGTACCTGACTCTGATGGGTACAGCAGCCACAATGAGGATGGTACAAGTAGGGAAACTGAGGCCCAGAGAGAGACAGCAACCCACCAAGGTCAATCAGCAATGGCCACTGTCACTTGTGGGGAGGGAACTTGGAGACTGTGGGGAGGCGGAAACCAGTGGGAGAAATGAACTTGCCCTTTTTGTATATCCCCTAACCAGACTCAGATAGCCTTGGAGAGCCTGCTGTGCCCCATAAGGGGCTTGACTGCTACCTAGACAGCCTCTTCAACCCTGTGCTGTCCTACGGGGATGCGGTAGGGACGCGGGGGCAGGGGAGCATTTGCAGATAGCTCAGTGTGTACACCTGAGTCACACACGTGCCCAGAATGACACAGGAGCTTCTCATAGCTGGGGTCGTGGGGTGCTGTGTTCTCTCTGGATCTGTGTTGGTGATGGGAAAATATGAGGGTCTCCTCACAGCTGGAGATGCTCCAGGTTGACCCTAGAAGGAACCACAGGTAGAAGTGCAAGACCCTTGCTACCACCTCTGGTGGAAGCTAGCCCCTAGTGGGAGTGAATGACCTTCAACCCTTGGTCCCCTCACCCTGGGGATTTCCAGAATACCACAGCAGTCCCTGGATGATATGCAGCCCTGAGCATGGTACAGCTTCTCTTTGAGCCTCAGTTTACTCCTCTATCAAAGGCGAGATGGTTGGGAGCTCAAAAGGTTGTGGGAGGACTGGTTGGGGACTGTACTGGCAGAGACCTGGGCAGACACTTGGCCAGTAGGAGGTCCCCCTGGGGGGAGGAAAATGGCTGGTGTCAGGTGCCTGTTGCCATGGAGCCTCAGGAATACAGCACTGAGGCAGTCACTTGAGCCACCTGCTGTCCCCAGGACCTGGAGAAGCCAACAGCCATTGCTTACCGCATGAAAGGGGGAGGCCAACCTGGTGGAGGCAGCAGTAGCAGTACTGAAGACACCTTCAGGAGACCCTCAGAGCCAAAGCCAAAGCCAAGTCAGTGCCTCCCCTAGGGTGGCTCCAGGGTTGGGTAGGGCTGGGGCCACTCACCGGCCATGAGCACCTTCATATGCTAGGCAGCCACAGGTGGGAGAGGGAGGACAGGGCAGAGTGCTTGGTAAAGAATCCCTTCTTCCCTGCATTGCCCATGTCTACCTGTGCCCTCTCCCGGCTCCTCCAGTACCAGGCCTGGATGCCTCCACACTGGCTCTGCAGCAAGCCTTCATCCACAAGCAAGCTGTGTTGCTGGTGAGTGAGGGAGAGACCATTGCGGGTGGGTGGCAGACCACAGACCTGCCTGGTCACCACCAGTGCTTTTCCCCAGGCCCGAGAGATGACCCTGCAGGCCATGGCACTCCAGCAGCAGCCCCTTAGTCCTGCCCTGAGACCTTTACTCCCAGAGGTGAGCCTGTCCCACCCAGGGTAAGGGGGCTGCTTAGTCACCAGCTGTGGATTGCTGTGCTGCTCCAGGACATCAGTGTGCCTCTCTGAGCCCAGGAACCCCATGGCCAATCTTGCACAGAGGTGGAGTCTCTGAGAGCAGGCTGGTGTGTCCTAAGCAGTCCATCTCATGCTCTGTTCTCTGCAGAAACCCTTAGCACCAGAGGCACAGCCGAAGTCCATAGGCACTGGTTCCCCAGCCAAACCTGTGCTCCTGCGCTCCACTCCAAAGTCCTCTGCCCCAACCCCTCTAGCCAAGGCCCCAAGGCTCCTTACCAAGCCCGTGGCTGCCCCCATTCTAGCTCAGGACCTGGCTTCTCCAGAAATCAGTGAGTGTCCCATCCCAGCTTGGGGACCTTTCCAGGAAAGGACTAGGGTTGTGACTCTGCCCCCTGTGGGCTCATCCTTTCCCCCACCTTCCCCTCAATCCACAGCTTCACCCTCGCGGGACCTGGTTCGGTACTCCACGCTCAACTCAGAGCATTTCCCTCAGCCCACACAGCAGATCAGGAATATTGTCAGGCAGTACCAGCAGCCACCCCGGGGAGGACGTCCTGAGGCCCTAAGGTCAGCACTGCCTTCCAACCCAGAGGACCTGGTCACTGTGCCTGAGTGAGTGTCTACCCATCCGTGAACCTGCCTGCTGGCCTCAACAGTGCCCACCCAGCTCCCTTTAGGGAGGGAGTTTGTTCATGCCAGTGGGTCCAGATGAGCCCCTGGGGCAAAGGAAAGCCCAGACTGCTGTTCTCAGTGTATTATGCAACCTCAGGCCAGTCTCTGCCCCTTTTTGGGTTCTCATTCATAATAATGAGGTTGGTGGAGGAGGAAGTCTCTTCCACCAAATTTTAAGAATTTGGTGGGAAGGGGGGGTGATTCAGTGTCCACCCTCCTTTGGTCTGCCTGTTCCTAGCAGGAAGGATGGAAGGGTGTTTGTGAAGCGGCCAGACCCCCATGAGGAAGCCCTGATGCTCCTGAAGGGCCAGATGACTCACCTAGGGACAGCACCTGGCACCCAGGTAAGAGGCAGGATGAGGCTGAGCCCAGTGGGGATAGAGACCAAGAGGGACCTCCAAGGGAACCTCAGAAACCAGCTACTCCTATGAGCCACAGCTCTGCCTCTGCCCCCTCCATGGGCCCTGCTTGTTGCCCACTGAGCACTCTCTTTGGGGTGGAACAGGTGTCCAGAGAGACAGTGGCCCTGGTGAAGCCAGTGACCAGTGCACCAAGGCCATCCATGGGGCCTACTCCAGGTGAGAGGGCCAAGAGGGAGAGAGGGGCAAGCAGGTGGTGTGTCCAAGTGTGTAAGTAGTTCTGTGAGCACAGGTGAGTCTTAGTCTGTATTTTGGTAGCATGTGTATCTATGTCCCTGAGCCCATGTATGTGTATTATGTGCACATGGATGCAATAGTAATACTCACACTTAAATCACTCTGAATTCAGGCCAGGCCCATCCTGGTCTCATTTAATCCTACTAAAACGCATCAAGGCAGTACCATTTGTTCCTACATGTTATAGATGTGGAAATGGAGGCAAAAAGAATTTAAATGGTTTGCCAAGGTCACACAGCTCAAAAAAGTATTAGACCAGTACCATCAATGCAGGCCTCTTGGCACACAAGTGGAACCCTAATTAATCAGCCCTGTCTCATAGCAGCCACAGGGATCTTAAAAAACTACAAATCAACTCACATTGTGTCCCTGATTTTAAGAAAACTCTCCAGAGGGTTTGGGAATGTGTCTCAATGATAGAGCACTTGCCTAGCATGCAGAAGAGTGGGTTCAATCCCTAGAACTGCAAAACAAAACAAAAAACCCCACAAACAAACAAAACTTCCAATTGGCTCCTACAATGAATTCCAAACTCTTCACTGTGCCCTTTGAGACCCTCTTGAATGATCTATCTGCCCACCTCCACAGCCTCATCTCCCACTCTAGCCTTGGCACATTCTGTTCCTGAAAACACCAAGCCCCCTCCTACCTCAGGGCCTTTACATTCACTCTTCCCTCTGCCTAGAATGCTCTTGCCTGCGATCTTTGCATGTCTGGCCTCCTCTTGTCATTCAGGTCTCAGCTCAAGAGTCCTCAGAGAGATCTGTCTAGACCACCTGGACTGAAATACCCTCAAAAATCAGCTCCCCAGACTTTCTTAAATCACTCCGCTCTACTTCCACCCCAGCTCCTAGCAGTAAGAACTTTGTTCTATCTGTTCCACCCAAACCTGCCATAAGACTAAAGTCAAGGGCAGGACCCTGTCTATCTTGTTCACTGGGGCATCCTCAGCCCCTAGTACAGGCTTCTGGGTGTTCTCTATATCCGTGGTATAAAGGGCTAGGTTGTAAAGTGTGCCCACATGAGCAGTTGTGCCAACCGACCTGCCCTGGCCCCTTTCTTGACATGAGGTCACATGTCCCCTACCCCACCCTGACTTTCCCACTTGGTTGTGAGAGGTGCCTCCTTATGCCTCCTCTGCTCCCCTGCGCTCTCCAGTACAGCCTTCAAGATCACTGGAGCCCCCCGAGGAACCCATGCAAACGCGGCTGCACTGCCTAATCAACCCCAACTTCTACGGCTACCAAGACGCCCCCTGGCGGATCTTCCTGCGCAAAGAGGTACCTGGCCAGGCCGAGGCCTGAGCCAGGGAAAGGGCTGAATGAGTGTGGAGGGAGTCGGGGAGTTGGCCCAGGAGAACTGGATGGGCGGGTCTGAAGCTAGGGGCAGAGTTGGAGCCAGGGGTGGGGCTGGTGTAGAGTGGCAGTGGCTAAGGAGTGGGACCCTGTGCAAAGCAAGGGAGGGAACAGTCTGAAGTTACCCACTGAAGCTCCACCCCCACAGGTGTTTTACCCCAAGGACAGCTACAACCATCCTGTGCAGCTAGACCTCCTGTTCCGCCAGGTGACATTCTCTTCCCCCCTCTGTCTCAGTGTACTCAGCAGAGTAATGGGCACATAGACTAGCAGCCTGCACTCTGGGATTTGGGGTCCTTGAGGTTGGGAAGCTGTTCTACACAATCTCTCACTCCCATGGACAAGGTCAGTGTGTCTGAGGCAGGACTCAAAGGTCAAACCCAACCCCCCCCCAAGATAGATAAGGAAACTGAGGCCTGGGAAGACTCGCATAGATTGTGAAGATGAGGAGAGAGGAGAGGGTCCCTATAAGTGAGGTCTGATTTATGAAGATGATCTAGCTTACAGATGACACCACTACTACAAAGTGGGATTCCCATGCATCCAGACAGTCCAGCCTGCTGGGGAAGTCCCATGTATCACCTGCATCATGGCTTCTTCCCATAGATCCTGCATGACACGTTCTCTGAGGCTTGCCTGCGCATCACTGAGGATGAGAGGCTGAAAATGAAGGCCCTGTTTGGTATTGTAGGGAGAGGGGGAAATTGCTGATAGGCTGCCAGCCCAAGCCATGGCCAGCCCTTTCCCAGAGGGAGGCCAAGGCTAACAAGCCCAGCCCCATTTGCCTCCAGACATGCCCCTCCTTGCTCTGCTTTGGCCTCTTACATGGCCAGGCTGCATGTTCAGGGTTGGCAATATCTGACACATTGTATCTGTCTCTGGATTTCAGTTTCTCATTCTAGATACTGGCCAGTTATCTTCTTGCTGGGTGTCAGTCTCCCTCCCTGACCTCCCAGATGTGGGCTGGCAAGGGAAGGGGAAAGGGGGTCCTGATATGACCTGGCCTCCCTTAGCCCAGAACCAGCTGGACACACAGCGGCCTCTGGTAACGGAGAATGTGAAGCGGGCAGTGATCAGCACTGCTCGAGACAGCTGGGAGGTCTACTTCTCCCGTCTCTTCCCTGCCACGGTGCGAGCCCCTGTCTGCCCCCTCCCTACTTGCCCAGAGCATTCAGGACAGAGGCTAAAAGACCCTCACTTGCCCCTCATCCTTAACCCAGGGCAGTGTGGGTACTGGTGTGCAGATCCTAGCCGTGTCCCACACAGGCATCAAACTCCTGCGGATGGTCAAGGGAAGCCGGGAGGCCAGTGGGCAGCTGCGGGTCCTGCGTACATACAGGTGACTGGCAAGCAGGTGTGGGGCCAGCTGGAGACTGGGGCCCAGACTGGCATCATCATTTCTCCACTCTGTGTTTCCAAGTAGAGCTGCTTTCCAAATACCTATGATGTGCCAGGCTCTGTGCCATGCCCATTTAGGAGATGGGGAAACTGAGGCTTAGAGATAGAAGTTCAGTTGGGCAGGAAAAAGTTGAGCTAGGAGCCCATTTCCCTGTCCTACCTCTGGGGCCCCTGCCCCCACTCTAAGGCTCACTGCAGTGGGGTAAATGGTGCTGCAAGCCACCAAGTCTTAAGGCAGCTGAAAAGAGAAATGATGCTCCAGCCCTGAGACCTAATGGAGGGCTCAGACTCCCTCCTCTGCTAGAGTCTCACTTGTCCTTTTTAACATGAGATCAGGAAAGAGTCTTGATCACTGATTGGGTAAAAGATCCCTGCTTTGAAAGATGGGAAGAATTTGGTTGGTAGATGAAAAAGATTTGTGTGGGCAAAATCTGGGAGGTTGGACTAAGGGACAAAGGGAGAGTGCCAGAGCATTGGTTCAAAGGGTAGTAGGAGATGAGCAGAATCTACTGATGGGGGTCAGAGGCAGGAGGCAAGAAGTCCTTTGGGTCCCAGGAGGCTAGTATGGGGTGAGGCTACAGGAATGTGATGGGGCAGGAACAGAAAAGGTCTGGGGAGAGCATCCTCTAGCCTTGGGATCCTGCCCTCATGCCACCTTCCCATCCTCCAGTTTTGCAGATATCCTCTTTGTGACCATGCCTTCACAGAACATGCTGGAGTTCAACCTGGCTAGTGAGAAGGTTATCCTCTTTTCAGCCCGTGCTCACCAGGTCAAGACCCTGGTGGATGACTTCATTCTGGAGTTGAAGAAGGTCAGGATCCTCCCACAGATACTGCCCAGGGTGGAGGGTCCAAGAACAAGGCTCTCCCCCAGGCCCAGCCCCTCTCCCTCTCTCCACTCATGACTGGGCAGCCAGCCCTTAGGCCGAGCACTTGGCTGGAGAAGGCTTTAGTGGGAAGGTCCAGTGAGGGATTGAGTGGGTAGGTGATGGGTGTTCATCAGACTCAGGCTTCCAGGCCCTTGCAAGTCTCTTCCTTCCACCTGGAATGACTTTCTCTCTTCTCATCTAGAGAAGGCTCCCTTCCCTAAAGTGCTGGGGAGATAGGAGGAGGAGCCCTTAGGCCTCTGGGAAGAGGGTGGGTGAATTGCAGCCTCTGCTCCTGGCCATCCCAGGACTCTGACTATGTCGTTGCTGTGAGGAACTTCCTGCCTGAGGATCCAACGCTGCTGGCCTTCCACAAGGGTGACATTATCCACCTGCAGCCCCTTGAGCTACCTAGAGCAGGTCAGTGTCATGAGGGTGGGGTAGGTAGAAGGGGAAGCTGGGCCTCCCTGGCAGGTGCTGACACAAACCTAGCCCACAGGCTACAGTGCTGGCTGTGTAGTCCGCAAGAAGGTGGTATACCTGGAGGAGCTACGACACAGAGGCCCTGACTTTGGTGGGTACCCCAAAACATGGAAACTCTAAACAGGGTCCATACATTCACACTATAGGTGTACGACGAGTGTTTCTTTTCTTTCTTTCTTTTTTTCTTTTATTTTTCAGTACTAGGGATTGAACCCAGGGGTGCTCTAACACTGAGCTATGTTCCTAGCCTTTAATTTTTTTATGTTGAGACCGGGTCTCACTAAGTTGCTGAGGCTGGCCTTGAACTTGTGATCCTCCTGCCTCAGCCTCCTGAGTCACTGGGTGACAAGAGAACACTACCAGCTGGATGAGGATTTATTGGTACCCCTAAGCGGTCTGGCCTGGCCAGGTCTCCAAAGGTCTCTGCCATAGCCTGGCAGGACCTGCTGGCAGCCATATAGCCCAGCCCTCTACCTAAATAGATGACCACGGGGTGGCCATGGATAGTAGTGTTTCCATGTTTGTGGTCAGACTCTGTGTCTTCACATGCCCTCAGAGTTCATAGTCTCTGCTTTGCCCTTTTGCCCCACCTCTCACTATCCTCCAGTGGCCATGAGGGATTCCCTTCCTGTTTCCTCCAAAGTAAAATGAGCTAGGCAAGGGCTGGGGGTGTGGCTCAGTGGTAGAGCACTTGCCTAACTGCCCTGGGTTCCATCCCCAGCACCACAAAAAAGGAAAAGAAAAAACAGGGGTGGGGACTCCATGGCTTGGTCTCTCCCCCAGAGCTCTAGGGAGGGGTCAAGGAAGTACCCAAGTATCCCTAAAGGGGCCCCTTCATCCCAAGACAAGATCTTCCAGTTTGGCTCTGACCCTTTACATGACCCTTAGGCTGGCGGTTTGGGACGATCCATGGGCACGTAGGTCGCTTCCCTTCAGAGCTGGTGCAGCCCGCCGCAGCCCCTGATTTCCTGCAGCTACCAGCAGAGCCTGGCAGGAACCGGGCCGCCGCGGTGGCGGCAGCGGTAGCCTCTACAGCTGCTGCTCAGGAGGTGGGCCGCAGGAGAGAGGTGAGACCAGCAGGGCTGAGACAGCAAGAGTAAGGATGAGTCAGACTGCCTGCTGTGGTGAATGCTAGCAAGGTTAGCTATGAGCATGGTCAGTTCCTTGAGGCGGAGCCAGTCCCGGAGTAGGGCGAGCAAGATGTAAGACCCTGGGTGAGCGAGGAATATGACCAGAGATGGTTGGAACTGTGACCAAATGGAGTAGGGAAGGGTGGGTGTCCGTTGAATGAGACCAGAGCAAAAGGACGGGGACCAGTCTGGTCTGGTCAGTAGGCGAAGTCAACCTGGCTGGGCTGGGGTGGGGTCAGGCGAGGGGTGGGACAGGGTCCAGCTACCGAGTGGAAATTGGGAGGGGTGGGGTCAGGTCAAAATAAGGAGCGAGGGGCAGGATCAGCCAATGCTAAGCAAGAACTAGCCTAGTTTGTGGAGGCGTGGCCTAGCGGGCCCAAGGCGGGGTCAGCCAGGCAAAAGGTAGGAGTGGCAAGCTTGAGAAAGAGGTCTGCTGTTCTCCAAGTGGGTGGGTTCAGATGCGTGGGTAAATGAGACAGTCTGGGTTCTATCATCCAGGCGTTGCCTTGAATGGGCTTTGACAGGAGGATAAGTGGGGAGTGGCCAGACAGGCCTTGCTAACTCTAACTCATGCCTGATTTCTCTCTCTCTTTCTCTCTCCTCTTGTGCAGGGTCCCTCAGTCAGGGCCCACTCTGCTGACCGTGGAGAAGACACCCTGGCGCTCCCACCATATTCAATGCTTGAATTTGCCCAGAAGTATTTCCGAGACCCTCGGAGGCAACCTCAGTGAGTGGTGGTCCCACCACTATTCCTTACACAAAGGAGGGCTTCTTGCAGTGGCTGCTGGCTTTCAGGCTGGGAGGCAGCCCCGCTTCTGGTTGAAAGGCTGCCACCAAGGTTCAAGGCCCACCTTATGTCTCAGCCTCTGGGTCAAGAACATTACCATATGGGAAAAGGATGTAGCCAAAGACTAAGAGGCAGAGCTGGTCAGTAGTGTCCACCTCCTTTTACAGGGATGGCCTCAGGCTGAAATCCAAAGAAGGCCGGGAGTCCAGAACCTTGGAGGAAATGCTCTGCTTCACCAAGGTATCCAGTTTTTCCATCTGTAAAATGGTGGTGTGAGGGGCCTCCTAACCATCCCCAGGACAAACAGGTTGTCCAAAGTGAGACCCTCCTGTTCTAAAACCCTCCAGGACTCCCCACAGGGGCAGCATCCATCCCTAGTGTCAGGCCTGGATCCCTTCTTGTAATGTGGGCCCTACAGTCATCATATGGCCTACAGGTATAATATGGCCCTCTTCTGATGTATCCCTCCATGGTGACTGGGTCTTTCCCTCCTGCCACAGACCCCACTCCAGGAATCCCTCATTGAACTCAGTGACACCAGCCTCAACAAGATGGCCACCGACATGTTCCTAGGTGTGAGGGTGGGACTGCAGCCACCACTTGGTGGGAGGTAGCACTGTGTGATCCCTGCCTGTCACAGCTCCCCTCCCACTCAGACATGGGACACCTTGAAGAAAATGGGAGCCCCCAGAGGTCTGTGGACACAGCTACCCAGGGAGGGATTCAACTCTAGGGCCCCCTGGGGATGGGCATCTGGGGATCTTGCTGGGCCTGAGCAGGATAGGTCTTTCCAACAGCTGTGATGAGGTTCATGGGAGATGCCCCACTGAAGGGCCAGAGTGAACTGGATGTGCTCTGCACCCTCCTGAAGGTCAGTACAGACAACTTTGCCCCATGCTCCCTTTCTGCTCTGTGACACAGTTAGTTTCCCCATCTATCAGCCTGAGTTGTAGGACATTGGAATGGGAAGCTTCTCCCTTAGCCCAAAGAGGAATGCAACCTGCTGGTGGGGAGGGAACTGGGAAACGGACACCCAGACTCTTTCCAAGTGCCCACCCTGTTCTTATGTACCTGATATATAGTATCTTTGACCTGTGACCTCGTCTGCTGTCTTTCAGCTTTGTGAGGACCATGAGGTCATGCGGGATGAGTGTTACTGCCAAATTGTGAAGCAGATCACAGACAACACCAGCTCTAAGCAGTGAGTCACTTGAGCCTTTACCCCTTCATTTCCACACTGAGTACCAGCTCAGCCTCCTGCTTCCCTGGGCCTACCCCAACCCGCACCCTAGATTCTCTTTCCTCACCTTCTTCCTCACTCACATGTTTTTGGAATTACTTTGTCTGGGATCTCCCATTTCTTCTCTCTAAGGTTCATTTTCCTCATCTGTAATGTTCAAATCCAGATTCTTGGATGAAAGTGACAGAGAACCAACTAAAACTGGTTCAATCAAAAGAGGGAACTTACTGGTTAAGACAATTGAAAAGTTGGTGAGTATATGGCTTCAGAAATAGATTCAGGTGTCATTAGAAAGAAGCCTTTCTCTATCTCCTGACCCTGCTTTCCTCTGTGTTGATGTCATTTCCAAGCAGCCTCTCAGATCAGCAACATAGTAGCTCTAGAGACATATTTCCCCAGCTCAGCAATGCCAGGGAAAGCAAGACTAACTCAATATTTGCTGCAAAAATTCCCAAATACATATTTATTGGACCTAGTACATCCCAAGCTCATCCCTCAACCAACCACACTGGCTGGAGAATAGAGTGCCAATGCCTGGGTCCCATGCCTGTCCCCGAAACCAATCACAAAAGCTAGAGGGAAGCTAGGCGCGGTGGCGCACGCCTGTAATCCCAGCACTTTGGGAGGCTCAGACAGGAGGATCATGAGTTCAAAACCAGCCTCAGCAAAGTTGAGGCACTAAGCAACTCAATGAGACCCTGTCTCCAAATAAAACACACAAAATTGGGCTGGGGATGTGGCTCAGTGGTCGAGTACCCCTGAGTTCAATCCCCAGTACCAAAAAAAAAAAATCTAGAGGGAGATTGAACTCTCATTGGCTGATCCTGGATCATATGCCCATCCTAAGCTAATTGCTGTGGCGAGGGTAGGAGGTGAGGTTGTAGTGCTTTAACTGCCAGGCCTGACTCTCATGCCCATCTCCAAACCACAGGTATCTAGAGAGGAGTGGGCGGTTTTCCAAAGGAAGCCCAAGTGCTGTCCCCAGGCATCAGAGATCCCCATAATTGAAATTACCACACCAGGACAGTATTAAAATGAATTACTACATTTCATTTATGCAGGGACAGTGCACATTAGGTGCCTAGTATATGTGCTACTCTTATGACCCTTGGACTCACCTGCCTATCCCTAGGCCTTACCTACTATGAACCTTGCTGGGTTCTGCACAGCCCCAGCAGGTTCCCTGTACCCAGAATCCTCCCCAGAGATACCCTACCAAGAGAAGCCATCCAGGACCTCATACCTTTCCTCCCCTACTCCCACTTTGACTTCCCAGGAAGAGTGTGCTTTCTGCACAGCCTTGGGGACCGCCTGCCCTGATCTCACTGGGCAGGGGGCCACATATCCTCAGAGTACAGGCCCTTCCTGAGAGCTGGAAGTCTTTGGCTCAATCCAGGAGACTCCTGGCACACACACTAGTACTGTGGCCAACTGTGATGTGGCCCCACATGTGTGTCCTTGCAGGGACAGCTGCCAGCGAGGTTGGAGGCTACTGTACATCGTGGCTGCCTACCACAGTTGCTCTGATGTCCTCTACCCACACCTCCATCACTTCCTCCAACACGTGAGCAAGACTCCAGGCCTGCCTTTCCAGGGTAAGGAGCCAGTGCATGGGGACCCAGGGTTGCATTCCTCTCACATGGGGACAAGGCAGGCAGCCTGAGGGAGGGGAAACCCAGAGAGCCTGACCCTTTGCATGTACCTAGGAAATGTTAACTAATATTAATTTACTCCCCAAACATTTCGGGAGATCCCAAAATTGGCCCCATGGGTCATATGACCTCATGGTGGGAATGGTCAGGGAAAGTTGCCAGGAGGCATTACCCTGGGTAATGAGCAGGTGGAAGGGATTTCCCGGTGGACTAAGTAGCAGGAGCAAAGATGGGAATGTATGGCATGTGGGAGATGCAGAGAAAAAGGCGGGCAAGAAGCCAGAGTACTCAGGTAAGGCCCTGCCTCTCCAGCTGCTGGGCCCAAAGTTGGTGGCAGGGTCTTGGATGTAGCTCCTTGCAGTTTGGAGAAGTATCCTCTTCCTGACTGTGCTTCCATAGTAACCCTAGGGGTCCTAAGAAAGAGGCCATAGCTCATGTAGTCACCCTGTACTGATGGCAGTCATGATAGAGGTTGAGCTACTCACCCTCTCTGCCTCTGAATCTTTCTATTTGATTCAATTAACAAATATTCCCTGACTCAGAGATAAACAGACTCAGCTGCCCAGGGATGGGCTCCCACATAAGAGAAGACAGCAGAATGTGCCCTAGAACTCTTGATGCCCTCCCTAGGGCAAGGTGAGGACACTGCTTAACCTAGAGACATGGAGCAATGACGCTGGGGTCTTCTGCACTGGGATACCTGGATGATACAGGGTGATTGGCATGGGGGTTCCTGCTGGCAGGATCAGAGCACCATTGTCCTAGCCACAGAGTGTATTGGGGGTGAGTTCTCCAAGAAACAGCTCAGAGTCAGCTGTTTCTAGACTCATAGATAGTGAAGGGCAAGACAAAAGGCCATGATTACCTGGGATGTGAGTTCAAATACAGTTCCCAAACTCTAGCTCTTGACCTTGGCAAAGTCACTGCTCTTGCTGGGTTCAGTTTCCTCAACTATCAAATGGAAGTATAAATGCCTGCCACACAGGTTGTGGAAAGAATACAGTGGGCACAGCACAGTAGTGCACACCTGTAATCCCAGTTAACTCTGGAAACTGAGATGGGAGGATCACAAGTTTGAGGCCAGCCTGGGTAACTTAACAAGACCCTATCTCAAAAAATAAATAAATGGGGCTGGGATTGTAGCTCAGCGGTAGAGCGCTTGCCTTGCAAGGGTGAGGCCCTGGGTTCGATCCTCAGCACCACATATAAAGCAATAAAATAAAGACATTGTGTTCATCAACAACTAAAAAAAATTTAAAAATAAATAAATAAATAAATAAATAAATAAATAGGGCTCGGATTGTGGCTCAGTGGTACAGTGCTTGCCTTGCATGCGTGAGGCACTGGGTTCGATCCTCAGCACCACATAAAAATAAATAAATAAAGATAGTGTGTCCATCTACAATTTAAATAAATAAATAAATAAAGAGGGTTGGGGATACAGCTCAGTGGTAATTTGCTCTTGGGTTCAACCTCCAGTACAGAAAAAAATAAAATACAGCCAGTTCAAAGCTGATGACCAGAGCAGCCCCTTTCTCCTACTGATGACCTCGAGCAAACCCTGACTCCTTGCCTTTGCAGGGATCGCCAAAGCCTGTGAGCAGAATCTGAAGAAAACCTTGCGTTTTGGGGGCCGTCTGGAGCTCCCCAGCACCATGGAGCTTCGGGCCATGTTGGTAAGCCTGGGGTAGGGGCAAAGGATGGGGAAGGCAGTCATGATGAACAGGAGAAAGGAGCCCAGCCCGTCTCTTCTGCTGGATGCAAATGCACTGCTCCCGGGTGCACAGATGGGCCCTGTTTAGTCCAGGTGCATAAAGCTTCCTATACATTCATGCCCCAGACCTCCTGGCTATGGAACTCCCATGGCAGGGAACAAGCACTATCCCAGATCTCAGGGCCTACCCTCTTATCCTTCTCTTACTTACCACCCCCTACCAGGCAGGCCGCAGTTCCAAGAGACAGCTCTTTCTTCTCCCCGGAGGGCTTGAACGACATCTCAAAATCAAAACATGCACTGTAAGTGAGGAAACGTCTCTGGTAAATAGGTGCTAGAAGGTCAGCGACACCCCAGTCCCTGGGGGGGCATGTGGAGTAAGCCCCCAAGGGTGCTGAGTCCCTCACAGGCTCTCCCACAGCCCCACAAGGCAGGACTTACAGTCAACCCTTCATATCCACATCCCTAAATTCAACCAACTGAGGATTGAAAATATTTGGGGAAAAAAAAAGTTACATCTGTAATGAACAGGTACAGACGTTTTTCTTATTATTCCCTATACAATATAACAACTATTTATATACATTTGCATCCTTTTGAGTATTACAAGTAATCTAGACTTGATTTAAAATATACAAGAGGACCCAGTGCAGTGGCGCACACCTGTAGTCCCAGCACTTTGAGAGGCTGAGACAGGAGAATTGCGAGTTCAAAGCCAGCTTCAGGCAACAGTGAGGCGCTAAGCGACTCAGTGAGACTCTGTCTCTAAATAAAAGACAAAATAGGGCTGGGGATGTGTAATGGTGGTCAAGTGCTCCTGAGTTCAATCCCTGGTACAACATATATATATATTATATATATTATAAATATGTATATATAAATATATATATACACACACACATATATATACACACAAGAGGATATGAAAATACTGTGCCTTTTTATAGAAGAAACTTGAGCATCCTCAAATTGTAGTGTCTGTTGGGGTCCTGGAACCCATCCCCTGTGGACATTAAGGGATGACTGTATTTCTCAGAACAAACTGAGCCTCCAGCTCAGGGTTATACTATAAATAAGAGACAAAGGCAGAAATTGAACCTAAGTCTCAGACTCCAAAAACCGAATTCCTTCCCTGCATGATGATGTTCCTCAGAGACCTCAAAGGATCCTGTACCTCTGTGCAGAGAGATGAGGAACTCTGCTCAGCTTCTGGGGTGTGGATGGAGCTGAGAGGACAGAGGTCAGGCCCAAGTAGCACAGTCTCACTCTTCCTGCCCCACCCCAGGTGGCCTTGGACGTGGTGGAAGAGATCTGTTCTGAGATGGCCCTGACACGCCCTGAAGCCTTCAATGAGTATGTGATCTTCGTTGTTAGTAATCGAGGTGAGTGGCCAAGAGAACTGAGCATGCTGGACTCCTTCCCATCAATAGGCTTTGGCCCACAAGGGCCAAAAAGCCTGAAAGCCCAGGTCTGGGGCCACTTTCTCCCAGAAACCCCTTCACTCCTGTATGGAAGGATCTCTGTGTGTACTGAGCACCCCTAGCCCTTCATCTGTCCCACTCTGCTTTGTTTTGCATAAATTTGTCTCCCCCTACTATAAGACTGGGGGTTCATGGAGTGCAGGGCCCTCTCTGGTTCCTCCCTTTGCCCCGTGGGACTTTCTCAATAGGAAGCTTACATTCTGGGAAGGTTTCCATTCATAGGCCCAAACTACTGGAACCCAAAGGTGCAATAATTTATTCTTGCCTTATGCATTAAGAGTTGCCATAGGGGCTGGGGCTGTAGCGCAGGGGTAGAGCGCTCGCCTAGCATGCGTGAGACACTGGGTTCGATCCTCAGCACCACATATAAATAATAAATGAATAAAATAAAGATCCATCAACAACTAAAAAAAATAAAAAAAATAAAAAAAAAGAGTGGCCATAGGAGGCTCCTCCCAGGCCCTAGGACTCTTAGGGGACTTTCATGCAACCCAAAGCCCCTTCTGTGTGCTGCATGCTTGGCCCTGAACCATGTGCCCTAGCCCTGCCTGTCAAGTCCAGATGTAGTAGGCGGGCATGGCAGGTACTATGTCCCATGCACAGTTCAAAGCATTTAATGCTATAAAATTCTTTTCTTCCCTCTCTCTCTCTCTCTCTCTCTCTCTCTCTCTCTCTCTCTCTCTCTCGCTCTCATGCGTGCGCGCTTCTGTGCTTTTTCAGTACTGGGGATCAAACCCAGGACCTAGAGCATGCTAGGCAAGCTCTGTACCAGTAGGACATACCCCAAACCTCCTAATACTAGAAACGCTTTCCCCTGCTCCCCGTACTAGAGAGTGAATCAGAGGCACTCTATCACTGAGCTATATGCCCTTCCTTTTTATTTTATTTTTTTATTTTGAGAGTGTCTTGCTAAGTTGCCCAGGCTGGCCTCAAACTTACAATCTTCCTGCTTCAGCCTTCTGAGTAGCTAGGATTACAGGCATGCCCCTGCACCCAGCTATAAATTCTTTTTTTTTTTTTTGGTACTCTAGATTGAACTCAGGGGCACCCGACCACTGAGCCACATCCCCAGCCCTATTTTGTGTTTTATGTAGAGACAGGGTCTCACTGAGTTGCTTAGTGCCTTGCCATTGCTGAGGCTGGTTTTGAACTCGCGATTCTCCTGTCTTAGCCTCCCTAAGTGCTGGGATTACAGGCTTGTGCCACCGCACCTGGCTTATAAATTCTTTTAATCCCCACAACAACCTATAAAGTGGAGATGGTTATTACTGCCGTTTGCAGAGGGGGAAATAAGGCTGAGGGAGGCTGTATTGGTTTCCTGTGATATTTATAACAAATGAGCAAAATTCAGTGGCTCACAACAACACAGATTAATTATTTTACAGTTCTTAAAAGTCTCGAATTGAGAATGCAGTCAGGACTGTGTTCCTTATGGAAACTCTAGAGGACCATTCATTTTCTTGCATTTTCCAGCTTCCAGAGGAAACCACATTCCTTAACTCATGGTTCTTTGTTCTATCTCCAAAGCCAGCACGTAGAATCTTCACATCAGTCTCTGTCCTGGCCCCCAACCTCTGATTTCATCCTCTCATCTCTTTCTATGACTGACCCTCCTCCCTCCCTCTAGGAAGGGCCCTTGGGCCCAGTTGAATAATCTCCTCTTCTTGAGACCCATAACCACATCTGTAAAGTCCCTTTTGCCATGAAGATGACATATTCCAAGTTCCAGGGATTAGGATGTGGATATTTTTGGAGGGACCATTATCAGCTAACCATAGAAGGGCAGTGACTTATCCAAGGTCACATACTGAAGATTTGAACCCAGGCAGTCTGGCCTCAGGATTCTGGACCCTTATCATGTCAAACCCCTCATGTTTGGTAAAATAAATGTCCATTTGGGAGAGAAAAACTCACATCTTGGGGCTGGGGTTATGGCGCAGTGGTAGAGTGCTTGCCTAGCACGCGGGAGGCACTGGGTTCGATCCTCAGCACCACATAAAAATAAAATAAAGCTACTGTGTCCACCTACAACTAAAAAATAAATATTAAAAAAAAAACAAAAGACAACACAGAGTACCATATGAGAAAGATAAGAAATAGTTTAAAAAAAAAAAAAGAAAAAGAAAAACTCACATCTCTCTCCCAGGCTTAGACCCCAGGCCTTCCCTTCCCCCACTTACAACATGTGCCCAGCAAGGGTCTTTCCTGAAGGAGGTCTTCAGAAAGATAACCACTGATGCTCATGGGCTGAGTCCTGGTGTGCATGTCCTTGTCTCCAACCTTCTCTAGAAATGGCCTGGGATTTCTTTAAGCATAACCCAGGATGCTTTCCCAGACCCAGGCAGGCCACCCTTTAAGGTGTTCTTCAGGCCCTTTCCTTGGAAGAAATGGAACATAATTTGTACCTTCAAATTGGAGTTATTCAGCCGGGCGCGGTGGCTCAAGCCTGTAATCCCAGTACTTAGGGAGGCTGAGACAGGAGAATCGCTAGTTCAAAGCCAACCTCAGCAGAGGCGAGGCGCTAAGCAACTCAGTGAGACCCTGTCTCTACATAAAACACAAAATAGGGCTGGGGATGTGGCTCAGTGGTTGAGTGCCCCTGAGTTCAATCCCCAGTACCAAAAAAAAAAAAAAAAATTGGAGTTATTCCCCTCTTTGGTCATCAACATTTCAGTGAAACATAGGGCACCTTATTGTATAAATATGCTCCCCTTTAATGAGAAAAGTGTGTCTCAGAGAGGGGAGGTGGCATAACGGAGGTGACGTCTCACTTGAATGGTAGGTTGGAGTCTGTGCACTTGCTCCATACAGTTACATATGTGTACAAGTGTGCCCCCAACCAGCCCTGCCTCTCTGCTCTCTGCAGGCCAGCATGTGTGCCCTCTAAGCCGCCGTGCCTATATCCTGGATGTGGCCTCAGAGATGGAACAGGTAGATGGCAGCTACATGCTGTGGTTCCGGCGTGTGCTCTGGGATCAGCCACTCAAGTTTGAGAATGAGCTGTATGTGACCATGCACTACAACCAGGTAAGCACACAGAGGCCCCTCTGTGGCTCTGGGACATCGTGGGCTCCAGAGGGGCTGTGAGGTTAGACGCCACAGCCTGTTTTTGCAAACTGGTGCGAGTACAAAATACAAACACTTAGCTTTTGTGGCCACATGGTGTCACTGTTGAAGCCTGGCCCTGCACAGTCTGATCCTGTGCCACTCAAGATTTCCATCCTGAGCTGGGCCCAGCGGCGCACGCCTGTAATCCCAGCACTTAGGGAGGCTGAGACAGGAGAATCGCGAGTTCAAAGCCAGCCTCAGCAATGGTGAGGCGCTAAGCAACTCAGTGAGACCCTGTCTCTACATAAAACACAAAATAGGGCTGGGGATGTGGCTCAGTGGTCGAGTGCCCTTGAGTTCAATCCCCAGTACCAAAAAAAAAAAAAAAAAAAAAGATTTCCATCCTGAGTAGGGGACTGGAAAAACCTGATGCAGACCCTCAAGTCCCACCCCAGATCTATCGGATCAGAATCTCAGGGGTTCATCCCTGCCTTGTATTTTTGCAATCCTCCCAGAGACTCTGGAGCATGCTTAGTTTTAAGAAGCACGGATCTGATGGACACTTGTGCGCATCACATTGTTGATACTCAGCATTTACTAGCCCACACTCTTCCCACCTCATTGTGGGGACTCCTTCATAAACTTGAAGGCCACCATTCACACAGCTCCCCCTTGAATGCCTCTGTCATCATTCCCCCAAAACCAGTGGTGGAAAAGGCCGGAATCATAATTGCCTGTTTCTGGACTCCCTGTGGATGAATTCCTACGTGTGCACCTGCCTGGCAGCTTCTCATGCATCTGCTCCCAACAGGTCCTGCCTGACTACCTGAAGGGCCTTTTTAGCAGTGTGCCAGCCAGCCGGCCCAGTGAGCAACAGCTGCAACAGGTGTCCAAACTAGCTTCACTGCAGCACCGTGCCAAGGACCACTTCTACCTGCCCAGTGTGTAAGCACCTGCCCGCCTGTCGTTCAGAGCAGATAGGCACGCTGGCACCCTCAGCACACTCCGCCTTCCTCAGAGATGCCCATCCCAGGACCCCAGGATCCCCTCTTGCACAGTGAGGCTGGGAAGGGGCTTTCCTGGCCCTGCGGCCGAAGTTCTCTGGCTTACCATAGATGCTGGGACTCTGCCTCTCTTCTACAACAAGTTGCTTCTGGCTGGCATTAATAACTCAGAGTCAATTTAATGACAAAACTATTTTCTGCATATGTGTTGTCTTAGCTTCTTTTCCAACTATTCTTTACTTTCCCCTTTTTCTTTTTTAATTTTTTTGGGGATTGAACGCAGGGGTACTCTACCACTGAACTACATTCCTAGCCCTTTTTATTTTGAGAATCTCACTAAAATGGCCAATGTTGGCCTCAAACTTGTGATCCTCCTGCCTTAGTCTCCCGAGTTGCTATGATTACAGGCATGTGCCACTGTGCCTGGCTGTTCTCCCCTTTCACAGACAAGGAAGCTGAGGTCCAGAGAGATTATATGGCTTACTGAGGTTTAGCCAGCTAGTAGATAAAGGAACCAGAAAGTTAAACCTGAGGAAGCTAGGTCCAGATGCCAGGTTCTTACTGCAGCAGTGCAAAGAAGGCTGGATGTTATCAAAGGGAGAGGGCTCCCCTGACTTTCTTCTAATTCTTGCCCTGTTCATAGCCCAGGACAGCTGGGATGGATTGGGGTTGATGTTGATATTTTCTACATGTGCCAAGAGGCAAAGAGACTGCCTTGAGGGAGCCAGCATGTGTCTCAGAGAAGAGGACTGAAGAAGGAAGTAGGGTGGGTGGGACTGATAGTCCTTGGAGGCTCAGCCTCGAGGGCCAGCACTCCTCTGTCCCCTACTCTGACCATCCCATGGTGGTTGCTTTGCCCTCTCTTATGTTTCTCCCACCCCTGTGTCTCTCCAGATCTCTCTGGCCTGGGCTTCTTTTTGGGGATGGGAACTACAAAGGATGAACCTGCCTTGGGTTCAAGTCTCCCCACCACACACATACTACTAGCTCATAGTTGCTGTGACCTTAGACTCCTCAGTGGACTTCTGAGAACCTCAGTTTCCTCTTCTGCAAGCAGGGATCTTAGCGGTATCAGCTCTGGTGGTTACCAACCACTTGCCATGTACCAAGGCAGCATGGGAGTCCTTGCACTCCTATCTTCCCCTTGTTCGCTCCCCAGCATTTAGTCTCCCAGGGACGCATAACACTCATATCCACTTTGCATCATACCTGCCACACAGTAGGGATTAAGTGGCAGGTGCTCAGGACTCCTGTCCCCTCCACACGCAGGCGGGAGATCCAGGAGTATATCCCGGCCCAGCTCTACCGCACAACAGCTGGCTCAGCCTGGCTCAACCTGGTTATCCAGCATCGGCAGCAGACACAGGCACTCAGCCCCCACCAGGCCCGTGCCCAGTTCTTGGGTAAGAGCTGGGGATGCAGGACTGGGGAGATTATCATGAAGGGCTTTAAGGGGGGATCCAAGGAAGAGAGATACTATTTCCTTTTGCATAAAGGCATTTTCAGTGGCAGGTGAGCCACCTACCTATTGGGAAAGAGACTTTTTTTTAATTTAGAGACATGGTCTCACTGAGTTGCTTAGTGCCTCGCTTTTGCTGAGGCTAATTTTTGAACTTGCGATCCTCCTGCCTCAACCTCCTGAGCTGCTGGGAGAGACTTTTTTTTTTAATACTTTTTTTAAGTTGTTGTTGGACCTTTATTTATTTATTTTTCATTTATTTTTATATGTGGTGCTGAGAATCGAACCCAGTGCCTCACACATGCTAGGCAAGTGCTCTACCACTGAGCCACAACTCCAGCCCCTGGGAGAGACTTATTTTTATTTTTTTTTGGTACTAGAGATTTAACCCAGGGGCACTTAACCACTGAACCACATCCCTAGCCCTTTTTATTTTGTATTTTGAGACAAAGTCTCACTTACTTAGGGCCTTGCTAAGTTGCTGAGGCCTGCCTCAAAGTTGTGAGCCTCATGCTTTAGCCTCCAAAGTTGCTAGGATTACAGGCCTGTGCCACCACACCCAGCAAAAGGAGACTTTTTAACATTTTCTCAAAGACATCATTGGGGTGGGACTGGGGGTAACCTTGGGTAAAAAGAGAGTGGGAAGTGAGGAAGAAGGGATAGAGGAAGAGGCCAGACAGGTGGGAGAAGGAAGCTAAGGATGAAATGTATTCTACAGGCCAGCCATGTAGTTCAGGGCCAGGACTGTCATGGATGGGCGTGGTCCATCATGGTAACACCTCTTCTCCCCATTGCAGGCCTGCTCAGTGCCTTTCCTATGTTTGGCTCCTCCTTCTTCTTCATCCAGAGCTGCAGCAACGTTACTGTGCCAGCCCCCTGCATCCTTGCCGTCAACCATAATGGCCTGAACTTCCTCAGCATAGAGACCCATGTAAGTGGCCTCTGCCTGGGTCTGCCCATCTTCCCCCTGTCCCCTCTGTCCTCGAGTCCCCCACCCCTTCCCAGGAGCCAGGATTGCCAGCTATGGAAGCCCAACTCCACCATTTACCATCTGCATAACCTCCAGCAATTCTCTTCTCCTCTCAGAGCCTTGCTTTCCCCATCTGGAAAATGGGAATAATGGTAGAATCCACTCCATAGAGTTGAGGTAAAGGGGAAGTGAGGCAAAACATATACTAAGTGCTCAAATAGGGCTAGGGATACAGTTCAGTTGGTAGAGTGCTTGCTTTGCATGCACAAGGCCTTGGGTTCAATCCCCAGCACCACAAAACAAAAATAAATAAATAAATGGAAACACTGAGTCACTAAGTGCTCAAATAGTGTGTTGGTTTGCTCAGGCTGCCATAACAAAATACCACAGGCTGAGAGAGGTTGCTCTGTGATGAGCTTATTTTCTCACAGTTGTGAAGGCTGAAAGTCTAAGATCAAGGTATCTGCCAGTCTGGTCTCTTCATTGTCCTGCAAATAGCTATGTCCCCATATGGCCTTTCCTCTGTGTGTGTATATCCCTAATGTCTCTGCATCTGGAGTTTCTCTTTCCCTACTTATTTTTTCTTTTTCTTTTTCTTTCTTTCCTTCTTTTTCTTTTTCTTTCTTCCTTTTTTTTTTTTTTTTTTTTTTTGTGGATACAGGGGCATTCTACTACTGAATCATCCTTTTTATTTTGTTTTGAGACCAGGTCTCACTAAATTGTGAAGGCACACCTTGAACTTGTGATCCTCTTGCCTCAGCTTCCAGAGTAACTGGGATCAGATTTATTCTTCTTTTGTTGTTGTTATTATGTAGTACTAGGGATGGACCCAGGGCCTTGTGCACGTTAGGGAGTTGCTCCACCAATGAGCCACATCTCCAGCCCTCAGATTTCCTCTTATAAGGACAATATTCATAATGGATTAGGAGGCCAGGAACAGAGGCACATGCCCATAATCCCAGTGGCTCAGGAGGCTGAGGCAGGAGGATCACAAGTTCAAAGCCAGCCTCAGCAAAAGCGAGGTGCTAAGCAACTCAGTGAGACCCTGTCTCTAAATAAAATACAAAATAGAGCTGGGGATGTGGCTCAGTGGTCGAGTGCCCCTGAGTTCAATCCCTGGTACCAAAAAAGAAAAAAGAAAAAAAATGGATTGGGACTCACCCTAATATAACCTCATTCTAACTAATACCTCTGTGTTAGTCAGTTTTTCATTGCTGAGAAAATACCTGAGAAAAACAACTTAAAAGAAGAAATGTTTAGCCGGGCGCTGTGGCTCAAGCCTGTAATCCCAGCACTTAAGGAGGCTGAGACAGGAGAATCGCGAGTTCAAAGCTAGCCTCAGCAATGGCAAGGTGCTAAGCAACTCAGTGAGACCCTGTCTCTACATAAAACATAAAATAGGGCTGGGGATGTGGCTCAGTGGTCGAGTACCCCTGAGTTCAATCCCTGGTACCAAAAGAAAAAAAAAAAAGAAGAAATGTTTATTTTGGCTTATAGTTTCAGATTTCTCAGTCCATGGTCAGTTGGCTCTATTACTTTGGGCCTGAGTTGAGGCAGAACATTATGGAAGAGCATGGCAGAGGAAAGTATGACAGTCAGGAAGCAGAATGAGAGAAAGGGACTAGGGACAAGATACAGTCCCCATCCTTGACCAAGGCCACGTCCTTAGAGATCCATTCCTTTCAACTCAGTCCCACCTCCTGCAGTTTCCACTAGCTCCTGTTGGTCCATTCAGCTATCAATGGATTAATCCACTGATGAGGTCAGAGACTTCATGATCCAATTGTTTACCAAAAGTGCCACCTTTGAACTTTGTTGCATTGGGAACCAAACCTTCAATACAAGAGCCTTTGGAGAATGTTCCCAAACTCAACCATGACAACAACTTCATTTTTTGCAGTGCTAGGGATGAAATTCAGAGTTTTGCACATCCTAGCCAAGCCCTCTGTCACTGAGCTACATTCCCAGACCTTTAATCACCATTTTGAAAAAATATTCTTTTAGTTGTAGATGGACACAATAGCTTTATTTATGTGTTTTTATGTGGTGCTGAGGATCGAACCCAGTGCCTCACACTTGCGAGGCAAGTGCTCTACCACTGAGCCCCAGCCCCAGCCCTTAATCACCATTTTAAAGTCCCTGTCTCCAAATAGAGTCACATTCAAGGTATTGGGACTTAGGGCTTCACATAGGTATTTGCAGAGGACACAGTGCAGCCCCTCACCAATAGACCCTGACAGCCCCTTTCTTAGGTTTGCTCCTAGAAGTAGAGTGTGAGATGAGGATTCCAAGGCAGGGGCTTATTTGGAGGAGATTCTAGGAACACTGGAGGGAGGAATTAGTGAATGGTAGTGGAGACAATAAAGACCCTGTTAACACATGAGTTGCCAATGTGGGTAACTGGAGGTCGGTCCAGCTGTGGGGAGCCCTTGTTACTTACCACTCCCCATCAGTCATTAGCCCAGGGCTTCTTCCTGCTGCATTAAGTCTAGCTTTCCCTGAATGTGGTCCCTTTGTTTCTTGGGCCAGAAATCAAGCCCTGGACAAAGGGGTACAGATGTTCATGAAAGCAGCTTTGATGTGGAGGTCAGGGCACCAATAGCATCCACTACATCCTATATCCAAGCATTTTGAATAGTGCCAGCAGATGCATGATTGGTATTTGTTGAATTCGTTTCACAGGTGAGGAAACCAAGATCCAGAGAGGTATAGTGAGATGCTTGAGGTCACACAGCAAGTCACTAAGGATCTGATACTTAGATTGGGGCCTCCTGTATTCCACTGATCTATCTTATTTTCAGGGGAGGGAATAAGGGTGATTGAGACGATTCCCATCCACAACCCTGTCTTCCTCCTGCACTCCCAGGAGCTGATTGTGAAATTCCCCCTGAAGGAGATCCAGTCTACGCGGACCCAGCGGCCCACAGCCAACTCCAGCTACCCCTATGTGGAGATTGCACTGGGGGATGTGGCAGCCCAGCGCACCATGCAGCTGCAGCTGGAGCAGGTGGGTCCAGCCCCCACTGGCCACACCCTGTCACACAGGCTGTCACTCTCGTGTTCCACTCACTAGGCTCTTCTCTCCAGGATAGTTAGGTCAAGTAAATTATTAAATCATTAAATTATTAAATTATTAAAATAATTAGGCCAAAGTAGCATCCAGCCTAGTTCAGTGGACAGAACTACAGGTCATTTTGGTGGCCTTCCAAGAAAGCACCTCAGTAGTGGGACCATGAAATAGAGTTCAGGTTTTGTGCAGAATGGTGAAGAATTTGGTGGGGCCCTAGAGAGAGAAAGCCAAGGGAAGGATGTCTTGGAGCTCTTCAAATATTAAGCTAAAAATTGGGGGCTTATTTTTGAGGGCACTAGGGAGCCACAGGAGGTTGGTGAATGGGCAGGGACAGGAGATTTGAGGAAGTTGACCTAGGCTGAGGCATGGAAGCTGAATTATGAGACCTAGGATTGTAGTTGGAGAAAGTGGGCTCCTCCTGTGATAGGGAAACTGAGGTCTACCTGCCCTGTGCCTTCTCAATTGTGGCTGCTTCTTTTTTTTTTTTATAATGTTATTGTATTTTTTATACTTTTATTTTATTTGTTTATATTTATGTGGTGCTGAGGATCGAACCCAGTGCCTCACGCATGCTAGGCAAGCGCTCTACCACTGAGCTACAGCCCCAGCCCCTTGTGGCTGCTTCTTAAAAAGGCATGGCTTCTAGGCTCCTGTCCAAGCTTCACAGCCCTTAGGGCAGGACCAGAGTTTTCACCTTACCAGAGAGACAGGATGGAGGCTCAAAGAAGGGGTCCACAAGTCTGCTACGTCAAGCTGGCCACATTCTTTGTTGAGACCTGGGTCCAATGCCAACCTCTATGACAGCCCCTTCAGGGCTGATTTCCCAGGAAAGAGGGAGGGGCTTCCACTGCACTAGCCCTGCCTCTGAGGGACAGGACCAGAACAAAACCCCCTTGGAAATCTGGGATTCAGGACCAAGCTCCCTGTCCCCCTCACATGCTCTATCTGCTCCTGGGGTCACTCTGATCCTCCCTCTGACAGCCGTGGCCTCTGGGCCTGCCGTGCTTCCCAGAACCTTCCCTCTAAGCTGTTGTGTTCTTCTATCTCCTCGTACCTGCCCCAGCACCTCTTTGGCTCCTTTTCTGGCATCTCCTCTCCAGACCACCTGTACAATTCTGAAGCTCTCACCCTATCTCCCATATTTCTATCTGGTTACGTGACCCCTGAGCTCCAGGCTACCTAAGCATCTCCTCTCTAACTTACCTCCTCCTTCTCCCAGGAGCAGTTTCCATCCCTGTCCCCTCCTGTAGTCATCACTGTGAACGTCTCTCTCACCTGTCTGCTCACTTACTCCACCATCCTGGCTTCTTCCAGTTCCCTTTTCTGAGTCTTCCCTCCCCCTCTCTGCCCCAGGTCCTGTCTTTTTTTTTAGACACAATACCTTTATTTTATTTATCTATTTTTATGTGGTACTGAGAATCGAACCCAGTGCCTCACACATGCTAGGCAAGTGCTCTACCACTGAGCCACAACCCCAGCCCCAGCAGCAGACCCTTTACACTTACTCTTCCCTCCTACCAAGAACGCTCTTCCCTTATTTGTCCCAGGGCTCCTTTCTTCCCTTTACTCAGGTTTCAGCACAAAGAACCCCTCTTCTTAGGAGCCTTCTCTGACCCTCCTCTACCTCCTCTGTCATGACTCACCAGCTCTACTTCATTGGTCCTCATGATGGCTTACAGATCATTTAGGTATTTGTTTACATATTGTCTGTCTCCTCCTCCAAAATATAAGCTCCAGGAGGACAGAGCTATGTGCATCTCCTTCACACTGTGTCCATGGCACTGTGTCTAGCACACAGTAGATGCTCAATGCATATTTGTTGGCTGGCTGGCTGGCTGGCTAAAGACCTTTTTGGCTTCTCCATTTCCTTGTAGCACTCCCTGCAAGGAAGCTGCTACCTCTGCCTCCCTTCTGTACATGTTGGGAATAATTCATTCATTCATTTCATTTATTCAACACACAATCATTGAGCATCTCTGTATAGCAGGTTCTGCACAAGCCATGAGAATACTGATGTGACTGAGACCCCTATAGCCCTGGCCCTCACAAAGCCTGGAATCTCAGATATGAAAGAATCTCTCCATACGTCATGAGCAGTGCTAGGAGCATGTGCAGGGGACCCAAACTACATAGGAGGTAATTGGAAAAGGCTCCCAGGAGTAGGTGATTTCTGAGTGTAGCCAACAGACCTGGTCCCCATCCCACCTACCTTTGACAAGCTGCATGAGGGCATCTCAGGACAGCCCTGTTTATTTTTGAACCCTAGTTTCCATACCTGTCCAATTAGGCTACAATTCCAGAAAGGCCTAGAATACAGCAGCATGTGGGTAGGCAAAAGACTGACCACAAGGGAGGAAGGACTCTCCATCTTGTACATACTGATTTGATTAGCTGGTGTGGCCTACAGGGTGAAATGATCACAGATAATCTTGGCAGAG
This sequence comes from Xerus rutilus, assembly GCA_028644305.1. Lineage (NCBI taxonomy): Eukaryota > Metazoa > Chordata > Mammalia > Rodentia > Sciuridae > Xerus > Xerus rutilus. The sequence goes on from CM053402.1 coordinate 57,228,167, forward strand.
AACACTTCCGGGTGACTTCGGGCCTCTTACCACTCAAGTTTAAATCCTACCACATACCAACTATGAGGTCTGGGAATGAGCAATTCCTCAGCTCGAGGCCTCAGCTTCTGTACTTGTGGAATGATACAAAATAGTACTGCCTCTTAGGGACATTGCAGGAGCCCTATATAGTGGCACGCTCCTGTAATCCCAGAAATTCATGAGGCTGAGGCAAGAAGATTGCGAAGTTGAGGCTAGCCTCAGCAACTTAGCAAGATTCTGTCTTAAAATAAAAAATAGAAAGGGCTGGGGATATAGCTCAGTGGTAGAGTGCTTGCCTGTCTATGATGCAGGAGACCTTGTAGTGCAAAAACAAAAAAGGGTGGATACTGCAGGGATTAAATATAAAGCTCTCAGGACAAGGCCTGGCACAGTCCACACTCAGTAAGTGCTGCTATTATTTTATCACTCTGAGTAGCTTCCATCACTCCAAGAATTCTGGCAGTGGGGGTGGTGGTTCTGATATTGGCTTTGTTCTGCACCACACTCACAGATCAATTATCCACAATTCCCTGGTGCCCTCTCCTGTGCTGCTCCAGCTGGGAGCCCTGAGTCTAGGTCACTGTTTGTTCTAGGCTGCGGGTGCCAGGGGTAACCAAGGCAACACATCATTAGAAACTTACCATTTATTGACCAGAGGGGTGTGGTGCTAGGAATGGAACCTGGAATCTTGTACATGCTAGGCAAATGCTATAACACTGAGCTACCCCTGAGTCCCTTTGACCAATATTTTTTAAATGTAGAAGATTTATATGAAATCACATTTTGTTGATTTGATTTTCTTGCCACTGCTTATGAGGAAGGTTCTGGTACTTGAGACCTTTACCAGGTGTGGTGGTGCATGCCTATAATCCTAACAACTCAGGAGGCTGAGACTCTTGGCAGAGAACACTTCCAGGCCTCTTACCACCCAAGTTTAAATCCTACCACATACCAACTATGAGGTCTGAGAATGAGCAATTCCACAGCTCGAGGCCTGAGGATTGAAAGTTCAAAGCCAGCCGCAGCAACTTAGTGAGGCCCTGAGCATCTCAGCAAGACCCTGTCTCTGAATAAAATATTAAAAAGGGCTGTGGGGGGGCTGGGACTGTGGCTCAGCGGTAGAGCGCTTGCCTTGCATGCGTGAGGCCCTGGGTTCGATCCTCAGCGCCACGTACAAAACAATAAAATAAAGACATTGTGTCCATCTACAACTAAAAAAAAAAAAAAAAAAAAAAAAGGGCTGGGGGTGTGTCTCAGTGGTTAAGTGCCCCTGGGTTCAATCCCTGATACCAAAAAAAAAAAAAGAATGGAGACCTTATTATAGGTGAGGCTGCTGAGAGGCTCAGAGGAGAAACAAGCATCCCTGGATCATGCAGGTCACACACAGCAGCATTGCCAGATGTATCTAGTCCTCTGCTTGCCTGCCTCTTATGACCCGCAGCCCCTCGTTCCATCTTCCAGCCACTTCCCAGCACCCTGAGGGAGCTGGGAATGAGAGTCCCTATGTGGATGGTGGTTTCCACCTCTTTCCAAACCACATCTGTTATGCATATCCCACACCAAGCTGGGCAAGGGTTAGGTGGGCGCAGACTCTCACTGTGTCCCCTGTAGGGTCTGGAACTGTGTCAAGTGGTAGCTGTGCACGTGGAGAACCTGCTCAGTGCCCGGGAGAAGCGGCTCACACTGCCCCCCAGTGAAATCACCCTGCTCTAACTGGGCCCCCAGCCTTCCTGCTGCCTTCCATCAGAAGACTTGCTATGTGGCCTCAGAGGAGCCACTGGACCTCTCTGAACCAGTGATTTCCCCAGAACCTTAGGGGAGACCACATGAGACAGGAGGAGCAACTCAAGTCCCCAAGAACCCAAGAAGACTGATCCAGAGTTGGGATAGAATTACAGCATGCAGATTCGGATCAGATAGCAAGAGGAACTTTCGAAGGCTGGCCCACAGTGCAGTGAAGTAGAAGGCAGAACCATGCAGCCTCTTGCCATGTGCCTGCTGCAGACCCTGTTCCTGGTTCCCACCTATGGCAAGGAAGGCCCACTCCAGTGGCCTACATGTACTGGACTCCGCCTTTGGTTGGATGTTTGAATCTATTCCAGCTCTACATCCCAGCCACCCACATATCCTCCTCATATGCCCTCACCTTGCACTGCCTCTAGGCCTGGATTTGTGACCTTGGCCATTTCTGTGCAAATAAAAGGTGTGCCTGGTAGCCATTTCCTCCATGGAATTGCTAAGGGATTAGATAACAAGTTTGAGGGAGGAGGCCAGAGTTGAAAGCATAGCTTTGCCCCTGGCTTATTGCCTGTGAGCAGCAATTCTATCAGAGATATCTGCACTTATCTCTCTCCACAGACCCTATCTCCCCATTCTACACCCCTTGGGTAGCCCCAAGCCTAGGCCCCTGTCACTGGATGAGCCACACAAGGTTCATAAGTGATATAATGGAAAGAGGGAGACGTTTGGAAAAGAACTCCCCAGGGAAGGGTGTGTTAGGTTTGGGTTTTGAAGAATGAATAGGAGTTTGTTAAGAATAAGTGCCAGAAGCCGGGCGCGGTGGCTCAAGCCTGTAATCCCAGCACTTAGGGAGGCTGAGACAGGAGAATCGCGAGTTCAAAGCCAGCCTCAGCAATGGCGAGGCGCTAAGCGAGCAACTCAGTGAGACCCTGTCTCTACATAAAACACAAAATAGGGCTGGGGATGTGGCTCAGTGGTCGAGTGCCCCTGAGTTCAATCCCTAGT
>CM053402.1:57231432-57296950 GCA_028644305.1 Xerus rutilus
TGTAATCCCAGCACTTAGGGAGGCTGAGACAGGAGAATCGCGGGTTCAAAGCCAGCCTCAGCAACGGCGAGGCGCTAAGCAACTCAGTGAGACCCTGTCTCTACATAAAACACAAAATAGGGCTGGGGATGTGGCTCAGTGGTCGAGTGCCCCTGAGTTCAATCCCCAGTACCAAAAAAAAAAAAAAAAAAAAAAAAAACCTTTTCCCAGTCGAGCTAAAATATAAGGTTCTGGGAGGGATGCTGTGGCAAAGAACAAAAATAGGAGCAATATATTTTGTGTTTCAGAATATAAGTGGGCCACTGTGTGACAGAGGCTACTCAGAAGTGGGAGAGTGGAATCTGAGAGGAAACTTCCTGGCTGAACCTTGGTCAGACTATACATTTTTTTGTTTTTCTAATATTGGGGATTAGAGCTTTCCCACTAAGCTTGCATCCCCAGCTCTTTTTATTTTTTGAGCTAAGTTGCCCAGTTTAGACTTTAACTTTCTGAGTTAAATAAATGGTTGAGGTGCAAGTCGGGGGTGTTTGTTATACAGCACTGGATTATTAGACTGAGGATTTTGGATTTTAGGACCCTGTGTGTTGAGGCACAAACTCCATGTGGTAACAGCTGTTCTACTGACTCTGCGGTGGCATCAGCAAGGTCGAGCCCTCCCACAAGATGGTCACGATCCCCACGAGGCAGAGTACCAGAAGAGCCCTGGGTGATAGGAGAGTCAGACCTCAAGTGTTCCCATCCAGTGGGTCTGCTACCTGGGCCCAGACCCACAGAGATAGGAATTCCAGATTGATGTGAGGAAATTCAGAGACCAGAGCCCAGAGTTCCTGGCCCAAGACAGGGTGAGAACCATCGAGGAAAATGTCTGGGTGGCATGCAAGCCTGTGAAAGTCAACTCATGAAGGCTTAGAAGCCCAAATGGATATTGGCAGTCTGTGCCATGATTTGGGGGCACTGAAAAAATAATCAAAATGACCTTATTTCAGTCCCCATGTGGGACATGGGGCTGGGCTTGGTCAAATTTCAGGTCCCCATACTTACTTCTCTAGCTTCCCCCTGCCCAGGTTTGCCTCCTTCTAAGACCCACGATCCTCTTTGGGGGAATTGTGACATGGTGTTGAAGACCCACACTGTGGAGCCACAGAGGCCTGTGTTAGAATTCCACTTTGCTGATTAGCTGTGTGGCCTTGTGCAAGTCACTTGCCCTCTCTTATCCTCTGCTTCCTTCTTTATAAATTGGAAATGCCAACAAGTGGCTTGAGGGTAAGTACTTTCTAAGTGATCATCATTATTTTTTGATACTAGGGATTGAACCCAGGGGCCTCAACCATTGAGCCACATCCCCAGTCCCCTTTTTATTAGTTGTCAATGGACCTTTATTTATATGTGGTGCTGAGAATCGAACCCAGTGCCTCACCTGTGCTAGGCAAGCACTCTGCCACTGAGCCACACCCCCAGCACTTTTTTATATTTTATTTTGAGACAGGTTTTCACTGAGTTGCTTAGGGCCTTGCTAAATTGCTGAGGCTAACTTTGGACTCACCAATCGTCCTGCCTCAGCCTTCTGCGCAGCTGAAATTACAGGCATGCACCACCAGGCCCAGCTCTAAATGGTCATCATTATGCCCAGCATGGGATGCAAATGGATGTCTGGAGTGGACATAATTTCTTTGTTTTAAAAAATTATTCATATAAAGTTTATTTTCTCAAGTCCTCCTAAGACCTGAGAAATTATTCATATAAAGTTTATTTTCTCAAGTCCTCCTAAGTCCTTGTAAGCATGCTTTTCTCATGAATATCCCATGACTAACAGCAATAAATTCAGCTCTGCAGTTCTGTAACTGCCCTTCTAGGGGTGGACATAGTAAAAACTTAATAAAAGTGGCTTTTAAAACTAAGTGCCAGGTCCTGTACGTATACTAACATATTTCACCCCGAAAACACTCCCATGTGACAGATACTATCATTACTACCAATGTACATGAGAAAACTCATGCCCAGAGAGGTGAAAGGTCACAAAGCCAATATGTGGCCCAAAGAAAGTTCAAATCCAGCCAGCTTAGCTCCAGAATCCATGCTGCTTCTCACAGAGGCTCAGGGGAGGGCCTTGGCTCAAGAGCACATTCAAGAAGAAACACATGGCAACTTTGGATGTGGCTTCTGGGATGGGAGGAACTGTCTCAACCTAGAGAAGAGGTGATTCTCATTTGGGTAGGGCTGGGATCCCTAAGGGAAATCTCTAGGAAGGCTCTCCACTTGGTGGTGGTAAGCTTCCCATCAAACAGGTGTGAAGGGCAGTTTATTTATTTTTTTTTAATTTTATTTTTTATTTTTTTAGTTGTAGGTGGACAGAATATTTTTATTTTGTTTTTATGTGGTGCTGAGGATCGAACCCAGTGCCTCACGCGTGCTAGGCGAGCACGCTACCACTGCGCCACAATCCCAGCCCCTGTGAAGGGCAGTTTAGAAGTTCAAGGGCACTGGGCTTCTGAAGGACCTCAGTCCTCCCAGCCCAACTGCCCATCATGTATGTGAGGGCTTTGCCCAGATGTTCACATAGTATGGTTCAGGCAGGAGGGGACCAGAGTCCAGTCCACCTGGCCTTGCTCTTGGCCACTATCTCAAGGTCTACAGCTGTCTTCCTACCACCACCATCACTGCCTGCATCCATTAGGCAGCACCAGAACAGGGCAGGAGCCAAATTTACCCTAGGATTTCTGTCTGCCCCATTTCCCCCTTCAACTGGACTGCTGCCGCTACTTGGGAGGGTGGCTAGGGTCCCAGTCTTCTGACCCGGCCTGACCTTGTCAAATAACTGCACAACCACCCCCACTTTCCAACAAGGCTGATGGGCCCCTCAGTTTACAGATGGGAACACTTGAGGCCTTGCCTCGAGATCAGCAATTCCCTCTGCTTCTTGGTATATACGGATTCATTTCACCCTCGCGAGGTAGGTGCTAATACTACCCTCATTTTGCAGACCCGAATCGGGAAGGCTGCTAGACGGAGAACTGAGCTTCACTTAATCAAAACGAAGTACATAGGTGGAGGGAACTGACCTTCCAGGTGGCATAAACTGCCTGAAGGAGGGACGGGGTATGTTTGTAGACCTGGCCGGGTAAGGGCAAGGCTGCGGCCCAGTGTGTGTGTGGAGAGAGCAAAGGAAGCCAGGCCGGAAGCACCAAGCAAAGTGGCTGAACCTTATCCTGGGGAGCTACAGTAGGTTTTCGAGCAAAATTCCCTATTTATTGGAGCCGCCCAGCACATCTCGCATGGCCACGCCTTCGCCTGGGCATGCTATGCCCTCGGTTTCCAAACTTTCGAATTGTCTCTAGTAAATATCCATAGTTTAGCTTTAGTTCGTCTACTGCTCCACTTGAATGTTTTTCCCCTCAGCGGAAGAGCGACCCACCCCCCATCTCAAGTGCCAAAGAAGAGCGACGCCACTCGGGCGCGTCCCCGCCGCGCATGCACTCGCCACCACCGGGACGTGACTCCGGGAACGTCCACTCCGGGCAGCGGCGGCCGCGGTGGGGGAGGTGCCCCAGACAATGCGCGTCTAGCTTCTACGGCCATGGCCGTCTGGGTTCAGAGCTGGAGCCCAAGGCTCTCGGTCTTGCAGTTTGGGAAGCTTCTGCCGGTTTCAGAAGTTCCTTAAGCATCCTGAGAGCTTTTCTCCGGTGGGGTCTCCATTCAGGCACTTATTTAGCCATCCATTCGCCCTTTAGGGGTCCTCGCCGCCCTCCTCGCAGCTAATTAAGAGATGGACGCAGTAGCCAAGGAGACTCCCTGATTGACAGGCATGATTACCAACCAACTAGTGAAAACTCCAGTCTGGGCCCTCCCGGCGCGTGGCCGGCGGCCCAATTAAAAAAGTGGAAGCGCCAAAGGGGGCGGTAACGGGGCGGTGTAGGTTGTGGCGGTTCTCCGGTGATTGCGCGCTGGGGATTGAGGCGTCTACGGGCATTCGGACAATGCCATGACGCGGCATAGCAACAGTGTTGACATCGTGAGCGCACCCCAGCGGAGGGAGCCCGTGGGTCTGGGAAGCGGCGCGACGTGGAGGAAGGTCGCAGTTTGAGAGTGCTCTCTCGAAGCCCTTCAGAGAGTGGGGGAGGGGCGGCGGACGACGAGCGGCCTCCGTGTGCGCTTGCGCCAGCACCTCTGCCGACGGGGCCCGCACGCCGGCGCATGCCCACAGCGCGTGGAGCCGTGGTGGCCGGCAACACTGCGCCTGCGCGCCTAGAAGCCCGCTAAGGAGCGGCGCTTGCGGACGTCGGGCGGGCGGCCCGTGACGTCGTGAGGAGAGCTTTAAAGTGCGGGCCGGGCCGGGCGTCTGAGGGTCTGGCTAGGAGTCGGGCCGAGCCTACCCGGCAGCTCTCCACGGTATGAGGCGCCCCCGGCGCCCCTGCCCCCCGGGACGTGGAGAAGGTGGTGGAGGAGGAAGCCCTGTTGTCGCCACCGCTGCATGACCCGCCGCTACTGAGTTCCGACCCCGCTCCCGGCCCACAGACGCCCCCCGTCGGGTCCTCGGGCAACGCATGGGGGTCTGGCACTAAAGACCCTGTTCTTTCCGGGGGCCACGGGGCGCGTCCCCCGAGAGCCATGCCCGGCCGCCCCGCTCGCCCCGGAGGACCCTAGAGTAGCGTCGCGGGGGCCATGGCGGCCGCCAGCGGCTACACAGACCTGCGTGAGAAGCTCAAGTCCATGACGTCCCGGGACAATTACAAGGCGGGCAGCCGGGAGGCCGCGGCCGCCGCCGCTGCTGCTGTAGCTGCTGCGGCCGCTGCTGCCGCGGCCGCAGAGCCTTACCCAATGTCTGGGAACAAGCGCAAGTACCAAGAGGATTCGGACCCGGAGCGCAGCGACTATGAGGAGCAGCAGCTGCAGAAGGAGGAGGAGGCGCGCAAGGTGAAGAGTGGCATCCGCCAGATGCGCCTCTTCAGCCAGGACGAGTGCGCCAAGATCGAGGCCCGCATCGATGAGGTGGTGTCCCGCGCCGAGAAAGGCCTGTACAACGAGCACACAGTGGACCGGGCCCCGCTGCGCAACAAGTACTTCTTCGGCGAGGGATACACGTACGGCGCCCAGCTGCAGAAGCGTGGGCCCGGCCAGGAGCGCCTTTATCCGCCCGGCGACGTGGACGAGATCCCCGAGTGGGTGCACCAGCTGGTGATCCAGAAGCTGGTGGAGCACCGCGTCATCCCTGAGGGCTTCGTCAACAGCGCCGTCATCAACGACTACCAGCCTGGCGGCTGCATCGTATCTCACGTGGACCCCATCCACATCTTTGAGCGCCCCATCGTGTCCGTGTCCTTCTTTAGCGACTCCGCGCTGTGCTTCGGTTGCAAGTTCCAGTTCAAGCCTATCCGGGTGTCGGAACCTGTGCTTTCCCTGCCAGTGCGCAGAGGGAGCGTGACTGTGCTCAGGTAACTCACCTGGGAGGAGGGGGCGGCCCTGCATCTTGCTGCCTAACTACCCACCCGGGTTCAGAAAGCAGCGGCCAATAGGAGCCCGTCCTTTTAACGGTTCTGACCCATCCTTCATTTTGTAGGTTGTAGGGAGCAGGGGAAGGGGCTTGTGTAGCGAGCCAACAGGGCTCAGGAACCAATGTGGAATTCTGTACCTCAAGGCAGCTTTCACGTGACTACGGGCTTAACTGAGAATTAGTCCAAAACGCCTTTCCAGAAGGTTAAGATATTAGGACTCTTTTTCTTATGAGATTTTTAAGCATATCACTTAGTTTCCAAGTCAGTGCTTAAAAAAAAAAAGTTGAACTTACTAAGTCTTTTCCTGCTCTACTGTTCTTGGTTTTCTTAACGAAAAAACTAGTGGATTCCTTAACAGAAAAATACAGGCAGAGGCCCTTGAGAGTATTTAATTGATAGAGTTTCTCCATTCCCTAGAGGGGGAATGACTTCCCTGGAGTCGAATAATTTAGTGGTTGGGCCAGAAATAAAATGCACCACACTCTTAAAGTTCTCTCCTCTTACTTATAGATAAGCCCATTGATCCTTTGTTAAGAACGTGTTGCCTGTTACCGAGACCAAATAAAATACACCTGGGCTCTTGACCTGGTATTTGGCCTTATAGTTTTGTGAGCAGCAGATTTTAGACTTTTGGCCTGTTTGCTGAAAATTAGTTCAGTTTCATGGCCTCCAGGGAAATTTGTCTACTAGAACATTTTTATTGTTTATGAGAAATGAAAATTTATTTGGAAGCTACCTCCTTCCAATCCTGGAAAAGGTAAATCTAGTAATGTACTTCAGTAATCTTCAAAACCTCTTAGGAGGTCTAGTTCACAGCTTGACTACCATCAAGTACAGGATCAGGACACACTAGGATTTTGTTGTGAGCACCTTAACCTCTGAAGTGCAGTTGGTGCCATAGGCCACAGTTGTGGGGAGAAGCAGGGTCCCAAGAGCCCTGTTTAATATCACAAGAGCAAGTCATCTGTCTCATTTCAGTTGAACAGCTGAGCCTCTTTTCACATTGAGGATGGCAGCAGAGTCTTGAGATGTCCCACACCTCTTAGTGGGAAAATCTGGGAAGGATTGGTAGCAAAAGCAGTACTTTGGCTCCTAGAGGACCGCTTACCTTTCAGATATTTCCTTGTCATTTGGTCTTCTGAGCATCTCAGGTCTGTGTGGTGTTTCCAGATGGATGCTTTTTAAGATGGGATTTCCAGCGTAGGTCCTCCCTGGGGGCTTGTTGTAGAAGGCAGATTGGGGCTCTGATTTCTTGGAAGGGCTCTTGGTGCTAAAAAGACCTCACACAAGGACCACTTGGCCTCTTAATGAGGTATTAATTTCCTACATAGTCATGGACCATTAGGGTTGTTTTCAGGAGGCCCATCAGTAATTGCTTAATGAGATCCTAGGCATTTTGTGACTTTGAGATACTCTTCCCTCCAACAAATGCACACTTTTGTATTGAAGAGCAGAATTTTTATTTATTTATTTTTTAGAAGTTTTAAATACTTAATATGCAGGTCTGTTAGTGAGCAGCAACAGGATTGCATCATCAGGAAAATTTTGTCTTTAGAACAGTGAAGTTTTAAAGCTTTTCCAGTCTCTTCCAGCCCTTCCTGGATTCAGACTTAGCTGTGGAGTTAGTGTGGGAGGCCCAGCCACGTCCTGAAAAGTACTGCCCCAGGCTTTGAATCCAACTCTCATTTGCTTTGCGATCTTGTGGGCAATCTCAGAGCTGGCTTTCTTATCCACAAAGCGGGGATGATGCCAACTTCTGAAAACTATTAGAATTAAATGTGGTGATTGGTGTCAAGTACAGATTTTGGCACATGTTAGACACTTAAGTGGATGCTTACTTTCATATACAACAACTTAATGAGCCTCTACTTTCTTGGTGGGGAAGGGGCTAGGGATTTGGTAGGTCTTGAAATATGACTTCCATGTAGCTTAAACTGAAATATAACTTTCATGTAGTTTAAATCCAGTGAACACCTCAGACCAAGTGGATAGTCACAACCCAGGCAAGTAATTGCAGGAGTATGCTGAGGGTCATCTTACTAACTCCATAGTGTTGGAAGTTTTGGGGAGAGAGTAAGCTGTAACTTGGAAGTTTTTGAGACTAGGGAAGTTTTGGGACGACAAATTAACCAAGCAAAGTAGGGTCGGGGGAGCATACAACAGCAGAGGCTTTGGCAGCAGTAGCAGGGTGTGGCCATAGGTAAAGGGGAGGGGTGCGTGCTGCTGTGAGACAGATGTACTTCATTAGAGACTGGTCGGTGATGGCTTGGTGAAGCTCTTTTTTCTTTTTCTTTTTTTTTTTTTTTTTTTTTGGTACTGGGGATTGAACTCAGGGGCACTCGACCACTGAGCCACATCCCCAGCCCTATTTTGTGTTTTATGTAGAGACAGGGTCTCACTGAGTTGCTTAGCGCCTTGCCCTTGCTGAGGCTGGCTTTGAAATTGCGATTCTCCTGTCTCAGCCTCCCTAAGTGCTGGGATTACAAGCGTGAGCCACCACGCCCGGCTTGGTGAAGCTCTTAACAGTGCTATTGTTGCTATTCCAATTTTTTTTTTTTTTGGTGGCACTGGGGAGTGAATCCTGGGGTGCTTTACCACTGGACTACATCCCCAGCCCCCCTCCTTCCCCCCCCCCCAAGATCTCAAATACTTGCCAGGCTTGTCTCCAGCAAGAGATCCTCCTACTTCAGCCCCCTCAGTTGCTGGGATTATAGGCAAGCACCACTGTACCCAGCTTTGCTGATTCGTCGATGTGTGGGCTGTCCATGCATTGTAGAAAATATAGCAGCATACCTGGCCTCCTTGTGATAGGTGCCAGTAGCACTTTTTATGACTACTTCAGATACTGCCAAATGTGAGGGTGAGAGTTGGGGAGCAGACATATCAAGCCATTGCCCTAGGGTTTTGGATGTTCCCACTAATTTAAATCATCTAGCACCCACACATTGAAAACCCTCAGCTTACTTGGTATGCAGGTGAATAAACACTTGCCTGTTTGTAGTGCCCCTCATCAAATTGTGCATGTAAGCTAGTAAGAGAGGTGGTGCTTTCTCTCACTTCCTGGTAGGGATCACAGCCCAGGGGGTGACAAGCAGTAAAGCTGCAGATCAGAAGGAAGGGTCTGACAAAACTGGTGCTCTGTATATGCCAGGGGATTCTGGCAGTTGTCACCTGACACTTCAGTTTTTGTTGGCAATGATTCTATAATTGTCGAAGACAGTGTGGCTAGAATACAGACTTTATATTAGTGTTCAACGTGGATATTGGTGTGGCAGACATTGACTCAGCAGTGTTTAAAGTTGGGCACTTAAAGACCTCAGACCCTTCTTGGACGTGTGCTATTACACTCCTTTCCAAACTCAACTGGCAGTTGTTTGTTTGTTTGTTTGTTTTTTGTTTTTTTTTGTATCCTTCTCCTACGTGGGGTCTGGGTGGCCGTCCTTTTTATTCTCTTCTCTAGAGGAATAATTCTTTTACCTTCATATCAATTCATCCCATTTTCTGCTGACTATCCCTGTAAGGTGAATGGGGCAGATTACAACAGGCTCACGTTGGATTAATTAGAATAATAACCTCAAGACTAATTGCTTACATGCTTCTACCTTTATTCACTGCAACATAGTCTGTGGTGTGGTGGCTGCATGCCCAGAGACCCAGGCCTTAGCTACCGATCTGGAAATGACTTGTTTTGCCCAGCCAGGGGTGTGAACTATTGAGATCAGCCTTTGACTCCTGCATTTAACAGTTGGTATGGGGTAGAGTGGGCACCCCTGTCCATTTTGGGCTAACAGCTAATCTTGTTCTGTTGGTTGGAAGCAAAATTTAGCTTTCTGGCTTAAAATAGTTGGGAAAGTAGGGCAGATAGGTCCTGGGTCACATCTCATGTGGAATCCTCTGTTGCCATGGGAGTGGGAAAAACTGCAAGATGAGGTCAGGGCTGTATGTTCTTAAGAGGGACTTCTGGCCGGGCGTGGTGGCTCAAGCCTGTAATCCAAGCACTTAGGGAGGCTGAAACAGGAGAATCGCGAGTTCAAAGCCAGCCTCAGCAACGGCAAGGCGCTAAGCAACTCAGTGAGACCCTGTCTCTACATAAAAACACAAAATAGGGCTGGGGATGTGGCTCAGTGGTCGAGTACCCCTGAGTTGAATCCCCAGTACCAAAAAAAAAAAGAGGGACTCCTGGCCATTGGGATTAGCTATCCTTGCAAGTACTGGACCTGATGAGAAGGCAGGGGGCCTGCGTGTGGTGACTTACACCTATTATCCCAACTACTTGGGAGACTGAGGTAGGACAGTTCCAAGTTTGAGGCCAGCCTGCACAATATTGTGAGACCCTGTCTTAAAATTAAAAAAAAAAAAGGTCTGGGAATGCAGCTCAGTGGTAGAGCTCTTTTGCCTAGCGTGTGCAACATCTTGGGTCCATCCCCAGTTGTGTACACACACACAAAGGCAGAGGCAGCAAAAGAGAGGAAGCTAATGGTGAAGACTAGAGCAAGCAGAGAATAAATAGGCCATAAAAATTTTAGGACTGGGCTAGCAATTTTGAACTGGGCATTTGGCATATAGCTTTCACTGAGATACTGTGCTAGCTCTCTGAGGGGCACAGGCTTATCTTTGCAGACTTCTTCCCCAGGGATAGTGGTTATGCATGTGTCCTTTGGTAATGACAGCAAGGACCCCGGGACAGATTAGACTTTGTTAGCAGGAAACACAGATGGGCTTTTTTTCTTTGTATGCTTGCTACCTAAACTCCCTCATCCCACCCCAAACAAAAGTTTTTTGGCAAACTTGGTGGCAGTTCCATCACTACCACTTTAGCTGTTTGACCTCAGGTAAGTTACTTAACTTTTATGGGCTTCAGTTTTGTTTTGCAAAAAGAAATGGGGCCAATGATTACCAAGTCGTGAAAGAAGATTGACTCTGCTGTACACACTGCTGAATGCTTGAAGTTTAAAGGTGTCTCAGGAGATGAGCTGCCTTTTGTGTTCAGTTCCTATCAAAATTGGGAAACAGAGCCAGGCGCAGTGGTGCATGCCTGTAATCCCAGCACTTTGGGAGGCTGAGACAGGAGAATCACAAGTTCAAAGCCAGCCTCAGCAACAGTGAGTTGCTAAGCAACTCAGTGAGACTCTGTCTCTAAATAAAACACAAAATGGGGCTGGGGATGCGACTCAGTGGTTGAGTACCTCTGAGTTCAATTCCCGGTACCAAAAAAAAAAATAATTGGGAAACAGTAGGTTGATCTTTTTCCCCTTTGGATTCAAAAAGCCCCCACACTTCTCTGAAAGTTAAGCCATGTGTCTTCTTGGACACTCAGATCTGGTAAATACCTTGAGTCTGAACTCACAGTTCTGCTTCTGTGTTCCAGTGGCCTGGCTGCTTCCCTCCAGAAGCCTAAGCTTCTCAGTCTTGTGGGCCTATGAGTGGTGGAGCTGCCCAGGGGAGATAGCCCCAGCCAGAAGGAGGCTGTCACCACACTCTGATCTTGGCCAGTCCCTCCATCTGTCCTGGTATAGACTGGGAGGGCATCTTGGAAATTTGCTTTAATAACTTATTTCCAAGACTGTCCCCAGAGGAGAGATGTACAGGTCTGCATAGTCCCTTATAGATTTTTAGACTCCTCATTCTTGCATTTTATCTCTGCTTTTCAGATGTAGGAACTGAGACTCCAAAGTGGTAGAAAAGTTTGTACACATTTCATTTTTGGTCCATTGTGTACAGAGTTGAATAAGACCTTGGAAGTGCTTTGTCTTGTAGGGAAGACACAATTTCCACAGGCCAAATGTAGTAGAAAGTCCTATGAAGGAGTGGTTGAGGTTTGGGGGAAACCCTGCTTGCCGGAGCTCAGGGAAAGCTTCCCAGAGAAGGTAGATGTGTCACTTTCCTTAAGAGATAGACCTTGTTACTCTTTTGGATACTGGGGATAGAATCAAGGGATGTTTTCCATTGAGCTATACCCACAATCCGCCCCCCCCCCTTTTTTAACTTATTTTGAGACAGTTTTGCAAAGTTGCTAAGGATTTCACTAAGTTGTAGAGGATGACCTTGGATCCTCTTGCCTCTGCCTTAAATTTCTGGCATTATGGGGGTGTGCCACCATGCCTGGCTAGGCCTTGATGCTTCTTGCATACTAATTGCTCCTGGGGGTTGGGGCCCAGCTAGGGTAGGGAGCAAGCAAGCTGGACTTCACAAGGTATTTCCTCCTCTCATTTCCCTATGAAAACAAAGGAGTAGGAGGCACTGGAACTTTTCTGCATGCCAAGGTTAGGGCTGGATCCTCGGCATATTAAGTTTCAAGCTGGCAGACTGGGAGTTTCAAGCAGTTTCTCTGTGGCAAGTAGGTTCCTAGTAGTAAATAATACTCTTGTGGTCTCTGCTGAACACTTGCTGCTGAAGTTTGGCCAGGAGAGCTTCTCTTGGTCAGAACTTTGAGTTCCCATTCAAGCCCAATACTTTGAGGAATGGTCAGTGGACTATCAATAGCTGCCAGGAAGTTCTAGAAGACCAGTGCTAATGAGCCTCCAGGTGGGGTCAGTGCCAGGGTCATTTCTGTGGACCTGTGCACCTGTATCAGCACTTTAGTTCTGAGGCCTGGGCTCAGGGCAAGAGCCTGGCATAGCTTATTTGTTCTAGAGACCTTTAGAAGATGGGCCAGGAAGCATGGAGGCAATCAAGCTTTGACAAACATCTGGATTTGCTCCAGAACTACATTGAGTAGTAGTTCCTTATTGGAGATGAGAAGCCAGAGTCCTTGGTCGTGCCTGTAGCCAAGTCAAACAGATTCATAACACTTGTAATAGCAGGAAACATTGCTTATAGCTAGCTCTGCAGATTCAAGCCTATGGGCTCTTGAGAAGTCCTGTGTATGTACATTATATGGTACTATCTTACAACCCAGATCTCACCACTAAGAGTGATAAGAACGTGGGATGAAACCTTTAACTCCTAGCCCAGGGAATAGGGCCTAGGAGGCCTCTCCTGACAGACAGATCTCTACAAGAGGATCCCAGGTCATGTCGTCTTGGCAGATGCTGACCCCAAGGCTCTGGCTTGCCCCGGGGTGGTCCAGGGCCCTTGTTTAGCAAATGGTGGGGTGCTAGGAACTTAATTCTCATAAAACCCTGCAGGTGTGGTGTGGTTCCTGCTACCCCTTCCCAGAGGTATCAGCCATGTAAGTGGTAGAACCTAGAACCCTGTGCTTCTGACTGGAAGGAAGAAGGTGATGGCTGCCTTTTAAAATTTTGTAGTCTTGAAAGGCATGGTGGTGCATGCCACCAATCCCAGCTATTTGGGAGGCTTGGGCAGGAAGATTGCAGGTTTGAAGCCAGCCTAGGCAATTTAATGAGATCCACATCTCAAAGTATATAAAAAGAGGTAGGAATGTAGCTCAGTGGTAAAATGCCCCTGGGTTTAATCCCCAGTTCTGAAAATAAATAAAATTTTGTAATCTTTTGTAATGACAGTGAATACCTTAAGTTATAAAGCATAATAGTGCCCAACAGTACTCCTTACTACAGACTAAGAAACTACATTGTGACTTAACTAAGGTCTTGTAGCTAGTAGATGATGAAGTTCTGGTTTGAACCCACATTGCCGGTGTCACTTCTTACAGTGGGCTGACAGTAATAGTTACTGAGAGAAGGTTCTTTGATCAGTGCTCCGTTAAAGTCTGCAGGTTCTTTTTCTGTAGTAATTCTCAGATCCTTTAACATACTAATGCTTTCTGAAACTAATCAATATTTTCCAGCAGCTACAGTTGTAGTTTAGTGGTAGAGTGCTTGCCTAGCATGCGTGAGGCACTGGGTTTGATCCTTAGCACATTTAAAAAAAAAAAGATATTTAAAAAAAAAAAACTATAAAAATAAAGAATATATTTTCCAAATGAATTTTCTTCTACCACTAGTACTGTCTCAAATCAGACGTCCAGATGAGAGATACTCCTTAGTAGGACTGGAGCCTGAAGCAACCTTTTTTTTTGGTACCAAACATTGAACTCAGCCCTATTTTGTGTTTTATTTATTTTGAGACAGGATCTCACTGAGTTGCTTAGCACCTCACCATTGCTGAGGCTGGTTTTGAACTGGCGATTCTCCTGTCTCAGCCTCCCAAAGTGCTGGGATTACAGGCATGTGCCACTGCACCCGGCTCTGAATATTTTTACTGGCTCTTGCATCCAATTCTTATCCACAGTTGGGCCAGCCTGGTCACTTCAAGGAATCCTTCCCAGGCTAGTGACATTTCTAACTGTTAAGCTTGTTTCTGTATTGCTGTCCTTGAGAAGGAGTTGATGAACCATGAGAGAAAGGTTTGTGGTCCAGGGGCAGCCAGAAATCCCCTGAGCAGGTAGAGAAGCTGAGACTGCACACACTTCCCACCAGGCCTGTGGTTGGGTGAGTTTCTAGCTAAGTAGATCTGCCACAGCTCATTGGAAAACTTGGAGTAGGGGTGTCTCCTGGCTGCCATGTACCCAGTGAGAGCATGTGCGGGGCTCAGGAATTCAAGTTGCTTCTGGAATTTCAAAGTGGAAAGATGCTAACTGAGAAGAAGACAGTCATCTACCCACATTCATTGGTCTGTAAGCAGTTTTAAAAATCTTGTAATGTTGAAAATAAATAGAAATTTGAGTGTGATGGAAATTCTTAAAATATCCCAAACACAGCTGTCTTCAAAATTGTGGATCCCCCGAAAAGGAGGCTTCTGAAAGCTTTTTTCCAAGTAGACAAATTCTCTTTTGGAATGTGGCAGTCCTAGTTCTCCCTGGTGACTCAGTGTGTCAGCAGCTGTGTTGGCTTCCTTCATATGCTGTGGGGTGAGGGAAAGGGAGGAATAATGAGGAGGGGATAGCTCTTTGTGTCCTCATCAAGGTCTTCCCTGAGTCACTCCAGTTGTCTTTAGAGCCTCTAAAGGTGCATCCCCTTGAGGGTTCTTATTTTATTTTCACAGAGCTGAGGATGAAACCCAGGACTTCATACATGTCCAGGCAAACATTCTACCACTGAGCTACATCTTCAGCCCTATGGGCTCTTTTAAAAAAACAGTTCCTGGCCTGCGCAGAGAGTCCTGCTTTGGCCCCTCTTAAGAGGCCAGTGGGTGTCCTTTGCTTCAAGTCAGATTTTTCCCTTGAGTAAGTTTCTCAGCAAAAGAACTTGTCTCTACATAAAACACAAAATAGGGCTGGGGATATGGCTCAGTGATCGAGCGCCCCTGAGTTCAATCCCTGGTACCAAAAAAAAAATTTCCTGAAGTGTGGTATTTCCCTTTTGTGTAGATCCTTAAATCTTGCAAATAATAGGCAAAGGGCAGCCATAAAACCTGAGCTGTATTCTTGTTTGCCAGGAATTTTGGTTTTCCATTCTTCATGGTACCTTATTCTATGTTTCTTTCCAGCGGATATGCTGCTGACGAAATCACTCACTGCATACGGCCTCAGGACATCAAGGAGCGCAGAGCTGTCATCATCCTCAGGAAGTAAGTACCCTATGTTTGGTACTTTATTTGCCACCTGTAGGCCCATCTGGAGATGTAGGTCTGGATCCCTTGAGAGATCATCCTTGTACCAGTCTTGCACTGTGAAATCTGGGAGGGCAGAAAGCTGTTATGTTCTCTTACTTTATATTTGCATTCTCTGAGGATATTTTTTCATCAGAAAATGAAGTTCTTTGGTTGTTTAACCTGTGGACTTTAGGACTGAACAAAAAATCACATGCTGCCCAATATTTATGAGCACAGTCTTGAGACAAGATCTGGGGAACACTTTTCCAAACCCCACCCCCAACCTTCTCTTCTCACCTCTTTGGTTCTTGTTTGTCACATGTGCTCTCTGTGATTATTTTTAGACTGTACCTTAGAAGCTTGCTTTAAAAATGCGTGGGTTTTCAATCGGGGAGGAGCAGGGAGTGAGGAGGAGAAACGATGTAAGGTTCCGATGCAGTATTCAACTAGCTCATAGCTGTAGCTGTCTCCACTTTGGTCAGAGGATTCAGGGATGCACTGACTAACATCAGTAAATAAACCTTGCCTCTCCAGGGTTTTGTGTTTCTTTTTTTCTTTTTTTTTTTGTACTGGGTATTGAACCCAGAGGCATATAACCACTGAGCTATGTTCCCAGCCCTTTTTTTTTATTTTTTATTTTTAGGCAGGATCTTCCTAAGTTACTGAGAGTCTCACTAAGCTGTTGAGAGTGGCCTCAAACTTGAGATCCTCCTGCCTTAGCCTCCCTCATCAGTGTGATTATAGGCATGCACAACCGTGTCTGGCTATAGCATTTCTTTCTCTGTCCTTACGATGAGCAGGCAGACTTGTCAGCAGCCATAGCCACACAAATGTTGGATCAGAGAAAGACAAGCCTTCTTTTGAATGGAGTTCCAGAGAGGATTGGTGATTGCCCAGGTGCCCATAGAAGTCAGTGAGCAGAGCAAGACTAGTGTGTAGACTTGGGTTTGTTCAGGAGGTAGGAAGCTTTCCAAATTTTTTCTTTAAAATTTAAATAAACTTTATTTATTTGTTTGGTGCTGAGGGTGGAACTCAGGGATACTCGACGACTGAGGCACATCCCCAGCCCTATTTTGTATAGGGTCTCACTGAGTTGCTCAGTGCCTCGCCATTGGTGAGGCTGGCTTTGAACTCGCAGTTCTCCTGTCTCAGCCTCCCAAAGTGCTAGGATTACAGGTGTGCGCCACTGCACCCGCCTTAAATACTGTGGTATATTTGTTGTTACTAAGAAACCAGTAGTGGTTGGGATGTAGCTTGGTAGGGTTGGGAAGTAACTTGGTAGTAGATCATTTGCATAAGTATGTCTAAGGGCCTGGATTCTATCCTCAGCACCACAAAAAAGAAAATAAACAAGTAATTTTCTGAGTTTTTTTCCCCCTCATTTGTTTTCCTTTCTGTTTTTTTTTTTTTTAAATTTTTTTGTAGATGGACACACTGTCTTTATTTTATTGCTCTGTATGTGGTGCTGAGGATCGAACCCAGGGCCTCACGCATGCGAGGCAAGCGCTCTACCGCTGAGCCACAATCCCAGCCCCTTTCTGTTTTAAGATATTTTCCACATTATATTTGTCATATCACCTCAGGCTCTTCTTGACTATGATCTTTTCTCAGGCTTGGTCTTATTCTGGTTTTGGTACTGGGTCTTGAGCCCAGAGGCACTCTACCACTGAACTGCATCCCCAGCCCTTTTTATTTTGGCACAGGGTCTCACTGAGTTGCTAGGGCTGGCCTCGAACTTGGAATCCTACTCCCTCAGCTTCCTAGGAGCTGGGATTATAGGCATGTGCCACTGTGTCTATAGGTCTTTTTTTTTTTTCCCTTGGTACCAAGGATTGAACTCTGGGGTACTCAACCACTGAGCCACATCCCCAGCCCTATTTTGTTTTTTATTTAGAGATAGGGTCTTGGGAGTTGGCTTAGCGCCCTGCTGTTGCTGATGCTGGCTTTGAATTCGTGATTCTCCTGCTTCAGCCTCCCAAAGTGCTGGGATTACAGGCGTGTGGTACCGTGCCCATCTTAGGCCTTTTTTTAAAAAAAAAATTTTCTTAGCCAGGCACAGTGGTGCAAGCCTATAATCTTTGCACTTAGGGAGGCTGAACAGGAGAATCGTGAGTTCAAAGCCAGCCTCAGCAACAGTGAGGCACTAAGCAACTCAGTGAGACCCTGTCTCTACATAAAAACACAAAATAGGGCTGGGGGTGTGGTTCAGTGGTCGAGTGCCCCTGAGTTCAATCTCCAGTACCCAAAAAATATATATATATTTTCTTAGTTGTTGGTGGACTTTTGTTATATTTTATTTATATGCGGTGCTCAGAATCGAACCCAGTGCCTGACACATGCTAGGCAAGTGCTGTACCACTGAGTTACGGCTACAGCCCCTAGGCCTTATTTTTGATGACATTGGTTAAAATTTTATAGAAATCCCTCAGTTGGGATTTGTCTTTTTTTTTTTTTAATTTCCTTTTCACAGTTGGCCTAGGGTTATATTTTCTGGGAGGAAGACTACAGAAATAAAGTGCTAGTTTTACCATATACTAGGGGTATATTCTATTAACATAACTTGGCACTGTTGATCTTGAACATCTGGCCATCTGCAGTGTTTGTCAGTTTTTCAACTATGAAAATTACTATTTATCCCCTGTCTACATACAGTCTACATCAAGTAGTGATGTGCCCCTGTATTCCAGCCCCAGGAAGATCATTTGAATTCAGAAATTCAAGGCCAACGTGAGCAACATAGCTAGATCAGTCTCTTAAAACAAAATGCTGGGGGCTGGGATTGTAGCTCAGCGGTAGAGCGCTTGCCTCGCATGCGTGAGGCCCTGGGTTCGATCCTCAGCACCACATACAAAACAATAAAATAAAAGACATTGTGTCAGCCGGGCGTGGTGGCTCAAGCCTGTAATCCCAGCACTCAGGGAGGCTGAGACAGGAGAATCGCGAGTTCAAAGCCAGCCTCAGCAATGGCAAGGCGCTAAGCAACTCAGTGAGACCCTGTCTCTACATAAAACACAAAATAGGGCTGGGGATGTGACTCAGTGGTCGAGTGCCCTTGAGTTCAATCCCCAGTACCAAAAAAAAAGACATTGTGTCCATCTACAACTAAAAAAATATTTAAAAAAAAATGCTGAGTGTGATGGTACATGCCTGTAATCATAGAAACTTGGGAGATTGAAATGGGAGGATCTCTCAAGTTTGAGGCCAACTTTAGCAATTTAGCAAGGTTCTAAGCAACTTAGTGAGACCCTTTCTCCAAAAGGGCCAGGGGTGTAGCTCGTGGTAAAGGCCCCTGGGTTCAGTTTCCAGTACCAGCAAACAAAAGAACTGGAGGTGTGGCTCGGTGGTAGAACATTTGCCTAACTAGGCTGTGGGTTCATCTCAGAACCACAAAACAAAAACCCCAAGAGTGAGGATTTAGCTTCACCTTCTTGAGGCGAGAGAGAAGTATCCACATAAATTATTTGTATTTCTTCTGCACAGGAGATCTGACTGTACTCCTTTTTTTTTTCTTTTTTCTGTGGTACCGGTAATTGAACTCGGGCACTCGACCACTGAGCCACATCCCCAGCCCTGTTTTGTGTTTTATGTAGAGACAGGGTCTCACTGAGTTGCTTAGCACCTCACTGTTGCTGAGGCTGGCTTTGAACTCACAGTCCTTCTGTCTCAGCCTCCCAAAGTGCTAGGATTACAGGCGTGTATCACCATGCCTGGCTCCCCCATTTTTAATCCAATCATTTGTCTATAGCAGCATAGATTCAAGGGTATTTATTTTATGTTCATATTGTTCCAATGTTGGCTGCTGGAAACTGTCTTATTTATTCAGGTTTTTTCTTTCTTTTCCTTCTTTCTTCCCTCCCTCCCTCCCTCTCTCCCTCCCAGAGGTGCTACATCCCCAGCCCTTTTTATTTTTTTAATTTTGAGACAGGGTCTCACTAAGTTGCTGAGGCGGCTTAGAACTTGCAATCTTCCTGCCTTGGCCCCTCCAGTTGCCAGGATTACAGTTGTGCATCACATGCCCAGCCCCCAGCTCTTTTTATTTTTTATTTTGAGACAAGGACTTGCTAAGTTGCTGAGGATGGTCTTTTTTTTTTTTTTTTATGGTACTGGGGGTTGAACTCAGGGGCACTCGACCACTGAGCCACATCCCCAGCCCTATTTTGTGTTTTATGTAGAGACAGGGTCTCGCTGAGTTGCTTAGCGCCTCACCATTGCTGAGATTGGCTTTGAACTCGCGATTCTCCTGTGCTGAGGGTGGTCTTAAGCTTATGCTTCAGCCTCCTGAGTCACTGGGATTATAGGAGTTTGCCATCTTTTTAACTTTAGTCAATAACTTTGGCATTCTGGTCTTTTGGTCGCATAATTCCAGAATAAAGTGATAATGAAGTCACCAGCATGGCTTTGTCACTTTGTCAAGTTGAAAATTTGACTTTTGGTTTTAGCATCAGTGTGGATATTATCTAGACCTAGGTGGGATAGTTCTGTGGTATAGGCAGAGCACCAGGCACATTTGGAAACTTCAGACACTTGAGAAGAGAGGTTGGCAATCTCTCTTCTCTAGCGTAAGAATAATCCCAGAATTGATCAAAGAAAGAAGTTTTTTAAAATTACCTTTCTACTTTGTTTTCCTGTGGTTCCCAGCACAAACCAAAACCCAGAACCAAACCAGAATCCAGAGAGCACCTTCTTTTTGGCCTCTCCTCTGTCATTCTCAGGCTATACTTGCAGCAGGGATGGGTGGCCTGCCCAGGCCATGAACCTGGAGGGGAACTTCTAGGGTTATGTAGAATCAGAGCAGTAACTCCCAGGTGTTCCCTCCCAACCTCTCACAATAGCTTTTCCTGGGGAAAAAATTTTTTTCTCGCTGAGTTGCTTAGGGCCTTGCTAAGTTGCTGAGGCTGGCTTTGAATTTGCCATCCTCCTGCCTCAGCCTCCCAAGCCACTGCACTTGACTTCTGTGGAATATTTGCTGGAGGTGGCCATAGCTGGAGATCTTGTCAGTCTTCCAGATACTTCCTTCTTCTTGAATGATGGCTTCTACACCTTGTTGTTTAGGCCAGCTGAGTCAAATGCTTCTCAGAAGCACAGCTGAGGATCTGCACTATTAATCAGCTCCCCTGAAAACTCTGACATTGGGAATGGCTGTTGTGAGTGACTGAGGTTCTTTGACTTTTGACTTGAATAGGCCAAAGAGCTCCCCAGGGACTGGGCTTTGGCGAGAAGAGGGTGGAGACGAGTGGGAATCTCCAGCTTTCCCAGGCAACTGAGCTGCAGAAGTGCCCAACTGTAGAGAGGCAACCAAGAGGTCTAAGGAGAGGTACAGGCATCTGTGTTACTTGCAGAGTAAAATCCAAGCATGTAGCCTTGGGATTCTTCCAGTCCTCACCTATCTTAAAGTACCTGCAACTCCCAGTACAGTCCATAGACTTTGTTCCTGGGCTCTGTGGCATTGTGGCTTCTGTTGAGAATGCCTTCCCATCTAATACGTTAATCTGATCCACACCCCCCTTCCCAAATGACCCACATGCACATACTGAATGCTGATTAACCTAACCATCCAGTTTTCAGTTGTTGACCATTTCAACATGCAAGAAGCATCACACATACAACTGTAGCCTTCTTGGCATAAACTGTTTAGACTGTTGGCCCATACATTTGGCATTGTGAATTTCCAAATTCAATTTCTGCGGGAGCAGGGAGATCCCTGTTCATCTGGTTCCTAGCGTGTGATCCAGCCTAGAGGAGGAATCCTTCAGTATGAGAGGAATGATTCAAGTGGAGAGAAGCAGCTCCAGAGTAGCTGCAGGGGCTTGTCTTGGAAAAGGACAACCTGTGACAAGTTGAAAAGGGAAATATTCTCACTTGAGCATCCAGGCACTGCCCAGAAATCATCAAGAGGTAGCCTGGAGGGTATCTGGCTGATTTGACATTTTCTGGGGAGGTCATGTTCCTGTGGATAGAGTGTACATTGAACCTGGCATGCCTCTCATGGACAGAGGGCATAGAGCCAGTCTTGCTTTCTCCTGAGTTCAGATAAAGGTTGCACAGGCTGTGTTGGGCATAGAGCTCAGTGATAGAGTGCATGCTTAGCATGTGCAAGGCCCTGGGTTCCGTGCCCAGCAGCTCTGTCCCTCATGCCCTCGCTCTCCCCACCCCTGCCAAAAAAAAAGACTGTTGAGGGAGGGTTTGGGGACCCTGACAGCAGTTCAGTTCAGAGCTGGCAAGATCTTTCTAAGGGCCTCTTGGAGGGAGCCAGATGGGTGGCTGCCAAGTGCTTTCTGGTTAAACAAAATGTTGCTCCTTTGGACATGGATGGTGCCGGGTGTTCTCCCTAGGAGGCTGGAAGTGACCTTTTGAGAGCTTCCCCACAAGTGGCATCTGTAGCCTGTAGTTTAGTGTTATGATGTTTGGGGTCACATTCAATAAATGGCTGAGTTGAGACCTTCAACCTGAGTCTTCTAGTGGTAGATCTTGTAGTCCCTTGGCGGTTTGCATATTGGAGCACCCCAGGTCCTGCCCTTGTCTCCCAGTATGTTTTAAGTATCTAGGGACTCTACAGAGATTAGGGTGAGGCAGCAACTACAGGCTGTTCAGTTCCTTGAGGTCCTTAGCATCCCCCAACATCCCTGAATGTTACCGTCTCCCAGCTCTTCCAGGGCAAACTGCCTAACAGGCATCTTTTCTTGGTAATCATTGGTATTGCCAGCAGGTAACTGGACCTGGCCTTTTTGTGGCTGTGGTTAAAGTTGTAAAGCATGGGCTAGATGGCCAAGAGGCTGACCAACTTTTAGGGTGAAGCAATTTGGGGGGGACCAGAGGGTGTCCCAGTGTTGTTGGTTCTTAGTTTACATTGCTATTATAACACAAAACAGAGCACTGATAGAAAACAGTGTATTCCCTGTGGAGCCCACCATAAATGAATGGGCAAAAAGTTATAGCCACGTCAGTCGTGGGAGGGTCAGGGCAGTCTTGGTGAGATCTGGCTCCTGAGCTAGAAACTGCTGGCTAGGCAGAAACAAGCTCAGAGGCTAGAAGGCAAGGAAGTAGGGAGTATAGGGGAGTAGTGCAGATGCAGGGGTGAAGACAGAAGACTCTTTTTTTTGGGTACTGGAGATTGAACTCAGGGGCACTCGACCACTGAGCCACATCCCCAGCCCTATTTTGTGTTTTATGTAGAGAGTTTTATGTCACTGAGTTGCTTAGCGCCTCACTCTTGCTGAGGCTGGCTTTGAACTTGCAATTCTCTTGTCTCAGCCTCCCTAAGTGCTGGGATTACAGGCTTGCACCACCGCGCCCGGCTGACAGAAGGCTTTTTTGATCATTGTCTAATCCCCAGGAGGTGACTTGAAGGCTCTTAGGGTCTTCTAGTTGATCTTTAGGTGGCCCCAACACTATGTTACATTTGCCTTCAAGATTTGTATTCGTAGCCGGGCGTGGTGGCTCACGCTTGTAATCCCAGCACTTAAGGAGGCTGAGACAGGAGAATCGCGAGTTCAAAGCCAGCCTCAGCAATGGCGAGGTGCTAAGCAACTCAGTGAGACCCTGTCTCTACATAAAAACACAAAATAGGGCTGGGGATGTGGCTCAGGGGTCGAGTGCCCGTGAGTTCAATCCCCGGTACCAAAAAAAAAAAAAAAGATTTGTATTCGTGCCACGCATGGGCATATGCCTTAACTTCCCAGCTACATGGGGCTAAGGCAATTTAGCATGACCCTGTCTCGAGAAATAACAAAGGACTAGGGATGTAGGTCTGTGGTAAGAGTGTCCCTGGGTTCTATCCCCAGTACTGCAAAAAAAAAAAAAAAGTAAAAGATTTTTAAAAAGTTGGGAGGATTTTGAGTTTAAAGCCAGCCTCGGCAACAGCAAGGTGCCAAGCAACTCAGACCCTGTTGCTAAATAAAATACAAAATAGGACTAGGGGTGTGGCTTAGTGGTTGAGTCCGCCTGAATTCAATCCCTAGTACCAAAAAAAAAGCTGGGGATGAAGCTTAGAGGTAGAGTGTTTGGTTTCCAGTGCCACAAAAATAAAAACAAAAACCTTGTGGAGCCGGGTGCGGTGGCTCACGCTTGTAATCCCAGCACTTTGGGAGGCTGAGACAGGAGAATCGCGAGTTCAAAGCCAGCCTCAGCAACAGCGAGGTGCTAAGCAACTCAGTGAGACCCTGTCTCTACATAAAACACAAAATAGGGCTGGGAATGTGGCTCAGTGGTCGAGTACCCCTGAGTTCAATCCCTGGTGCCAAAAAAAAAAAAAACAACCTGGTGGGCTGAGGTTGTGGCTCAGTGGTAGAGCACTTGCCTAGCACATGTGAGGCACTGGGTTTGATTCTCAGCACCACATATAAATAAATAAAGTCCATTGACAACTAAAAATATATATATATTAAAAACCAAAAAAACCTTGTATTTCCAAGGTTGGCACTCTCCAGTTAACTAGGTAAAGTGGCTCAAGGCAATGTAAATAGCCTACTTCTTTGCTTTTGGTCAAGTAGGACTCAGCTCAGAATGATCTGAAGCTGAGAAAAGCAGCTGCAGATTCATTTGTCAGTTGTTAATCATGGCTGGTGCCTAGGAGGTTCAATTTAGGAGGTTAATCTAGGCTCTGTACTAGTGCTTGGAATATGATTAGTGTGGGCTCTTATCTCTTTGTGGGGAAGGCAGACATTGAACTAGTCATCAGAGATCAAGTCAAGGATTTCCTGTAGGTGGTTGAGGGCCCAAGAACAGGTGTTCAGGGGCAAAGGTAGTTCAGTCAGAAAAGATGCTCTTTGTCCAGGAGATGTGGCTCAGTGGTAGAGCACTTGCCTAGCATGCATGAGGTTAGGGGTTCCAGCCCCACCAAAAAGAAAAAAAGTTGCTTCTCATAGAGACTTGAGTCCAGGAACTCTGAGGCACTTCATTATGCTGGAACAGAGTGGGTGTGGGGATGGAGGATTTTTCTAAGACAGAAAAGACTTCATGCACGTGGAGAAATATGAAGGGCACTATGATTCTTGTCTTCTGTGACAAAGTTTAGCCCACATTCATTTCTTGGTCCAGTATGTATTTACATATATACACCCTGCCCATTTGGTATCCTGCTCATGTCTGTAACATGCATGGGGAATATAGAGGCAGACCACCAGGGAGGTAAAGAGCTTAGACTCCTGACCTGGCTCAGCTACTTCTCTCCAGATGTGTTCTTACCCAAGCCCTGTGTTCTCAGTGCTAAATTTATAAATGCTAGATGAACTCTGACCTCCTTCCCCACTGAACCTCCCCTCTGATCATGATGGTAGGGCATGAGAAAGGATGTACCCAGTGAAGGTATGTAGTGTGAGCAGAAGCACATGGAGTAGAGGGAAGGTAACCCAGAGATACGGAGTTGAGTGGCACAGGTGTGGAAAGCATAATTGTCCTCTGGCCTCCTGGGGTCTTGGAGGAAAACACGCATACCTTACCAGACCTGAGTTGGGGAGATTTCTGGGTACCTGTGATGCTGGCCCTATTGTGTGGCTGGTACCCATGGAGCCCTGGCTCCTGGGGTTCTGAGGGAGCATGTATGTATGGTACGCTATGGTGGTAACCAGACTGAATAATTGGAGAGTCTTCTGTTGCAGGCCTTTATATGGGAGATGTCTGCTGGGAGCCCTGGGCCATATGCTTGGAGTCTCCTCTTTAGGTGATACCCCTCATATGTTTTTAGACTCTTCTGGCCATGGCAAGCTGCTACACTTATTGATACTTCTCTGTGGAGAGAGTAGGGAAGTTAGTAGAAAATACTGGAGGGAAGTTAGTAGAAAATGGGTGGGGACTACTGCAAGAGAGACATGAAGGTGCTGGGTTTGATGGGTGTCTGATGCTCAGAGGTGCTGGAACTTGATCCTGTGTAGGGGTCAGGTTTCTTTTTTTTTTTTTTTAATATTTTTTTAGTTGTAGATGGACACAATGTCTTTATTTTTTTATCGCTTTGTATGTGGTGCTGAGGATAGAACCCAGGGCCCCACGCATGCCAGGCAAGCGTTCTACCGCTGAGCTACAATCCCAGCCCGCTGAGCTACAATCCCAGCCTGGGGTCAGGTTTCAAAATAGACCTGTTGCACTTCCTTGCTTCATTGGGAAGCCAGATTTCCTAGTAAAAGTGGAGCCAGCAGTTGGGAAAAATAGCATTAGGCTACAGAGCCACCCTTCCATCAGAATCATTATGGTCTGGGTGCATGATGATACCCATCTCTGAGAAATGGTGACACTGCCCCACGCAGCTCTGCTGCAGTGAAAGAGTCCACCTGTGCTTTAGAGATCATTGTGGGTAGTAGCTATGTGACTTAGGATAGTGACCTGCTCTGATTTAGCATTGCTCCCCACTTACAACAGCTTCTATGGGGGTTTACATGAGTGCTAAAGGAAGAGAGGGGCACCTGGGACAGAATCTATCCTCTTCCACTCTGTTCATATGCTGATGCACTGTTGATGCTGCAGTGATTCCTCTGGATGTAGTGGTTAGCGGGCTGACCCTTGCCTCACATACCTGGCTCAGATCTGTAAAGTGGGTCTTTTTTTTTTTTTTTTTTTTTGGTACTGAGGTTTGAACTCAGGGGTACTCGACCACTGAGCCACATCCCCAGCCCTATTTTGTGTTTTATTTAGAGACAGAGTCTCACTGAGTTGCTTAGTGACTTTGAACTAAAGTTCAAAGCAACGCCGTTGCTGAGGCTGACTTTGAACTCGAGATTCTCCTGTCTCAGCCTCCCCAAGTGCTGGGATTATAGGCGTGCGCCACCACGCCCAGCTATGTCTTCATTTCTAATGCCACCTAAGGAGGTCCAAGTTCAGACCTTATACTCAAACTTATTTGTGGCACTCTGTTAAATCCCAAGGAACTTGCCTGCTCCATAGGAGTTGGTTGCCTTTTATGAGGGGCATGTTCTGAAGTTAAGCTGCTTTAAACTTTTTATAACGGGCTCGGGATCTAGCTCTGGTCTGGCTTCTTGCAGCTTGGCGGCTCTTCAGAAGTGGAGAAAAGGGTAGGAGCTTCAGCCGTTAGGATATATACTGGCACATATTCCTCGTATATGTGCCAGAGCCCTTTGGGTCTCAGAGTTCTTACTATCTCCATGGTGAACATAGAAGGCTGGGTTTTTGGTAGGGCTGACTCTGGTTGCCCCTTCTTTGGGAGCTGCCTTATAATGGCAATAAAGCTGTCACATTGTGGAAGATGGGAGGACAATGCCCTTCCCCTCTTTTAGGCAGCCAGGAAAGCACAGTGGGTAGCTGGTGTCCCTCGTCTGTCTGACCAGGTTTTCACCTTTGTCCCTAGCCTCTCTAGCAGTCCTAGACCCATGGGGAAAGTTCATCACCTCACCTTTGTCTGCCCAGACAGGCTGCCCCACGTAGGAAGCTCAAGAGGCCTGGGGCCCATGCCAGCCTTCAGTTTTTGGCAGGATATTCTACAGAATGTCCTGGGTCAAGCTGAGCACAGGCTCTCTCATCTTGGTGGCTCTTGCCATATACCTCACCTGAGGAAACAACTCCAGAATGCTCTATGAGAGTGTTGTGGGGGCTTTGGGGGCTACCTGGAACTTTCTCAGCCTGAACACAGGCTCCCTAGCACTTGTATGGTCTTAGCTCTGTGGGTGCCAGAGGAGGCGCTTTCTTTTAAGGCTACAGATTCCTGGAGCCCTCCAACTCAAACTTAATGGCTCATGTTACATCTGATCTCTATAGTCTGGACCGCTCAGCTTAGGGGTATGGGATCTGCAGGGGCCTCAGGGCTCAAGTGATTCTACTACTCCCACCCAAAGAACCTAGCCTTGAAGGAAGCCAGGCCACTTGCCTAATTCCTAGACCCTCAGAACTGAACACAGACTTAAAGCCACTCCTGTTTCTCCTTCCTGTGCTCAGGTGGGGAAACTGAGACTCAAAGGATAATAATTAACCTGTACTTTGAGGGGCAGTACCAGAATGGGATCTTTTTCTTGGTGTAGGTCCTGCTTCCCTGAACCTGGAGCCTCCCAGAGTGGAGGCTGAGACTGGCATGCCAGCTGTTGAGCTGGACCCCTCTGGCCTCTTACTCTGTGAAGCGAAAGCCAAGGGGCAGAGATAGCTACCCTGCCTGCCTTTCTACCTGCCCACCAATTTGTGTGAGAGCATTGGAATGTTGGCTCCTAATTGGGAGGTAGGAGTGTCTCCTATCAGGCTTAAGTCTCACCTAGGTTTAAACCTTTCTCCCACAATTTCCAGGATGTTGACCTGCCTGCCACCTTTCTAACCCAGTTAACCCTATCTACTTACAGTAGGCCAGCCAGTGGAGAGTGACAGTGGTGGTTCTAGGAAATGGGAGGAGCTGTAAGGATTGAATTCAGCTTTTGGATTTCCTACCTGCTTTCTTCCCTTTGGCATTCTTGTAAAGAGTGTCCTTTTCCCATCCTGATGTCAGCCCCTGCTTCATCCAAACTGAGTTACTCTTTTGCGCTCAACAGACTCTGAAAAAGGTGCCTTCAGGGCCTTTTGCCAGCTGTGCTCACATTACTCCCCACCCAGTCTGTCACTCAGACCCCTCTCCTACTCCTTGTTTTGTCTGCCTAATTTTCCAGCCTTCTCTGTGCCATGTAAGAAGACTCGAGGCTTACTGGAGGTTTCCTAGGCCAGCTTCTTCTTGGTCTGGCTTTATAAAAAGACTCAGACCATTGCCCTGAACATCTCTCTGCCCAGTTCCTCCATACCTTCTGTTGTTGTTCATTCGTATTTGCCTATTTTGCCTTTACTAGCAGAGTGTTCCTTGAGACTTGCATTCAGTGCTGGGTGGGGACTTTGCCTTCTGTTTTCTATTTGGTTAGCATCCTAGGATGAGCAGAAGCTGCCAGGTGGCTGTGGTAGCACTAAAACCAAACTCATGATCGTGGAGTGGGTCTGGGCTCCCCTCCAACCCTGGCTTTGCCACTCAGCCTGTGTCCCTGTCACTACAGTGAGAAAGTAGGTTAGATCTGGTTCCATTTCCCTCCAGCCCCTCCACAGGCCTGGAGCAGAGACTCTTTCTGTAGTGGTATTTCAGGCAGTGATGAGAGCACCTGTTAGAGTTTGTGGTGCCCGCCAGTGGACCTTAGTCTTTTTTTTTTTTTTTTTTTTTTTGGTACTTGAGATTGAACTCAGAGCCACATCCCCAGCCCTATTTTTTGTATATTTTATTTAGAGACAGGGTCTCACTGAGGTGCTTTTAGCACCTCGCCATTGCTGAGGCTGGCTTTGAACTCACGATTCTCCAGGCTCAACCTCCCAAAGTGCTGGGGTTACAGGCTTGCGCCACTGCTCCAGGCTGGATCTCAGTGTTTTTGCAAGTGGAATAGATGCCTCTGGAACACTTCTGGGTCCAAATGGAGTGAGGTAGAGTTGCCTTGTGCAGCTGAGAGAGCCCGAGGTTTTGACCTCTGGGAAAACAGTTCACTGTCATTGGGAGTCTCCAAACAGAAGTGTTCCCATTCTCTTCTCCTAGGCCTGAACTTGAGGTTGGTCAGTCTTTGGAGGTTAGCTACACCAATCCTTAGTTGGACCACAAGGCTACTGAATCACAGAGCAGAGACTGCTGGCTTATAGGCAAGTCCAACTGGTCTCCACTTGGCCTGGCATGACAAAGAACTGGTCTGATCAGGTGTGTGCCCTCATCAGAGACCCAATCATAACATGTGTTTCCTTCGCAGGACGAGATTAGATGCACCCCGATTGGAAACGAAGTCCCTGAGCAGCTCTGCATTGCCACCCAGCTATGCTTCAGATCGCCTATCAGGAAACAACAGGGACGTTCCTCTGAAACCCAAGCGGTCTCATCGCAAGGCAGATCCTGATGCTGCCCACAGGTACTCGGCCAGGGTCCTCAACAAAGGCCAGTAAAGCAGCCCAATGACCTGGATCCAGGTTAGGATGGTGGCAAGGCCTAGGGGTAGCCTGGTTAGGAGCCTGAGATTGCCCAGCCTTTCAAAGCCTTATGTCTGGTTTCTCTGGGAGAGTAGCATGGGTGGCATTTCTGCCTAACTCTTGGCCAGCTGCGTATACCCTCAGAGGGAAGGGATTGGGCAGAGACTCTAACAAATGGAAGTATGTTGTGTTCTTCTCATGACCTCATTGTTCAGTCTCACCTGGACACACACTCTTGTGGGTTTATACTTAGGTGTTAGCAGGGAATCTTGGTATGCAGAAGTGAACTAAGGACCTATTTGAGAAGAGTTAGGAGGGTTTCTGATGGGGTAATATGTAAGATAGACCAGAAGAATGAGGGGGTTATGTAGGAAGGGCATTCTAGGCAAGAACAACTGTGTGGGCTAATGCTGTGAGGTAGAAAAGAACTTTGTGGGTTAAGGAACTAGTGGGACTAGTGAACAGAGAAGGTGGTGGTGTGAGGAGAGGCAGTGGGGAGAGTTGGGAAGTAGAGGTAGACATCAGGACCAAACTGGCTCTAGAGGCCAGGGTAGGGAAGGCCTCCTCCTGTCCAGCAGACCCCACAGGGTGACTGGGAGATAGCCCAAAGATGAGGTGTGGCCACTGAAACTTAGTGAATAGGAACCACCAGTGCCAGTGCTTCTGCCAGAACTACCCTTCATTGAGAACCACTGAATTGGAGGGGCCCAGCCTAAAAACAAAGACCAGGTACAGAGGTGATGAGGCCAGTGCCCCCCAAACCAGCCTCTCAGATAATAGCCTTCCCCCCTCTTTTCTTTGTAGGCCTCGAATCCTGGAGATGGACAAGGAAGAGAACCGGCGCTCAGTGCTGATGCCTACCCACCGGCGGAGGGGCAGCTTCAGCTCTGAGAACTACTGGCGCAAGTCCTATGAATCAGAGGACTGCTCAGAAGCGGCAGGCAGCCCTGCCCGAAAGGTGAAGATGCGGAGGCACTGAGGCCTGCCCACCGCCTTCCTGGGAACTCTGGCTAATCCTCATGTAGCTGCCCCTCCTTTTGTTTTGAGGGTTTCATTTTTTGTTTTTGATCTTATATATATATTTTTTCCCCTTGGTTTGTTGCCCATTAAGGCTGAAAAGCAGAATTGGCCAAGACCTGGGTTTTCATGTTCTTGGCTTTCCTCCTGGATGAAAAGGTTGTTGGTGTCTGTAGGGGACAGAGACTCACGCTGGAGTAGCCAGTAGAGGTGTAGGGGACAGTTGTCTTCAAATGGGGCTGAGTTAGGCTGGATTTATTTAAAAGCAACAAAATGTTATGGTTAAGAAATTCTCATTTTTGCTTTAAATGTAAATCTTCAAAGTGTTCTGAACAAAGTTCAGTCTCCTGCCACCCTTTTCCTCCGCTGATGTCCACACTTGGTTAAGGTCTCTTAGAGCCTTGCCAGCTCTGCGTGGGGCCTGCTGCTCCATCTCTCACTTGCTGTCCAGGCTCAGGAAGCTCATGTAAACACCTTTTCTTCCTCCCTCAGGGTTGTTCAGGTTGGCTGGGGGAAGCCAGCCCCTGTCACCCCAAAGCTTTGCTGAGCCCTCCAGGCTTCCTCCAAACTTTCTCACTGGCCAAGAGGCTAGCACACTGGTCCTGAGGTTGCTTGCCAAGAATATGCTTCTTTGCTGGGTTGCTCCTTTCAAGCATATGCGTGGGATTATATGGAAAGTTAGACTTGCCATGTTGGGTCAGTTTTAGGAATTGTTTCTAGCTAGAGGGACTGGTGTCCTTCCAAGTCTAACATTTGGGGTATGGGAAATCATTGTGGTGTGTGGTAGGGTTTTTGTTTTCTTTTGAGTTATTTTTCCTTTGGTCTCTTGGCTTTCCTTTCTCCTCCATTGGCCAGCCTGGGCCTCCTCCCCATGTCATCCCTCTAGGAAGGTGCCCACTCCCTCTGTCCACCTGCAGCATGCATCCAAGGCCAGAGCTCAGGCCTGCAGACAGGGTTGGTGCCTTCTTTGCTTCAAAGGCATGGGAGCTGGGGAAGGGGCTTCTAAAGAATAATAAAAGGAAGAAAAAAAAAGTGAAGTCTTTGGCGCTTTCTACCCACTCAGATCCTGGAAGGCTGCAAGGTTTTGCTGATCTAAATTCATTAGGAATGTCTTTTTGCCACCCAGGCCAGGACGCGGGCCTGCCAAAAGCAGAGGCCCTCCCAGCAACTGAGCCACCACTACTCCAGGGGGCTTTGTGTACAGAGGCCCAGGCCTGAGGCCTCAGAGATGTGGGGCAGCCACCATCAAGAAGCCCCTCTCAGGGGCCAGAACTCCTTTGCCAGCGTGGATTCCTCAAGTCAGGACTGCATAACTAAAGCAGTTGCAGTTTTATTTTTTTTACAGCTTTTTTCCCAAAAAATGATTTGTAGTTGTGTGTGCAGCACTTTGCCCTGATATGTGTGCTCTACAATAAAAACCAAATCTAATATATTTTGAAACAATTGTCTGATGCTGTCGTAAGAGAAAGCTTGCCTTTGGTGCCTCCTTAATCCCTTTATTTTCTTAACTTTAAACAGAGGTTGGGGAAGTGGAGCTCATGGCCCACCGGAGCCCCAGAGGAGACAGCCAGTTGTTGACACCAGGCTTCCTGAAGGTGGACTTGCCCTCTGCCTATTCCAAGGAGGATGGCCTTCATAAACTATGGGCTGTAGGTGTGCAGGGGCTACACCCTCTCTCCCTGCATGTGGTAGTGGAAAGACTGCCTGCCAGTGAGGGGGAAATAGCCTGAACCAAGGCAGGGAGAAGCTGGCATTTGTAGAGAATGTGAAAGTGGTCTTGCGTAAAAAAACTGAATTCCCACTACACCAGACAAGTCCTCACTAGAACCCCAACAGTGAGCAAAACTCTTCTAGTCCCTGCTTCTAGTTAACTCACAGAGTGTGGGAGTACATAGAGGATAGGCATGAAGCAGGTATTTTTTGGTGGGGTGAGGCTGGAGCCAGAGGCTTTATTCCATCTGAATCCCTGACCTGACTCCCAGGGTCTGGCCAAAAGCTTCAATCTGTAGTCTACATCACCCTGTTCATCGCTCAGAGCCAATCTACTTGGCCAAATTCCCTCTATGGGAACCTGGACAAGCCACTTAGTTGCCCATTTAGAAGATAGTCTAGAGAGTGAAAGTGGCTGATCTGAAAACTGGGACCAGGGCCTGTGTGTGGTCTTGGCCAGATGGGCCTGCAGGGGAAGCACTGAATTGGACACTGGATCCTGGGTGCCCTGGAAAGGACATTGGAACCCAAAGGGAAGTGACTTACCAGACATCCAGACTGCATGTGGCAAGAGTGGTTTTCCCTACCCATACCTAAGCCCCTAACATAGGATGGGGGCCTCACAGAGTTTCCCCCTCCCCTAGGGAAAGAAGCCCTTCACCCTGCAAGACCGAGGAACAGAAGGGGTTCTGACCACCAGAGTTCCTACTGTCTCTCTGGCTTCAATCACTGCACCTGTATGGTAGCCCTATGGCCTCCATCTGTGTGAGTTGATGATCCTGAGCAGGTTACCCTGAGCCCCACAGCTGACTCCCTGAATCTATCAGTTCTCTCCACCTCCTGGGGCACTGGGCAAGGTGCTGAGTCCCTCTCAGTCCCTGCCTGCCCCCAGCTCAGTCTCTCATAATAGTTGAACAGCAGGGACATCAGCCCTGTCCACCTAGGACCCAACTCATTCTTCTAACCCTGTTGTATGGTGGTCAAGGACTGACCCAAGGTCATGTTCATATATGCAAAAATATCTGAGTTAACTATGTGCTGAGCACAGTGTTGGACATACACGACAGACCTGGGACAATGTCACACAAGTGAGGGTATCATAAATTGTAGGAAACGTAGCACATAAATTGTAAATACACAATACTCTATTGTAAATTCCATATAGTCAGTTGTTTCTCACAAAGGTTTTTAGGCTCTTTTGCTGAATTCTGGTGTTTGTCATCTGCCTATGGTTATAATTCAAGTGAGGGAGATGCATCTTACCTGCTTGTATTTAGGGGTTTTTTTGTTTTTGTTTTTGGTACTGGGGATTGAACTCAGGGGTACTCGACCACTGAGCCACATCCCCTGCCCTATTTTGTGTTTTATTTAGAGACAGGGTCTCACTGAGTTGCTTAGCGCCTTGCCATTGCTGAGGCTGGCTTTGAACTGGTGATTCTCCTGTCTCAGCCTCCCAAAGTGCTGGGATTACAGGCGTGTGCCACCGTGCCAGGCTAGTATTTGTTTTTCATGGCTGCCAAAACAAACCACAAATTCGGTGGCTCAAGAGAACAAATTGACTTCAGAGGCTTCAAAGGCTTCAGAGGCTCTAGTTGAAAACCTGTCCCTAAACAGCTGGTGGCTGTTAGCATTCCTTCATTTGTAGTTGCAACTTGAGGCTCTGCCTCTCTGGTCACATGGTATCTTCTGTGTGCCACATCTCTGCACCTTTCACTAGGGATGTTTTTGATTGGTTAGAAGGATGCCAAAAGAATCTCTTTAATCACATCCCCAAAGACTTTTATTTTTATTTTTTTTTGTGGTGTTGGGAATAGAACTCAGGTCCTTGTGCAAGCAAGTGTTCTACCACTGAGCTACACCTCCAACTCCTCACCCATTCTTTTTCTTTTCTTTTTGGTGGTACTGGGGACTGAACCCAGGACCCTTCTGGTTTTATTTATTTTTTAGACAGGGTCTCCTTAAGTTGCTGAGGCTGGCCTCAAACTTGTGATTCTCCTGTCTCAGCCTCCCCAGTCACCCATTTTCTTCATGAGGTAACATTTACAGGTTCCAGGGATGATAACTTGATAACTCTGGTGGCCACTGTGCTTACCACATTGCTTTTTTCCCCATAAATTGTCACAAAATCTGATACATGATCTGCTAGTTCCTCAAAGAAATTATGTTAGTTGGATTGAAACCTCAATCTCAGCACTACTTTAAAATTTAATCTAAATCATTAATATTTTTCCATTGTTTTCTTAAATCTAGATCTGTGCTGTCCAATATGGTAGCCACTGGACTCTATTGAGCACTCGAAATGTGGCTAGTTTGAATTGAGATGTGCTTTAAGTGTAAAATAAACACCAGAATTTGAAGTTAGGATGAAAATGTAAAATATATCATTGATAACTTTATATTGGTTACATGTTGAAATACTATTTTGGACATACTGGGTTAAATAAAATATACTATTTAAATTAATATCACCTGTTTTTGTTTTGTTTGTTTTTTTTTTTTTTTTTTTTTGGTGCTGCTGCAAATGGAACCCAGGGCCTCATGCGTGTTAAGCATGGTACTCTACCACTGAGCTACACCACCAGCTCTTGGAATTTTAAATTATATGTGGCTTGCATTCCATTTCTATTTGATGGCACAATGAATCAAACCTAATTTGTGGTGTTTTTGTTTCCATGGTGTAAATATTCTCTGCTGATTTCAACAGAAGGTCCCTGAACACAGAATTCTGAAGAACTGTGCAGTAGCACACTATTACACAGTGTCTGCACCATACAGACAAAATGGATGTAATTAAAAAGCATAGATTGAGCCACGTGCGGTAGCACATGCCTGTAATCCCAGCACTTGGGGAGGCTGAGACAGGAGAATCACAAGTTCAAAGCCAGCCTCAGCAAAGGTGAGGTGCCAAGCAACTCAGTGAGATCCTGTCTCTACATAAAACACAAAATAGGGCTGGGGATGTGGCTCAGTGGTCGAGTGCCCCTGAGTTCAATCCCCGGTACCCAAAAAAAAAGCATAGATATATTTCTTTCTTTCTTCCTTCCTCCCTCTTTTCCCTTTCCCTTTTCCCTTCTTTTTTTTTTTTTTTTTTTTTTTGGGTACTAGGGATTGAACCCAGGGGTATTTAACTACTGAGCTACACCCTCAGTCCCCTTTTTAAAATTTTTTATTTTGAGACAGGATCTCATTGAAGTTGCTGAGGCTGGCTTCGAACTTGAGATCCTCCTGCCTCAGCGTCTTAAGAGGCTAGGATTATAGGTATGCACCACCATGTCTGGCAGCATAGGTATTTTTCTATCTTTGCTTACTGCAAATAAAAAACCAAAACATTAAATAAGTAGAGCTGGGTGGAGTGGCACAACCTATAATCCTAACAACTTGGGAGGTTGAGGTAGAAGAATCACAAGTTGGAGGCCATCCTGGAGGATCACAAATTGGAGGCAACCTAGACCGTAACTCAAAATTAAAGGACTGGGGCGTGGTGGCTCATGCTTGTAATCCCAGCACTTAGGGAGGCTGAGACAGGAGAATCGCGAGTTCAAAGCCAGCCTCAGCAACGGCGAGGCGCTAAGCAACTCAGTGAGACCCTGTCTCTACATAAAACACAAAATAGGGCTGGGGATGTGGCTCAGTGGTCGAGTGCCCCTGAGTTCAATCTCCAGTACCAAAAAAATAAAGAATTGCAAGTTTGCGGCCAGTCTCATCAATTTAGCAAGACTCTGTCTCAAAATTACATTAAAAAAAAAAAGGACTAGGGATGTAGCTCTGTGGTAAAGCATCCCTGGGTTCAATCCCCAGTAGGAAAAATAAGTACATAAATAAATAACAAGTAAATAGAGTATAGGGTTGGGGGTGGGGCTGGGGGTGTAGTCAGTGGGAGAGTGCTTTCCCAGTGTGCATGAGGCCCTGGGTTTAATCCCAAGCACTGCAAATAATAAATACAGCACAGATAATAGTAAATGTAAAATAAGTAGGAAATACTTGGTTTTAAATATTAGTTCTGAAGGCTTTTGTTTTATTTTACAGAACCTGGGGGTATTCTATGAGCCTTTAAATTTTTCATTCTGAGAGTCCCTCAAACTTGTGACCCTCCTGCTTCAGCCCCTTAAACTGGGATTATAGGCCTGTGCCATTGTATCTGGCTCCTTAATTTTTAATGTAATTTCAATTTTATATCATCTAATTTTTCCCTCCCTGCTCCTGCAATGCTGAAGATTGAACTTGGAGCCTGGCACATGCCAGGCAATCTTATTACTGCTGAGCTATGTCCCCAGCCCCTAATTTTCAATTATGAACCATTTAACAGCTGACTCACACTTTTTTTTAAATTGGGGATTGAACCACATTCTAGCCCTTTTTTTGTTTTGGTACTGGAGATTGAACTCAGGGGTACTTGCCACTGAGCCACATCCCCAGCCCTATTTTGTGTTTTATGTAGACAGGGTCTCACTGAGTTGCTTAGCGCCTTGCCATTGCTGAGGCTGGCTTTGAACTCGCGATTCTCCTGTCTCAGCCTCCCTAAGTGCTGGGATTACAGGCTTGCACCACCGCGCTTGGCTTCTAGCCCTTTTTATTTTGACATAAAGTCTTTCTGACTTGCCCAGGCTGGCTTCAAACTTGTGATCTTCCTGCCTCAGGACCCCTAGTAGTTGGAATTACAGGTGTGTGCCATAGCGTCTGGCTCAACAAAAATTTGCTGATTGAATCTTGCAAGTAGCTCCACCTTACCACTGAGTTTCCATTAGAGGCTTCTGAACAGAGAAGGGATGACAGGCAAACTTGGGATCCCTCAGGCTGCTGTGTTGAGGACAGTCAAAATCAATACAAAAGCCACCACATTGGTAAGGGACTAGGTGTAGAATATGGAAGCTGGGTCCCCAGGTGTGTGTGGTGTAGGTGTATTGAAGCCTTCGGGCTATGTCAAAGTTGGGGTCCCCCTGCCTAGGTGTGAGGTGCTCATTGCTGCAGTTCCCCCTTGTGCCCACAGCGTGGCAGCAAAGCCTGAACCATGGTGCTCACTATGAAGGCCAAGGGACAACTATCTTTTGGTCTAGATGGGAAATCTAGGTTCCCAGAACCTGCTAGATGTTATCCAGAGGCAAGAACTCATATTCCCTGTTGCTTCTGCCCTGCTCACCCAGGGTCCTCAGGCTGGGTGTAGAGGGGCACTGAAACCTGAGGGCAAGCGAAGGCCCAAATATCAGGTAACTCTCAGAACACTGGCAGAGCTACGGGCAGTAGAGCTCCCAGCCTGGGTCTCACATTACCTCTTTTGTCCCCAGCAACTTGAGGAACCGTTGTGCACCTTTCATATGCCAGTCAGTGCCCTCTGCGTCAGGAAGCTCTGCCGGAAGCTACCTTTGCTGGCCCCTACCCAGGCTCCCCATAGCTGCTCCTGGGCTTCCCCCAGACCACTGGCTTCCTTCAACAGCTGAGAGTATACTATGTGGTCCCAACATTTCCACGTCAAGCTTGAAGACAGGGACCTAACTTCTACCCTTTCCCTTTCCTCACTATGCATTAGGCCTTTTTACTTACTTCATTGTCTCATTCAAATCTTACCACAACCTCTAAGACTTCACTTAGGACCAATCAACTTCTGATTCTACTAGTTGTGTGACTTGGGCGAATTGCTTAACCTTTCGGCTTCAGTTTCTTCCTGAATAAAATGGGGACAGGACTGAAGAAACAACTACAGTGTCTGGCACAGACCAAATATTCGAGGTTAATAAATGGTAGCAACCAATATTATCTCCCATTTTACAGATAAGAAGACTAAGGCCCAGAAAAGTGAAGTGGCAGAGGCAGACAAAATTAGAACTTGGGGCCACAGCTGGATGAAGTGGGACACACCTGTAATACCAGCTATTTGGGAGGCTGAGGCAGGAGAATGGCAAGTTTCAAGGCCTGCCCAGACAACTTAGTAAAACTCTGTTTCAAAACAAAAAATTTTAAATAAACAGGGCTACAGATGCAGTTCAGTGGCAGAGCCATGTCCTAATATGCAGAAAACCCTGGATTACACACCTAGTACAAAAAAAAAAAAGGTCACAGAAAGGAATAAAGCAGAGCCTTCCTTCCAATAGGTGTGTGGCCGAGTCCCCATGCCAGGCCCCTGGAGCCTCAGACCTGACACTCCTTTCTGAGGCAGATACCCCCAAGTTCTCAAGGCCTGTAGCCCAGGACTCAGGATCAGGACCAGTGTCAGGTCACAAGCCCTGCCTGAGGAGAAGGGGCTTTGTAGCCATGTGTTATCTATCTGTGACTTTGGTCAGGACCCACCTCAGAGCCTGTTTCAGGCTGGGTTTGCCTCCACACGCCCCCTACCCATTTGGCCTTTCTCTCCCTGAGGTACAAAATACTGTTCACCCTCTGGATTGAGAAGTACTGAAATCCATTGCTCCCTCTCATTTGGGTCTGAGGCCAGCTAGCTTCACTTTGCATACCCCACAAAACAAGGAACTCACTTCTGTCCCTGGCTTGGGCTGGCCAGCTGGTCAGCCCTTCAACTTCCCTTCTCCTTCATCTCCCTCCTTCCACCTTAGGTCCTGTCCCACTCTCTAGCCTAGACTCCACTCCAAGAATCCTTGGGCCTACCAGGGCCCCCTGGAGCCACCAGGAAGCTGTGTGTGTGGTTTGGGGTGGCTCAGCAGGGTCACTGGCCTGGGCTGGGATCTGAGCCAGCTTCTGAAAGGCAGGCCTGCCTCCTTCGGCCAGTGAAGTATTCCACTCTCTCCCAGCCCCTGCTCTGCCTCTGCTGCAGCTTGGGATTTCCCCACTTGACACTCCCTGGAATCACCCCTTCTCTTCCCCTTCCCTCTGCAGGGAAGTAACCAAATGACTTTAGTCCAAACCACTTCTCTATCCTCAGCTTCCAATTATAAAATTATAAAGTCAATAAAGTGGGGTTGTCCTTGTACCTACAAGAATTGAAGATGAGATACACAGCATTTTCTGGGGCCCTTGCCTCTGAGGACACCCTTAGTACATGGCAGCCTGGGTCACAGACACCCCTGACCTGCCCACCCACATCCTATCAACCACCACTTCCTATGGATTCAATTCCTAAATTGTGATTATTGTTTGTGTATTACTATGTATGTGTGTGCTGCTGGGACAAAACCATCACACATGCTAGGCACATGCTCCACCATTGAGCTACAACCCCAGCCTGTTCTGCATTTTGTAGTGATGTATTTCAAACATACTGAAAAAGATTTAAAATAACAGAGAAGTTATAAGAGGATCCATTGCCCATACACATTATTGTGTTGTCATACTGACTCCAGGTTTTTTGGTTTTGAACAGTTTTGTTTTTGAACAGTCTCACCAAGTTGCCCAGGTTGTCCGGGAACTCCTGGGCTTAAGCAATCTTCCTGCCTCAGCTTCCTGAGTGCTGGGACAAAGGCACATACCACAGCATCTGTTTCAGATCTTTTTTTTTTTTTTAATAATTTTTTAGTTGTCGATGGACCTTTATTTTATTTATTTATTATTTATTTATTTATTTGTTTGTTTATTTATATGTGGTTCTGAGAATCAGACCCAGTGCCTCACACATGCTAGGCAAGTGCTCTACCACTGAGCCACAACCCCAGACCCGTTTCAAATCTTTAAAAAAAAAAAAATCTGTTTTTTTTGGATCCTAGATACTTGGGAGGCTGAGGCAGGAGGATCACAAGCCTAAGGGGAGCATCAGCAATGATGAAGACCCTGTCTCAAAATACAACTAAAAAGGGTTGGGGGGCTGGGGTTGTAGCTCAGCAGGAGAGCGCTTGCCTCACACATGTGAGGCACTGGGTTTGACCTTCAGCACCACATAAAAATAAATAAATAAAATAAAGGTATTGTATCCATTTACAACTAAAAATATTTAAAAAGGGAGGCTGGGGATGTAGCTCAGGCATAAAATGCTCCTAGGTTCAATACCCAGTACAAAACCAAAACAAAAAAACCCACGCACACATCAGGACTGGGATGTAGCTCAGTGTTTGAGGGTTTGCCTAGCATGCACAGGAGGGCCCTGGGTATGATCCCCAGCACTGTAAAATCAAACCAAACACAGCCTTCTGGGAGCTCATTCTTAGGCAAGAGTAGACAAACACACAAAGAAGCCAAATAGATGGGGTCCAGCAGTGGAGGGCATTAGGAGTGGGGCTTTGGCTGCCATTTCTTTCTCTTTTTTTGGTTGTAGTGCTTCGGTATTGAGATTGAACCCAGGGGGTGCTTTACCACTAAACCACATGCCCCAGCCCTGTTTTTACTTTTTATTTATTTATTGAGTGATACTGGGGATAGAGCCCAGGTGTGCTTACCACTGAGTTACATTCCTATAGCTGTTTTTATATCTATTTATTTATTTTCCAGTACTGGGGATTGAACCCAGGGGTGCTCGGTGGTATGAACTACATACTCAGCCCTTTTTATTTTTTATTTTAAGACAGGGTCTCACCCAGTTACTGAGCCTGGCCTCAAACTTTTGATACTCTTGCCATCCTTCTGAGTTGCTGGGATTACACGTGCACACCAATGCCACCATGCCTGGCCCAATATTTTTGAGATGGGAGTCTCCTTTTGTTGCCCAGGCTGGCCTTCAATTCCTGGACTCCAGGGATCCTCCTGCTTCAGCCTTCCAAGTAGATGGGACTATAAGTGCAGGCTACCAGGTCTGGCTAGGGCTACCCTTTTTTTTTTTTGTTATTGGGGATTGAACTCAGGGGTACTCGACCACTGAGCCACATCCCCAGCCCTATTTTTTTTTTTTTTTTTTTTTTTTGGTACTAGGGATTGAACTCAGGGGCACTCGACCACTGAGCCACATCCCCAGCCCTATTTTTGTGTTTTATGTAGAGACAGGGTCTCACTGAGCTGCTTAGCGCCTCACCATTGCTGAGGCTGGCTTTGAACTCACGATCCTCCTGTCTCAGCCTCCCTAAGTGCTGGGATTACAGGCTTGAGCCACCGCGCCCGGCCCCAGCCCTATTTTTGTGTTTTATGTAGAGACAGGGTCTCACTGAGTCGCTTACTGCCTCGCCGTTGCTGAGGCTGGCTTTGAACTCGCAATTCTCCTGTCTCAGCCTCCCTAAGCGCTGGGACTACAGGCTTGAGCCACCACGCCCGGCTTATGGCTACCTTTTAAAACCAAGGTCAGGTCAAGGAGATTTTCATTTATCAAAACCAAGAAGGGGTAAGGAGTTTGGTTAAGTGGAGGCCTGGGGATAGAATCTTTAAGGCCAGTGCAAAGGCCCTGAGGCAAGAATCCACCCAGTATGTTTAAAAAGGGATAAGGTCAATATGTCCTGGATTGAGAGTTCTAAAATCAGCTGGCTCACAGGTACAGACCTTGCTAGGGTCTGTGTTCAAATCTTGTTTTCAATCACCTCATTTAGTCATTACTACATTTTATAAATGAGAAAACTGAGGCCCAGAGCGGATTAGTGTCTCATTTAAGGTTACCCAGTGTATAAGAGATGTCTTGGGAGTAGAAGTCAGACCTAGGTCCCATCTCAGAACTGGGACAGAGTCCTGGGATGGCCTGGGAGGGTGGTCACCCACTCAGAAAATGCGGAAAAGGCTGTAGGCCCTTGCCTGCCTGAGGAAGCTGGAACAGGGGTCAACTGTTCCTTCCCATGGATCTGGGCACCCTCCTACCTCCTGCATTCCCAGGAGAGGAGTGGAAGCACCTCAGATGATGGAGGACCCTGTATTCAAGTACTTGCCTGGGGTCCCCTGAACAAGGAGCTGAC
The DNA here is from genome assembly GCA_028644305.1 of Xerus rutilus. Lineage (NCBI taxonomy): Eukaryota > Metazoa > Chordata > Mammalia > Rodentia > Sciuridae > Xerus > Xerus rutilus. Next base: position 57,272,771 of record CM053402.1, read on the forward strand.
TTGCTCTAGACACCTGTCCCTATCCCCTTAGGCTGCTGTAGTAATAGGCCTGGGCTGCCCTGGCTCATGGGCAAGGGTACAGATATTCATGCCCCAGCCCCTCCCTCCCCTGTGTCATCCCTGAGCACTTCCCAGCTGTATGGGCGGGTTGGGCTGCCTGCCCAGGCCTCGGTTTACCCATTTGTATCTCAGTATACTTACTTAACCTCTTGCCCCTTAACATGATCAGACTGGGGCCAAGCTCACTTCAGAGTCACCTAGGAAAGAGGCCAGTTTAAAATCCAGATTCAAGGGTCCCACTCTACTGGTATTCACATTTGGAGGACCTAGAATCTGCGTTGTTGACAGGTAGGGGGATTCGTGCCCCCCTCCCAGTATTGGGGATTGAACCCAGGGGTGTTCTACCACTGAGCTACATTCACAGCCCTTTTAATTTTGAGACAAGGTCTCACTAAGTTGCTCAGGCCGGCCTCAAACTTAGGATCCTCCATCTTCAGCCTCCTGAGTTGCTGGGATTACAGGTATGTACCACCATATCCAGCCCAAGTCCCATTTCAAAATGGAGCCAAAGGAAGGGTCAGGACTTGCCTAGGGTAAAAAAAGGATCAAACAATTAATAATAACCATAACAGCTAACACATACATGGCTCTTCCTATTTGCCTAGCATGTTCTAAAGATCTGACAAGTATTAATTAATTTAATCTTTTTTTTCTTTTTTTCTTTTGGTACTGAGGATTGAACTCGGGGGTACTCAACCACTAGGCCATATCCCCAGCCTTTATTTAGAGACAGGGTCTCACTGAGTTGTTTAGTGCCTCGCTGTTGCTGAGGCTGGCTTTGAACTGGCGATTCTCTTGTCTCAGCCTCCCAAAGTGCTGGGATTACAGGCGTGCGCCACCAATTCATTTAATCTTCACAACACCACTTTGACGTAAATACTAGGATTAGCAGCATTTTGGGGGAAATTGAGGCAAAGAGTGCCTAACTGTAACTTGCTCCAGATAGCACAACTTCTAGATGATGGCGATGATGTGAATCAATTTCATAACACTTCTCTCTGTAGGCCCAGTAGCCAGACAGGGACCAGAACCCAAGCCTCTGAGTTGGGCAAGGGGTGGGCATTGGCCAGAGGTAATCTGATCCTCTTCAGTCCAGCCAGCTCTGTCCACAACTAGAGACTCCTTGCCTTGGCCCATCTGTCTCAGCTTCTTCATCTGTGAATCTGGGATGGTATCATTTTCTTATTTCATGTAACTGTTAAGAGCATTAAATTAGGTGAAATCAGCCTAGGGCTTTCCCATCCCCGCTCCCCAGCCCCTGTGGTGCTGAGGATGGAACCCAGGGCCCTCAGCATGCTAGGCAAGTGCTATACCACTTAGCCATATACCCAGGCTCCAGGAAAGGATTTTGAGCAGTGCCTACCACACAGTAGGCACTTAAAAGCTTTTTTTTTCCCCCCTTGGTACCAGGGATTGAATTCAGGGACACTCGACCACTGAGCCACATCCCCAGCCCTATTTTGTGTTTTATTTAGAGACAGGGTCTCACTGAGTTGCTTAGAGCCTCGCCCTTGCTGAAACTGGCTTTGAACTGGAGATTCTCCTGTCTCAGCCTCCCAAAGTTCTGGGATTACAGGTGTGCGCCACCGCGCCAGGCTACTTAAAAGCTTTGCTGGTATCAATTTTGCTTCTTTCCAGCTCCCTCTCCAGCCCCAACTTTGGAAAGGAAACGGTCTGAACATGGCTAAGAGGATGGAGGTAGTCAGCCAAGTCCTTGTTGCTTAGCATTAGCCTCAGGGTCAGAAATCAGCCTCCCTCCTCCCAGCTCAGAGGTTGGGGCATGGTCCACCTGCTCCACCTAAAATTCTGGGAGCTAGCCCAGCACTGAGCCCAGGGTAGGTTATGCATGGAGGCCATTGTTCAGATGAAAAAAGGCGACCTGGTGGTTGGAGATAGAGAGTGGGGAGGGGCTCAGTTTCCTGCAAACTCGATTCCCTGCGGAGGCAAGGACCTCCCCTATCTCAGAAAAACCCACATCCAATCTCAGGACACTCCTGAACGCCACCTCTTGCCAGGTTCTTGTCTCTCTCTTTGGCTTATACCACTCATAAGGATTCCTTGTGCTTGTGCCACGGGAGCCTTTTGCATTGGGTCCTGAAGGATGTATAGGAGTTCCCCAGAGAATGAGGACCACATAGTCAAGGCAAAAGCATGGCGGTGTGAGGTGCTCTGGTACACTGGGGAATGAAGTGGTGTTCCGCGAAACTGATAAAATATAACCTTGGAAACTATCGGGCCAGTGGCATAGATGTGTTCCAGTCAGAGCTCACTTGGCTCTCGGGACAGAGTTGTCCCATTACGTGAAGGTGAACGTTGCTAGTTCGTTGAGTAGAGCCTCCTCCAAACCCAGGAACGGGCGCCGCACCCCTCCAAATTGCACCCCAAGCCGCCCACTCGGGAGCTCTGGCTCCCGGACTACAAGTCCCAGCAGGCCCCGCGCGAAGGTGCATACGCAACGAGAGTCCCTTCGCGAGCCTGGTAGAGCCCGGGGGCCCAGTTCTCCCCCATTGTCTGGCCGGCAGGGAGCGTTCATTGGTCGAGCAGGACGTCCTTCGTGTCCCGTGCCCACCCCACCATGTAGATCCCGCCCCGCGCGCCCGCGCCCCGGCCTCCTGGCGCCCCGCCCGCTCCTCAGGACCGGCGGGGCTGCGCGGCGCATCCTGCGGGCGGCGGCGGCGGGCGCGGCGCCGGCAGCCGGGCGCAAGATGATGAAGTTTCGGTTCCGGCGGCAAGGCGCCGATCCGCAGCGCGAAAAGCTCAAGCAGGAGCTCTTCGCCTTCAACAAGGTGCTGCGGCGGCCCGGCCGGAGCGAGAGGGGGCGGGTCGGGGGCCCGGGCCGGGGGCTGGGGGCCGAAGCCACGTAGGGCCCAGGGGGAAGGGGCGGCCGACTGGCGCGCGGGGCTGGGGCGGGGGCCGGACGCCCCACGGCGGGCCCCACTTCTCGCGTCCTCTCCTTCGCTCTCGGACTCGAGTGGGTCTGGGTCTCGCCGACTTTCGTGCCTGTCTCTCCAGCTCTCTGTGGGCCTCACTGGCCCTGGCCCTGCACATCTCTGGCTGTGTAGGTCTCTGGGTGTCTCTGTCTCAGTGCCCTTCTTTGCATCTCTTTGGGTCTCTGACCTTCTGTATCCGTCTGTGACCGTCGCCCTCAGTCTGTGTCTGTGTGTTGGGGGAGGAGGCGTCTTTGCCTCTGTCTCTCTGTATCTCCTCTTTCCCTTTATCTCTGTGCGTCTCTGAGTCTTTGCCTGTCTCACCCCGAATGTCGCTTTCCCTCTCTGTGGGGTCTCTCAGTCTCACTCTACTTCTAATCCTCTTTTTATCCTTTTTTTTTTTTTTTTTTTTTTTTTTTTTTATGGCCCCTGCTTGGCCCTTGGGACAAGCCAGGGCCGGGTTTTGTTTTGCTTTCGCACCCGGGCCAGCGGGAGAGGTAAGGGGTGGAGGCAGAAGTGGGGGGTGGGGCTGGGAAATCCCTTTGGAGCCTTCCCCTCCCTTCCCCCACCTCCTGAGGCTCTGCCCTGTCTTGCCAGGGGCTGAGGGAGTCCAGATGACATACTGGACTGTGTACTCAACTGCACTTAAAATTGTGGTTTCTTGGTTTTACCAGCTGTGAAATGGGTCACTGGCAGTGGGCTTTAGCTCCCTATGCCACATGGGCTATCTTATAAAAGTCACTTTGTAGGACTTGGGAAGGAAAGTGGAGGAATGGCCCTTCCTTCTTTCTCTGGGTGGGGTGGAAGGAACCCTGGGAAAATTCTCAACCCCCTGACATCCCTACACTGATGGGAGGTAAGTAGAGTGAGGCCCCAGCCTGCCTCTTGCTAATTCTTCTGGGATGGTGGGTGGGGATAGTTTGTACCTCAGTTTTACCCTAAAGCCTTCTCTTTGCTGTTTGGAATTAGATTTGTTATCTCCATCATACACTGAGGGAGAAAATTGAGGTTCAGTGAGGATGTGAGGATTTGCCTGAAGTCGCAGAGCAAGCTGGGCTGCTTTGATTTTCTTGATTTTCTGAACCCAAGACCCAGACTGCTTGATTTTCTCCATAGTAGGGTTGGGCTATAACCTTAGGGGAAGGGGTTTTGGAGGGGCTACTATGATCGTGAGCCTGGCTAGGTGCCCTGAGCTGCTTGGAGGAGACTTGCCACCAGGAGATTTGTCACCTGGGAAGCTCTGGGATGTGTTAGGGCTGGCAGTTTTACCTGCTGAGGTCCGAAGTAGTGGTGGTGAGGCTGCCCAGGATCTTTAGACTTGGTGACTGAGAACCTGTCAGTGATCCAAGAGGGGAAGGAGACTGGTGCTGAGGGGCCTCCAGATCCCACCTCTTCCTTCCTGTGCTGGGGTGGCTGTGAGAGTGAGTCCCCTTGAGATAGAGGAAAATAGACCTTCCGGGAAGAGGGGGGACAAGCACTGGACTAAATATCATCAGTTGGTAAATTGAAGTGTGCAGTAAGAACCTGAGACTGATAGGGATGAGGCTCAGACTCAGCTCACACTAGTTAGCCATAGGGTTTCAGGAGGTGAGATGAAGCCCTTTTCTGAGTGTGCAGTGGTGAGAGAGAGTGGTCTTATGGAAAGGATATGATTACCAAAGGGGATGATAGGTGATCCCTAAAGGAATAGGCCCCAGATTTGTGAGTTTGAGGGAGCTGCTCAGTTTGAATTAACATGAACTTTGGATTCTGGGTCTTGGGTTCAGATCCCAGCCCAATCCACAAGTTGCCTGTGGAATGTGTGCTTCATGTCAGTTTAATACTAGGCCCCTACTCCTTGTTGGGAACACAGTGGAGATCAAAAGGGACAAACGTTTTTTCACCTGGGGCTCATGTACTCACTGGAAAGATGATGAAAAACCAAAAGAGAAAAGTTAAGTAGGCAATAGTTCATATCATGACTAGTGCTGTGGTAAAATAAAGCAGGGTGAGGCTGCGGGGAGTATGGACCAGGATGCCTCTGCAGCCATGGACAGTTAAGGAGGCCTTTGGGAGCAGTTGCCTCCTGAGTGATGGGAAAGAGCTGCATGAAGTGGTGGGATTGCTGCATGAAGCCTGTTCAGGCCTGAGGGATAGTAGATGCAAAGACTCGGGCAGGAACAAACCTAGTGAACTGGAGGAAAGCAAAAGGGTATTGTACCAGGAGTCAGGTAGCCAGGAGAAGCTTACAGAGGGGAGGACTTGACTTTGACTGTGGGTGAGCTGGGAACCCCTGGAAGGTCCTATACAGAGGAGGGACAAGGAGCTGACTGGTTTTCACAGGCTTTTTCTGGCTTCTTTGTAGGGAACAGACTGTAGTGAGTGCTAGTCCAGGCAGGCGTGGTGGGGCTTGGGGCAGGATAGGGGTTGTAGAATGTGGGAAGGGTGACTGCTCAAGAATGGAATGGACATGGGGTGTGAAGGATGAAGATGAAATGACCTAGCCTCTTTTCTTATTAAAGGAGGAAACTGGTAGGGCCAACTTAAGACTGTGGAAATTTTTGGTGCAGTTGTTGTATGTACCTGACTGCTAAATGCTAGGCTGTAACCTGGTACTGGGTGGACAAAGGTCAGGTCCAGCAAGGGCATGCCAGAGGGCTCTGCAGTCAAATGGGCAATTTAGTCCTTGGGTGGGCTTGCTGTTTCCAGTGTTATTGGGAAATAGGCTTGGTGAATAAATATCATGACCGCTGATAGCCAGGCTGTAGCCAAGCCAGCTGCCCAGAGGGCTCAGTTCCCCACTGGATGGGCTGAGGCTGGAGTGACAGGCAGGCTGGGGATGGGATATCTTATGAATGTGTGTTTTCCTGAGGTGGTTGCCCACACTGGGTATCCCAGAGTGGTATTCAGAAGGAGGCTGGGGCCCTGGTGTGCTGGTTCCCTAGGCAGGCCCTCCAGCTTGGCCTTGGGGGATGAGTGGGAGCTGTTATGGTGGAGGGAGGCATATAGAGGGAAACAGCTTGGCCAAAGGAAGGAATGTGCGGGAGTCTGGTGGGTGAGAAAGGAGCTGCACTGTGTTGGGACTGGCCCATCAAGGAGCTGAGCACTGGGTGGGTAGCAGTGTCATTAACATTGGACAGTATACAAGTTGCCTTAAAGTCCTCTCCAGCACTGATGGGGTTGGTACTCATGTTGCTTGGCTGTTTCCAGGTGGGAATGTGATGTGACACCTTCAGGGTTTGGACAGGAAGCTGACAGAGCCTTGGTCTCCCTGAGTTTGGAGGGAGTGAGAAGCCTTTGCCTAGATGTCCTGGGTGTTGAACTTGACCTCTGACCTCCATGTAGGATCTGTCTTTGGGGAGTGCACTGGGGTTTCATATGGCAGTATAGCATCTCACCAGCTTCAGTTTGTGCCTCTAAGAAGGGGGCACAGAACCCCCATGGGGCAGGTGGAGTCTTCTTTAATGCTTGTGCCTCTTTGAGCCTTGTTCTCTATTTGTTGCTAGAATCTTGTGCACAGTGTGTCAACATGGGCATTGGGGGGAACAGGGGCTTGGCAAAGAGAGGGCCTACATGTGCCGTGCACACAGCAGAGTCATGGTGGAGCCTGGGGACTCAGCCACTTCCCTGTGTACTGGACGCACAGAAAGTAGGAGGACCTGGCTCTTGGTCTCCATGTAGCAGCAGCAGAGCCTGGAAGCTACCTTGGGGTGGGCTTCAGAGTATGTACACCCTAGCAGCCCTCTTCTTCCCCACAGACTGTGGAGCATGGCTTCCCCAACCAGCCTAGTGCCCTGGCCTTCGACCCTGAACTTCGTATCATGGCAATTGGCACCAGGTCTGGAGCTGTCAAAATGTATCCTTTGCAAGTGTGGTGTTGAGGGCCTGTTCAGGACCACCTGCATGCATTTCCCTGTGACTAGGGTTCCAGCCTTGGCAGATTCCAGCTTTGTAGAGGCCCCATTGGGTGCTGGGATCTTGGAGCAGGTTGGCACTGTCTGTATGCCTGACAGGCCTGGGACAACTCTTCTTGGAGACTATAGGGTCCTTTTGCTGGGAGACTGAGTGTGTGGGGGTGGGGGGTCGTTTTGCAGTGGTCACAGCTGTCCCTTGCTGCTTTTCAGCCAGGGAGTTTCCTAGGCGACCCTGCTATCATCCCAGCAACTGTGACTGGGGAGACCAGGCCAGGGGGCTGGGCCATGATACCCATTGAAGGTGGTGGATGGGCTGGGGAGGGGGAGCTGTTGAGTGGGTGCACACACGTGTTTGAATTTGAAGACGTGTGTTCAGCCAAGAGGCCAGGGGCAGTGCCAGGCTGGGCATGGTGAGCACAGCACGGCCCCCACCTGGATCCTGGCTGGCACACAATGGGCCATGTGAGTTGTACAAAGCGGGCATTTTCCCGCAGGCCAGGGTGCAGGGAGTGGGGGTGGGGGGTAGTGGAAGGCAGCTGACTGCCTCGTTGCCTGCCCTACAGAATCCCACCCCAACTGTTCTTTGGGAAACTGAGGTGTAAAGTTTGGCCAGAGGCTGCTTAGTGATGAGAGTGCCAACGCCTGCCCTTGTCTGTGTGGTGCTCTGGGTCTCAATACCCTGATTGTAGACATTGGTTGACAGAAAATAAGTCAGTGCCACACTCATGTATGGAGTGTGGCTGGGCTGAGTTGTCCCCTCCTTTCTCAAGGGCCTTGGCCTGCTGCCCTCACCTCTTGCGGGTGTGTAACTCCCACATGTGTGCCCCTGCAGTCTCTTTCTCCATGTCACAAGGACTCTCACCATATCTCGTAGTGCCTGCATGGGCTTTGCTGTTAGCTCTGGAGCTGTCTCTCCTATGGCAGATCTCTTAAGCACTGGCTCCTCATGGTCACAGTGAATCTGAAATACAGATGAGGAGTCCAGAGAAGGAGGCCAGAGCCCTGGGTTCTCCTTTGCTTCCCTCCTTCTAAATCCCCATAGCCTGGAGTTTCCCGGGGTCAGGAAACTGAGGCTGGAGAGGGTCAGTTCTGGTCTTGGAAGCTGCCCCTCCCCCTACAAGGCAGTCTCTATCTCCTTGGCGACCCTGCTTCCCGCCCAGCTGCTTTTGCTCCCTCTTTTGTCCTCTTCTCTGTCCCAGCCAGACTCCTGCAGGGAATCCCAGCTCAAGCTCCAGGCAACAGCTCCTGCCTGTCACTGGGGCAACACTGCTGACCCCTCCCTAAACCCTCTCAGGCCTTGCCATCCACCCACCATCAACCCTGGACTTCAGGCACTGACACAGGGCACTCCAAGCAGTTCATTTGTGTCTGTGTGTTCATCTGTAAAATGGGCGGGCTGAGGTCCCTGCTTGTGTGCAGTGGGGGCTGTTGGCCACCTGCCCTGGAGGGAAGTTGGTTTCTTTGCCCAGAGCTGGAAGTGGGCCTGAAGTTGTGGTAAAGGGCAGCTTGGACTCTGCTCTAGGCTTCCTTGTTTGGGCCTGGCCTTGTGTCTCTGGCCTGTATGATCCCAACCCACCAGGTTCTCAGCCCACACAGACACATACAAATACTTGAGGTTGAAATGGAGCAGAACTCCAGCTGTGTGCCAGGTCTGGGCCAAGCATGATAGGTGAGTTTTTATTCTCACTTGATCTGCAGCTGCCCTGCAAGGTGGGAGTCACTAGCCCATTTTTACAAATAAGGAAATTAAGACCCTAAAGCAGCACTGACTTGCAGCAGCTGCATGGAGCCTGTACTCTGAGCCTAGGAGAACTTTGGGAATGCAGGACTGTAGCTTCTTCAAGGAAGGGGCCTCCACTGGGTCTTTGAACCCTGAGTTTGTGGGTCTGGGGCAAAACCCATGAAAATTGTCCTGGGGAAGGAAACTTATGTACAAGGTTTCCTAGCCTGTGCCTGCATGATTCTGTCCTTGACCAGTCACCCTAAGCTATGGTGCACCTGGTGTGGAATTCACAGGCCTGCACCGGGATGCAGCCACTGTCACTCAGATGCACTTCCTGCCTGGTCAGGTGAGCTTCTGCTCCCTATCAGCTAGCTCCTTGTGGTCCCCATGCCCTCCCATCCCTCTAGGCCAGCCTAATTTTGGTCTTTGCTTGTACGCACCAGGGCCGCCTCCTAACCCTGCTAGATGACAGCAGTCTGCATCTCTGGGAGATTGTCCACCATAATGGTTGTGCCCACTTGGAGGAAGCACTCAGTTTCCAGCTGCCTAGCCGGCCTGGCTTTGATGGTGCCAGGTACTGGAAGACTTAACTGGGACCAGCCTCTGAGCAAGGGGAAATCCTAGGGATGCTTGGGAGCTGACAGGGCCAAGGTGTGGAGAGATGGGCAGCTGCCAGTAGGACTGTTCTTTGGGGTGGGGGCATGTTTGAGCCTGGCCCCGGCAGGACCCTGCTTGGTCTAAGGTGTGCTCTGGACTTCTTGAATTAGATGGGAGGTTCTGGCTGAGTTTGAGATAAGCAGGCAGGGTTCGTGCTATTGACTGGGAATCTTTAGTGGCTGCGAGCCCTAGGAGATAACATGTGTTATATGCCAGACTTCATGGGACTGTGGTGTGACACTGCACTCCCTATGGTGATGGGGGTTTCTAGGGGCTTGAAGCAAGGTTTCAGACAAATCGAGGTCCTCTGGCCCCTTGAGTTGGGAGTAGGGAGTAGGCCATTGTGTGCATAGATGAACAAACAGGTTTGGGGACAAGAGGGCCCCACAGGTACAATAGCTGTTGGCAGGATGCTCTAGGTGTAACGCAGTGGGCCTGGCCCTCTCCTTCCGCATCCCTGCCTGTAGTGGCTAGAGTGGAGGAGTTCTGACCCAGGGGCTGGTTTCTGGGCAGTCTTAGTCTCTGCAGGTAGGGGCCATTCAGGTGCTCCATGTCAGGAGGCATCCAGACTGCTGGTAAAAGGATTTCTAGGTGGGGATCAGGAAGGCTGTGTCAGTCCCGGAGCTCCTGGTCATTGTTGGGGCAATGCCCCATTGCTTTCATTTGCCTCCTTGTGGTGGGAGGAACCAGGAATTCTCAAAGACTGGGGGAACCTATTTTTATCCCTCTTCCTGCCTGATGAATAATTGAGCAGGCTAATTACACTGCAGTGTTGCCTTCCCGAGATGCTATCCTGCTTTGTAAGTAGGCCCTGGTTAGTGCATAGGGACCAGGTAGAAGCTGGCAGTAAGTTTCAGCCCTCTCCACATCCTCTTCAGCAAATGGTTGGGCTCGCACCTCACTCACTTACCCTTATCCTCTGCAGCACCCCGTCCAGCCTCACCCGTATCACAGTGGTTCTGCTAATGGCTGCTGGTGACACGGCAGCTCTAGGCACTGAGGGAGGTAGCATCTACTTCCTGGATGTCACCACCCTGGCGCTGCTCGAGAGGCAGACCCTCAGCCCAGATGAGGTTCTACGCAGGTGAGCTACAGGCAGGCCGCCCGTTACCCACTCTAACTAGAAACTTCTCCCAATTCACCGGGGCTCTGTCTACAGTGTGCCAGACGACTACCGCTGCGGAAAGGCTCTGGGCCCTGTGGAGTCTCTCCAGGGACACCTCCAGGACTCCACCAAGATTCTTATTGGCTACAGCCGGGGCCTGGTGGTCATCTGGAACCAGGCTGCACAATGTGTTGACCATGTTTTCCTGGGGAACCAGGTAGGTGGTTGAGGTCTGCACCCCATTAGTCTGGACTCATGCACACACCCATAGGCTCATGCCTGTCTGCCTCCATCTACAGCAGTTGGAGAGTCTTTGTTGGGGGCGCAACAGTGGTACCATCATCAGTTCACACAGTGATGGCAGCTATGCCATCTGGTCCATGGACACTGGCAGCTCCCCAACACTACAGCCCTCTGTAGCCACCATACCCTATGGTGAGTGCTGGGGAGGCCTGAAGCGGAGGGTGGTGGCTGGAGGTGGTGGTTGGTCACTTGGCCTTGGTGGGGGTCAGTGATCAGCCAAATCTGCAAAGTGACCAGTCAAATCTGGGAGGAGTGGTTGGGGTGATGTTACTTTCCCCTGGGGAGAGGCAGGAGGCAGCTTCAAGGTAGACCAGGAATGGGAAGTCTGACACTGTCCCAACCCCCCAGGCCCCTTTCCCTGCAAGGCCATCAGCAAGATTCTGTGGCGGAACTGTGAATCTGGGTATGTTGAGGGAGTTTTGTGGGTTGGGGGCTGCACCTGGCTTGGGGGAAGGGTGGGCTCTGGGCACAACAGGTGAAGCCCTTGCTGGGTCATGCAGTGTGTGCTCCAAGGCCCCTAGTTCACACAACCCCTCCTTGCAGGGACCACTTTATCATCTTCAGTGGTGGTATGCCTCGTGCCAGCTATGGTGACCGCCACTGTGTGAGTGTGCTGCGAGCTGAGACACTGGTGACATTGGACTTCACCTCCCGCATCATTGACTTCTTCACAGTGCATAGCACACGGCCTGAGGATGGTGTGTGCCCTACCTACCCCCCCCAACCCCAAACACTGCCTGTGACTGAGCTCAACCTGCTCCATCCCACAGAATTCGATGACCCACAGGCTCTAGCTGTGCTGCTGGAAGAGGAACTGGTGGTACTTGACCTGCAGACACCTGGCTGGCCATCTGTGCCAGCCCCCTACCTGGCCCCGCTGCACTCATCTGCCATTACCTGCTCTGCCCATGTTGCCAATGTCCCTGCCAAGCTGTGGGCCCGCATCATCAGTGCTGGCGAGCAGCAGAGCCCCCAGCCTATGTCCAGTGCCTTGGTGGGTGCCCAGGTGTCTTGTGGGGTGAGGTGTTACAGAAGGAGTGTGTTCCTGTTGGAGTGCTGGGCCTAGGCCTGGAGGTAGGAATGAGAGGGAGGGGTTTTTGGTTCTGACCTTGTGTTCACATCTTTACTGTCCTTTCCTAGAGCTGGCCCATTACTGGGGGTCGGAACCTGGCTCAGGAGCCATCACAGCGAGGGCTGCTGCTGACTGGGTAGGTGCATTGAGCAAAACCCTGTACCCACCAGGCCTGCCATGCCCCTTGCTTATCCCAGATCCTGCAGGCACTGAGATGCCAGGTGACTCAGCGCTGGCTGTAGTGGGCCCAGGTTGTCTCCCTTGCTCATGGAGAATTGAATGAAGCCTTCTTAGATTCTGGCTCAGGGCCCCACCCTGCTCTGCCTTTGGCCTGGAACTGAGCTCTAGCAAACCCCAGGGCTCCACCCACCTGGCCTGCCTGCCCTGGGACTGGAAAATCTGGGCTGGCCCACTCCAAGTTGCCCAAGGCAGGTGTTGCAGAGCCTGACCTGGGCCTGGCGGGCACTGACGTGCCTGGTGACTCAGGCCTTACTTCCTGTCCTGCCCCTCCCCCCTGCCTGTGGTGAGACCCTCCAAACTCTGACAGCAGCAAGCCTTTCAGAGCTTAAGAATTTGCTGTGTTTTTCAGGGCTCCAGGAGGGAGCCCCAGCCAGCCCTGCCTATACTCACGTCTTGCCCTGACTCTGGGCTCCGCTACTGTATAGGGACCCCACTTGGGCTCCACAGCTGTATCCTGAAGCTGTGCCGTAGATTTGTCTGTTCCTCCCCCACCACTTGCCTGCTTCCTCCTTGCCTCCCTAGTCTTCCTGCTGTTGTGCTTATGTGGCCACCTTGGGCCTTAGCTGGTTCCTCCTGGGTTTCCCTGTACTCTGCTCTGTGACTGCCTGGCTCTTAGTCATTGAACCCTCTCTGATTGCTGGATAACCCCAGTGGAAAAGAATTGCTCTAGTCTTCTATTTTTGCATTTTGCCCTCTGCCACCTCTGATCTTCATGGTGATCATTACCCCACCTTCCTACGCTGTTCAGAGGGCCCAGGTGCATGTGTTAGAAGTAGCTTGACATACATGTACCAAGTACCTATTTGCCTTATATGATAGAAACTTAATGTATGTTGTGTGCTTTCAACCTGTATTTGGTATATGCAGTAGGTGCTCAGTGAGTAGCTGATGGACTAATGGAAGAAAGGGTGTGTGGGCCTCCCAGGGAAAGTCTTAATATCTGCCCTCCCTTTAGCCATGAGGATGGCACCGTGCGGTTCTGGGATGCATCTGGTGTGGCACTGCGGCCACTTTACAAGCTGAGCACAGCTGGCCTCTTCCAGACGGACTGTGAACATGCTGACAGCCTGGCCCAGGCTGCTGAGGATGACTGGCCACCCTTTCGCAAGGTGGGACCCCTCCCCTCGTGGAGCCTGTCCTGGCTCTGCCCAGTGTCATCACTCCATCCTATCCCCTCAGGTGGGCTGCTTTGACCCCTACAGTGATGATCCCCGGCTTGGTGTGCAGAAGGTCGCACTCTGCAAGTACACAGCTCAGATGGTGGTGGCTGGCACTGCAGGCCAGGTAAGGCTGCATGTCCCCAGGTTGGGGATGACGGGAAGCTTCCTAGAAGAGGTGGGCCTGAAATGAAAAGTCTGGTAGAGGGTGGGAATGGGGCCTACCTGAGGCTGGCTGGAATGAGGACAGGTAGAAAGTAGGGTCTGTCACTGGGGGCCTTTAATGAGGCTCTGGTAGGGAAATCATGGAGGTTTGGGTCCAGGAGCAGGAATATGAGAGTCAAATGGGCTCTGGGAGAGCAAGGACTAGTGGGTCTCAGGCAGTGCCGTGCCTCTGGCACTTACACAGTGTACATAAAGTGCTCAGTATGTGTTTATTACCATGAGACAGAGACTTGAGGGAAAGGGGAGGGCATTTCTTTCTAGGAGAGACAGACCAGTAGGACTTGATCAATGCCATATCCTTAGTATTGACACAGTGTACAGAAGATGCTTAATGTATACTTATTGCTAAATGAAAGATAGGCTCAGGTAAGATTGAGTCATCTATGTAGGAGGTCAGGGATTAGCCAGTTTTGGTGGCTTCTGTGTTCCTTGGTGCTTAGTGAGGGCTTTGGTATACAGGAAGCATTCAAAGAGTACTTATCCTTCTGGGTTTAGTGGCACACACCTGTAATCTCAGCAACCTGGGAAGCTGTGTCAGGAGGATTGCAAGTTCAAAGTCAACCTCAGCAACCTAGTGAGACCCTGTCTAAAAATTTAAAAAATTTTAAAAGGACTGGGGATGTGGTTCAGTGGTTAGCACCCCTGGGTTCAATCCCCAGTACTGAAAAAAAAAAGAGTACTTATCCCTAGCAGTAGCTTTGGTGTCTCTGAGGCTGCAGGCTGGGGTGGGGCCCAGGGGCACCCCTTCTCTGTACTGATCCCTCCCTGCCCTGGCTGGTGCTTAGGTGCTGGTGCTCGAGCTCAGTGATGTGCCAACAGAGCAGGCGGTTAGCGTGGCCAGTGTAGACCTCCTCCAGGACCGAGAAGGCTTCACTTGGAAGGGCCATGAGCGGCTGAGCCCACGTACAGGGCCACTGCCTTGGCCTGCCGGCTTCCAGCCCCGTGTACTAGTGCAGTGCCTGCCACCTGCTGCTGTCACCGCCGTCACACTCCACGCCGAATGGAGCCTTGTGGCCTTTGGCACCAGTCACGGCTTTGGGCTCTTCGACTACCAGCGCAAGAGCCCAGTGCTGGCCAGGTGTGTGGGGAGGGGCAGGTGGGTGGGCAGCTGGAGTCCCTGTGAGATGGGATCTGGGTTCAAGTTCCCCTTTTCTTAAGTTTGGTAGGGCAAGAGCAGGTTGATTTTTAAAGTCCTTGGAACCTCTGTGGCCCTATAAGAAATAACCTGGCAGCTCCGAGAGATACTCCAAGCACCACCAGCTGCTGGGATCACAAGGCGGTACCAGAGGGGCTTTGACTCTCTGATCTGGGGTCTGCAGTGCTGCCCTTGGGGCCAATAGGAATGGCTGCTTCTTGCATGGCTGGCCCCTACCTGTCCCCAGGTGCACTCTTCACCCCAATGACTCCCTGGCCATGGAGGGGCCGCTGTCCCGGGTGAAGTCCCTCAAGAAGTCACTGCGCCAGTCTTTCCGGCGTATCCGCAAGAGCCGTGTCTCAGGCAAGAAGCGTGTTGCTAATGCCAACAGCAAGGTAAGTTGGGGTGGGCTGCCTAGCAGCTGTACTCTGGCCTGGAACCCTGGGGTTTGTACACCTACTCTGCTCCCCCCGCAGCCCCCTGGATGAGTGGAGTGGGCTGGGAAGTGTGGATGGCTGATGATCAATGTCAGGTAAGCAGAATGAGAGTGGCTGGGGCCTAGGGAGACCATGTTCAGGAGTCCCTGCTCCTTCCAGTTGCAGGAGGCCAATGCACAGCTGGCAGAACAGGCCTGTCCCCATGATGTTGAGATGACGCCTGTGCAGCGCCGCATCGAGCCCCGCTCTGCTGATGATTCCCTCTCGGGTGTTGTGCGCTGCCTCTACTTTGCTGACACATTCCTTCGAGATGGTGAGGCCAGTGCAGGGACAGGGATTGGAGAGGCTGACCTTAGTTGTTTATCTAGGAAATGGGTGGGGGAAGCAGTGGGACCATGCCTTCAGGACATTTGAAAGTATTACTGAACATCCACTGTGCTGGGCTGCACTAGTAATGGGAACACCTGGCTACCCATACAACCCCACCTGCCAACTGTAGATGATGGTGAGATATTGATAGTGAGCTGGGCAGACCCTGCAGACTTGAGCAAGAAGGGCAGCTGCTGAAAATGGTGCCACACATCTGTAATCCCAGTAGATCAGGAGGATTGTGAATTTAAAGCCAGCCTCAGCAACTTAGCGAGGACCTAAGCAATTCAGCAAGACCCTGTCTCTAAATAAAATACAAAAAAGGGCTAGGGATGTGGGCTCAGTGATTAAGTACCCTGGGTTCAAACCCCAGTACCAAAAAAACAAAAGGAGGAAAGGCAGTCAGCACCTCTAATCTTAGCAACTTAGGAGGATGAGCAGGATTGCAAGTTTGAGGCCAGCCTGGGCAACTTTGTGAGACCTTATCTCAAAATTTAAAAAGGACTGGGGATGCAGCTCAGTGGTAGAGTGCCCCTGGGTTTAATCCCCAGTATTGGGAAGAAAAAAAAAGAAAAGGGAGCTCAAGGTCTGAGATCCCATTGAGGGACAGGCTGGTGTCACAGGCCCTGTGACTGGGTAGGAGCCATAGAGCCACGTGGCTAGGGTGAATGAGTGAGGGAGAAGCTAAGATTGGTCTGTGCTGGCCACCATGCCGGTGTGCTGAGGACCTGGCTTTGTCTGGATGGTTTGGAGCCCCTGTAAGATCCTACGTATATTGATTTGTTCTTCGATCGATTTTTACATTGTATAATGGTAAATTTCAAACACAAAAATGGGAGTGCAGTCATCCCTTGCACCTACTTCTGTTTTGTGCCTACCCCACACTGCTGTTTGATCTTGCTGAAGTTTTTAAACAGAAACCCAGGCATAAGTACCTTACATATGTCTGATAGAGATGTCCCTGTCCCCAACAACCCTGCTGCCCATGTCATGCCCCATAGAACCAAAGTTAATTCCCAAGTGTAGTTTCATGCTCAGGCTGAGTCTCCACTTTCTGATGTCATTTATTTATTGAGGATCTTTGTCCAGTAGATTTTCCCATTGAATGTGGCTGATGCAGCCTTGAGAGTTTTAACTTGTTCCACATTCCTGCACTGGACTCCTACCTTGCAGTTGTCAGGCTTTAATTGTTGTAACTTTTACCTGGGGGCTGGGGTCCCAATGGCTGTTGCTCTGGTGCATCAGTTTTCAAGGATACAGAATGTCCATGCCTGCCCCAACTCCTGCCTTGTTTGGCTCTGATTTTCCACTAAAAATAATTCCCCAGAGGCTCAGTTCACACATAGTGGGGTGGGTGGGGTCTTGGGTGAGCCTTGGTTCATTTCTTCCCAGACCCAGGCTTCTTTGGTAAAGGCTCCCTTTGGTCACCATGTGAGGAACAAGCTACATAGGGGTGAGGTGGGCCAGTAGTGCACCTGCAGGGTGAGCCTGATTACTAATGTGTGTATAGAATCAGTGATGGGTTGTTGGGGGAGATGGCTTGTGGGGCTTGGGGCATGAGTGACAGGAAGGAGGGTGCAGCAAGAGGGGTTGGCAGGATCAGGGTGTATGTAGTTTGGGGGCCACTGAAGTCCTCGTGCAGGTGCTCTTGAAGTAGCTTGTGGCTCTGCACAAGGGCTACATCTGGAGCTGAGACTTGAGTTAGCTGCAGAGCTGGCATCTCAGGCCATGAGTTACGTTTAGGTTGAGGTTACTGGAGAGGTGAGGGACAGGAGGGACCCAACTGAGTCCTGGGGACCACAATTAGGTGGAGGTGCAGGATAGGTGGGGAAGGACCCGCAGGGAGTGCCCTTCTCACTGTGTCTATGCCCCGCAGCAGCCCACCATGGGCCCACCATGTGGGCAGGCACAAACTCGGGCTCCGTGTTTGCCTATGCGCTGGAGGTGCCAGCAGCTGTGGCAGGTGGTGAGAAGCGGCCTGAGCGGGCAGTGGAGGCTGTGCTGGGCAAGGAGGTGCAGCTGATGCATCGGGCACCTGTGGTGGCCATCGCTGTGCTGGATGGGCGTGGTCGCCCACTGCCTGAGCCCTATGAGGCCTCTCGGGACCTGGCACAGGCACCTGATATGCAGGGTGGGCATGCTGTGCTCATCGCCTCTGAGGAACAGTTCAAGGTGAGCTGCTGGGGCTGTGGAAACCCCCCTCTAGGCTCCCATCATTGGACCCTCCAGAACCCCCTTCCCAACCTCCATTCCCTACCTGCTGAGACATTCCAAAGCCTGCCCCATCAAAATGTCCCCAGCCAGTACCCTGAGGAATCTTGATGCCCAAACCTGACCTCCTCTCACAACCTTCTACTAACCACAAGGCTCTAGGCACTGTAGGGACCTCTTGAGTCCAGTCCTCAGGGGTTCATGATTTGGTTGGGATACCAGATACAGCTTTAGGACCCTATATGGTTGATGTGGCCATTGATGGAGGCCAGAGGTTTCTGGACACAGTGAAGCACAGATTGAGTCTGTAGGAAGAGGGGCTAAGCAGGGTGGCAGTGTGACCAGCTGAGGCCTTTGGGGTGAGCTGGGCTTTGGGGTGGGGGCTGCTGGTCTAAAACCATAAGTAAGGGGTCCTGAGGATTGGGCCAGGCCCTGCTCACTGGCCATCTGCCACCAGGTGTTCACACTGCCTAAGGTGAGTGCCAAGACCAAGTTCAAGCTGACAGCCCATGAGGGCTGTCGTGTGCGCAAGGTGGCCCTCGCCACATTTGCCAGTGTGGCCTGTGAGGACTATGCCGAGACCTGCCTGGCCTGCCTCACCAACCTGGGTGATGTGCACGTGTTTTCGGTGCCTGGCCTGCGGCCCCAGGTTCATTACTCCTGCATCCGGAAGGAGGACATCAGCGGCATTGCCTCATGTGTCTTCACACGCCATGGCCAAGGTGAGCCAGACAGTGGCCAGAAGAAAAGGGACCTGAGTGGGGCCAGGGGTAGTATCTGGGAATGATCAACAGAAAGGGCCCTGCCAGCCCACACCGGAGCAGGGAACCTGTAGAAGGCTGGGACTTGTCACAGCTTCTAACCGGACTCCTTGCTTCTTTTCTGCCACCCAGGCTTTTACCTGATTTCACCATCAGAATTTGAACGTTTCTCCCTGAGTGCACGCAACATCACAGAGCCACTTTGCTCTCTGGATATCAGCTGGCCCCGTGATGGCACTCGGGCCAGGTGTGTGGGGAAGCAGCGCCTGGGAGAGTGCCTCTAGACCAGGGCCAGGTCTCACCCAACCCAGGGCGCTGTCCTTTCTGGTGTAATGCCTCAGGCTCAGGGGCCGGAGGGCAGGTATGCAGCACCTGCCATGGTCCCCATCATGACTCCACCTCTGCCACAGGGTCCAAGAGTCACCCAAGCTGAGCCAGGCTAATGGGAACCCAAGCATCATTCTGGCTGCACAGAGTTGTGACAGAAGTCCTGATCCTGCCCACAAGGGAGCTGGTGAGTGGGGCATGAAAGGGGAAGACCCATTACTCCTGGAGAGGATTGATGCCATCTATGGGCAGGCCTCTGGTAGAAGCTGGGCAGGGATGGGTAGGTGTGTGCCTCTCGATGCCATATCCCACTGTAGGCTGCATTAAGAATCTGTATCCCCAAGTTCCCCTGTGGAGAGGGTGCTGAGAGGTCCTGGCAGGGGCTGATCACTTCCTCCCATAGACACCCCAGAGCCACCTGAGGCCACACTCTCACCCATGTCCATCGACTCAGCCACCAGTGCCGACACCACTCTGGACACAACGGGGGATGTCACGGTGGAGGATGTGAAAGATTTTCTGGGGTGAGGCCAGCTGCCCTATCTCCCCAGCCTCCCTCCCCAGGGCCACAAAACTTCCTCCAGTTCTGACCCTTCTGATCATCACCCCTTCCCCAGCTCTGAGGAATCGGAAAGGAATCTGAGGAACTTGACGGAAGATGAGGCCCACACCTGCACCATCCTGATCAAATGAGGTGCTGCAGGGCAGGGCCCAGGCCCACCTGGTTCTCACCAAGCAGCAGTGTCAACCCCCTGGGGGTCCCTGTCTGGGCTGCACAGGACTTTCACCTGTCCTGGGTTTGCAACTGGGTCCATCGCAGCTCCTGCAGTGATGGGGCTCCCTGAAGCTTAGCCATCTCCCACAGGATGTCCCACCAGTTTAGGAGCCTCACACCAACATCTTCATAGTTAAATGCTAGAAAAGAGACTGTTGGCCCTTGGAGGTCATGGATATGTTTGGAACAGGACTGGATCTAACCACTAGGAGGTGCAGTGGCAGGGATTTGGGGCCTCTTTGGCCAGCACTTCTCCCAGGAAGTTACCAAGGTGCAAGGGTGGGTCTTGCTGGATGAGCCCAATAGGTCAAAGGTCTCATTTGCCCCTGCCCAGGTTTCAGTGTGGCCTCTGCCTAGCTCGAAGCCCCTAGATCTGTGTGACCCACTTATTCCCTAGCCCCCTGTCCACCCTGCAGCACTGGGCACAGACAATGCCTATTCCCTCTTTGGTCTTGGGATCAGTAGTGCCCGCTCCTGACTTGAGCAGGTCACATGCAGCCAGCATTTGGATATCCAGCTAAACCTCAGCAAGCCCACCTCAGACTGTCACTAAAGGGCCCTGCCTGCTGTCCTGAACAGGAGGCTGAGTAGGGGCACCTATGTGACCTGGTCCAACTGCTGGGCTGTCTTGGGCAGGTCATCTGCCCCCTTTGAGCCTCCCTCTGTTGATCCTTCTCTTCCCTACTAGAAAGGCCAGCACTATTCCAGCCATCACCTACTCTGCTCTGAGCTGGGGTCCTGGATCCCTGGCTCCTGCCTGGCCCCTTAACATAGACCCTACTTGCTAACCTGTTGGTACCAGTGGGACTTGCTGTCCTGTCCCCAACAATACTGAGCCCTGGAGCTGCCCCAGCCCAGGGTGTAGGCACTGGACAGCCTGGCATCTGTGGGCCAAAGGTGTCTGAATCATCCTATAAGTGGGCTGCCCTGGGGCTGCTGACTTGGGGACAGGGACGTAGCAGGTGGGGCGGGGCGGCCGGACCACCTCCCCTTCCGTGCATCGTCCTTCCCCTTCTTTGCAAAGAGTATTTTTCTAATGCCTGTGCTGGGCTCGACAGTCATTTCTAAAACTATTTTGGTACTTGCTCCTCGGCTACCCTGCCCCAGCCTGTGCGTATGAGAGAGACAGAGAAACTGGCACCCAGAGCTGAGGTGCAGTCAGAGAGAGAGAGCGTGTGAGTGTGTGAGTGTGTGTGTGTGTGTGTGTGAGAGAGGCTGGTCAGGATGGGCTTCCCTGTAGATGTACCTTGGGGTTTTTTTCCTGTCATTTTTTTTTTAAAGTTAGCGCTGTTTTAATATTAAAAATACTGATTTTTAATATTGAAAATAAAAGCATTTAATATCTCTTAAAGGGCAACAGCATCTGCCTTATCCCTGGCCCGGGGTGGGGATGGGCTTCACGTATGTACTTACATTGGATTTAGCTTGACAGCCTGAATTCCCAGAACATCTCCCACCCTGCCAATGGTGTGGCCTGGGGCTATGTGCTGCTGGGTACTAGGACACTGGTGAGTAATAAAGTAGGGTTGTCACCTGTGCACATTTTCAGTGAGCAGGTGGTGGATGGAGACCCCTCTTTCTTGTCAAGGGCCTGGGACCTAAAAGCCACTGCTTAGGCCAGTGGTTGGCGGAAGGTGCTCCAGGCATGGAAACAGTGGGTAAAGGCATGTTGCTCATTGCCCTTGCGGACAAGGCGCAGGTGTCGGGGCCGCTCGTGCTCTTTGGAAGACATGTGCTGGATGTATACCTGGGAAGGAAGAATAGTGAGCCGCAGGAGGTCTTCCTAGACCCCTGCGACCAGCCATGACCAGCTTCCCCATGACCAGCCTCAATGCCCTGTCCATCTGTCCCCACTCACCTGGCAGGCCTTTAGACTCAGTTTAATCTCCACTTGGCTTGTCTGGGTCCCTACCCACATGTAGACCTGGCAGGGACAACAGAGAAAGTGGTCACATAAGTGAGTGGGAATGTTCCTCCTCTTGTGATTCTGTAATTCCTATTGCAAATGGAGGGGCTCCTCCTTGAATAGGCAGGGTCAATGAGATGGGGGGTGGTGTTTCACCTCTTGGCCATTGTCTAGCAACATGATGTCATCATCTGCCAGATCATCTTGACAAAAGTCAGAGCATTTCTCAGTCACTGCAAAGTAGCCCTTCTCATTGGAGCACCTGTGGGTCATGAGGCCAAGGGTCACATGCAGCAGAATCGAGACTAGGAAGGAAGCTGGGGAAGTGGTCAGGACCCTACCGGAAAAGCCTTGTGTGTTTCATGTACTCGGCATCATCGTCATAGGGCTTCTGTGCCCCGATGCCCACCCAGAAGAAGTTCTCAGGTTCTTCGCCTTCATTGATGACCTGTGGGAGGATCAGTTCAGCCTGGAGCCCACCTGCTCTGGCTCACCAGCCCATCTACCCCCACCTCACCTGTTTGCTGTAGGAGGCGTCAAACATGGTGTTCAGTATGTCTTCCGCCAACTTGGCTTCATCAGGGTCTGATGCCCTTCCCACCCAAGCATACACAATGCCTTGGTTGTCCTCACTTTCAAAGGGAACCTGTGGAGTGTGCAGGGGGTTTGGGTCATGACCAACACCCAGTCTGTCAACTTGCTTTGTGGTCCTGGCTCACACCCACACCCTACCTTGAGGATGAAGCAGAACTCAGAGTTGAGAAGGCTGGAGTCAGTGTTGATCTGGATGCACCTGGGTGAGGAGGGGGTGTCAGTAAAGAGGCAGGGCCTGCTCCCTGACTCCTGCCAACCACTGCCCACCCCATCAGGCACCGGGTGCAGAGGGCACTGCCATTGGTCCGGATCTGGTAGAGGCTTGGTTGCAGGGTGCCCTGGGCCACCTTTCTCTTGCCGCGGTGGATGATAAACTTTCTCTTGAAATGAGACAGGAACTTGGGGTTCTCCTGCTGCTGTGTCATTCGTACCACCTGAAGGTGTGGAAGTGTCAGGGACAGCTCCCCAGATCCCACTTGCCCCTGGAGTCCCAAGCCTCCCTTGGTCTGGGTCCCACTCCCTTTCCTTCCCAGGTCATGAAAACAACCCTGGGCACAACTGGGGTGTACCTCCAGCTTGCCAGGGAAGAGGCTCTCGAACTTCTTCTGCAGGCTGAAGGTGAAGGTGAGCCAGCCCATGTTGGAAGCTTCGCGGCCCTGCCAGAAGTACACGATGCACTGGAAGTCCTCCTCAGGCTGCTTCTCCTCTGCCTCCACTGCTGCCTCCTCGCCTTCTTTGCCCTCTGCCCCAGCTTTCCCATCCTCCTTGCCTTCCTTCTTCTCTTCTTCCTCGTACTCCACAGGTACCCAGTACCTGTAGGGTTAGAGGTCAGTTAACAGGGACTGCAACCCCCAATCCCAGAGGAAACCGGGGGTGGTGTGTGTGTGGGGGGGGTGTGTGCTTCGGTGGCACCTGCAGAGGAAAACGTAGCAGTCCTGCGTGTAGAAGTGGCCGAACTCCTCCTCAGGCAGCCGAGCAAATTTCTTGCCCTCCAGCACGAAACCCTCCATGCCATCTAGGTCTTCGTTCCATTCCTCCATTAGCTGTTCCGCCTGGAGGTGGCAGTATATGTCCCCACAGGTCTAACTCACTCTGCCCCTCCCTAGCCCCACCTTGGGCCCTGTCGGCCACCCAGGCCCCACCCACCTCAGCCAATGCCATTGGTGGCTGCCTTGGCAGGAAGAGCGCAGTGAGGTCTGCCTTCATCTGGTCTTTCTTCTCTGCATCGCGCTTCACCTTCCCGGAGAGCCCGGGGCCCTGGAGAACAGCTTCGGCATTGCGTGTGTAGTCCACTGTCAACACGTCATCCCAATTCTTGAACTTGGCCTTGAACACCTTAGGGAGAGCAGCATTAGGACATGAACTGGAGAGGGGTCCAGCATGGTTAAGGTTTGGGCATAGGAGAGGAAGTTGGGGACAAAGGGCTAGAGTCAGGTGAGAACATGGGGTGGGCCTTGGGGAGGTGGAGCAGTTGATAGAAGGGGTGTTTCCACAAAAAGGAGGTGAGTCTGGGCCTATTCTGCAGGGCAGTAGAGCAACTGCAGAGGGGTCAGGGGACCTTGGGGTATGCAGGACAGAGGGAAGATGGCCTCTGGAGCTAGGAGCACACCTGCGCCTCAGTACCCTCGAGGCTGCGGCTGACCGTGGCATGTCGTGGTCGGTGCAGCATCCCACACAACTCCTGGCCCAGCTTCAGCGCAGCAGCACGCACTAGGCGTGGGGACTTGCGGCCAAGCCAGATGAACACATCAGACCAACAGTCCAGGATGTACACACAGCGCGTGTCCAGCAGGCTCTGCAGCTGGGGATCAGAGACTAGAGGTCAACACGCACCACCTGGAAGGGATTCCAGCCGGCACCCCCTTCTGTGCACCTTACCAGCCGCATCCCAGGCATCAGCTCCACCTTGGGCCTCTTTTTATGTTCCACAGAGAGCTTGTAGTTGATCTGCGGTAGCTCCAGGTAGCCCAGGCCCAGGCCCACCTGGCAGGAGGAAGAAATAGGCATGGCAAAGGTCTGGGAACATGAGCCGCACCCATAGCAGCCCTCTGATTTGGAGTCGAGCCTGCCTTGCTCAAGCCCCCTCTGTTCCTCTTCAGACCTGTTTTTTTTTTTTTTTTTTTTGGTACCAGGGATTGAACTCAGGGGCACTCGACCACTGAGCCACATCCCCAGCCCTATTTTGTGTTTTATGTAGAGACAGGGTCTCACTGAGTTGCTTAGCGCCTCGCTGTTGCTGAGGCTGGCTTTGAACTCGCAATTCTCCTGTCTCAGCCTCCCTAAGTGCTGGGATTACAAGCGTG